>LR812521.1:26396932-26686932 GCA_903798195.1 Danio kyathit | reverse complement strand
ACAGAGGGGATTTTGGAAATCTCTTCATAAATCAGTAAATAATTTCGTTCCACTATACGGAGAAAAAAAAATAAAAATAAAAAAATTGCAGACTGATAAATGAAACAGTGTTTTTGTCTGTAGTGTATTGCCTTAATGAAAAACTGTAAAATTAAGCTTGATAATTCACCAATAAACAAATGAATGAATAAATAAATAAATAAAAATAATTAGCTGTTAATTTACTCCCTCTAAGGGCACTCAAAATGTGGATGACTTTTTCTTCAGCAGGAAATTTAAAAGTTTTTTTCCTGAAATTGTGGTCTGTGGTGATTCACGATCTTGAGGCACTGGCACTTTTACAAGCAAAACAAAATTAATAGGCCTATTTGTGGCTCCTAACAATACTAAGGTTCTGTCAAAATGACTGAAATCAAGTGAAAATACCATTTGTACCATATTTTACATGGTCAAAAATGACAATATATTGTTTCAAACTATTACAAATGTCAACACAACTTAACTTTTTCAACATCAGATGTCAGAGTAGAAATCAAGGTGTCATGTTGCAATTTGAATTGAATAATGCAACTTGTTTCTTTTCGCCTTCGTGAAATATGAACAAATGAATGAATGTTATTCTTTAATTTAGTTTTCTAAAAGTCAGTAAAGATTTTGCAGCAAAAAGAATTGAATGAATGGACGCTGATAGAGTGAATGAACTTTGAGTGAGTGAAAGAATGAATGCATGAATAAAGTTTGAACGAACAAACAAACGAACCGTGAGTAAGTGAATGAGTGAGGGAGTGAGTGAAAGAATGCATGAATGAATGAAATAGCTTTTAATGAACTTTGAATTCATGAATGAACTTTGAACGAACAAACAAACGAACAAACAAATGAACCGTGAGTGAATGAGTGAAAGAATAATTGAATGCATGAATGAATGAAAAAACTTTTAATTAACTTTGAATGAAGGAATTAATGAATTGTGAGTGAGTGTGTGAATGAATGAATGACTGAAAAGATGAATGAACAAATGAATGAATCGTGAGTGAGTGACTGGATGAATGCATAAATGAATGTGTTAAGAAACTTTAAAAGAATGGATGAATGAATGAATGGTGAGTAAATAAGTGAAAAAATAAATGACTGCATGAATAAATATTTGAACTTTGAATGGAATGAATGAAAGAATTGTGGGTAGGTGAAAAAATGAATGAAGGCATGAACAAATGCATGAATTAATGAACCGTGGGTGGGTGAGTGTGTGATGAGTGCATTAATAAACTTTGAATGAGGGAACCATAAGTGAATGAATGAGTGAAAGAGGGAGTGAGTAAAAGAATGAACAAATTCATGAATTAATGAATTATTGAACTTTGAATGAACGAATGGATGAATGAATAAATGATCGACAATGAATAAGTTAATGAACTTTGAATGAACAAATGGATGAATGAATGAATTGTGAGTGAAAGAATGAATAAATGAATAAAATTTGAATCAACTTTGAATGAATGAATGGATGGATGAATGAACCGTGGGTGGATGAGTGTGTGATAAGTGCATAAATAAACTTTGAATGAATAAACAAATGAACCGTAAGTGAATGAATGAGTGAAGAATGGAGTAAGTGAAAGAATGAATTAATGAACTTTGAATGAACGAATGGATAAATGAATGAATCGTGAGTGAGTGAAAGAATGAATAAATGAATGAATCAATGAACCGTGAGTGAGTGAGAGAGTGAGTGAAAGAATGAATTAATGAACTTTGAATCAACGAATGGATGAATGAATGAATCATAAGTGAGTGAAAGAATGATCGAATGCATGAATAATTAATAAACTTTGAATGAACAAAACAATAAATGAATGAATTGTGAGTGCAAAAATGAATGAATGAACCGTGAGGGAGTGAGTGAGTGAGTGAAAGAATGACTTAATGAACTTTGAATCAATGAATGAATAAATGAATTAACATTGAACACGGAATAAATGAATGAATGAACTTTGATGACTACATTGATGAATGAACCTTGAATGAATGAATGAATGAACTCTGATAAATGATCTTTAAATGAATGAATGAACTTTGATGAATGAATGAATGAATGAATTAATGAAGGAACGTTGCTGACTGCATTTTGATGAATGAACCTTGAATGAATGAATAAATGAATGAACTCTGATAAATGATCTTTAAATGAATGAATGAACTTTGGTGAATGAATGAATGAACTTCAGCGGAGACCAAAACAACACCAAATCCAATTGACTTTCATTGTTTGAATAAGCAATTGCAAATGATTGCTTGAATGCAGCTGAGGTCTAAACAGGTTAAAACGACATCTGGTTTCCCCAGAGACAAGTCCGATGCAGATCCAAATATCACTAGAATTATGAAACAAACATTGATCTACACACAGTACAGTACTCTCCAGTGAGACTGTGACAATAATTTGAAAAAGTGAGGACAGCGCAATAGATGCTGCCAGGCGAGTTTGTTGAGCGCGCGGGCGGCGGACGGGCAGGCGGGTATGCGGTGGCTGGCAAATGTCACACTGACAGAAAAAAAAACCTGTGGGAGAGAAGAGACGGAGATAAATTAAGAAACGAAAAACGAAGTGTCGATAAAACCAGAGCAAACTTTTCTGTGAAAGCCGAGGTGTTGTGCGAACACTACTGATTCCTCACTTTCTTTGCCAAATCAAGAGAGAAAAAAAGCATTTTAATTAATTGAGGTGCTGAAATAATAAAAACAGGATTATAGGATTATTTTTCTTTCAAGTAAATGCCTGTTTTCTACCTGCCAGACAGCCGGCCTGTAAAAATAATCGTTTTATGGTTTGACAAAAGCGTTTAATTAATTTGTGCAATGGTCATTTATAGACAAACTACAATCAGCATTATGGCGTGGTCATTTAAGATGACTGTTTTGAATACAATTAGCTCAGTTGTTGCTATAAATAAGACCGCAGTCCTGCTTTTCAACAATGAATACCATCGTCTTTTTCTGCATGTATTATTCATTCATTCATTCATTCATTCATTTTCTTTTCGGCTTAGTCCCTTTATTATTCAGAGGTCGCCACAGCGGAATGAACCGCCAACTTATCCAGCATATGTTTTACACAGCGGATGCCCTTCCAGGCGCAACCCAACCCTGAGAAACACCCACACACACTCATTCACACACATACAGTGCATCCAGAAAGTATTCATAGAGCTTCTCTTATTACATTTTTTTATGTTACAGCCTTATTCCAAAATGGATTAAATTAATTTATTTCCTCAAAATTCTACACACAATACCCCATAATGACAATGTGAATAAAGATTAAAAATAAAAAAACCTGAAAAATCACTTGTACATCAGTATTCACAGCTTTTGCCGTGAAGCTCTAAACTGAGCTCAGGTACATTCTGTTTCCACTGATCATTCTTGAGATGTTTCAGCAGCTTCATTGGAGTTCACCTGTGGTAAATTCAGTTGATTGGACATGATTTGAAAAGGCATACAGCTGTCTACATAAGGTCCCAGGGTTGACAGTGCATGTCAAAGCATAAACCAAGCATAAAGACAAAGGAATTGCCTGTAGACCTCAAAGACAGAATTGTCTCGAGGCACAAGGCTGGGGAAGGTTACAGAAAAATTTCTGCTGCTCTCAAAATTCCAATGAGCACAGTGGCCTCATCCGTAAGTGGAAGGTGTTTGGAACCACCAGGACTCTTCCTAAAGCTGGCCGGCCATCTAAGCTGAGTGATCGGGGGAGAAGGGCCTTTGTCAGGGAGGTGATCAATAACTCCATGGTAACGCTGTCTGAGCTCCAGCGTTCTTCTGTGCAGAAAGGAGAACCTTACAGAAGGACAACCATCTGTGCAGCAATCCACCAATTAGGCCTGTATGGTAGAGGGGCCAGACAGAAGCCACTCCCCACCTGGAATTTGCCAAAAGGCATCTGAAGGACTCTCAGACCATAAGAAACAAAATTCTCTGGTCTGATGAGACTACTGTAAAATTGAACTCTTTGGAGTTAATGCCAGGCATTACGTTTGGAGAAAACCAGGCACCGCTCAACACCAGGCTAATACCATCCCTACAGTAAAGCATGGTGGTGGCAGCATCATGCTGTGGGGATGTTTTTCAGCAGCAGGAACTGGAAGACTAGTCAGAATAGAGGGAAAGATGAATGCAGCAATGTACAGAGACATCCTGAATGAAAACCTGCTTCAGAGTGCTCTTGACCTCAGACTGAGGCGACGGTTCATCTTCCAGCAGGACAATGACCCAAAGCACACCGCCAAAATATCAATGGAGTGGTTTCACAACAACTCTGTGAATGTCCTTGAGTGGCCCAGCCAGAGACCAGACCTAAATCCTATTGAACATCTCTGGAGAGATCTGAAAATGGCTGTACACCGTCACTTCCCATCCAACCTGATAGAGCTTGAGAGATACTGCAAAGAGGAATGGGCAACAATTCCCAAAGACAGGTGTGCCAAGCTTGTGGCATTATATTCAAAAAAAAAAAAAAAACTTGAGGCTGTAATTGGTGAATAAAGTAATTGGTGCATCAACAAAGTATTGAGCAAAGGCTGTGAATACTTAGGTACATGTGATTTTTTTCAGCTTTTTTATTTTGAATAAATTTACAACAATTTCAAAAACTCTTTTTTCACATTGTCATTATGGGGTATTGGGTGTATAATTTTAAAGGAAATAAATGAATTTAATCCATTTTGGAATAAGGCTCTAACATTAAAAAAATGTGGAAAAAGTGAAGCGCTATGAATACTTTCCGGATGCACTGTACACTACGGACATTTTAGCTTAGCCAATTCCCCTATAGCGCATGTCTTTTGACTGTGGGGGAAACCCCATCACCCGAAGGAAACCCACCCGAACACGGGAAGAACATGCAAACTCCACACAGAAACGCCAACTGACCCAGCTGGGACTCATACCAGTGACCTTCTAGCTGTGAGGTGATTGTGCTACCCACTGCGCCACCATGACGCCCACATGTATTAATATAAAAAAATCTTCATATCTACATATCTCCCACACAGCTTCAGTGGACTTCACACATCACTAACTTCCATTGTGCTTACTTTTGCGGTTTACAATGCATAATTATTCATCCTCCTGGTTAGATAATGATTAATTAATTTTGCTATTCCTACGAGCCCAGCATGTAACTGTGATACTGTATGTTTCGCATGTTTAGATGCTAAGGGATCTTCACACTCCATGGCAACAGGCAACCTTTATGCATAGCGACAGATGGTTGGTTATTTTGGCTAGGGAAAAAAAAATAGGAACGTCAGGAAAAGGATTGAGATGCATGGATGGAGACGAAGGAGCTTGCAGGTGACCGGTCAGAAAAGTGGGGAGATGTTTCCACTTAACTGACGGAATTGGCAGCCTAGCAACACAATTTAAGTGATGTCCCCTAGCAACCAAGTAGGCTTCACTCCCTTTTCCTGTTGCACAGAGAAACTAGCAGCAAAGTTCAACACAAAGAATTGCACGTACACAAACAGATATCCACAGTTAAACAGGACGCACTGTTCTCTGTGTGTTCTTTTAGCATAATTAATTGCAGTTCATTCTGTATAGAACACATTTTTAACCATCGTTTGGAGACGTAGTCAGGGGTTAAATCCTCCTCTTTCTGTCTAAATGGCACTATGTCGTGATCGCCCAGAGAGTGCATTAGCAGTCTAGCGCTAACCAGAAGACCTCGCAGCATGATGCTGTGCGCACCGCTCGCATCTGTTTCTGGCTTTACATAAGTTTGTTTGAGAGAGTCTCTGCTGCACACTTCATTTATTTTAAAAAAGCACTGTCTCAGAACAAGTATAATTAGATTCTCCATCTCTTTCATGATAGTTTACATACAGTCAGAATTATTTTCCCCCCTTTGATTTTTTTTTTCTTTTTAAATATTTCGCAAATGATGTTTAACAGAGCAGGGAAATTTTCACAGTATGTCTGAAATGTTTTTTTCTTCTGGAGAAAGTCTTATTTGTTTTATTTTGGCTAGAATAAAAGCAGTTTTTAATTTTTTTAAATCCATTTTAAGGACAAAATTATTAGCCCCTTTAAGCAAATATTTTTCGATAGTCTACAGAACAAACCATCATTATACAATAACTTGCCTAATTACCCTAACCTGCCTAGTTAAACTAATTAACCTAGTTAAGCCTTTAAATGTCACTTTAAGTTGTATAGAAGTGTCTTGAAAAATATCTAGTCAAATATTATTTACTGCCATCATGACAAGGATAAAATAAATCAGTTATTAGAAATGAGTTATTAAAACTATTATGTTTAGAAATGTGTTGAAAAAAATCTCACCTCTAAACAGAAATTAGGGAAAAAAATAAACAGGGGTGCTAATAATTCAGGAGGGGCTAATAATTCTGACTTCAACTGCACAGTATATGACACATAAACCTGCTGGAAAATGACCAGCTAAAACCACCTTGACCAGCCTGGTTTAAGCTGGTCATAGCTGGTTTTGGCTGGGCTCTAAACCTGGCAAGGCTGGTCAAGGCTGGTCAAATATTAATTTTATGAAAACCTAAAACAAGTATTAAAACAGTGTAATTTTAGTAAAGAAGTCATTATCATGGGAGATTTTAATATTAATTGGGATGATAAATCAGTTAGAAAACATCTCAAACAAATAACTGATCATTTTGATTTTCAGCAAATGATTAATGGCCCTACAAGATTAACCAATGCTACAAGATCACAAATTGATTTAATTTTAGTAATAGAGCAGAGAGAATTTTAAAAACATTTAATATGTTAACAGGTATATCTGATCACAATTTAATTTTAGTCTCCAGAAAATTATCTAGTAAAAGATTAAATTCTTTTGTTAGGAAATAGGATTTTTATGGTATTTCAAAACACAAACTAGATGATTTTAGTAGGGCTGTCCTTCAGATTGATTGGGATGAACTATTAACTGGAACAGATCTGGATGAGGATAGTCGAATTTTCTCAAAAAAACTTGAGAGCACAATGACAGATTTTAGCTGTACTTTTAAGCCTAAAAACAAAAAACATATAGTTCCCTGGATGAATTCTGATATCTTAAAAATAATGAAAAAGCGGGATCTTGCTTTAAAAATCGCAAAATCAATCAAAGCTGAGTCATGATAGACAACATTTTACTGTGTTACGAAACAAGGTGGTAAAGTGTATGAGAAAAGCAAAGGCAGATTATTTCCTGAGAATAATTGAAGAAGCAAGAGGTAATTCCAAATTAATATGGAACCAGTTGAACTACTTAAAAGGAGATAAAAGAAAAGATAGATCATCACTTGAATTGATGTGCAATGGGGAACTGATAAATAAGCCAGCTGATATAGCTGAAGTATTTAATAATTATTTTGTGGACTCGGTAGCTTCAATTACACAATGTTTTTCCCCCATCTATTCAGAATTTCATCAAGTAAGTACAGTAGAAAAAGCTTTTTCTCTAAGGTTAGTATCCGAATCAGATGTCAAAAGAGCAATCACATCGCTTAAATCATCCAGAGCAAAAGATGTATTTGGGATGGATGTGATAATTTTAAAACAGCTTAGTGAGTCTTTAGTAAAGCCGATCACTAAAATTATAAATCTGTCCATTTCTCAGGGGATGTTTCCTAGTGCTTGGAAATCATCTGTCATTGTGCCTATATTTAAAAGTGGCGATCCACACTCTACTAGTAATTACAGACCTATCAGTATATTACCTATAGTATCAAAGATTGCAGAAAAACTGATAGCCACACAAATTACAAATTACTTAAACAATAGTTCCTTTGCTTTAGATCCATTGCAGTTTGGCTTCAGAGCAAATTACTCAAGTGAGATGGCAAATTGCTACTTCACCGAAAAAGTCAAGTCTTTATTAGATAATGGGGGGGTCGTTGGGGCTGTGTTTCTTGACTTGAGGAAGGCCTTTGATACTGTAAATCATAGAATTCTAATGTCTAAATTAGTAGATTTTAATTTCTCCCCTCAAACTTTAAAATGGATAGAATCATACCTGTCTGGTCGCACACAGTGTGTTAATATACAGAATTATAAATCTGCCCCATTAGGTATGTCCACTGGTACCCACAAGGATCTATTTTGGGCCCTTTACTTTTTACTTTATATATCAATGATCTCCCATCCATTTGTCCTAATAATAATAATATACAAATGTATGCGGATGACACTGTTATATTTATTCATAGTAGTAGTCTGTTGCAAGTCGCAAACAAACTTACAGAATCGCTGGTACATCTTTCAGCCTGGTTAGAACAGTGCTGTTTACAGTTGAACATCTCTAAAACAGTGTGTATGTTCTTTTCTAAGAATAATAGGTTTATTGTAGTACCAGATGTATTTGTATCAGGGGAAAGATTACAAGTTGTATCTGAGTACAAGTACCTTGGAGTTTTGATAGATTCAAAACTATCGTTTAAGTCACAGGTTAAAAAGGTATGTAACCGGGTCAGATTCAGTTTAGCAAATTTAGATTTATTCGTGATCAGATGTCCTGCGAGGCTGCCCTAATCTATTATCACTCCATGATTATCTCTCATATCACTTATTGTTTAACTACTTGGTCCCAAGCTAGCATTACTACGTTGAAGCCACTTGAATCATTATACAAACAATCCTTAAAAACCCTTGATAAGAAATCAGTCCAATTTCACAGTTGTTCAATATTAAAGAAATACAACCTGCTTAGTTGGGAAAATTTAATTAAATATGTACATATTTGTTTAATGTATAAGACCATACATAACCCGACTTCACCACTAAATCAGTTTGTGAAAGTTAGATCGACTGCTCACCGAACTACTAGAGGTGGTGAAAGAGGAGACTGTATTATTCCTCTCAAAAAAAGTAAATTCAGCCAGTCGGTATTTTCAGTTAAAGCCGATAGGGAATGGAACACCATCCCATCAACAATAAGAAGATCACTTACTTTTCGTTCTTTTCAGTTTCATGTTAAAAATTGGTTATTGACAAATCCGCATTGTCAGCATTAGTACTGTATTCTTGACACTTATCTGTACTGTTTGTCTTTTTTTTTTTTTTTTTTTTTCCTTTTCTGCTGCCATCAATCTGTTTTTGTTTTTTTGCTATTTTAACTGTATTTTATATTTGATAGTGTACTTTGTTATTATGCTGTGCTTCTATTTTAGGTGTGACTTTTTAACGTTCTGTAAGGGGTCTACAGATGAAAAATAGCCATTCTTGGCTAATTCTGGCACATTTTACAGTAATGTTTATTAATGTGCATTGACCCTGTAAACAAATAAACTAAACTAAACTAAACTAAAAAGCTGATTTTAGCTGGTCATTTCCCAGCCTGTCCAGCTAAGACCCGGCTGGCTGAAAACCAGCCTAAATGGCCAAAATCCCTCTAAAACCATGGCCGGTCGACCAGCTAAATCCAGCAAACCAGTCTAGGCTGGTTTAAGCTTTTTTTTTTTTTTAGCAGAAAAATGGATAGTTTATACAGACAGACTAGTGATCACTTAAGACTAATGATGTCCTGTGAGAGACTATGCGCTTAGGCTTATGATGGTATCAAGCTTTCTTGTTATGATTATTTGCTTAAGTTTTTAAAATTCATTCATTCATTCATTCTCCTTTGGCTTAGTCTCTGATTTATCAGAGGTCACCACAGCAGAATGAACCACCTACTATTCCAGCATATGTTTTACGCAGCGTATGCTCTTCCAGCTGCAACCCAGTACTGGGAAACACCCATACACTCTTGCATTCACACACACTCACGCTCTATGGCCAATTTAGTTTATTCAATTCACCTATAGCGCACGTCTTTGGACTGTGGGGGAAACCGGAGCACCCGGAGGAAACCCACGCGAACACGAGGAGAACATGCAAACTCCACACAGAAGTTGATCTAGCTGGGACTCGAACCAGCAACCTGTTTGCTGTGAGGTGACAGTGCTAACCACTGAGCCACCGTGCTGCAGCGTTTAACATGATATGGGTATTAGAATGATAGGGACCTATGCTGCAATAAAAGTGACTTTAACAGGCACAATAACATATAAAAATACGTGATGTATTGCTTTATTGTACATACATGTGCAGAGTAAACAAATGTTTTGGCCAAATTTAATAGCAAAAGGATTATAGAAGAACAACAATTAACACTTTACAATAAAGTCTCATTAGTAAATGTTAGCTAATGTTAGCACAATTTTATGCATTTAATGCAATTTAATACATGGTTTAACTAAAAGATTAACATCAGCTATAATTCTATATAAATAGAATTTTCAATCAATATTTCAGCATGTAGTAGGCTAGATCAACATGTAAAATTGCTCACGTTTGAACTATTAAGCTAATTATACAGTGGCTGAGAGAGCTTAACGCACTGCAGCTTAAGAAAATACATGCAAATACAACAAACCACCACAAATAAGGAAAAAATGGTCATCAATTTGACAGCACACACACTGTAAATCCTCATAATGCAAACACAAATAGAAAAATACGCTGCAAATCCTCACAACACATGCAAATAGAACGGTTTATGAGGATAAACTGAAAAAAAAGTGACAGATCTGGCTGGAATTTGCTTATTGTGCAGAAACTTAGTGAAATAGTTGACCTGAAGGTGAGTTTTTTTAACACCCTTATTAAATGATTCTTTTTTCTTGCATATTATTAAACTAAATAAACTGAAGATTAACTGTGGTATTATATTCATTTGTTTATTCATTTCTTCTGCTTAGTTTCTTTATTAATCTGGGGTAAAACCATCACTGGGAAACATCCACACACACACACTACGGACAATTTAGCTCACCCAATTCACCTATACCACATGTTTTTTGGACTTGTGGGGGGAAACCGGAGCACCCGGAGGAAACCCACATGAACACAGGGAGAACATGCAAACTTAGAAACGCCAACACACAGAAACGCCAAATGACCCAGCCGAGGCTCGAACCAACGACCTTCTTGCTGTAAGGTGAACGTGCTACCCACTGCACCACTGTGCAGCCCTGTGTTATTAAATACTAAATATAATTTCAAGGTAATGAAAATAAATGTGCAATGCTTTATTAATTGTTAAAATTAGGTTACAATAAACTGCAGAAAAGAATAATATAAAAAATAAAATATTCAAGCCCTTTTAGTAGGCTGATGAACATAAACAACGTGCTAACTTCAGTCCACATCTTTTGAAGCATGCGTTTTCTTTAGGTTGCAGCATGTTAAGCTTTCTCGGCCACTGTATAATTATGCAATCTCTCCAAACACTTGCCAAGAACAGTCTTAATATTCTTAAAAAGCACTCTAAAATTTGTAATAATAAATTAACATTTACTGTACTTTGACTTGCGCACAATATTTATAATCTGCATGTTTATTATATTTCCCAGCGATGGGTTGCAGCCAGCCTGATATCACGAGGAAATGTAAGTATTTTACGTTTTGTCAGTTTAGTGGCTAATTCGTACGAGTTCAGTCAGTATGATTTTAAAAAGAAGGTGTGGCACCAAACCCCACCCCTAACCCCAACCATCATTGGGTGATGAGCAAATCGTACTAATTTGTACAAATTAGATCGTACGAATTAGTCACTAAATCAAAAAGTTCAGATTACCGCTGCATAAAACATGTGCTGGATAAGTTGGCGGTTCATTCCTCTGTGGCAACCCCGGATTAATAAAGGGACTAAGCCAAAAAGAAAATGAAAGAATGAATGTTTATTATAACAATATATTGGATTATAGAATATCAGCATATGTCTAGATGTGCTAAATTGTAAACAATGATGATTCCAATATTTCAGTCAGGATCACTTTCATCATATATATATATATATATACATATACATATATATATACATCGAGCAGCCCTGCATGGACAGATCAGCAGATGCAAGTCAAACCCACCATAGGGCTAACAAAACAGTACCAGTATCATGAATAAACAATTACAATTATTTACGAGTCAAGGTTAATACACAAAAAAAGCATAAGGCTGATTTCCGGGATGAGTAAGGAATGGTAAAGTGAGTGTAAAACTGGTGTGCAGCCAAATACTGAAGAGAGACCAAATGTATTGACTAAAAAAAGCCACTATACTGTAAGAGATGTCAGAACCGGAGAACAGCTGACCATCAGCTGATGTGCACTGCCTGCCCGAAGTATGCGATGCTCGGTTTTAAAAAACAAAACAAATGTTTATACAGAATTGGGGGGGGGATGATTTGAACATGGTTTGATTGTTATTCATCATTGATGTTTTCCAGAAACCAATGATCTACTGGTATTTTCACACACAACCACCTTTAGAGTTTACACAGTATGATCTGAAAAAGAGTAAACCTCCAGTGAAGAGAGAAACGACTGTAGGAGAAAATCCCTTGTTGATGCCACAGGTCAGAGAAGAACCACTGGATGGGTTCAAGCTCATATAAACTAAATAAATAGTAACTCCAATAATCACTTGTTACAACCCAAAGGGTTTTCAGAAGAGCATCTGAACCTTGTCCAACCTTGAAGCAGATGAGCTACAGCATCAGAAGTCCAGACCAGTGCTACTCAAACCTCTTTACAACAGAGGCTACAATTCACACAGGCTCACTAAAGGAACAGAAGATGGTGTGATCAGTTTTGCTGCATCATTCAACTGATATCATCAAAATTTGTCACAAAGTTGCACAGTTGCAACATAAAAGAACACCAAGTTACAACTTGCATTCAGTGTCATTTGCTCGGATCCATTTTAATGCAAAGATGACATTGTTTGAGATGTCTTTGTTTTGACAACTTGACTACCATAGTCCATCTTTATCTTTGTCATCATAACTTGTCATAAATCTGCAATAAGCATTGTTTATTATTACATTAATGACAAATTCAATATGAACCACTCTAGTTGTAGTCAAGAACATATTATTGATGCTGTTATAAAAATCATAACATAGTAGAAAAGAGATGACAGTGAGATTAGATTACAAGTTCACTTTCTTCATCTCCCTCTGCTCACAACCTTTTGCACATCCTTTGTTTTTGATGTCCGGCTGAATCTCACCGTTTTTTTTCCAATTTTAGAGACAAAAAGATTTTCTTTCAAGGACTGTATTGTGTTGTTTTGCATCCATCAATTAAAACGAGAATTTCATCACTGAATTTTCCAAGTGTAGGCTATTAAAATAAGTTTAATGTTTTGATTATGATAACATCCTCACACTGTAAAAAAAAAAGCTGTAAAATTGACATTACTGGTGCAAGTGCACTATAAGTGAAGTTACAATTTTGCTGTAAAACTGCAGCACTGATGTAATTGTTAATTTACAATGCACATGCAAATATTGCCAGTAATACTGAAACACTTACAAGCGCACTTCAAATTAATAATTACAATCGTGCTGTAAAACTACAGCACAATTGTAATTGTTAATTTACAGTGCGCAAAATTGACAGTAATACTGTAAATTGTACAGCAATTTACTTCAGTGCAGTTGACACATTTCAGGCTGTTTGAAGGATTCTGATTGAGTATTACGTCACTCAATATGCCTACACATTACCTTATGAAGAGCTTTTAGACTACTACTACAAAGTAGAATTGTAAGTACAATTTATTTACAAACTAGCAATTAGTTACTAAGCCTCAAGTGTGAACTTTACATTCCAGTTTACACAAGAGCTTATGAACAGCTTGTGCAACCCTACCCAGATTATATCTGTCAACAATGGGATGTGAAAATAAGAGATCCCCCCGTTCATCTGGAGCGGTTTCATTGTAAATAAACAGAGCTAGCTGGCAGCACATGGTCGGCCACTGAAGCTAAGCAGGGCTGCGCCCGGTCAGTACCTGGATGGGAGACCACATGGAAAAGCTAGGTTGCTGCCTGAAGTGGTGTTAGTGAGGCCAGCAGGTGGTGCTCAACCTGCGGTCTGTGTGAGTCCTAATGCCCCAGTATAGGGAAGGGGACTCTATACTGTTCAGTGAGCGCCATCTTTCAGATGAGATGTTAAACAGAGGTCCTGATCTCTGTGGTCGTAAAAAACCCCAGGATGTCCTTCGAAAAAGAGTAGGGTTTAACCCCGGCATCCTGGCCAAATTTGCCCACTGGCCTCTGTCCATCATGGCCTCCTAACCATCCCCATATCATAATTGGTTTCATCACTTTGTCTTCTCTCCACCAATCAGCTGGTGTGTGATGTGCGGTCTGGAGCAATATGGCTGCCGTCGCGTCATCCAGGTGGATGCTACACACTGGTGGTGGATAAGGAGTTTCCCCCAAACATGTGTAAAGCGCTTTGAGTGTCTAGAAAAGAGATTAATAAAAAGAATTATTATTATTATTATTATTATTTTTATTATTATTTTTATTATTATTATTATTATTATTATTGTTGAAACGGTCAGTAATACGTTTTATTTTTATCATTAATATTTACAAAGAAGTTTAGCCTATTCAAATGAATAGCTATTATAATGTTATCAAATTATAATGTTATCAAAAGTTATCAAATCTCATTAACCTTTTCTTGACTGTATAATTTAAACATTCTGATAAGAGCAGCGAATGAATCTTTAGATTTTTTGTTTGATTACATTAAACAGAGGTGTCACTTTAAAAATGCACAGATTGATAAGGAAAGCATTTGATTGCTTTCAAAATTTTTTATGCTCATTTAAGACAAATTTAGTTGTTTAAAAGAAAACCCACCATGATCGACATGTTTAGATGTTATGATTATTATAATTATAATTATTATTATTATTATTATTGTGTGTATATGTCCGTTCAAACACGCACCCAAAACCCAGAGTGTCCACTTTCGCTCTGCTTCAAATCGCATGTACAGAATCTGTTTGGGAAACAGCGTCTATTTATCAGTATGGAGCGCATCTGACAGTCACGCACCGCTACATGAACTGACTGTTTTGAGGATTGCGCAGAAGGGGCTTTAGCACCTGTAATGGAAAGGAAGGGAATCCCGCCATTTTTATATTTATTTCAAAGTGTTTTCATGAGTTGTTGCTAGCCGGTTGCAACCGGAAGTTAACGAAAATTATTTACTGTATATTATTTTTTATGATTCCCATTAATTGTATTTTATTAACATCTACGCACCCCAACCCTAATCCCAACCATCACCCTAACATAAAAACGGTAGTTGTTATTTATGTTATATAGTAAATTATCTAATAAATTGTATTTTTAACGTCTACCCCTACAATAGCCCTAAAACAGTCACAGTACTGTCAAAATATTAATTTTTGTTATACAGTGTCATAAAAAATGCCGCTATATTGATGTGCATATCGCTGGCCCGCCGTGTATCCTATCTACACTTTACCGTTTTCATGCCTAAATAAAATGAAAGCACAGAGCAGACTCACATTTAAGAGCAAGAGGCGTCCCTGGTGGTTCGGCGGTATGGTTTGCGTATAGGGAACATCGGCTCTTTGATGTTTATTGATATCCTTCAGTCATCTGCACATCAATAACTGTCTGGTTTAACTCAGCTTCCAAATCCGACCTCCGAAGACTACGTCGAATAGTTCGGACTGCTGAGCGAATTATTGGTACATCCCTCCCTACTCTCCAAGAACTGTACTTATCCAGAGCAAGCAGAAGGGCTGGCAAAATCACTCTGGACCGCTCACACCCAGCACACTGCCTCTTTGAACTTTTACCTTCTAGTCGACGCTACAGAGCACTGCACACCAGAACAGCCCGACACAGAAACAGTTTCTTCCCTCAGGCAATCCATCTCATGAACACTTGATGATAGTAATTGTGGAACCAACATTACTACCTGCTATACACTTATACACTTTTATACACACATACACTTATTTAACAACACACTTTACATGCCAATTTGCACATAACAGCTGCACATATTATGTTGTATATAGTAATATAGCTGTACATACACTTGTCAATTTGTATATTTGCATTCACTTTTTAAAATATATTTATTATCTGTTTTTTAGTCCTGTCTCTGTAATTCTGTTGCACTGTAGAAACTGTCACGAAAACAAACTCCTCGTTTGTGTGAACATACCTGGCATTAAAGCTCTTTCTGATTCTGATAAAGATCGAAAATACGGGAGAAATATGGGAAAATACCTTTACAGGAAGATATTGGGAAAGAATTGGAAAAATATGCGAGAATCCCGGAAAAAATGGGAGGGTTGACCGGTATGAAATCTCAATCCAGTATAGAGCAACCCCAGGTTGTGGTGTCGATAAATCTCCAGCAGCTGTGATATAATCATATCAATATGGACCAAGATCTATGAGGAATGTTTCCAGCAGCTAGTTCACTCAGCTTTGTCTATTTTAGGAATACATTGTGTATCAGTGAGATCAGCAGATAATGATGCTTTAATTAAGACAGGCTCGCTTAGCGTGGAGACCTTAAACAGCAGAGTTCAGCGCACAAGCTTTCTACCTTCGCTGTTAATTGTTCCTGCTGCTTTCTCGCCTCCTTCCAGCTCTCTTCTGGGAGCACAGATAGCACACACTCGCTGCATGTGGTCAAAGATCAGTTTCTCCAGCAGAGCCCAATCCAAACAGGCATTATGTGTTATTAGCCCACGCTGACCCTCGGATCGGGTCTGGAGCTCTGGCCATCTATTAGGTATTTCTTTCTAAACACAGAGTGTATGAATGAAAGTGGTGTCATGGGTGAGATTATTAAGGAAGTATTGTCAGGAGAACTGAAACGCAAACACCTGCGTGCACACAATGGCGCAGATCAAGCCTGTGTACTGTGGCTTATCCCTCTACATCTCGCTCGCAAACACAATCCCACAATTCCAGCACACTAGGCAGTAACTAAGCAACAGGCCAGAGAGAGACGAAACACAGAGAGAGAGAGAGAGACAGAAGAGAAGGGGTGAGGAGTTAGCGGGTCTAGCGGTATCTGCGGTTTCTTTAGCATTGATCTAATCAGACCCCACCGGTCGACCTTTTTTTTTTTTTAAACTCTCATTATTTCTCCAAACCTCCTTCCTTTATAAGGAGAGATGTCATGATAGGGGCTGTTTCATTCAGTACAAAGATGTCTTAGTCAGTGTCTTAGTCAGAAAAGGGCTGGATGATTACTGCATAATAGGGAAACTGCAGAGCTGGTCTCAATTTACTCAAAATAATACACTACTGTTCAAAACGTGGCCATGTTTTAAAGAACAAACATGATTACTACACATACACCATTTAAAGCAGTTATTAAGGGGCTAACATTATTAAAAAGTATATGTACAAATAATAACTCTTGATTTTGAATAAAATAAACGTTAATTTAAATGCATAAAACTGTAATATCATAAAATATTATTATTTAAAAATAACTTGTTTGTTTTATCATATAATTAAAAAAATATAATTTATGCCTGAGGAAAAAAAGCTGACTTAAAAAACATTTCTCTAGTCAATGTTAATAAAAATGAAAACAGTTGCTAATTAATATTTTAATAGAAAGCCTGGTTTTTTTTATTTCAGAAAGCTCAAAAATTTACTTGCATCAGAAATGTTTTGTAACATTACAAATGCCTTTACTGTCACTTTGATAGATAGATTTCTATCTATCTTTGCATCTATCTATCTATCTATCTATCTATCTATCTATCTATCTATCTATCTATCTATCTATCTATCTATCTATCTATCTATCTATCTATCTATCTATCTGTCTGTCTGTCTATCCCACATCCTTGTTTATGTCTTTGCAACAACATACCGTTAACGCTAGACACTATGCATGTATCAGCTTGAACAAATAAAATACTTACAGGTTGTGGTTCACAATCAGCTTTGTCTATTATAGTTGGAGCTGCTCTTTCTTTAAGGAGTTTTTAGCCGAATCCAGCACTGAACTGGGAGAGATTCTGGAAGCTCTCCTTTGTCAAATGCTAGCTATATCTTTTTTATAATTCTCTGTTACATAATTAAAATTAAATTGTAAGCACTTCTCTCATTGTGTCGTGTCCTTTGGAAGCCCAAATACAGAAACAGAAGACGCTCTGTGGAAATAGCAGCATTTGGACAGCATTAACGCTTCCTCTGACAGATCCAAAATCACATCCAATAGCCGCACCATCAGCACTGGGGCCCCCCAGGGATGTGTTCTCTCCCCACTGCTCTTCTCCCTGTACACCAACGACTGCACCGCAAAAGACCCCTCCATTAAGCTCTTGAAGTTTGCGGATGACACTACTGTTATCGGCCCCATCCGGAATGGTGACGAGTCTGCATACAGACAGGAGGTGGAGCGGCTGGCTTTATGGTGCAGATACAACAACCTGGAGCTGAACACGCTCAAAACAGTGGAGATGATAGTGGACTTTAGGAGAAACCCCCCTGCACTCCCCCCACTCACCATCATGAACAGCACTGTGGCTGCAGTAGAGTCATTCAGGTTCCTGGGCACCACCATCTCTCAGAATCTGAAGTGGGACATTCACATAGACTCTATTGTGAAGAAAGCCCAGCAGAGACTGTACTTCCTTCGTCAGCTGAGGAAGTTCAACCTGCCACAGGAGCTGCTTGTACAGTTCTACTCAGCTGTCATCCAATCCATCCTCTGCACTTCATTAACCATCTGGTTCAGCTCAGCTGCCAAAACTGACCTCCGTAGACTACAGCGAATAGTTCGGACTGCTGAACGAATCACTGGCACTACCCTTCCTACACTTCAAGAATTGTACTCTTCCAGAGTGAGTAAAAGGGCTCGCAAAATCACTCTGGATGCCTCGCAGCCAGCACATTACCTGTTCGAACTGTTACCATCTGGTCGGCGCTACAGAGCACCAAGCACAAAAACAGCCAGACACAGGAAAAGTTTCTTTCCTCAGGCCATCTACCTCATGAACAGTTAAATATTCCCCTACTGTGCAATAAACGAGCAATACTTTCTCATACGCACTTGTACACAGCACCTTATAACAATATACAATGCAATACTTTCTCCATTCGCATTGGTACACAGCACCTTATAACCTGTATATTTACAACATCTGTACATACAATTCAACATCCAGATATTTTTTATATTTTAAATTAACTGCATCTCTGTTTAATGTTTATCGCCTTTTTCTTTTCTCATATTTAATTTTGTGTTGTCACTTGTCACTTTATGTATACTGGAAGCTTCTGTTGCCAAAACAAATTCCTTGTGTGTGTGAAGCACACTTGGCAATAAAACTGATTCTGATTCTGATATAGCATTGCAGCGCCTTTGGCCACACCCTTTCGCTGAGCGGGGTGTATGCGTGTACGGTGAATGCGTGTAACCTGAAGCGTTTGTGATCTCACTAACCCGCATGTATTTTTTTTTGTAGTCCCCAAACTTTGTTCGCTGTAGGCTTTGCTAAGCTAACTCTGTAAAAGCCAATGTCTCCCTTTGCATTGAACTTTGAGCGTATTACATTTAGAGATGTTGTTTATGACCACACAGCTACATTAAACATTCACTAAAGTTTGAAAATATGATTTCGTAGTGGACCACCCCTTTAAAACGGCATACTATAATGCAGACAGAAAGAGTAAAGAAAATACTATATTTGTTCATATGACTTGAAATGAAGATTGGAGATGGCTTTGGTGTCATGCCCTATACAGAACACTCTGAAAACTCTTCTAGTGTCCATTAATGATGCCAAATTGGCTCTGTATATTAGACATATAATTTACTTCCAAGCACCGAGTCATTTCTGTTTCTTCAGCGTCTGACCAGCAAGTGGCATTTGATCTAATAACCAAACTCAATTTTCTGGCTGAGTGCTTTTCACCGCATTAGACAGTTATCTTCCTGCTAGAACAATTTGATCCAAAAACAGCTGCATTGCTTAAAAAGTGATCTTGAAGACTTGTCTGCATGTATCCTGACTTTGATCACAAAACTCACAACAATGTTCTACAGGGATATTCAACTATGAATAACATGAGAAATAATGAATGTCAGGGGCTTCTAAATATTTAACACCATTTATTAACAGGACACATCAGAGGGTTTTATTTTTGTAATCTTAGTGCTCCAAGAATTGATACTAGGATTTATTAAAGAGTGTGAAGCAATTAAGATAGACTGAGGACTCTTAATCAGTTCATTATTGCTGCTAAGCAATGGCAAAATAGTTGTAGTTGTCTAGTTATACTTATCTTTAAGAATTTGAGGTAGTCAAGCCATATTGTCCTTTTTACGAATTCACCTGCTCAATCAATAGGCTCTATGCACAGCTAGAGTTTTAAAGCCAACGATAAACTTCCAGTGAAAGCTTAATCTGACGATTTTCAATTTCACAAGGTTGTTTTTACAGCATCGATGTTGTAATGTAATTACAATAAATTCAGCTAAATAGACTTAAGCATTTATTTTTATTTAACGAGATGAAAGAACGTTTTTACCACTAGCGCCATCGTTAGCTACAGGCCAGCGCACAAATTCCATTGAAAATACTAGGGTAAAATAAACCATCATATTTTAAAGACATGGCGGGGGGAAATGGAATTTAATGCAGTGCTTCTTGTCCGATCAGAGATCCACTTCCAATCGTATATCTAACAGGCAGTGGAGATCACTGATTTTCAAATCAGATCTTAAACGTGACAATTTTTTAATGGAAAGACAGTTCACCAGAAGCCGTTGGGTTGCCTGGCTGAAAATTAAAAGTCCCTGTGCATACCATGTTGCATCAAACATGATAAACGATTTTGACGTTGCTGTCCTGAAGTGGGGGCTTGAGCTATCAACCCCTGAAGGACCTCCCGTCCTTGCAGGAGGCTCAAGGCTTGACTAGAGCTCCAAGTATAGTAGAGTCCCCCTCCCCCCTTTAGAGACATTTTGAAAAAACACAGGAGGAGCTGGGGAGGTGGAGGGATACCAGAACAAAACTCGAGGGAAACAGTGCAAAGACCGCTACTTATACGCATGTGATAATTGACTGACCCACCTGCCTGATCAGGCTCCTCCCGAATTTACTTTAGGAACATCATTTAGTCTGAGATTATATACTTAAAGCAACCAACCAATGGTGAACAAAGTACACAAATCAAGTACCTGAGAAAAACTAGAGAAAAGTAAAATATACACGTTAAAAATATTAGCTGACCTTATTTAAAAAGGTGAAACCCGTTGGTTTTAAAGTGTTTAGTTGACTTTTCTTATAAAGGTGATTAAACCTATTGCCTCAAAATTACTATTTAAATGATATTATAAAATTAAGTGAACTAGACAGTTCTAAATTACAGCAAGTTTACTTTTCAGTAAAGTCACTTTTAAGGCAATGGGTTTAGTCGCTTTAAAGCAAAGACTATAGAATACACAAGACATGTCACTCGAATCTTTTTGAACGGGGAAAAGTGTAACTGTCAGTATGGTGAATAAAGCCCCACCTACTAGTACAGGATCCAATCAACGATCGCTATATGGTGAAAAAAGCCCGCCTTCTAGTACAGGAGCCAATCATCGACCGCTATAGAGTGACGAGACTCTGGGGGAGGGGCTTGGAGCAGATGTGAGTTTTTGAAGATTTTTTGTGATTTGGATGTTTAGAAATGAAACTAAAGAGACAGCTGTTTAATTTCATTGGTGATTCCTAATATGAAAGTCAATCGTAAGCTTGGCAAGCAATTTTGTAGAATTTGATGATTCCCTATTCAGGCAGAATGCCCAAGCATATTGCCTGAAAGGCGTTTCAAAAATGGTCGGCGAGTAAAATGACTTTCCTTAAAGGGACTTTGCTTTAGGTAACTAATCACTGTTTACAATGTAGCAAAGTTTTTTTTTTTTTCAACTGTTCTTTTTCTTATCTTTTTGCCAAAGCACAAATGTATTTGTTTTTTAATGAAAATTATTAAGTGAAAAGTACTTAAGCAATGTTTTGCTAGAATATATTTAAAAGGTGCAGTAGGTGATCTGCCAAAATGCTAACCGTTACCATAATAGTTTGAAAATATAGTCCCTCCGCTGCAGTCTAAAGCCACACCTAGTGAAATCACGAATGTGCATTGTAAAGATGACAGTAGACAACCCACTAGTTCATGCCATTCGCTAGTTAGAAAACTTTATAGTACTTTAGAATAGTACAAATCCCAACGAAAAATGGTATTATATCTAGCACATTTGCAGTTCGCTGGTTTCACTCTTTCACCCGTTTTGTCCTAAAGCGACTTTGCTTAGTGGTTGGCTGGCGGGTTGCAGGAATTACACTTATTACTAAGCCATACTTGCATGCAACTGTATTTCAGACCGAATACTCAAAGTAGCATGGTAAACAATATCTGTTTGCATGAACAGGGGTGCGCAGATGTACAAATCTACATTTGTTAACAGACAGCTTGGGCTACTTAGCAGAATTATGGGAATTGTCGGCCCGACAAATTTTATTGAAAGAACATTTGTTTGTATTATGACTTACTCAGAATAAAAAAAATACCTATAAATACATTTAGATCATTTACTTTAATCATTACTAGTGGAATGTGAAGAGACTTTCAACCAGCACAACCAATAATGTTGCTGAAGACAATCACCTACTGCACCTTTAATTACCAGATTCTTTATACAATACACTGATACAGTAACCTCATGGGGGCATTATTTATTTTATTTATTATTCTAATTTAATATTTTTTTGTATTTATTTATTATTATACCAGGAAGATGCCTGTGGACAATTAAGACTCTCCAAGACCCATCTTTGTTTTAGCTCTGATGTTTTAGCAGTCAGCAACTACTGAAAGAGTATTCAGTGTCAATGGATATAAACATACACATATTAACATGCTGTACCCTTGATTTTGTCCCACTCCTGGATAAAGAGTGCAATGCGCACTGAAATACAACAGAGACGAGAAATGCTAGATTCCATCCTGGCAAGATGTAAACATGCTGCATCTTGCCATGATGCCACAGGCACTGAAGTTCAAGCTTATTACTAGAGGGAGACGTGACGATTTGTCACTTTCGCTGCAGTCTGCAAGTGTACAATTTTCTCCAGTTATGATTGACGCGGCAACACAGACTGATGTTGACAGTCTGACGCAGCAGTACAGTGCTCAGTGGATATGTGGGACTCAGTAAACAATGACCATATTTATACAACTAGTAGATTAGCATGGGGGGAAAACAATCAATGGTATAGCAATTCATCAGCAAGCATCTTCTCACTCTTTTCTCCTCTTCACTAAGAAAGCAATTTCACAGAAAACTGTGGGATAGTATCAGTATTTATGTACAACACCAAATCAGAAAAAGCTGGGACAATATGGGAAACGCAACTGAAAAAGTAATGATTTCTAAATGTACTTTGACTTGTATTTCATTGCAGACAATACACTATTATTTAATGTGTTCCCCATGATTTATATTGTTCTTTTTCAAAATAAACATATTTTGATTCTTGCAACACATTTCAAATAAAAATGTTCATACTGTTTCAACTTTTTCTGATTTGGGGTTGTACCTTGTATCAGTTTTGTTGTGGTAGAAATAGCAACAATCATTGCTCACACTATTTAACATCATGCACTGCTCAACTAAAGTACTAACAATGAATTATCAACTGCATATTTCAGTAAGACGCATCATTTACAAGTTTTTTACATTTACATTCCTTCACTTCATAGAATAGAACTAATACATACACTTATAATTGCTACAATATATGCTACATGTTTCTTTTATAACAAAAACAAACTCTAAAGGCTGTAAAGCATTTATTCCGGTTAGGTCCCCTGTGAACCTGGTTGTTTTGTGATTTGCAGAGTCTGCTGATTTGTGGGTGGGCCATCTCTCCTGAGACCCATTATGTGGCGCCTATAAAGAGTTCAGCATTTGATGTGAGAGGGGAGCTCGTTTAGCCGGACCTCCTGCCTGTCGTTTGGATTATTTTACTTTGTTTTGGATCATAAGCTCAGTTCACTGCTATGCACAGTAGCGGCTCAAGTTTAAATCACACCCTGGGCAAAACCACCCCAAACATCCCCCATCCCCCAAGAAATAAAGACACTATCTGGATGACTTTATATACATTTAAAATATTTAAATTTATATTTTAAATATATACATTTAAAATAATTATTATAAATGCATTTAAATATATTTATTTATTTTCAATAAATATAACAATTTATTAATTATTATTATTATTATTATTATACAACTATTATTCTAAAAAATAACATAAATCACTCCTAAATGGAACTGAAAAACAATGTAAAGACACAACTGGAGTGATATTCTAAGACTTTTGCATGAATATTAATTATGACAGTTCAATAAAATACAAAAAATAGGTTTTACAGAATTATCTGTTGTCTTAGACCTGACTCATGGCCGAGAATCAATATTAGGATGTCTTAGTAACCTCCCTGACTCATCAAGACTCTTTTCTGTTTCATAGCCATGCTTAGTCAAAGTATCATCATCATCATATTATACGAACTTTAGTTTTGTCGACTTGCATGTCGATGCCTATCGGCGTGCATATAAACAACGGGGATCATGGGGCAGCATGTGTGAGGCGCGTGGTAATGGCTTTCTGCGCACATGCGTCAATTTGTTTTGTTTTTGTTTTTGCATGTGCAAAAGACGCCAAATGTGAATGGCCCCTAACGTCTTTATTCTTGGATAACCGCTCTATACACTTGCATAAAGTAAATCTTATTTCAAAGCTTTTACTGGGGCACTTTTTGTTTTGTCTCCCCGTGCCGCCTCCAGCAAGATGGCGCCCTGGGCGATCGCCCATGCCTAAATCCGCCACTGACTATGCACACAGTTTTCACCACTGACTTCCATTTATACTGACTTTGGTTGCTTTAAATATCCTTTGTTAATTATCGCTTTTGTTAATAAATTAGTTTTCTTTATGATTTAACTGGTCCGTATTGTCTCTCTTATGTTACAATTTTGTGCTGGTGGAAATGATTTCTAAATTTACTTTGACTTGTATTTCATTGCAGACAATACAGCAAACATTATTTAATGTGTTTCTCGTGATTTTTTTTTTAACAAACACATATTACTAAAGTTTTTTAAAGTTTATTCAAAATTTTTGCACATATTAGGATTAAGAGCAGACTATTAGTTAATGAAGACTCATTTAGCCTGGCTTGCCTTACCTCTATTAGCACTTCTCATCCTTCATGCTGGCCAATTACTGTCCAGAACCAATTATTTTTGAAATATCAATTTTCTTTAAACCATCTTTAAACTGCTTCTACTGCTTTAAATACACAAGTCCTTAACATTCCAATATTCCACTTCCACCTGTCAAGGATGTCTGTTTTATCTTTCATCAGTTGGAGGAAAAACTGTCCCAAAGCGATCTCCTTGATATCCCATGTTGTGATCTGAACACTGCAATTGCTTTATTCATTTAATGTTTTTAATTATATCCGATATTTGTAATTCTTTAAATGATTTCAATATAGCTTAGACTATTTTTATCTAGATTTATGAAATTGTGTTAAACCTACAAATATGGATATGTAATTTGTAAAGGTTTATGTCTTTCTGTTGTATTCATATACAAATAAGTACTCATTATCTTCAAAATAAAGAATGAAACCCAGCTACTCGCGGCATTGACGGAGCTGTGAATCGAGTGCTCTTTCGCCTGGTCTCTCACACACATATACATGCATCTAAACGTGCTCGTTTCATATGCACAAACACACCTTTTAAATGTGACAAAAACTCTTGACAACTAAAAGTTACTGGCTGCTGTGTCTTTAATGCGGTGTAAAGCTTATTATTATGCATTATTGGAACCAAGGAGGACGCAGCAAAGAAATATCACTTATTAAATTAAAACTACTGTATTATTTTACGCAACACTCTTACATCTAAAAGGTAAAGATAAGGGCAATCTTAAGCAAAAAAAGACCCCTAGTCTATAGACCATTTCAATGGGGTGATGTCATTTGGTCTATGAACATTTCTTGCCTGTTATCAAACTGCAAGAAGAGGCAATTCAATCATGTTAAAACAGCTATCATAACATTATCAATATGTGGCTCTTTTCTTTTTTCTTGGAAACTATAGAAATTAAAAATGTAAAACAGGAATACGTTGGGACCATTGTTTTTGTTTACATCCCTCAAAATGGTCTATAAGGTGTTTTATGGAATATCTTAAACTGACCAGTATGTTTATTCTTTCCCTTATTCATTTATTACAAAGATGGAACTTGCGACCTTAGTTGGCTAACGATGGTTTTCGGAAACGCCCCCGAATTTGGGGGGTGTTAACTCGCACTGACCCGACAATGGAAAAGCGGTTGTTCCTTGCGCCACCTGGTGGATATTGCGTAAAGCACAAAAATGTATTTTTTAAAAAAAGGCGGTCTTTGCTGCTGCAGCACTGCGCATGATAAACTGCAGCACTGCACATGAAGAAACGCATGTTCTCAGTGGCCATATCTGTATCCAGAACACTTTTTAAAAGTAAATCTTAATTGTTGTGATGATAGTTATTGTCCTCTGTGCAAATGTCCTCGTAACCTTTCATCACCACTTATTGACCAACTGATTTCCAAATTGCTTCATTTTGTTCAATTGTTTCATTTTTAAGCAAGCTAATGAAAGAGTTTGAAGTTTAAAAATGAAGGTTCTCTCATCGCTTACTCATGTGTTTTTAAACATTCATGATTTTCTTTCTTCTTTTGAACACAAAAGAGGATACTTTGAATATTGATGGCTTCTGGCACTCATTGACTTAGTAGGTATTTAAAAAATACTATGGAAGTCAATGGGTGCCAACAACCAGCATTCTTCAAAACATCTTTTATGTTCAACAGAAGAAAGAAACTCAAAAATTTGAAGTGAAGGGTGAGCCAATTACTCTTTCTTTAAAATACAGTTTCAGTCACATTTATTTGTTTCTAAAACACAAACATGCTTTTTGTAGTTGCTTTTAGTTTTTAAAACTGCCCCGAAATGTGCAAAATACACCACAATATAATTTTTGCTATATTATTTTTTAACAACACAGGCTCATTGTGAAAAAATACCCCCGCATGCATTGGAGAGCGCAAATTTTGTAGCCAGAGATGCGTATGGCTGTATTTCGTTTTTAAAATAAACGATACAGGACAGTATGATGCCACCAAAGGCTTCTTTTTCTTTTCGCACTACCAGCTAATCGCTTACCTCCGTGTAGACTGCTTTAAAATTGTTACCAGTTTGCCCAGTAGCTCGCCTCGTAGGTCTGTGGACTTGTGATGCAGAGAGGAGTTGACTGTATCAATGGGGATCGAGTCTGGCAAAAAAACGGTTCCAAAAAGCAGGTAAGATGAAAACAAAAGGCAAAACGTAAAATAAGTACAAACAGGTAAATAACAAGGTGAGAATCATAGATTGTAAAAGATATGGACGTAGTATCCGTGACGTCACCCATAGGTTTCTGAACACTGCAAAAGAAGCTAAAAGTAGGCACGGCCAACCGTCGCCATTATGTTAGCGCGTCACCGCACCAAACACGGGATACCAAATAAGGGCAAAGAGACGGAGAGTGAGCGGGGCAACAGATGGATGCTTGATTCTCAGCATTTTGCTTAGACCTGGCTTAGACAGACTTTTTACTTCGGGAGAACGTTTAATACTTCATTTCCTGTGACTCGTTTGTGTTCTGACCACATGTGCTTGGTTGTACACTATATCAATAAAGTGTTTAGACTTTTAAAAACACTGTTGTAACACATTGAGCCACTAAACATTGTTCTTATGACGTTTTTCGACAGGAGGAAAACACGAATTACTATCAAACACTTCAGATATAGTCTGTGTTAGTAAATGTAAGGCTGTTTATAAAATCCAGGCATAACACTGTATGACAACGCTTCAGATGACTGTTCTATAGTCTACAGCTAATCAATCTGTCAGATTCTGGTGTGCAATACTGGTCTAAAGAACATTTAAATGATAAATGATCTTAAATTAAACAAATACATTTATAGATATGCTATGTAAGTATATAATTTCACTCACCTGGGAAATGGAGGCAACTTGAACGCTTTGTAAGCACAATTAAGTCCACACAGCATGCCATATCATCTGATAATTGCAGGAAATAATTCCAAAAGGCAAATGACTTAGTAAAGAAACATTAACCAAAACAAAAATACGATGAATATGCCGAGCTCAGCGGTTAAATAGCCAGAATCAGCTGAGGTGCAAGACAGTGACCAGCGAGGGCTAGCTGTCACTCAAGTGGCCACGCCCTTAATTATGCAAACTTAATATAACTTAATAAAAATGAAACGGATGAGTTATAAAAAAAAATTCACCCCCCTCACAGTTGTCATGAAGGGTAATCATGGCTATATGCACCAAAGCCATCGTTTGTACCAGGCTATAAACATGTTTTTATCAACTGTAAACATGGCCAATTTACCAATGCAGAAAGAAAGCACTTCGACTTCCTGGAGCCAGCCCCCCAAGGTGAGTCGATAAATTGCAGTTTTAGTTACTTCCGTATTGGCTTCCCGAGGGAGAGCGGGAGGTTGCCGCTTGGTGAGAATGTGGTAAGATCTGATAACATAAAGTCAGGAGGCTGCGAGGGCTTTTCTTTTTCGAAAACACTATCAGTTGGGTTTAGGGAAGGGTTGAGTGATCAATTAGTCAGTCGATTGGTCAGTCAGTCAGTCAACAGCGGCCTCTGGTGGATTTACGCAAGAAGAGCAGGCACGAATGGCATTCGTGAGAGAAATTTGAGATCTGAAAAGGCGTACACATAAGCCTCTGGTGGATTCACGAAATCAAAAACTCCAACAAAAAAAAAAAATAATAATAATAAATATCTCCTGGGACATATTTCGTGCAGTCCAGAAATGTATACAGGGGTACGTGTCCATAATGAGCCTGGGTTGAATTTATTTCATGAGCTGAGTTTTTACAGAACATAATAACAATAATAAAAAACTTTCAGCATGTGCTGTAAAGCCAGTGTAAAAATATTCAAGACTATAAAGGTCACTTTTAGCCTATCTGAGACTGATGCGATTTCTAAATCCAAATCTTTAACCACTGAAACCCACACTCTGGCACAGACTCCATCATTTGAGTACTCTGAACACTCTCAGTCAGGCACACTAAAGTCTCTCTAAGCAGGCAAAAGAAGACAGTGTGCCCAAAAAAATCAAACCCACAAAGCACTGATTCATACGGAGGTTCCAGTACCTGGGGGCAATTTAAATTGCTTTCCTTCACGGGGACCTGATGTCTTTAGCAAAAGTAAAAGAAGAAAATATAGAGGCCAACATCAGTTCAGCAGAACAAAATGAGAAACAACCAGCCAAAAACATCCTCCGAGGACAGAAGCTAGATGCAAGATGGAGAAAGTGGAGTATACAAGGAGGTAAATTAATGCAATTTAATCCCAGTTGTTTCTGCAAAAATCAATCAACATTGACCATATTTGCCACAAAACTTTTTTTTTTTAGTTTGGGACTTTACAAAGACTCAGAAGAGAACACAGCAATCAATGTCAGCCACAAGTGACTGCTTTAACAAGTGTGTGTTGGTGTGAAAGTGGCACATTCGCTAACAGCACTCTGTACTGGATGAAACCGATGTTATGATGGTGGATTATGTGTGTGTGTGTTTGTATGTTTGTACATGCAAAGTGCGTGGGTTGTCTCAGTTTGAAGGCGCACGAGTGACATCATAACTTTTGAAAATAGCAACTGCAAATGAAGTCAATTTTCTGATACCAACATACCTCATAAGCACACACACACACACACATGTAAGCACACACACGCACATGCACACAGTGTCATCACCACCTAAAGCCTCCAATTGCAGGTTAGGGTTACCATAGCAACCAAAAGAGATAATGGCCATATAGTTGGGCACATGCCGCAGGGTATATGTGTGTGTGTGTGCACGCATCTGTGTGTGTGAAAGAGAAAGAGGGACAGAGATATCTGTGTCAAAAAGTCACTGACACTAAGACGATGATGGCTAGTCATCTTCTGCTTTAATGCATGAGGCAGATTGGCACAGAACTGAATGATCATAATAGGAGCCTTTTAGTTTACAGACACTTATAAAGAAAGGAACGATCACATATATCATAATGAGTGGGCATTCTAATAAACACTGATAGTAATATTATTTTGACATGCATTGCTCTGTTAGAACACACAGCCTAACTAATGTGAATACCAAGACAGTGATTAAAGTTAAGTCTCTAAGATGAGATCCTGCTGCATGACAGTTATTTTATACATATGTAAAAATCATTTATTAGTTTTGTGGGGTACCTCAAGGCAATGCTTCTCAACTAGTGGGTTGTGATCCAAAAATGAGTGAGTCTTTTCTGACCGGGTCACAGCCTGCAGGGAGACAAACCATCACCAACTGCAAAGAAGAAAATCAATAAAAAGGTATGAAAAATAGTTAGGGTACCATATAAAAAATTTAGTGAACGTTGTTATTGTTAACTAATACTATTTAAATAGTCTCTTTTCAAATAGTCTTCTGTTCATTTAACCCTTGTGCACTGTTCACATTTACTACCCGTTTGTTATGTTCGGGATGAAAACATCCACTAAATTAAACTGCTGTAAAAATGCATCAGATAAACAGTTTTTAAGTTCTTTTTTTATATATAAATCTGTAAATCAACCACAGTCCTGATCAAAACTACTAAACTGTTTAGAAAATTGCAGGATTTTAACTCTTTAATTGCCAAGTTCACAAATGATGTCACTGATTTGATGAAAAAAAACACACGAAATGACGTATTTTTAATATAAAAGTAATTGTGGACTGGATTTTTTTTACTTTTTAATCACAGTTTTGGACTCGTGAATTAGTAACAACAATGGCTTTGATGCATTGTTAGATTTTCCTTTTTTCTCCCAAATTTAGTATTGGTGCCTGTTTTTGTCCCATTGACTGCCATTAGAACCACATTTGATGGTGCATAAATACATAGTCTTTGTTTTTGTTCATATTTTAATTTTCTCAGACACATCAAGGTAAGTGCATAAAGGTGACACTCACAAACTCATAACACACACTTTAATTTGCTGTTATGCTCCATATACAATCCAGAAACTAAGCTTTTTTTGTTGCACAGACCTATCTAAAGGATTAATGGTGCCAAATGATGATCAACTGGTAAAAATGACAAATTGTACCTCTTTCCTACAGGGAAAACCACCAACAATCAAAAATGCATGATGATATGGTGCCATGGTTTTGTAATAAAAAAAATGTGATTATAATGGAAGTCAATGGGGCAAAAACACTAACAGTAAATTAGGGAGAAAAAAAATGAAAAATCAATCAAAAACAATACATCAAAGACTTTGATAAAAGGTAAAAAAAAAAATAAAAAGAAATCCAGTCCACAATTACTTTTATGGAAAATACTTCTTTTGTTGTTTTCTTTTGTGTGGCATCATTTATGAATTTGGCAATTAAAGAGTTAAAATCCTGTAATTTTCTAATCAATTTAGTAGATTTGATCAGGACTGAGGCTAACAGATTTATGCAAAAAAAAAAAAAAAAAAAAAAAAATGAAAAAAATACATCTGGTGCATTTTTGCAGCAGTTTAATTTATTGGATGTTTTAGGAACATAAGGGTAGTAAATATGCCCAGAGTGTATTGTTGAGTTTTTAAAAAAACAATTCAAATTACTTTCTCAAAATGTGTCAAAATAAGATGTCACAAAAAAATCATTCTGCTAGCTGAAAAAGAGAAAATGTTATGACCAAATTAAGACAAATTCAATTAAAAAAATTCCAGTTGACTTGGATTTTATGATTCATTACGGTTTCAGCTAAACATTTACTGAAAAAAAATGAAAAAAGAAAAAAGAACCACACACACATCTTAAAGAATGATAAAACAAACAGATTTTCAAATACGTTTAGGATACTTTTTGTATGATAACCAGTCCTTTTTTTATTTTATTGTTACCAAAACATACAAGCTGAAAAAACAATATAATGAAATATATCAATTCAACTACCGCCACCCGCCTCCCCTGCAGTCTCTTTAAACTGGGGTATCCAATGAATAGAGGTTAACAGAAAAACAAAAAACAGTATCAAGTATCAATTATACAAAATAAGGCAATCATTCTGGATCCTGATCACTGTTTTGTGCAAAAAAACATGGATATTTTGTCAGCAGCTGAAGTGCAGATCTTTAATGTACTCATTTGTAGCAAATTCCCTCAAGCTGTCGATAATTCCAACATTATAATGTCCTGAACTTGTATCAACCACTTACGTACATGTCCAAATTATGTGGAGGTAGCCAATTTTGGGCTAGTAGTTTCTTTGCACAAGTTAGGCCAGCCAGCCAAACAGCTTTTTGTAGCTTGGTGAGATTCAATGTAAAATCATCGCTCAGTAATAGAATGAAAGGATCCACTGGTACAGGATATTCAATATACAATAATTTTTGATAAGATAACACGTATGATAACCCAATCTAATATTAGTTTTTGTTTAAAACTTTATTAATCCTATTTGTGTCAAGGTTGTATTATGCAGTAAAGCTCATGAAAAAAACACTCATTTATTTAAACACTCACAATAGGAACTGGAACATCAAACGCAGTCAGGACAAGGAGCTGCGATACAAAACCAGACAAAAGGAACAAACTGAACTCAGGGGTACAAATACACAAGACATGATTAAACAGATTACAAACAGGGGTGTGTGACACAGGTGGAACTACTGAAACTAACGAATGGTGGGAAAACTGGACAAAGAAATCACATGATATAACAGAAAGCACATGGAACACATGACAGGTAAACAAAGGATCGTGACAATTTGGGGTAATTAGTATAGAATTTCAGACCTTCTTGGTGCTTCACAAATATATAATCAACATTTGACACATACCAACACTCAGACAATACTAAATATATACGTACAATGGAAAAATCAACAACAACAACATTGTCAAATAATGGGAAAAAGCTAACTATGTGTTTTAAGGTCACATGCCAATTGAAAGATTTAATCCATATCAATCAAAATTAAATAACTTAAATAGATGGCAGCGACATGGTGGCTCAGTGGTTAGCACTGTCACCTGGTTCGAGCCCCGGCTGGGTCAGTTGGCGTTTCTGTGTGGAGTTTGCATGTTCTTTGCATGTTCGCGTGGGTTTCCTCCAGGTGCTCCGGTTTCCCCCACAGTCCAAAGACATGCAGTATAGGTGAATTGGGTAAGCTAAATTGGCCGTAGTGTGTGTGTGTGTGTGGGAATGCAAAAGTGCATGGGTGCTGGGTTGCAGTTGAAAGAGCATCCGCTGTGTAAAACATATGCTGGATAATTTGGCGGTTCATTCCGCTGTGGCAACCCCTGATAAATAAAGGGACTAAGCCGAAGGAAAATGAATGAATATTAGATGGCTTGATCATTTTAATGTATTTAGGCAAGTGTGTTTAAGTGCGAAGATGCAGAGACTTAAAAATGTTGCATTGTTTCAACAAACATTAAACATAAAATATTGGCAACTGTGTTTTTTTTTTAACCCAATAGTTGGGTTAGTCCAGAATTTGTTTGTGTGTGTATGGAGATAAAGAGAGAAACAAAGAGAGATAGAAAAAAAAAACCCTTTCAGAAGCGGAAGGCTCATGTATCTAAATCCCTCTTATCACCACCTTTCATTGATTTTTTTCCTCTTCCAGACTTGAACAGATTTAATAAAGTAAGTGCGAAGACATAAGTAGCTCAGATAGAAGACATCGAGCTAAATGTTCTTCTTGATATCTCAGAGCCAAATGCACTCAGAATAAATGAATCTGTCTTGTTTTTACCTCTCTCTCTCATCTTGTTTCTCAATGCCCCCGCAGTGACAGGGCTTTTAAAAATAGCCGCTCTTCCTCCTGATTACGGCACGCGTCTTGATTAATTACAGTGTTTGAGGTGTTACTGTGGGGTGGGTGTGATGGTTGTGGGAGAGGAGCATTGAAATGACTGAGAGAACTGGAGAGTGGGAGCACACCAAACACAATATGAATACTTTCATTAAAATCTTGTGCCACCAAAAGTTTTTGGTGTTTGATGCAAATGAGCTGACCTCTAGTTATCGCTATCCTGGCTACATCCAATGACAATAATTATAGGAATAAATTTGCTTTTATGGTACTTCATTTATTTATTTAACTGGTATGGTATGGTTGCATTGTTCTGTTCTCCTCAGTTCAACCATCAATAAAGTATACAGCGGGGAAAATAAATTTTGAACACGTCATGTTTTTTCCAAGGAATAATATTTCTAAAGGAGCTGTTGACAGGGAATTGAACCGTCTTTTGGTAAAAACCCAAACAATACAAACATAAAATTAAAACAAAACAAAAAAAAATCGTGAGACACTGCTTATTAAGTTGCATGTTATAGAAGCGGAACCTGATACTAATGTGAATTTTGAGGTGAATTTCACGGTCAGTCTCCGCTTCTATAACACGCAACTTAATAAGCTCTCACGCTCTTGCTTCTTAATTTCAAGATCAAGCTCTTTCATCTTAATGGCTAAAAAAGGGTCAATATCAGGGACAGTGTAAAGACTGCTAGCTGACATTGCTCTAACTGCCACATCAGGTGAAACATTCCGCTCCTCCCCAACCCTATTTCAATAAGCCTCGTTCAATATACTTGTTTAATAATTCGTTTTGCAGCATCACTGGGCACATTAATATTTAAAAAGTCAGCAAACAACAATACATCTGTCTAGGGGTATGCTTCTCGCTTTGGGTGCAAAATGTCCTGGGTTCATATCCCGGACAAGCCCCCAATTTGTTACGACCTTCTAGGAGAAGTCTAGGAGTTGTTCAAAGGTGTAACAAAGAAGACTATTATTTACCAAAAATGTTGTCGTCTTTGTTACACCTCTGAACAACTCCTAGACTTAAAAGAAGTTCGTAACGATGGCACACATGATTAATGTATGTTACAGTTTTTTCTCAGTGGCTTTGGTGCATTTCTCACAACACTATTTACATTTGCACAACAGTTAATGCATTTCTCAAAACAATTAGACATTTGTGCACATCACAGTAGCAGTTTCTCATTCCTTCCAACAAATTGCAAATGCTTTTGGACATGCATTAATTGCTTTCATACAACTCTCTGCTGTAACATTTGCTTATGTTATGTCAGTCAAAATTAACTGAACTTGTGAATGCTGTATAGCCATTCCATAAAAAACTAATAGTCCTCATTTCATTACTTGAGTCATTACATACAAAAATGTGGAACTATTTGTCAAAATCAAGATAATTTTATAAAAAAAAATTTAAAAATTTTTTTCCTGAAAATGTCTTCTAAATTTAACAATGTCATGATTTACAGACCTCTGTATGTTGTAGGTTCAGTTCCAATATATACTGAAATATTGTTTACAGTTGTGCACAGCTCTATCCAAATGAAGTTTATGTTTGTTGTAAATAGAGTGGAGGAACTATGACGTCACCTTGTAGGCCAATCGGCTGCTAGCATAAAGCTGGTTCCCTCGATAAAATCCCCATAGTATTTTCCCATAGGCTTTTCGAAGATTGCAAATAATAAGCTCTGTGTTCAAACACAGTTCATTACACTTACACGTTTTGTCCAGCCGGATAATCCTCACACGAAAGCATAACTTTGAGCACTTTTGGATCTTAAATGCAAACGCAAGAATGGAAAAGCTAACATTAGGCTATAAACGGACTACAGAGCCTGGGGCGCTCGCCTGTGACGTCAGCACCACCCTGCCAACGACAACTCTTCAAGCTTATTTTTTTAGAAATGTGGTCCATGACAAAGATTTACTCTCTCGGTTTATCATATTATAATCCACGCTAAATATTATAAACACATGAATACACAAAAAAGCACATATACCTACGTGCCTTTTGGATAGTTTTTTACGTGGGAAATGCATTTTGTTTTGCTTTACGGTTGTAAAAAGTTTTAAAACTGTATTTATAAATGTGTCTACATAGTATTATCAAAAAACATGTTTAAATAAGTGTATCGCTAGCGTGCATACAGCCCGCTTAGTAACAGATGACATAAATGAGGCTTGAGGGACAAGTATATCAAATGCCTGACGTCATGGACACAGAACAACATTCAATATTCTTTTTTTTTGTCCTGAAGTACAGCAAAAAGCAGCCCATACTGTCACATATGCTATACATTTTAAGGAGTGTAAATATTGCCGTTATGACAGATTTAAACGTGTTCAGATGAAGAAAAAAGCTGACGAAAAATCCTTTGATCAAATGACAGTTATTATGTATGTATTTTTTTTTACACATTTATTCACATGTTTGCTTTACTAAAAGCAGGAAAGAGACAGGCTGCACTGATAAGCAGTATCCCATAATATCGTTTAATTAAAATAAATGATCAACAAATGAATCTGTCTTGATGGTCTTTACAAGTGAAGGCATTATCTACACAATATCAATTCCTACTTAGAAAAATATTACAAACAATAAAATACTATTCATGAAAATACTTAAATCACAGACAAATCCAAATGCCCAACACAAGCGAGCTGCGTTACAGACCAGTTCAGCTCGATGACATATAATATCTCCGACACCTTCTGTAGTCCCGATTAGCAACTTGATAGCAACAGTCTTTTTAAAGAAGCGAAACCGATTAAAAAAATCAAGAGTGTGATGTAACTGATGTGTTTTATGTCGTGGAATAAAACAAGAAAGTATCTTGAGTTTGTGTTAGCCACAGACCTTATTTAAGCGATTTAACTAAAATCCCATTCAAAACCCCATTGACTTTGGGATGAGGGAACCAGAACTGCTAAAGTGCTAACTCGCTTCCGGGTTTTTGCATACAAATTGACGCCATAGTTCCTCCACTCTATAAGGGTGTATTTATTCTTTGGCACAATGCTGTGAATAAATTAGAATTGCAAAGAGCAAATGCAGTAAAAATGTGAAACATACATATTCAGTGTCTTGTACTCAGATACCTCACTAATTACAGTAATGTTTAATTTTACTGTAGCTTTCAAATGGCTGTGCAAATAGTATATAGTGCTGTCTTGAGCATTTTCAGTGTCACCAAAATCTGACTTTTTTGCATTGGAAAAAATGTACAGAGTAAAGTGTCATAATGAAAACATGACAAAGCCATTTGACTATCTTGTTCATAAACAATGGTGGCAGGACTTTTCATTTTGATGACACTGACACTTTCATTGACATCAATACTTGCTTTTGAGGAATGAGCTATCCATTTTGAGCAAGTGACACGCTTTTGCAGGTTATCAACTAGGTTTTGCAGTTTGTACTAATTGTTTTGAGAAATGCATTAACCGTTGTGCAAATGTAAATAGTGTTGTGAGAAATGCACCAAAGCCACTGAGAAAAACTGTAATGTAGGCTACAGTGTTTAATAACGTGAATAAGCAACAAACAATGCCTGTAAAGCATTTATTAGTCTTTCAACATTTACTAATGCATTATTAAAATTAAACTCTGCTTGTTAATTAATGAACGATGAGTTACCATAAACTAACAATGAACAATTAGAGTAATAAACCTGAATAAATCATTCAATAATATTATATCGACAGACAGACAGACTTTCAGCACACCATGCATATGCCACAAAAAAGGAGCAGCAATACTGCAACTCATAATCAAAATTGCAGTAGGCTTTCAACTTTAAAAAGTTTGCCCAAACTTTGAGAATTGGGATTACAAATGTTATTTAAATGTGGAAATAAATAAATAATAATAATAATAAGAGAAATTCAAAACAAAAGTTCATTTACATTTACAGATTCTGTACTTTAAAGTTCTATTCAATAAATACCTCTTTAAAACTGACACTGAAGATGCTGAAAAAGAAAATGTAAGTTTACCATTTAGTTTTCTTCTGTTGAACAAAAAAGAAGATATTCTGAAGAATGCTGGTTGCTGGCACTCATCGAATTCCATAGTACAAAAAAATTATAATCATAGGGAAGTCAGTATTTTTCTAAATATCTTCCTTTGTGTTCAACAAAAGAAACTCAAATAGGTTTTGAACAAGCAAAGGGGGAGTAAATGAATGCTAAACTTTGCACACTATCCATGAACAATTTGGTTACCCTTACTTTAAGGCAGCTGTCACCAATCTCGGTCCTGGAGGACCGGTGTTCCTGCAGGGTTTAGTTCCAACTTGCCTCAACACACCTGCCTGGATGTTTCAAGTATACCTAGATCTTGATTAGCTTGTTCAGGTGTGCTTGATTAGGGTTGGAACTCAAATCTGCAGGACACCGGGCCTCCAGGAATAAGTTTGGTGACCCCTGCTTTAAGGCAACAGGTTTACTCATTTTTTTTAAAGTAAAGTAACAAATGTTTTTTGCATTGTGGGTAAAATATCTTTAAATGAAAACAAACAGATTAAGCATTTGTTTTTAGATTGTATGCACTACCTTAATCTTTGAATATATGTTTTCTTGTTAGTGATGTGTCACATTTTGAACAGTGTTTGAGTAAAGAAATGTATTAAAAATGCTAGCCTGTGGCTTGCTTACTTGATAACTCACAGCAATGCACAGAACAATGCACAGACACACTAATTATACAACTGTTTTCCAGACCCAATTGTTTTTCGAACTGAGAAAGTGGGAAGTACAGTATCGTTTTATTATTTAAATCAGATACCTGCCATTAAATAAATGACACGTCTGCCTTACTTACTCTGCTATCCTGCCTTGACGAGGTCAAACTCTGGCTTTCAAACAACCTTTTGTTGTAAAATTAAAGATTTTCACCATGCAGAATGATTTACCAAACTCTCTGAATCTCTGGCCAACTTACAATCCTTTAATTGCCCAACTACAATTCTGAAATTGAGTGGGCTTCCCGCGAGTCGGCTTTTCAAATGACCTGAACAGTTCACACACTCTCTCCTCTCTGTATACACCAAACACTTTATCAACTCTCTATGTTTCTGAAAAACAACTAGCAATTCTTAGTGTGCTTTATGCAGGTGAGTGGGCTTCACAAACCACCTGTAATGTAGGTGACACTCTTTTCCTCTTCATATTTTCAAACAGTGATTCATTCCTTCATAACAACTCGTCTGGATTACTGTAACTCTCTCTATTATGGTATTTCTCAGTCTTCTCTCTCTCGTCTGCTGATAGTACAAAATACGGCTGCTAGACTACTCTCTGGCATCCCCAAGTATGAGTCGGTAACTCCTATTTTAGCTGCACTTCACTGGTTACCCATTAAATAAAGAATTGATTTAAAAAAAATTTTATTTGTTTACAAAGCAGTCAATAATCTTGCTCCTCAGTACCTTACAGACTTACTCTGTCCGTATACCCCCTCTCGTTCATTGAGATCTTATGAGATTTACCTTAAAAAACGAGGTGATCGCGCATTTGCAGTTGCTGGTCCTAAACTCTAGAATACTCTACCAATTCACATTACACTTTCCACCTCCATTTCTGTGTTTAAGTTTTAAAGACCCATCTATTTTCTCTCACTTTAATACACCTTGATCACTGTTTTATTTCTTTTATTTGTTAAATGCTTCTTTTATATTCTGCTTTCTTCTCTGCCTTAGTACTCCTACGTACAGCACTTTGGTTGTTTTTAAATGTGCTTTATAAATAAATATTGTATTGTATTCATATATTTCAGACACTTTCGTTTATGCACCTCATACCTCTTGAAAATCAGTGTGCAGTTCTGAAAGTGCTCCATACAGGTCAGTGGGCTTGACAAACCACCTATTGTTCACACTTTCTCCTCTCCTTCAAAAAAACTTGTAGACTTAGTAACGTAGACTTGTCACACTCTGTTGATTAGAGTGCTTCTTTTATCCTCACTTGTAAGTTCTTTTTGGATAAAAGCATCTGCAAAATGAATAAATGTAAATGCAATCTTGTTCACTGATTCCTTTTTAATTAACTTTTCATTTCAGACAAAAAAATAGTAGTGTTATGGTTTTGATTGAAACGAGTAAGAAGAACAGATTTTCATTTTGGAGTGAACTAAAAATTAAAATCCATCATAAAAATATACGGTGCAGTATTTCTCCAACTTAACCACAGAGCTTTGTTGAGTCAGTAGGCTTCCAACAGTCCTATTTTGTCAACTATACTGTCACCTAGTGCAGTGGTTCTCAACTGGTTTGGCCATGGGACCCACATTTTTTCATGGTCATCAAGCCGCGACCCAAACTTTTAGGAACTATAATATAATTTTAGCAATTATAATTAATTTGTATTTATTTGTTAACATACACAAATAGTGACAGATAAATCACAAGTCACCAATATTTACAAATAAACAATATTTTATTGCTGTCATTTAACTAAATGTATCAAATTATAGAAATATTACAAAGTAAGGGTAAGGAAAAGTTCAGTTACCATTAACTAAACTGAACTGTTAATAAAACATTAACACTGATCCTGTTGAACAGAACAAATCAGCAAATTACAGTAAAATGATTAAAACAATCATAACCATTTTTACATCTAATATAACAGCAATTACAAACATCTGTTTCACTTAACAGTAATTTGGGAAGCTAATGAGATAACTGAGTATGTGCTTTACTCGTGATAAGAGTTTCAAAGTCTGGGGTGATGGTAGACCCGAAGATCATGCTCTATGTCCAACCTGTTCCTTTGCTTTGACTTAAGCTGCACCAAGGAAGAGAAGCCACTTTCACACAAATACGTAGTGCTGAATGGTAGGATGGACTTGATCGCACGAATGGCAAGGGACGAATACTCAGAAAGCACTTTGCGGCACCAAAACTGGGAGAGGCTTTACTTCACTGAATTTCTTTTTCAGCGTCTTATCACATGACGGCTCCACAAGCTGATTCCCTTTGTTGCTCGGCAACGTGACGCTTTCCACGTCGATTCCAAAGGGATTGCTCATCCACGGATCATCATAATGTTTATCGGGAAGTAGTCGGTACGGTTGTCGCGCGCCCATTTCAAAATAAAAGTCCGGTATAAGCAAAATAAGTTAAAAAATGAAACTTTTGTTGTTTTTTTGACCACACACTCCGCGACCCACTGAAAATGTTCCCGCGACCCACTTTTGGGTCGCGACCCACCAGTTGAGAAACACTGACCTAGTGGATATTTCAGACATTTTAAAGCCCTAATGTTCATTCAGTTCTAAATAGTTCATGGACTTGGAGTTGATGGAGACTCCTTAAAACCAAATCAACAACAATAACAACATTAAAATAAGATAATTAGGTAAAATATTTAAAGTGATATATGAAAGGAAACCAACAATATTTCCTATTGGTTCAGGAAAGCAGATGTGGCCTATACATGCTCTGTCACAAGAACAGCCAGCTGGCTTGTTTGTTTAAATACAAAACAGTTGAATAAATAATACTGTGAGTTTTATTATTATTATGATTATTATTATGATTATTCATTCATTCATTCATTTTCTTGTCGGCTTTGTCCCTTGCGGGGTCGCCACAGCGGAATGAACCGCCAACTTATCCAGCACGATTTTACGCAGCGGATGCCCTTTCAGCCGCAACCCATCTCTGGGAATTTCAACACACACACATTCACACTCATACACTACGGACAATTTAGCCTACCCAATTCACCTGTACCGCATGTCTTTGGACTGTGGGGGAAACCGGAGCACCCGGAGGAAACCCACGCAAACGCAGGGAGAACATGCAAACTCCACACAGAAACGCCAACTGACCCAGCCCAGCCGAGGTTCGAACCTGCGACCCAGCGACGTTCTTGCTGTGAGGCAACAGCACTACCTACTGCGCCACTGCGTTGCCCTTATTATGATTATTATTATTATTATTATTATTATTATTATTGCAATTGGTTTCCTCAAATGGTTTGAGTTGCCTTAACTTATTGGCTTTTACAGTACTTAGTTTGTTTGAGTTCTGTTCATTTATTGGGTTTTACTGTGCTCGAATTGCTTCTTTTACTCAAATGGATTAAGTTCACAGTACTTTTTGAACTTAAATGGTTTGTTGCAATCGGTTTCCTCAAACGGTTTGAGTTACCTTAACTTTTAGGGTTTTACAGCGTGTAAAGCTCTATCTGAATGACATTTTCACAACTTTTCTGTTACTCATATTCCCTTTGTTGCATTAACTTTCAGCCACAGGTGTCACACTTCCAGATACGCACAGTGCCTGGGAGAGAGAGAGCGTCACTCAGCATTGAGTACAGCAGATGAAGAGTTTGAGGACAGCGCCACCTTGTAGCCATTTTCTTTCACATTTCTTGTAGCTCTCTAGGACCATAAAGCACAAGTCTGTCTTACATAAAAAATTGGAGAAGGAAAAATTGTGTTTGTTCAATTCACCTCACCTGCATGTCTTTACACATAGAAAGACATCTTGTCCCAGCTTTGGTTTGAATGGGGTTTATTCTGTGAGAGTTCACACAGCTTAAACGTCTCATATTTTTGTATCACTTTATTACAACTGAACACTATGGATAATTTAAGCATTAGCAAATAGTTTATTCATCATTTCTTAAGCTGTAATTCTACATTAGTATGGTGTATGTACAAGTTACGGTAACTAAACCGTTTGAGGAAACCGATTGCTACAAACCATTTAAGTTCAAAAGCTAATCCTAATGAGTACTGTAAACTTAATCCATTTGAGTAAATAAAGCAATTTGAGCACAGTAAAACCCAATAAATGAAGAGAACTCAAACCAACTGAGTACTGTAAAGCCCAATAAGTTAAGGCAACTCAAACCGTTTGAGGAAACCGATTGCAACAAACCATTTGAGTTAAAAAACTAATCTATATGAGTTCTGTGAACTTACTTCCTTTAAGTTGAAGTAATGAGGTATTTAATTAACTCATTACCGTCAACATTGAGTTTAAAACTCTTTTTAAATGAGTAGAATTAACTTTCAGTCAATTTTGAGTTAACTACATTCATTTCATTTGATAAAGTTGACTGTTGGGTTTTACAGTGTATTAAAACAGCTACAAATGATGTATTCTTGACATATAATCTGCTTAATGATTGTATTTTTTTACTTCTGATTAATTTTCCACTACTAAATTAAGTGTTGCATTATTTACAAACCAGTTAATTAAGAGAAGTTGGTGGTTTTTAAGATCACTCACAATACACAAGTAATTAACAAACTGTTCAAATGAACATTTATACATCTTATTTTTCAGAAATATCTAAAGTGAGGAGGATTTATGCTTTACAAATCCCTTAAAAATGAAACTCTCAGTTATAATCTAAATAGGAAAAGGAAAAGAATGTCAAAACCCCTCATTTCAAGATGCAAAAAAATTAAACTGTACAACTGTATCAAATGAAAAGTATGTCGGCGGACCTGAGACGCAGAGCAGAGTTGACCGCGATCACAGGTACAATTGTATTATTTGTATTACAATTTTGTCCTTTAATACAAGCAGATATAAGAACTGTACCTTTAAGTTTACCTGCTCAAAGAAAACACTCTTTTTGAATGTTTTAGACAAAACTCCAATACATGCTCAGAAGACAACATGAGCATTTATAGCAAATAAACTAATGTAAATATTATACCGCTTGCTTTTTGAGCGCTGTCAAGCGAGTTCTTGCATTCCTATGATTGGTCATAGTCTTCACCCGCTCAACAGAAAGGGCTGCGATTGGCTCTAAAAATGAAAGCGCTGTTCACTGATGAGTGAAGCAGGAAGAACAGCTGCGGTCACAGTCTATATGCGGATAATACACGGTTATCACAGATAATCCTTAATAGACGCAGTGAAGAAAACTCGCACCACAGGCACGCTCATGTCTGGATCCACAAGTATCGCTTTAACAGCCAAGAGGAGAGGAAACGTTACCTCACGAACCTGCCAACGGGTCAAATGTCCAAAGTGAGGGAGAGAGAGGCAGAGATGGAGTTTTACAGCATTTCTCCTTAGTAGTGAAATAGCGGCTCGTGTGCTGTGCCTTCTTCAGTGTCAGTGAAAGACTGTCCAGCAAACTCACAAGCAGTGAATTGTGCACAATTATCTGCTTTTTAAGTAGTTGGAGCGTTATATTTACTCGCCCTTGCCTCCTTCGCCATAGTATTCTACCGTGACATAGCGCATATATGAGATAATTGACGTCAGAATGTAATAACCGGTGACGATCTATTAATGAACCGATACCATATTGGCCGCATCTGCATCGCGGTGCTTCAAAGAAACAATTAATTTTGACACCCCTATACAGCACACAAGTGACAAAACAGTTCATTTTAAGCCCAAAATCACACATTGCATTTTAAACTGTCATACTTTACAATAAGCAGGTAAGCAAACATCAATGATTAAAACGTCATATGTTCCTCGACCGGTAACCAGTGGTGGAAAGAGAACTAAAAAAATCATACTTAAGTAAAAGTACCATTACTTGCTTAAAAATGTAGTGCAAGTAGAGTAAAAGTATCTGTTGTAAATCTTACTGAAAATATAAGTAAAAACCTTTCAAAAGTACACCCTCGGTATACTCACTTGTTTTTCTGATTAGACTTCCCTAATTTACATGTATTCGCCTCCCCTTTAACTGTATACCAAATGTTTTTTTTTTACTTGCATCTTATTTGTTGCAATCAGTGGATTTTTGTTTAATTTGCGGCATTCCCCGACCCCTGACGACCGCAGCAGGTGTGAGAAAATTTCGGAAGTTTTTCGATAATGACGACAAGTCAACTGAATGATGTCTCGCTGAAACACTGAGGTAAAATTATTTTTAAAAAGCATGGGCATCGCTTTAGCCCCCTATATTTCTATTCAGTCCCTCGAAATGTTTTGCGATTTCCTCATGAACTGTACCCTACTAAATGATCACCTTAGTCCCCTTTAAATTTGATATGAAAACGGCGGCAGACTTCCGCTCCTCCGTTTTCAACTCGTTTTTTGTTTTTTGCAGAGTGAGAGCAGAAGGTGTGTTTATCTATAGATTGTTATAATATCTGCATATTCGCAGTTCTTTGCTATAGAAACACTTGTATCACATGTACCAATCGGGTTTCCCCATCTACTGTTTCCTTGGCGCTTCCCTCATCATCACAGCTGTTTCCTCCAGCGAAATGCAACTCTTAACGAGCATTTATCAATTAACTATGATTATAAAACACATTACAGTGCATGTGGCATTATATATATCATACATTCATGCACAGGATTAAACACAGTGACAGAACCACTCAGTGAACGTACTCATTTTAACTGCATATCAGAGTGAAACATTATGTGTTGTATCTTGTTAAAAATTATTTCCTATTATGACTTATATTATAATAGTGAAATACGTAAATTAGCCTGTACATTTTTAATATGTTTATATTTATGCCATTTTAAATTATAAAAGTGGCAGTCCAATTTAAAACATGGAAAAATACTTGAGTATAGGCTAGTATTTGAGTTTTTGAAGAAAAAAACTTTCTATATTCCTGATAAAAAAAAAAAATTAAAAAAAAATTATATATATATATTGTTATATTAATTATAGGCTCATTTTACAAGTCCCTTTAGAGTTAAACAGTTGGCTTTTACCCAGGTTTTACCACAGCTTAATATACTCAGCCAATCTCCGGGTCTGCTGGGGGCACTATTAGCTAAGCATAAATCATTGAATTGGATTAGGCTATTAGCATCTCGCTTTAAAATGAACAAATTGTTAAATATTTTTCCTTTTTTAATGGATAGTTCATTCAAAAAAAAGTAAAATTGTCATCCTTTACTCAACCTTTACTTGTTCCGAACCGGTTTGTCTTTTTTTAATTTTGTTTAACACAAAAGAAGATATTTTGAAGAAAGCTGGAAACCTGTAATCATTAACTTCCATAGTATATGTTTATTCTTTCAATAGTTACAGGTAACTTATTAAATAAAAAATAAAAAAATTATATATATATATATATATATATATATATATATATATATATATATATATATATATATATATATATATATAGTTTCATCGTTTCTTTGCCTACTTTTAATATTTGGGTTGGGTGGGTAATAGTACACCACTTTTTTTTTTTAGGACTACACCACTGGTGAGTAGTGAGTATTAAGCTGTAAAAAGCTGATGCATTTACATGTAATTTGTGGATGTGTGTAAACGTAACATTCTGTAATGCATTTAGTTATTGCCCAGCAGCCACACAACGTCATAAGACGTTAATATTAGGTTAGATTTAGGTTGTGATGTCAGGTGACTAAAATTCAGTGTCTAGTCAGTGTCTAAGGACATAATTTTTGTGTCCAACGACGTTGATATTTGGTTATTTTAGGGCCAACATCTTAAACCAACATCATATTGACATCAAATACTGACATTTATTTGTCAGGTATGGCAACCAAAATCCAACATCTGATAGATGTCATAGTGGTAACGTCCACACAACGTCAAGCTGTAACATCATTAGAAGTTGATATTTGGTTGATTTCAGGTTGGACGTTGGACATTGACGTCAACCTGACACTGGGTTCGGATGTCAACCTGATTTTCATTTCCAAACAAAATGCAATGTCCCCACGAAATTGGAGTACAAAGTTAATCAGGCGTCATGCTGACATCTTGTGCCTGCTGGGTGTTTAAGGCCATTTCGGTCATCATACAGTAAACATCCGTCAGTGACATGCATCTAAACCTTGACTCATTTATGGAATTATTTTCAGTTATTAATTATGACAATTTAAAAGACACATTTTATTAATTTACATATTTACATCATAATAATATCCACACAAGAGCAGTTAAATTAGTTAATCTCACCAACGACAACAAGACTATTGGATTCTGTGTTATGTATTCACTTCTGAGATCCCCTGGTACAGATTTTTAAAAGCAACATGTCTATATATATATATATATATATATATATATATATATATATATATATATATATATATATATATATATATATATATATATATAATCTGCATGTTTCTCCTCATCAACTTCAGAGCTGCTGCCAAAAGCTTAATTCCCAAATAGCTTAACCAGAAGCCTCAACCAGTCAGACCAGTGGTGCCAAAGGCATCTCCAAGAAGGCCACAGTTCAGGCTTTACACAATAGGCTATACTGTAGTAAACATAGTAAAAATTGTTTTTAAAATTACCTGATGATCTAATGAGTGTTAATTATTTATTTATTTATTTATTTATTTATTTATTTATTTATTTATTTATTTATTTATCTATCACTTCCAAGATAATTTGATGCAGTTTTTTTTAAGCAACATCTACTTCAAAGCTGCGTTGCCAAATAGCTTAACCAGTAGATTTAACCAGTCGGACCAGTAGTGTCAAAGGCATCTCCCAGAAGGCCACAGTTCAGTTCAAAACCTGCCAAAAACACATACCTGTAGATTTCTAATATGCAAATAAGCCAGAAAGATATAATCAGCAGGTTCAGGTGTGACTTTATAAAAGGGACATATTTCTGCTTTCTGGGTCACTGAAATGAACCGTAGGGTTTTAGAATGTAATTTTTGACATTTTAAAGATAATTTCGGTAACACTTTATAATAACTACACACTATGAATCATTTATTAAGCATTAGCAAATAGTGAATTCATTATCTGTTAAGCATTAACTTTACATTAATAAACGTTAGTAAGCAGTTTATAACTGCAGCTACAAATGCTGTATTCTTGACTTATAAGCACATTTATAATGTGCTTAATAGCTGTACCTCTATACTTTGTTAATGATTTATTTTTCATTACTAAATTCAGCATTGCATCATTTACAAACCAGTTATTTAAGCATAGTTGATGTTTTTTTAAGATCATTCAGAATGAGTTAGTAAATGATTAATAAACTATTGAAATTAACATTTATAATTCTTATTATTCAGGCATAATAGTTCATCATGTTAATAAATGCTTTATTACCTCAACTTCATCCAGTTTTGTGACCTAATCTAAAGTGAGGATTATTAATGCTTTATAAATCCCTTATAAATGACAATTTGAGGCTCGGTTATGTTTTAAACAGAAATAAGAGAACATATAAATGACATTATTCATTTCTATTTGTTTGCAGATACACAAATGAAACTGTATCAAATAAAAACTAAATCATTGCAACCTTAACTTAAATAAAATGACTGTAGTTTAAACACAGCTAAATAACATTGAAATGTTTTAACATTCTTAAATTATTATATTGTTGTAGTTTTATCCAATTTTATGCTATATTTTGACACTTCTGTTATTCGGCAATGTTTGAAGTTGTGTTAATAAAGCATTTATTAACATACAAATTAACTATTAATATATGCCTGAATAATAATATATATAAACGTTGATTTCAATCGTTTATTAATCATTTACTAACTCATTCTGAGTGATCTTAAAAACCACCAACTACTCTTAAATACAAATGGTTTGTAAATAATGCAATACGTACTTTAGTCACGAAAAATTAATCACTCACAAATTATGAAAGTACAACTATTAAGCACAACATAAATGTGGTTGTAAGTCAATAATACAGCATTTGTAGCTGCAGTTATAAACTGCTTATTAATGTTTATTAATGTAGAGTTAATGCTTAACAAATAAAAAATTCACTAGGCACTAATGCTTAATAAATGGTTCATAGTGTGTAGTTATTATAAAGTGTTACCATAATTTCTTACAACTTGTGCAACTGAAGTAAAAAAAAGTAGCAAATACTGTATAAAAAAGATCTTGGAATGTATATTTACAGGGAACATAAAATATGTTGTATTGCACACAAAGTTGGAAAGCAGATTGCTACTGAACTCCACTACTTTTTAAATATTCAATAGCTCCACTGCCAAAGACAAGAAAATGGGAATTATTATTACTGTACCTACTGATCAGACTGGAAAAAAAAGTTACTTTATAAACATTTACATCAGGACTTCTACTGCAAATGTCTTAACGTTTAACCTTACCTGCATCTTAGTTTATGTACTTTTGCACTGTTCAATGGCATTATTCACTATCAGTTTTTTCAGTTGTGTGCTGACAGAGAGAAATCCAGAAGTAAAGGTGAACTTGATCATAAACGCAACAGAAATGTATAATGTGATAATGATTTCTCTCATTACTGTATCTACGGCAAGTCCTCTGCATAATCACATATACTCAGAAAAATGACTGATTACTAATGAGATGAAGTTATTCAGTCATCTCTGGTTTTTCAACTGTAAATACCAAACACATGATGTGGGTGAAGGCAAGAAATCTCCTGATGAAAGCAGGAGTGTTTAATCTTCACAGGTAATTCTAGACAGAGAGCAGAAGAAACAGCACTCAGTCAGTCAGTCAGTCAGTCAGTCAGTCAGTCAGTCAGTCAGTCAGTCAGTCAGTCAGTCAGTCAGTCAGTCAGTCAGTCAGTCAGTCAGTCAGTCAGTCAGTCAGTCAGGACACACACCAGAACTGAAGAATGATGTTTGACATAGTCTTCTGTGTGGCTGGAGCCGTACTTCTCAACATCGCAGGTAAAACTACTAATAAGTGTATTATAATAACTCTTTAATGTTACTTATTGCTTAATAACTGACTGAATGAGAAAAAATGTATTTTCCCAAGCTGCTTTTACTTATGTCTTTAATAAATGAAGAGCATTTATCCCTTACACTGGTAACACCAATTTTAATAAGGTAAAATATAAGAATTTTACATTACTGTTAAATAATATATTTATACACACACACACACACACGCACACACACACACACACACACACACACACACACACACACACAGTTGAAGTCAGAATTATTAGCCCACCTTTGAATTTTTTTTCTTTTTTAAATATTTCCCAAATTATTTTAACAGGGGAAGGAAATTTTCACAGTATGTCTGATAATATTTTTTCTTCTGGAGAAAGACTTATTTGTTTTATTTTGGCTAGAATAAAAGCAGTTTTTAATTTTTTTAAACCCATTTTAAGGTCAAAATTATTAGCCCCTTTAAGCTACTTTTTTTTCCCTGATAGTCTACAGAACAAACCATCATTATACACAATAACTTGCCTAATTACCCTAACCTGCCTAGTTAACCTAATTAACCTAGTTAAGCCTTTAAATGTCACTTTAAGCTGTATAGAAGTGTCTTGAAAAATATCTAGTCAAATATTATTTACTGTCATCATGGCAAAGATAAAATAAATCAGTTATTAGAGATGAGTTATTAAAACGTTTAGAAATGTGTTGAAAAAAATCTTTTCTCTGTTAAACAGAAATTGGGGGGGAAAACAGGGGGGCTAATAATTCAGGGGGGCTAAAATTCTGAATTCAACTGTATATATATAGTTGGATTTAGAAATAACATTTCATTAAACGTTTTAAATTGTAATTTTGCTGATTTAATATAATGTCTTTTTAACAATCCCTGAGCAAGAATATTACTTTCAGTTTCAGTATTTCAATTTTTCTCAGTCGCATAAATACATTTCACAAATCATCATTGACATTTGCAAAATAGTAAGTGCATTTTTCAAAACAACTCATACAAATATCAAAACATCATGGATTACCAGCAAAAGCCAGTCTCTTGCTCAAAATCTACAGTTCATCTCCTAAAAATTAAAGGCCACCTATAATGAAAACAATCTTTTGTAAGCTGTTTGAACAGAACGGTTTGTAGGTATAGTGTGTCCACAGTCATTTTGGGGTGATATAAACACAATAAGTCTCTTTTTAAATTTCCTGACGTTAAAAAAACATCCAAATCCCTCCCATTTTGAGGCCGACCGCAACTTAGTAGGAGTGCGGTTTGCCTGCCCACCAAATTGATTGACAGCCGCGTATTAACATGTCTCCGTAGGAACGCGTATAATCATATCAACAAGACAGGACGTGCGCAAAGTGTGTGTGTGTGTGTGTGTGTGTGTGTGTGTGTGTGTGTGTGTGTGTGTGTGTGTGTGTGTGTGTGTGTGTGTGTGTGTGTGTGTGTGTGTGTGTGTGTGTGTGTAACTTTGTAACGACATTGTGTGTGACTCATCGTTGCAGCTCCACAACAAATGCATCCAATAAACGTTGGTGAAGTTCTTACTGTAGTATTTCTCACAAACGTTATTTGAGACCTGCTTCCTTTATTTCTGTCTGTTGTCTGACGCAGTCGAGGGCGGAGATTGAGGCACACTGACGCCCCATTCATTGCCGAACTGCATTGTGGATCCGTCTGCGCCGCTTCAGAGGCGTTGCTTGCTGCAGAAGTTGGGACTTGCTCAACTTTTCAAGCACCGACGGAAGCGTCAGCCAATCAGATCGCTGTATGCAAATACATCAGCTCAGACAGTGGCCTATTGCTGACTAATTTCATTGGCTGACGCTGCTATGACGATCGCGTCAGCCCCAACTTCAGACACGCCCTCTGTCAAGCGTTGATACTGAAGTGTGAATGGGGGGTGACAGGACTAGCATTAAAGGCACAGTACACAAAAACAGCAACAAGCTGTTTAAAGCTAAAAATCACAAACTTCTGAAAGCTATAATAAATAATCTGATGGGTGTTTTGAGCTGAAACTTGTGCTAATGCTGAAAAAATGTACTAATTTCAACAGAAATAAGAGCTAAAGTAATTTTTATTCAGTGCAGACAGATTTATTTTTCTGCAACTGCATCTCAAATAAATGTTTCTTCACAAAAAAAAAAAAAAAAAAAAAACTGAGGAAGATTTCTTAAATTGATAGGACTCACCATAATTTTAGATTTAGGACGTTTTAAGGCCTTAAACTATATAGTGAATTAAAACTTTTAACACTAGAAGGAGGTCGCTGTACTGTATACCTAAAGTCGCTAGTGGGGTAAAATTTTACCCAGCACAAATTTTGTTTAGAAATTGCAAAAAAAAAAAAAAAAAAAAAAAAAAAAAACATACTACATCACTGTTTTTCGCCACTGTTAACAAAAAGTATTTCAGGATAACAAGATTATTTTAGGAGTAGGCTATGAGTTGGTTAAAATATCTAAATTTGAGCCGACATACTCCACTCGATGATGCATTTCTCCAGAATCTCCTATCATTCATTGCATTTTGTGTTTCTAATAGCTCTACAATTCGCCTTCGTTTAGTCATTGTGACGTTATTCACTTATTATAACCACGAATTCAGTGAGTGAAATTAAAAGTTAAAGTCATTGGTGAGTAATTTCAAACATAAGCAGTGCATAAATATAAGCTTTTTTAATATAGTGGGTAAATTTGACCCACTTTATGTAGATTTGAATAACAGTGATGGGTAAAATTGACCCCATGGCGGTTCCAGTGTTAAAGACCTTTTAAATTTAATTATGACATCATTTTCAGTTATGTGACATGAGACTCGTTTTTCATTAGATATTTACTTCATTAAGATAATTTTTAGGATTGTTGAATAATTCAGATTTTGTCTTGACATTTTACATTTATTGACTGTGTTTCCCCAGATAACTGACTATACTATTTCTTATGTTTTTGCTTAATTAAAAAGCCACTGTTTGTCTGGATCTTTTGCCTGTTCGTATCGACAGTAATCAGTACCAAATATGAAGTGCCTGGTCCAGTAAATCATGAACGCGCCTTTCCCTTCAAACACTAGCATAGTGCGGATGTGTGTGGGACTGATCACGACTAAAGATGCGTGAACATTAATGAGTGAACATTCTGGTGATTAATGTAATACTGTAAATACTGTAGTGCGATTAAAATGGTTGCCTCCTTGTTTTCTCTAGCTTGCAAAATATGTGTTTAATTGTGTTTTGTTACTTGCAACCGCTCCACTTGGCTTATACTGTATCTGGTTAACTCTTTATATTCACATATCACGTCTAAAGCCACATTAAAAACTCAACGCGTGCTGCTAACTTAAATGATTTCAATTAGTTTGTGAGCTAGTGATCCGCTGCTGTTAGTCGTTGCTATGGCCATCATCAGCAGTTCCTACACACGTGCGCCGGTCAAGTTTCAAAATAGTTCAGCTTTTGCCACTGTGTGGATTAATACTGAATGTGTGTTGTTGTTTTTACGTATGGTTAAGAATAGAGCAATATGCTGGTGTTAAACTGCATTGCTTTAATGCACTCCTGCATTGGGCTTACACATACACCCTGCACTCTGGCTACTTCAACAATGTTGATAAGCCATGGTGGGCGATTCTCTCTGTCTCGCACTGAATGCACCAATCGCAACAGACTGGGTGATCAGACCAATCAGCGGAGATTAGCATCGTGCATGGGAGGGGTTTGGGAACAAATTAATTGCTGAACAAATCATATGGGAGTAGTTGGAATGATTAGGTCAAAATAAATGCATATTATAAGACAGTGAAAGTGTTTTTGGCCCTTGCATGCATATCAGCCTGTTGTTGGAGAACCCCAAAACCCAAATCTGACATTTTTTATGCATATGGCTCTTTAAATTCACAGATAAATGCACGAACATACAGTAGCAAAGTTGTTGTGCCAGACAAAACTTTCTGAACCACATTATCATATTTGCCTGTGCTGTCCAATATTTGGGTCTCCCGTTTCAATGCTTAACCAATTTTGATTGAACCGACAATGCAAGAAATTAATAACCACCAAAACATGTCTCTCCTAACAGGCTGCCTGAGTCAGTCAGATGGTAAGTTGTTACAATCCAAACTCGCATTCATCCACACAGAATGTTTGGTTGTGAATGTGTTGTAAACAGAAAATAGTCTAATCCTCTTTTCTCTCATCAGTCTGTGGTCGAGCGCCTCTCAACACCAAGATTATTGGTGGACTGAATGCAACAGAAGGGTCTTGGCCGTGGCAGGCCAGCATTAACTTAAAGTCAACTGGAGAATTGCGTTGCAGCGGGTCTCTAATCAGTGAAGGATGGGTTTTGACTGCTGCTCTCTGCTTTCAGGAGTATGAAGTTACCAAGATTAATATGATCAGTTTTTTAAATATTCAAGTGTCCAAGAATAATAGTGAATATCTGTGGATTCATAGTAGTGGAATTAAATCTAGTTTGTTTTACAGCACTAATGTGTCTGACGTTGTGATCTACTTGGGACGTCAGACCAGAAATGGCTCAAACCCACATGAGATATCCAGGACAGTGATTCAGGTCATCACACATCCTGAGGATAACAGTTTTACCAGCAGTATAGCACTTGTCCAGCTCTCCTACTCCGTGACTTTCAGTGATTACATAAAGCCGGTCTGTCTGGCTGCTGCTGGTAGTGTGTTTGTTGATGGGACAGAGAGTTGGGTCACTGGATGGGGTGTGATCAGCTATTCACGTAAGAAACAATGCTTCATAATTACACTAAGTTTCTAAGCAAATTGATTTTTTTTTTAATCAGATTTAAACTGATCTGTGTTTTTATTTTGTGTGACAGCCATTTTACCTGATGTACTGCAGGAGGTGGAGGCCCCTATTGTGAACAACATTGTATGCAGTGATGGCTATGGAACCATAATTACAGACAACCTGATATGTGCTGGATTTGTTAATGAGACAGGAAAAGCCCCATGCTATGTAAGACATTTTATCAGGCACTCCATTTCATTCATATTCCAACACAGATTTGTATTAATTATTATTTTTGTATTTCATTATTCATTTCTAACTTACAGTAAACACATACACTGTATTTAAAAAAACGCTGCATTTTATGGTAAGAGACATGGGAGGTACAAAATAAGAAAATAGTTTTAAAAATGGCAACATTTGTATTAATTTTTATTTAAAACGTTCATGAATCCCCTAATGAAAAGAAGCATACTTGAAGTTTATTTTGATAAGGTCCCCTGTAAAATTAAAATCTAGTGTTAGGCTTAAGGATATCTATAAGCTAGTGTGCTCCAAAACAGTCACAAAATTTGCATTAAGAATATATGCAAAGCTTGCAGTTTGTGACCACTGCCTAAACGGATAAACAATTTTATATAATTTATTTTATATAATTTATTTTATATTATATAATTTATTTTATATAATAAATAATTTATAGAATTTAAATTTAATTTTAATAAATTATTTTTTTAGATGTCACCTCATATTTCAGTTTCTCATCAAATCTTCCGACCAATCAAATGCTCTCTAGTATCTGACATGTCCCACCCCCTTCAAGACCCTTTTTGCATTTGCTTTTTATTTGATGCTTGATCTCAACCACTCTCACTGGCAGAGCTGTGATAAAAGCAAAATGCTATTGGCTGTTCTTTTAAAGGGGAGGAGATAATCTATGTCCCACCCTGTCTTCATGTTTCAGTTGAAACTGCATCACACATCAAACAAAAATGCACATTTAAAAGCTCTTCGTGGGACCTTTAAGCATACTTAATTAATACACGCTTGTTGAATATTGATAATGTGTATGGGTTGTTGATATGATGTTCCTTTTTCACCATCACACATGACAAAAATGAGTATTGTCATCATTTAAAACATAGTAAATGGTCAAACATTTATTCGTTTTCCATGGACCTCTTCTTATAAAACTGCTGTCTTATTAACTTTTTTTTTTTTTTTTTTTTTTTTACATTTTTGAGCCAAATCTCAAAACTGTCCTATGGTGTGACTGTCTCAAGCATACTGTATATTTCAATAAATACAGCTCTGATAAATTATGATAAAATCATGAATAAATACCTCAGGCCTAATTTTACAAGTGATTACTTTAGTGAATGCATGGATTAAAGTTTTCCGCCGCTACGAAATATTTTCATTAATTGCAGCGTGTATGACAGAATTACGTCAATTTTTGGGTTCCTGCCTGTGTTTGTAATAAATGTCTTAATTTTAGCCTGATTAGGTCACTGTGCAGGAGTTGTGTCTGTCATTCCCAAAGACGATTTAATGCTGTGTTAGCCACAAAAGAGGCCCTAAACTATATTATTGTGGTCTAAAACCAAGGAGTTCAGTTGTATTCTTCAACCCCTGTATATTCTGATGTGTGTGTATATGTACATGAATATATACATTCACAAATATGCATGAAATCTGTCTAATGCCTATAAGCAAAATTATTCTGGAAGAAATTGTATTAGGACACATTCTTACCTCGGATGTAAACAATTATTAATGTTTTTATTTATTTATAACATTTTTCTCTTTCATTTTTTTATGTACATTCTAATCATGTAACTTTTCTTTTCAAATTTAGCAAAATTAGACTATAATTTGTCATTAATACCCCTGACAATTACACAAGTGTGTATAATGTAAGGTCATTTAAAATTGCATACTGAGGAACAAATGTAACTTGAAATTCTATGACTGTATTCAAATCAACGTTCTCAATAAACATAAAAAAGTGGTAAAACTCAACTGTTTAACTCTAGGTGACTTGTAAAAAGTGTGTTAAATGTTTCACATGCAGCATCTCATACTCATGACTGTAACAGTGTTATTGTAGAAGTGTAAATTGTGTTTGTCTTTGCAGAGAGATGCTGGAAGTCCACTGGTCACTAGACAGGGCTCCCAGTGGATTCAGTCTGGAGTTATGATCGATGGTTATTGTGGTCTACTTGTCATTCCTACTATATATGTCAGAGTGTCTGAATATGAGGAGTGGATCAGCAACTACACCAGCAGCAGTCTGCCTGGATTTGTCTCATACCCCATCATTTCCACTTTCACTAATGGAGGATCAATCAACCTCTCCTCATTTCTTGCTTTTGCATTCTCTATCATCCCTCTCTTCATTTCAACCATCTTTTAAAGATCGTTATGAGTTATGATGATTTCTTGGATGTGGTTCTGTAATGATTATGACAATTTACTGTATACAGTCTCATAAGTGAAAGAGGTGTTTCTCTTTATAATCTTTTCTTTGGTAGAAACGTTCAATGATTAAATTCTGGGGTCGTCAATCTGTTTGTAATGAAACAAATTCACTGCTCTGATTACTTAACAAAATTTTACAAAAAGAGCCGTATGAGTACTGTATTTTCTGTATTCTTCATTTTGGTATTTTCTCTAAGCTAATATTTTATTGTGCCAAATTAATAAATGTAAACAACAACAAGTTGAAACAATCAAAAGCATTTACAAATTGTAATTATTGTTAGTCTGTTATAAAGTTTTAAGGTTATTGTTGGTGTACATGAATGATCACGTTGAACTGAAATTCTGAAATAAAATCACTTCTATACTATGGAAGTCAATGGTTACAAGCTTCCCACTACTGTATCTTCAGAATATCTTGTTTTTTTTTTTGTTCAACAGAATAAAGAGCTTATAAAGGCTTGAAGGATGAAGGTGAGTACATTTTCATTTTTAGGGGGTGAACTATACATTTAATGAGATACAGTTCCTTGGAAAGTATTCATCCTCTTCATTTTCTTTTTTTCCACATTAATCTGCACTTTAAAATGACACTTCATTTAAATAGTCACCCACGAACAGTATTCATGTCCATTTGGTGACACTTTTTCTATGTGCAAGAGCATTCCAGTTTTTCTTACTGAAATATATTTCTGCACTTTGATTGGAGTTAATGTAACAAATTCAATTTACTGGACATGATTTAGCAAGGCATTTACCAGACTATGCAATGTCTAACAGCTGAAAACTCAGATCAGACCAAAAAACACAAAGCCATCGATTCAAAAGAATTTCTTTTCTGAGAGTGTAGTATAAGTTCCAATACAAAATCAAAGTTAGTTCTTGCCTAACACCTACTGTAATTGTCAAACTACAGTAATTCGTAAGACTGAGTCTCAATATGGTGTCTATGTTTATGCAACTCAACCATGTTTGAAAGTTGCAAAAGGCTCACCTGAAGGTTCATCTTCCAACAGGAAAACCACCCAAAAGCACAGTCAAGACAATTCAGGAGAGTCCTAGGGACCGACTATGAACGTCCTCAAGTGGACCAAACAGAGCTCAGTCTAAACACAGTCAGACATCCCAAGAGAAACAGAGTAAAGCTGTCCCCATCTAGAATTAATGGTGCAGAAAAAATAAATTCGCAATCCAATTGAAATTGAAACTGTTCTAAATCCACAAATTAACACACACAATGAAAGCTCACAGCAAAATCCCCATTCAAACCACAGCAGGGACAAGATGCCTTTCTGTGTGTAAAGACATGCAGGCGAGGTGAATCGAACAAACACAATTCTTCCTTACGCAACCTTTATGTAAGATAGAGTTTTGGTCTATGGTCTGAGAGAACTATAAAAAATATGACAGAAAATGACTACCAGGTGGCGCTGTCGTCCTTGGCAAAACTCTTCATCTGCTGTTCATACTCAATGCTGAGAGACACAGAATGTTCAAAGTCAATGTAAAGAAGAGCAACAGGAAAAGTTGTGAAGATAGAGCTTTCTAGAAATACATGCAAAATGTCACATGACTTGACACTAAATATCTTTTATACCCACCAAACCACTACAAAACACTAACACACTTTCACATTGCAGGGGCTGGGCATGAATCGTGATTTCCAGCATACTACTGAACTACAGTGTGTGCTTTTATGTAAGAACGCCCTTCACTGAGTAAATTTTTTACAAAGATTGCATGCTAAATAGCATTTGTTAAGCATTAGGCAAATAGTTAATTCAACTTTTAACAGAAATTAGTAAGCAGTTTATAAACAGCTGTGAATACTGCATCTTGACTTAATATTCATTCATTCATTCATTTTAATTTCGGCTTAGTCCCTTTATTAATCTAGGGTCGCCACAGCGGAATGAACCACCAAATTATCCAGCATATGTTTTACGCAGCGGATGCCCTTCCAGCTGCAACCCATCACTGGGAAACACCCATACACTCTCATTCACACACATACACTACAGACAATTTTAGCTTACACAATTCACCTGTACCGCATGTCTTTGGACTTGTGGGGGAAACCGGAGCACCCGGAGAAAACCCACGTGAACACGGGGAGCACATGCAAACTCCACACAGAAATGCCAACTGACCCAGCCGAGTCTCGAACCAGCGACCTTCTTGCTGTGAGACGACAAGGCAAGGCAAGGCAAGTTTATTTATATAGCACATTTCATACACAGTGGCAATTCAAAGTGCTTTACATAAACAGGAATAAAAAAGACAAGTGTAAGAAAAATAACTAAAAACAGATAATAAAAAACAGATAAAAAACAGATAAAAAATATATTAAAAAGAATGAAAAAGAAGAGAAAAACATAATAGTGCGGTTCGTCAGACATAGCACAGTGCTCATTCAGTAAAGGCACAGCTAAACAGATGTGTTTTCAGTCTGGATTTGAATGTGCCTAATGTTGGAGCACATCTGATCATTTCTGGAAGCTGATTCCAGCAGCGAGGGGCGTAGTAGCTGAAAGCCGATTTACCCTGCTTTGACTGAACTCTTGGAATTTCTAGTTTATATGATCCTAGAGATCTGAGTGTTCTTCTAGGTTTGTATTCAGTGAGCATATCTGTAATGTATTGAGGTCCTAGACCATTTAGTGATTTATAGACAAGTAATAATACTTTAAAATCTATTCTGAATGTAACTGGGAGCCAGTGTAAAGACCTGAGGACAGGTGTGATGTGCTCTGATTTCCTGGTTCTGGTCAGAATCCTGGCCGCAGCGTTCTAGATGAGCTGTAACTGTCTGACTGTTTTTTTTGGGAAGGCCCGTGAGGAGGCCATTACAGTAATCCACCCTGCTGCTGATAAAAGCATAAACAAGTTTCTCTAAGTCCTCACTGGAAACAAAGCATCTGATTCTTGCAATGTTTTTGAGATGATAGTATGCTGATTTAGTTACTGCTTTGACATGACTATTGAAACTCAGATCTGACTCCAGAATCACACCAAGATTCTTGACCTTATTTTTTGTTGTTTGACCTTTAGAGCCAAGGTACGCATTCACCTTGAGAACCTCATCTCTGTTCCCAAACACAATGACTTCAGTTTTCTCTTTGTTTAACTGCAGAAAGTTTTGGCACATCCAATTGTTCATTTCATCAATGCATTGCCAGAGGGTGTCAATAGGGCTGTAGTCATTAGGCAGTAAGGCTAAGTAGATCTGAGTGTCATCAGCATAGCTGTGGTAGGAGATTTGGTTCTTTCTCATTATTATTGACAGCACTACCTACTGCGCCACCCCTTGACTTAATAAAGGCTTATAATATGTAATGTGCTAAATAACTATTTACATACTATATTAATGATCACTTTATCCTTTCTAAATGATTACATTATTTACAAACCAGCTTTATCAGAGTGGTTTATTTAGAAAGTGTAAGTAAACGATTAATAAACCATTTAAATGTGCATTTATACATCTTATCATTCAGGTGTGTAGCGAGTTACTCAGTGTGTTAATAAATACTTTTTAAAAAGCATCTGTGTGTCATTAATAGATATCTCTACTGTAATTCAACAGTAATTCAAGCACTTATTAAATATTTACAAGGTGTCAGTTTACTGTTTTTGTGAGCACACCAAAGTGAAGAATAATTCTGAGAATTAAAAGCTCAGTTATCTTCTAAACAGAAAAATGAAAACATGACAGAGTGATAAACATACAACTATATGATACAACTTTATTTTAAGGTAGAATTCACATTGTTGTAAGGCGTGGAGTTTTGGCTGCCAGTGGGTGAATGTAAATAAAAATGATGGACTTGAAAATACTGAAGACTAACTCTTTTATTGAGGAAACTGGGGAGGAGATCGATATGAGTTCTGAGCCTGTCACAGTTTACCTGCACTTTTTTCTTCACACACACCCTCCTTCTCAGAGCACACCACACCAAAATAAAAGGCATTGACAGAAACATGCAAAAAGACAATACAACACATATTAAACAAACAACTTCACTCTATTAACTAAGACTGCTACTTATTAGCAGCTTATTAATATTTAGGAAGGAAGTGGTTAGTTTGGTTTAGGTATTGAGTATGATTAAGGATGCTGAACAAGACTATATTTCATATGTAATAAACAGATGATATTTTAATAACAGATGACTTTTAAGCCAGTAACTTAAACTAAAGTGTTACCAAATATTTACCTCAAGGTGCAAAAAATTTAACTTACTTTCAAAACTTAGACTTTCGCTTCCACCAATATGGATCAACAACTGTGATGACATCACAATATCAACTTCCTTTTTCTGACCAATCAAATGCTCTTAAGAATCTGACACATTATACTGTACACTATACATAGATGTTAAAGCTGCAGCGTAAAGTAATGCATGACAAAAGCACAATTTCCACAAGTGTTGTTTTTTGGCAATGTTATGGTAATGATGTGCCACAGACTGTCTAATATTTCAGAGTAATTTCTCCAAATTTCTTTCTAAGATGTCAATAGTTGTTACTACGGGTATAGTGTCATGGTTTGGTACATACCTCTCTATAGAGTGGAGGAACTATGACGTCAATTTGTATGCACAACCCAGGAAGCGAGTTAGCATTTTTGCAGTTCCGGTTCCCTCATCCCAAAGTCAATGGGGTTTTTTGAATGGGATTTCAGTTAAATCGCTTAAATAAGGTCTGTGGCTAACACAAACTCAACATACTTTCACGTTTTACTCTACGACATAAAACACATCAGTTACATTCACGCTCTTTATTTTTTAAATCGGTTTCGCTTCTTTAAAAAGATGGTTGCTATCAAGTTGCTAAATGGGACTACAGGCAGTGTCGGAGACATTATATGTCATCGAGCTGAACTGCTCTGGAACGCAGCTCACTTGCATTGGGCATCTGAATTTGTCTGTTATTTAAAGTATTTTCATGAATAGTATTTTATTGTTTGTAACATTTTTCTAATTGGGAATTCATATTGTGTAGATAATGCCTTCACTTAAAAAGACAGATTAATTTGTTGATCATTTATTTTAATTAAACAATATTATGGGGATACTGCTTACCAGTGCAGCCTGTCTTTTTCCAGCTCTCAGTAATGCAAACGTGTGAATAAAAGTGTAAAAAAAATACATACATACCTTATCAAAGTCGAAACCCAGACCAACATATACAACATACAGTATACATAACATATAAAATATTACAGTGAAATTGAGACCACTTTACCAATCACACAGAGACATTTACAATGATACCAAACATGAATATAGAGTCACAAGATACACCAGTGACATGCGGTGAGGTTTGTGGCTGACGAGGCACTGACTCTTTCAAAGTCAAAATTCAGATTTACAAACATATCCACCTGATATATTTTCCAACTACCGATTGTGTTTCATATATCATATACACATTCTTTCTATACACATAGCAGGCACATATTGGGCCAAGTAAGAATGTAAAATGTATTGCGATTAAATATGCCTCCCAAAAAACCCCCAGCTGGATGCTACAGACAATTACAACAAGCGACTCGCACAGCACCACGGCGGATGCGCTCTCTCTCATTCACACACACACACACAAACAGCACCATGGCGGATACGCGTGCTCTCTCTCTTGCTTGCTTGCTTGCTTGCTCTCTCTCTCACTCACTCTCTCTCTCATTCACAGACACACAGGATTCGCGCAACTGGTCTTACCTTTACAGTACTTGTAAATGAAGTCTTGACTGATGAATTACTTTGGAATGATTGAGTTATCTTCTGTTTCGTCCTTTGAAGCCAGTCCTTTAGCTCCTGCATTGGTCATCCATTATTTATTTACATTTTGATTAAAAGTCCAATTTTGAGAAATTTTTGAGGTATTATCTGCAATTTTTGCAATCAGTCAGTGCAAAACAAAAAATATTACTGAACTTTACTGCGTAGAAGTATGATCGAGACAGTTAAACTGGTTTCCTAGCTGATCTTCTTCTCAGATTAAAAAGATTATTGATTTTGTGGCTGACAATACTCGTGGTCATGTCTCATGGAATTCCATAACAGTTCTCAGGGTTTAATATTAGGGAGAGACTTAGCTTTCCTTACAGGAATAATAACAAATCCCCTGTGCTTGTTTTCCTGTTTTTTCTATTTATTTTGAACTGCCTGTTTTGATACAATCAGCTACAGAACTGAAGTTACTTGTGATGCATAATTACTAAATAAATCAAATATAGTGAAAAATAAAACATAAAAAAAACTCAAAAAAACAAAACAAAAACAGTAATGGTGCATAAGATGCAGCTGTCTTCAAAACTGAAATCTCTTTCAATGAAAACACTACCATACTTAGCTCTACCATGGGCGTCGCTAGGCCTATTTTCTACTCAGCCCCCCTAAAACTTTTCCGATTAGCTCATAAACTGTAGACCAATTTATCGTCTCTGTCCCCTTTAAATTTGATATAAAGACGGCGGCAAAATTCGACTCTAGTAATCTAGACTGAGTGATGCAATGTGCATCTTTGCTTTGCCTTTGGTGTGAATCCAGCATTATCCCCTACTTTTTAATTGTTTATAAAGGGAAAGAGGTTTGAGCATCCACAGATTTCCTACCTTGAACACTGCATGTAGTGCATTGTTGTAATCTCACTAGGATACATTGTGGCCAATCAAACATAGCATGGGGCGTGCATGTTTATGATGCCATGTGCAACACCTAGCAATCTCACAGCAATTCGTAACTTTTTGATTTAGTGGCTAATTCGTGTGAATTCGTATGATCTAATTCGTACAATTTTGTACGATTTGCTCATCACCCAATGATGGTTGGGGTTAGGGGTGAGGTTAGATGCCACGCCACCTTTTTAAAATCGTACATTTTCGTATGACTGAACTTGTACGAATTAGCCACTACACTGACAAAACGTAAAATACTTACGTTTCCTCGTGAGATCAGGCTGGCAACACTCATGGCATTTATGTGAGAATGAGGAAACAGTGTTGTTTGATTCTCATGATATGTCATTTCCATGTGATGAACACTTATCCTGCTATCCAGATTTTCATGATATGGCACCTCTAAGTTTTTGTCACAATTATTCTAGCAGTTTATAATATTTAGAACCACTTGAGTGTGAGTAAATGATGAACAAATAATTTTTGGGGGGTGAACTATGTCTTTGCAGCACACTAAAAGTAGTATATTTCTGTGAAATTGCTCTTTGTCCATGTAAAATTACTTGGTGAAAATTCTTAATCTTGCATTAAGAGAGAAGACACAATGGCCCAGTTTCACAAACAGGGTTTAGCTTAAGCCAGGATTAGACCTTAGTTAAATTAGGCTATTTAAGCCACACTTATAAAAACAGCCTTAGAAAAATACATTACTGGTGTGCACCTGTAAACAAAAAAAATGACACTGACATATTTTAAGACATCTCACTGCAATTTATTATCAGTTGAGACAGCTCAAACATGCAATTTAACCCAAGACTAGCCTTAAACCTTGTTTGTGAAACCGGGGGAATATGAGACATAATATGAGCTTAAAAAGTAATTGCGTCCATACCTACCTATTAATATAATCCTTACATTCAAGGCAGCATAAAAAAAAATCTCTTACAATAGGGACACTTAAATATTGTAGCAACTCAAAGTAAAACCGTGTTACAGGCACTTACCATCAAGATCTTTCTTTATCATCCAGGAAGAATCCCTGCAGGTTGCACAGGTTGCTGCTCTCCTTTTAGGAACACCTGACAAGAAATGCATAATACACATACATGCTATTAATTGCATTTTCATGACCATAAATGTGCACACAGCACGCATGCAGAAAACGGCAGCTACAAGGAAATGAATACAAAAATCATTCTGAAATGAATAATCCCATTCCTGTGTGTCACTTGGTAAAATATTAAATTAATTCAGCATGTGTTGGAGTTCACCGATCTGTGACCACAAAAAGACATTCATAAAACTAAACCAGGACAAGTTTCATTATTTACTTATCATCCTCCACATGTTCCAAATCTCTACCAAACAAGTTTGAGTTTCTTTCCTCTGTTGAACACAAAAGAAGATATTTTTAGGAATGTTGGAAGGCAGCAGCCATCCACATCTATTGTATTTTTGCTCCTACTGGATGTCAATGGATGCTGAGAACATTCTTCAGAATATCTTGTTTTGAGTTCAACAGAAAAAAAAAGAAATTCATAAAAGTTTAGAACCACTTGGATGTGAGTAAATAGTGGGGAAATGTACATTTTTAGGTGAACTGTCCTCTTAACCATAAAGAAATGTGTTGAATACAGTACCTAACCTCCTTACACTCAAATAAAGCATCAAAAAGCCATATTTCCCTATCGACAGCCAATCAACTGTATATAAAAAAGGGAGTTTGATATTGTGAATTGTAAATAACAACAGTTCATTATTGTATATAGGTAAGCTTCACAGTATATTTAATATCCAACATGTTTCTGGTTGATGAATAATATTATGTATAATAATTATGAATATATTTTCTCTCCATTACTTGTTGGAATTGTTGGACATTTTCAATAAATAGAGGTGTCACACCAAAGGGCAACAGATATTGGTTTCAAAAAAGTTAAATATGCGAGGTGCACATCATGGGCTTCACAGGGGGCTTCAGTCACATGATTTTGAAAATGGTCCTTCAACTAATTCAATTCTTCATTGGAATGACATTATAGTGTCACACCAGAGGAAATTGTTTTCAGTGACAAAATGAATAAGTATTTTTAGAAATGTAAAGATGAAAAAATAATGGCTATTTATAAAATATTTGTCAAATTAGGCCTGAGGTATTTATTAGTGGTTTTAGGATTTACTTTAAGAGCAGTACTTTTTTCAACTATGCATAAAAACTGTCACGCCAGAGGACAGTTTTGAGATTTGAATCAAAAATGTTAAAAATGCAATAACACAGCAGCTTTTATAAAAGAGGTACATGTACGACAAAGAAATGTTTAACCATTTACTGCATTTTTAATGATGACAATACAAATTATATTCATTTTTGTCAAGTCAACAATTTATAAAGCATACTGACTTTAGTATGCTATTAGTAAAACAAAAAAACAAAAACAGCTGCTTAAGGAAAAAAAAAATGAGGGTGGGTGGAGACAGGAAATTTCTTAATAAAAGCAAGAGTATTTAAGCATTGCAGGTGATAATATAGAGAGAAAGCAGAATAAACAGCAGTCAGTCAGTCAGGACACACAGCAGAACTGAAGAATGAAGTTCATCACAGTCTTCTGTGTGGCTGGAGCAGTACTTCTCAACATTGCAGGTAAATCCACTAATAACTGTCCTTGAATTACTTTTTAAAGTATTTTCAATAACCAACAGTAAGATTGACTGTTTCAGCAAAATTAATTACCGTATGTTTAACTAAATGTCTTTGCACGTAGCTTAACTGAAGAAAAAAAAAAAAAAACTATTTATTGATGAATTTATTGAAGTAACGTGATAAATGTTCCAGCTTATCGACAAGCTGCGGCAAAAAAATAATAATAATAATAAATTAAATATTTTCTTTATTTGTGGTATAAGTGCTTACAGTTTTTCAATTAGGAATTGTAAACATTCCTCTGCTGAATACATTTGAAACCAATACAATATTAGTTTTCTTAAAACAATCATAACAATTTTAATGCTTATACATTGAATAATATTCCAATTACATTTTAGACATTTTATAAAATATGAAACTTGATTTAATTTCTTCATTATTATTTATAATCATACATAAACATTTATCATCCTATATTCTCCTCAGAGATCTGACTGTATATGTTTTCTCAGATTATTTGTTAAATGAAAATCCCTTTAAGGCATAATTTACCCCAAATTGAAAATGTACTTACAATTCACTCTCCCTTCAATTTTTTGCAAACGTTTAAGAGGTTTCAAAAGCTTGAAATCTGTAATGGAAGTCAGTGGTTTTCAGCTTTCTTCAAAATATCTATTTTAATGTTCAACAGAAGAAAGTAGGGTGAAGAGTTTTTCATTTTTGAGTGAATCTATTTGGGTACATCTCCGTCACTTTTTAAAACAAGAATACAATTAAGAGAGAAACAAACAAAGGGCTACAATCAAACATGATAATAAGGAACATAACATAAAACAGATGCACTGCACAACATAATCAAAAACAAATAAAGTGAATAAAAGGAAACTCGAATGAAACTTGGAAAACAAGGAAGTGCACACACACACACACACACACACACACACACACACGCACACGCACACGCACACGCGCGCGCAGATCTGCGAAACCTATTTAAAAATCGGCATTGTGTATTCCATAAAAATTGGGAAAGCAAGTACTGTATGAGCTGCTGACAAGGTTATTATTACTGTATGTGCACTGTAGAGTATGTGGGCCAAGTCTAGTCTAATTTGTTGTAGCGTTTCTTTACTAAGGGAAATCACTGATCTGACAATTTAGGGCTATTTTGACAATCTAGGCGCAAAGTCTAAAGCGCAGGACGCAAAAGCATTAAGGGCATGTTCGAATCCACTTTTGCTATTTTAAGGATGGAAAAATATGCTTTGCGCCATGGCGCATAGTCTATCAGGGTTGAGCTTATTCTCTTAATGATTTATAGGTGTGTTTTGAGAATAAACCAATCAGAGTATCATCTCCCATTCCCTTTAAGAGTCAGTTGCGTCGCGCCATAGCGCATTTGCTATTTACATGGCAAACTTTTGTAAGTGGAAAAACTGAACGCTTTACTAGTGAGAAAACAGTTAAACAGACCATCTGCAGCGCAAGAATGAGAGAATGAGCCTCCTCATTCTTTACTTTCACTTTCACTCTCTTTCATGGATAAGGAAACGTGTTGTATGCACAGACACCCATTAGCCTAGATAATTAATTTTGTTTCTTAAGCACAAAGATTTGTTTTAAAACTATTTGTAAATACAGTTCTAATTTCCAGAAAACGAACAAATGAACAATAATACCGAAGTGTGGTCAAAAACTGAGATCCAAATACACATGCTATGCCCCATATGGTCAAAAACCTGACAGGTGAGCAAATATAAGCTTGTTTTTATTAAAACAAATGTAAATATTCATATAATAAATAATACTAATAATAATAACAACATGAATATCATGAATGATATCATGAATATGTCATGAATAAACTGAAAAAGCCCCCCGAGATGAAGGCAGTGGTTTTTATATGTAGAAAATAATAATTTTTGTAATATTTTAATCCTTTAATTCTTTTTTTAATGCGCCTTAACACCTCCTTTATTAGACCAGCCGCCTATGAGCGCACATATGAGCGCAAATGCATTTGCTATTTAAACAGCGTGGTGCAAAACGTCAAAACAACACTTGCGTCAAGCTGAAACTAGCAAACAACAATTGCGTTGCACCTTGCGCCGGGTGTATGATAGGGCCCATAGTGTTTTCTGTCACTTTCCTAAAACACAAAGAATAAATCTTTCGGTTTAGGCCCAGTCATTGCTGTATAAGTCCAAGAAACAGATTCCCCTATCATCTAAATATATGGCAGCAATCCAAAAGCATTCAAATAAATATTATTTACAGTAATTTACAGCTCACTTCATGTAAATCAAATGAACAACATGTATGGAAAGACAAATTTAATATAAACCCTTTAATAAAGAACTAATTTCTTACATTTTTTATACCCAAACAGGCTGTCTGGGTCAGTCAGATGGTAAGTTGTTACAATCCAAACTCATATTCAGTCATACCAAATGTTTGGTTGTGAATGTGTTGTAAACAGGTAATGGTGAAATCCTCTTTTCTCTCATCAGTCTGTGGTCGAGCGTCTCTCAACACCAAGATTATTGGTGGACTTAATGCAACAGAAGGGTCTTGGCCGTGGCAGGCCAGCATTCACATTAAGTCAACTGGAGATTTATATTGCAGTGGGTCTCTAATCAATAAAGGATGGGTTTTGTCATCAGGTAGTGGCTTTGCATTGTAAGTATCTGATGTAATATTATCCTAATCTTATAGGACTTTTTCATCCTAAACTTTAAAATGTTCCGGAATCACATAGTCTGCTCAGTGAAATTACAATTTCTGTATGTTTACAGACTCTCTGCTTCTGACATTGTGGTCTACTTGGGACGTCTGACTCGAAATGGCCCAAACCCACATGAGATATCCATGACAGTGACGAAAATCATCAAGAATCCTAATTATAACAGTCTCGGCAGCAATTTAGCACTTATCCAGCTCTCTTCCTCCGTGAATTTCACTGATTACATTAAGCCGGTGTGTCTGGCTGCTGCTGGTAGTGTGTTTGTTGATGGGATAGAGAGTTGGGTCACTGGATGGGGCTCAATCAATGCTGCTAATAAGCCGCAGGGTGAGAGAGATTGCTTCAAATTTACAATCAGTTGTGGTTCTAAACATTCATTCATTCATTTTCTTTTCGGCTTAGTCCCTTTATTAATTAGTTGTCGCCACAGCGGAATGAACCGGCAACTTATCCAGCACATGTTTTACCTGTCCTTCTAGCCGCAACCCAACACTGGGAAACACCCACACACTCTTGCACACACTCACTTACACTACGGCTGATTTAGCTTATACAATTCACCAATAGCTCATGTCTTTGGACTTGTGGGGGTAACCGGAGCACCTGGAGGAAACCCACACGAACACATGGAGAACATGCAAACTCCACACAGAAACGCCAACTGACCCAGCCGGGGCTCGAACCAGTGACCTTCTTGCTGTGAGGTGATTGTTCTACCCACTGCGCCACCGTGCTGCCCTGGGTCTAAACATAAGCAAAATGTAGAAATTTGATGAAGTTTCCAATAGGGATACAGTGAATGTTTAGCCATTGAAAATGACAAATAAAATGGGATTTTCTTCCAAAAAAGGAAATGGCTGAAAATATGACCTAAATAAAAGGTTATGCTGCACAATACTATACAGTATACTTGCTCCTGCTGCTTGCAATAGCACTATTGTTAAATAGGCATCTCTACCTGACACTGATCTATGTTTTTATTTCAGATCTCAAGTTTCCTGATGTACTGCAGGAAGTGGAGAATCCCATTGTAAACAACATTGAATGTAACGCTGCCTATGGAGGACTCATTACAGACAACCTTTTATGTGCTGGATATTTAAATGAGAATGGAAAAGCCCCTTGTGTGGTAAGACATTTTATCAGGCACTTTCTATCCATTTTTTTACTCTTTGAAAGTGAGACCAGGGGTCTGATTTAGGAAATTTGCATAGAAACATTTCTAAAAGTGAACGTACACTAGAATTATTAATGATTATGGCTCATATGATGTAGTACTTTAATTAAGTTAATATTAAAGTAAAAATCAAATGCCTCTTATTGGCACATCATCAGCAGCATGTATGCTATGATGAGTGAAAAGCTTAGATATATCATAAATATGTTTGCTTAGTTTACTTACAGCACATTCTCCAGTCAAGTTTTTTTTCTCCTTTTGCGCAGAAAGTGGCATACGCACATTTCCGCCCCCATTTTGCACTTACGCCACATTTATTAATGAGACCCCAGAAATGTCCTATTTTACTACATTACCAATCCAGATCCACGTGCCTACCATACAGTAAATATCAACACTCACCAAAATCTAGAACTATATTTATTAAGTTTTGTTTGCCCTCAACAGAAAAGGATATATATATATATATATATATATATATATATATATATATATATATATATATATATATATATATATATATATATATATATATATATATATACACAATTGAAGTCAGAATTATTAGCCCCCCTTGTTTATTTTTTTCCCCAATGTCTGTTAAACGGAGAGATTTTTTCAACACATTTCTAAACACAATAGTTTTAATAACTCATTTCTAATAACTGATTTATTTTATCTTTGCCATGATGACAGTAAATAATATTTTACTAGATATTTTTCAAGACACTTCTATACAGCTTAAAGTGACATTTAAAGGCTTAACTAGGTTAATTAGGTTAACTAGGTTAATTGTTATAACAATTATTATGTTTCACAGTGCATTAGCAATTTGTAACAGTGTTATTGTAGAAGTGTAAAATATGTTTGTCTTTGCAGGGAGACATTGGAAGTCCACTGGTCACCAAGCAGGGCTCCCTCTGGATTCAGTCTGGAATTGCAATCTATGGTTATTGTGGTCTACTTGGCTATCCTAATGTGTATGTCAGAGTGTCTGAACATGAGGAGTGGATCAGCTACTACACAATCAGCAGCAGTCTGCCTGGGTTTATCTCATATCCGCTCACTCTTAGTATTGGTGATGGAGGATCAGTCAACCTCTCCTCATTTCCCTTTGCTCTCGCGTTCTCCATCATCCCTCTCTTCATCTCATGCTTTTTTTAAAGATTGAGCCATAATCTGTTGGATGTGGTACTGCAGTGATTATGACAATGTACTGTACACACACATAAATCGGTGATATGGGCATATCTTTTTATAATCTTTTCTTTGGTAAAAACTTTGGAAAATTTTGGGGTCAGTTTATATTAAACAAAACTTTGATATAAATAAGCATTCTTTTGAAAGAGAAGCTTTACACAATGTATTCATTTATTAGCGCAAATCAATTAACGAACCTGTTGCAATGGAATTATTTCTTTTTCTTCAAACTAATCACTCACTATGCAAAATAAACTATGAAAATCATTTCTGTGGAAGCTTTTTCCTATTATTGTATTCAAGTTTAGGTCAGTGTACATGATCAAATGATAAATGATCAAGTAAAACTGGATTTTTTTTTTTATTGTTGATGGTACAGGAAGATATGGAAAAAGGTGTTTATTCAAAGCTTCATAAACCTCTTTCTATAATTATGAAACACTTAAACATAATCAAGTGTTAAAATGTTTACACTTTTGCTAACATCCATTCTGCCATACTTCATTGGTTGTGAGACTGAAAATACCACAGTAAAGGATGGTCCCTATAGCCTATTCACTATTTTTAGCCTGTTCCAAAACCAACTGGCTGGAGTGTTAAGTTAAACTCAAATTGAGTTAAATGTACACTGATTTTTTTGCTGTGAATGAGATTGTACAAATTCATACGAATTAGCCACTAAATCATAAAGTTACGAATTGCCGTGAGATTGTGTTGATCAATCTCATCATTTATTATAACCAAAGACTATAGAACACACAAGATATGTCACTCATATAGTTTTGAATGGGGAAAAGTATACAGGAGCCAATTATCGATCGCTAAAGACTGATGTTTCTCCAGGGCAAAACTTTTGCTTTTACCAGACTTTTGTTTTTACGACAGTTTGATGGTCAACAAATGCACTGGAATCTCAGCGAATACTTGCTTCACATCCATAAGAAATTTATCCAGATAAAGCTTGAAATCTGTGCTTTTAAATGAACAGAATGCATTTAAAAACAAAGGTTTTCTGGTTATATAATATGTAACAAACACAAGGTTTCAGCAACTACTCAAACGCCCACAAACCAACAAACTGACACGAGTCGCTAACATTTCTGGAGGAGACTCTTTATCAAGACCAAGTTGTGGATTACCTTAGAAGACATATTTGGAGCCACCAATACAATTAAACAAATTGACACCAACCTCATTTATGGCCATTCCACACCTTATCATCCTCTGGATAATGATAGTCTGATCGTGATGAGCAGATGAAACTGGCTAGCATACTGACTCTAAGTGACTTCGGGTAAATGATGAAACATTAAATGAAAAAAACGAGATTTTTAAAATATAGTCAAATATCTAAATTCATTCCTCATTTATGAATGTGATCAGTTCCTTATTAGAAACACATTTATTTAATGATCACTTGAAATTGGAGTCAGATTAAATTTGGAGCTGGAAATTTTTTTTTAATAAATTCTAACAAATAAAAATATTTATTTTCAGATGTGCTAAAAACGGCTTACACACATTTAACCTTCACCCATGCTTTTAGTTCCATCTTTGAATACAGTAGATGGACCCTTACACCATTGTCCTGAGATCTTTGCTTTCCTTTTCTTTTAAGCCTCTGATACACAAATTCCATCTTTTTTGTACTTTTCACTCTTCACTACATTTTTCAGCCACTTTCATCCTAAAGTTTGCCAACTTATTATTTTAAATCCATTGCTTTTTCCAGGAGAGATCCTTTTTTCTTGGATGTCAAATCTGTCCGCCTGCTTATTAAAAGCGTTCAAGACTTTTAGTACTAGCGACATACTCTGGCTGCTCCTTCTAATACCTTCTCATGCCTCATGTTTTTTCATGCCTTGGATTTTAACAGGTGTAGCACTTTGTTTGATGATGATGCTAGATTTGTCACTCACTATACCATAATAATGATCCAGGTTGTCCATCAAACTGAAATAAATGTCTTTCAAAGTTTCTATGCTTGTTTTAAAGTAAACTAATGAGACGTCACTTGATTTGAGACTTATTATTAGGGAACCAGGCAGCATGGTGGCTCAGGGGTTAGCACTGTCACCTCACAGCAAGAACGTTGCTGGTTCGAGTCCTGGTTGGGCTAGTTGGCGTTCCTGTGTGAAGTTTCCATGAGTGGGTTTCCTCCGGGTGCTCTGTTTTCCCACACAGTCCAAAGACATAAGCTATAGAATTGAACGAAACGGTTACTACGGTTAACCCTCGTTCCCTGAGGGGACATTGCAAAAATGCTATGTGGAAAAACGTCCACTATGGTGATTTCCTCAAAAAGCCGATCAAAGAGTAATAAAACAGGCCTATGAAATGCCAATGAATTGCCGGCGTCAGCTTAAGCAGCTGGCAGCAATCACAATCAGCTGTGAATAAAGACGACAGCCATGCGACGTTAAGTATCTTTCTGAACTACAGCTGTCAGCTAAGGCGCAATCACTGTGGTGAAGAAACATAGGGTTACGCAATAACCGCTTCATTCCGCAGTGGGAGGGGAACTTCAATGCTATGTGGAAAAAGTTCCACTATGGTAAATGTATGGAAAATGCCACAGTGATGGAAGAGGTGGACAGGATTGATTTAATTATCCAGCGTCGTAACGCCAAATCCTCAATACGGAGGGGACAGCCTTAGCTCCAGCCAGCTGAAGGAGGATAGCATCACGCTGATCTGGCATGTCCGGGGTCCTTCTTGGAGAAAAAGTACACCACACAACGAACAGACTCCACTTCAGGGCATAGGCATGGCTCGTAGAGGGTGCTTAAGCCTGAGTGACAGTGTTAACCACCGAACCGGTAGGTCACCTCAGTCCTCTGCGCTCCATCTATGTAACACACGAGGTTCCAGAGATCTGGGCGAGGGTGCCGGATGGTACGTCTTCCAGAGAAGAAGGTGCTTCTTCAAAGGGATATGCCAGTGAGGGGCCATCACGAGGAAAGTGCTGAAATGCAGGTCCGGTTGAGCCAGAGAGGCGCAATAAGCAGTCCTGCTTCTCGTCCTCCCTGACGTTACACAGTATCTGTGCGAGAAGGCTTACTGGAGAAAATGTGTATTTACGCACGCCAGCTGTGTTAGCCAACGAGCTCAAAACACACCCATTGCAGCTGGACAGCCGGGGGTGGAGCTTCCATTCTCCCGGGCATGGAACTCAAGTGAGAGCGCATCGGGTGCATGGTTGAGCTCGGCGGGGAAAGAATGGCATGCAACGATTTCCACCGTGTGTGACTCCAGAAGAGCAGACGGTGAGCGAGCTGAAACATGCGGCGAGAGCGGATACCCCCCGTGAGGTTGACATACGCCATCGTCATCGTGCCATCCCTCCTGACTAACGCGCGTTTCCCCTCTAGCACCGGTAAAAAAAAAAAAAAAAAAAAAAAAAACGGCACAGCACGAGATACACTGCCAACAGCTCCAGCCAATAAATATACCAATGCAACCAGGTTACTTCCGCGGACCCGCAGCTGCAAGACAGCAACACACGGCCCCCTCAGCACGTACTGGAAGCATCCATCGAAACGATGACATGTCTGGACACATGTCTTTTGTCTAGAGGCACACAGGCCTGTAGAAACACATGGTCCGTTCAGAGGCTGAGGGCGCATCGACACAGCGGAGTGACCTGTGCGTGCCTGTGTGCCATGCACGTCTGGGGACCTGATCGTGAAGCCAATGCTGAAGCAGTCTCATGTGAAGCCACCTGAGTGGCGTGACAGCGGCTGCAGATGCAATATGCCACAGGAGCCTCTGAAATACTATCAGTGGGACCACAGTTTTCCTGTCAAACTCTCTGACAGGTCAGCATCAGCTCAGCACGCTCTTGGGGGAGGCGTACCGTCATTGTGATTGAGTCCAGCTCCAACCTGAGATAAGAGATGCTCTGCATGGTGGCGAGCCTGCTCTTTTCTCAGTTGACTCGAAAACCCCAACAGGTTGAGGTGCCGGAGCACCCAGTCCCTGGGCATAACCAATTGATCCAAAATGAGTGAGCTATAATAAGCAAATGAGTGAACTATAAGCAGCCAGTAATCGAGATAATTGAGTATGAAGATGCCCGCGAGTTGAAGGGGCATTAGAGCATCCTCCGCGAGCTTGGTAAAAACCCACAGAGAGAGGGCAGAACTTTGTCCTACCATGCTCGACCCTCACACGCAAACCACAGAAACTGCCGGTGGCGTGGGAAAAAGGAGACATGAACATACTTCAGGTCTATAGCTGCAGACCAATCCTGAGGAGGGATGTGCTTCTGCATGAGCGTTCTGAGGGGCTGCTTGTAAGGCAGCAGGTCAAAATGTGCAGAACTAGGATTGGTCATAACGCACCACTCTTTTAGGGTATGATGAAGTACAGACTAAAAAGCCCATACTTTATCTCAGCTGGATGGAACGGCTCGATTGCCTCCTTCGCCAGTAGGACAGCGATCTCTTCATGCAAGACAGGGACAGACACAGGGCTGACCCAGATGTAATATACGGCCATGAACTTGGGGGACCGTTTAGCAAACTGCATTGCATAGCGGAGTCTGATTGTCCGAATGAGCGACGGGCTGGGCAGTGCTAATGAAGATAAGAGGTATACACTCTTAAAATAAACAGTGTAGGCATTTTCTCTTTTCGGTCTCAGCAAACTGTTTTTAGAAACACGTCAGTAAAATGCACAGAAACTGCGAAAACAAAACACACAGACATGAGACACACGTCTATAGAAAGCTAGAAGTGTCTACTTTTAAATGCAAGTGCATGTTGAAAACAAATATTGTTTGATAAAGTAATCGGTATAAAACCAACGCTATGTCTAGTTTCTCAGTCTGAGCTCATTGGAGTTAATGCTACCACGCCCCCGACGAGGCTTTGTTATTACAATCGTCTGCATGACACGCACGCAACAGGCAGACTGGTCAGAAAAAAAACACGTCATTAAATTGAACTGAAACTCACCAAATACTCAAAAGAGGCATAAGGGATATATCTATAGAAAGCTTGATATGTCTATTTTTGCATTAACCAATTAAAGTCGAAAACAAATAATCTCTTTTCATGTAATCCATATAAAAGTAAAGCCTGGTACAAATTCTCCTCATCGCCTCATTACAGCTAACGTGAACCCGCCCTCAGTGAGCGTGCAGTTCATATGGAAATGAACTGAGGTGAGCCAGGTAATAATGTACACGCTCCCCGAGACATGGCATAAATTGACAAGCTTTATTATAGTTACTTACTTTCGTTTGAATGATGGCACGCTACACGAGTGAAGAAGAACGTTACTGAACAGCGACGAAGAAATTACTTTCTCCTCAGAGGAAGAGCGCGACTCTGATGACGAACGCATACATTTTTAAGAACATCTAGACCCAGCGGAGAATAGAACTCCTGTCGAGTAAGTCTTTAATTCTTACCTTTCTTTATTTATATTAAATGTCCTTACAGACCACTTATAGTTTCATTGCTATACAAAGTGCATCCTATAACGTGTATATAGCGTATAATGATAAACATAGGCCTATATAATAAAATGTAATGTCATATGAAATAAACAATTATACAGTATATGTATGTATTATTATATTACCATAGGCTAGTGGTTATATTGCCACAGCAACTATTGAATTAAAAAAAACAATTTATTTCAAGTACTTTACTATAGTATGTTTCAAACTACATTGTTCACTATAAATTACTAATAATGTTTTTCATGCGAGTATGGTAAACTTATTTGTGGTTGATAGTGTTAAAATATAGTCTCTTTGTTATTTGCTGTTCTCCCATCAAGTATGCATATGCTAAGCTATTGTGAAAAATATACTGACAGTTGTTTACAAAACCGGTGCTGTTCAGTTTATAATCCCTATGTGGTAACTTAGTTTATCAGGTAAATTAGTACTAGTATCAGTCAACATCACAAAAATGTTAATGATGTAGTTTATGAAATAAGCTTGCTTTTTTTTTCCAGATGTGAAAACAACAGCGGTAAAGAGAGACTGATGCTGACATGGATCCACAGGCTCTGAGAATCCTACCTGTACAGCTAATTTTGTGATGCTCACACTGGGCTTTTACAAACCCTACACCCTTTATTATCTTACACTCTTCATATTTACATTGTTGATTTTGCCCTGAACATGTCTTCTGTACACAATGTTTCATGTCTATATTCAAGTGCATGCCTCAAGTTAAATGTAAAGTGTATTTATAAGTAACTTTATCAGTAGATCTGCTGTAAGTTTATATAGTGTACAGAGTTTTATGCAGTGTACTGACTCTCACACGTGTATCTCGAGTTATTTTGTGTGATAGTTAAATATATTTTAAATAAACTGCAAACAAAACAATATACAAACTTATTTTTCCCTCAGATTTTTTCTTGAAACTCTTAGTCACATACCTATCTGATGGCTCATTATGCAGCTCATTATGCAGGTCTTTGTCTTCTCAGGTGTGGATCCCTGCATTGGTAATGATAGTTCATGACTTCTCGCATAGACCATTTTCACTCAGAAAGTGACTTAGAAAATATAATTCAATATATTGTTTTCTTTGAGCAAGTAAACAAGATGATTTTCACATCATTATGAAGCAAAAACACAAGGCTACGAGATCCAGTTCTCAAAAGTCTTGTGAACAAATGTTCTCTATGTGTTTCACGGCCTTGTTTCAGTGACTTCGAAATTTTAGTTTTTCACTAACCATGCATAAACGTTTCGTTCTCAAAAACACAAACACATACAAACATGCTGCTTAGGTATTATTGTAGCACAGCTTATGCTGTTTACAGTGTTATCACACTTTAGTCATTAATATGTTTTTAGGATACTGAAAACTACACAAATGTCAGTGCATGTCAAAACTTCTCCAGCGCCCCAAAACACCCTTAGATCCTTGGGGGTTAAAGCCCGCTGATCGCACTTGACTGCTCTTTCACCGTGGTGAATTCCTGAGTGAACTCACCCCCTGTGTTGCCAAACAGGCCTGGCTGGGATATGGGTGTGTTAAGAAAGCAAAGCAAGGCGGAAGAAGCCTGGCCCGCAGCAGTGTAGGGTCTGGCCCAGAGGGACGCAGACAACCTACACGCTTTGGACGGGAGCAGAGGCTGACCATGCCAGGAAGAGGCACCACATGGGCAATATTGACTGTGCTAGCACGCTCTACTTGGGGATTCGCCTTGTACCCCCTGGCTGCTCAGTCATCGAGGAAGGTGAGGGCGGAGCGCACGCAGAGCGGGCAGAAAAAGGTGCCCTCAGCACTGCGTGAACTTACTGTGCAGCTCTGGAAAGAAGGGGATGGAAGGCTAATCGGAGTTCCCCTTTTTATCCTACACATAACACCCGTCTACGATGGAACTGGGGAACAGGTCATCTGGGTAGTTCTCGCATACTGTTTTTCGAAATACCATGAATTTAGACATACTACTTTGGTCACAAACATTTTTCACATACTATATACCATGAATGAATGTGATTTTGGATGCGGCCCATAATTCTCTTGAACAGCTCTTGTCAATATATTCCATTTGAAATCAAGGTGCACCTCTTGGGGGTTTGTCGATATGCAAATAGGGAGGACTGGCTCTGTATAGATGTTGCTAATCAAGTTTAGTCTCATTTGTTTAGATCAGCGGTGTCAAAGAGGGGTGACAGCCCTGCACAGTTTAGTTCCAACCCTGCTTCAACCAACTTACCGGTAGGTTTTAAACAAGCCTAAAAGACTCAATTAGTTTGTTAGGTGGGTTTATGTAGGGTTGGAACTATAAGCTGTGCAGAGCTGCAGAGAAATGCAGGAGAAATACAGAAAAATAATAAAACAGAACAAAATGAAAAATACAGGAGAATCCTGGGTGAAACGGGAAGGATGACTGGTGTGTGGTATATGAATAAATATTAGGAGGGTAAAATAATTTTAACAAAATAAGGTAGTGCACAGATACACAGACACACAAAAAAGACTCAGTTTTGATTTCATGCCGGTTTTATATGTAATTGGAGCTTAAGCAGAAAAAATTGATTGACACTGATTTTAAATATGTAATTTAATTGTGAGTACAGTGTGCAGATTTTGAGATTTCAGGATCCCACCATTCATTTAAATATGACTTGGCCTTGCATGAACTGCCCAGAGGCACAAAGAAATAAAATTGAAAAAAAAAACATACCCTTCATTCTTATGCTCAATCTCTGTGAGAACTGAAATTTGAGAGAGGTGAACGCCAACGGCAAATTACAAAGACACTTCATTACAGTTATTAAGATTTGTTTTATTATACCATTCCATCTCATGGTGTGAATTTCTGTTACCAGAATTCACATAACTATGCTGCCGTAATGTAATCAGAAGTTTTTCCTTAAAACCATGCACTAATCATTCACTATGCTGTGATCACTGAAAAAAAATTGTATTGAGATTACATTGTCTAAATCATAAAATTTAAACACTCAGGGCTTCTACATCAATACAAATACATTTCTGAAACCAGTCAGAGGGGATCAGGAGTTAGAATGTATTACTTCAAAATATTTTTTTTTCAAAGCACAAAAGAAGACATTTTGAAGAAAGCTGAAAACCAGTATCCATCAACTTTCATAGTAGAAAAAACAAACATTTCTTTTGAGTTCAACAAGAAAGAAAGTCAAACAGGTTTGGAACAAGTGAAGGGAGAGTACATTTGTCAGGGTTCTTGTCTTTGTTATACCGTGATCGTGAACTGAAGAGGGGGGGGGGGGGGGTATTTGCTGAAAACACAAAGGGGGAGGGGGGTTGACACGCGACCTGAAAAGCAGGGTGGGGGGGCGATCGCAAGCTGAAGACCAGGGGCACTTCAGTTCATTTTGGAAGGGCACTTTCTACCCAAGACTAAAAAGAACATGTACACAGGTTGAGCCCTATGTGTGCACGTGACGTGCCTGATGGGAACTCCAATGTGTGTCTTGAGAAAGACACTATGGGAGACCGCTAGACGACCAATCACTCTGAAGAGTGTTTAAAAAAAAAAAAAAAAAGTAAGAAACATGAATTGGCAGAGCTTGGCTCTACAGATGCCAGTGATTAATCATTAACAGAGTATATCAGATGGCGTTTGTGAAGCAAGCATTTAGATTTTCGATTCAGAGCCTCTTACTAAGAGACTGAAGAGTTCCTGATCTGATTTTAACACGAAATCAGTTCTCTCACCAGTGCGGGCGATAATGCGACAGCGCGACTGCGAGGGCAACTTAAGTCGTGGCGCACTAGCATTAGGGTGCATAACCCCTGCTGCTCACTATGGTGCGTAACCCCTGCTGCTCACCACCAGTCAGTTAGCAAACGAGCAGGCCTGAGCATCACAGTGGGGGCTTATCCATCGGCCTCGGGCCCATGGACCCCCCAATACTCATCGGTGCGCTCGGTTCAAGCTTCGAGTGACAGTGCCAGTCTATCCTTCGGGGTGGCCGTGCTCTCATTAGATGACACCAAGGACGTGATGTCCATCGCTGCATCAGAGAGCGGGCTGACCCCCTCCGGGTTGTCAGTGAGGTCTCGGATTTAGCACCGCAGCCGGACCGTTTAGATGGGTGTTACGTGGGGGCTAAGAAGAAGGTGAGACCTTCCAAGCCCCCAGTTCCTTTCATCCTGGAGGTACACAGTGATCTCACGCAGGCATGGAGGGCAGCTTTTTCTGCCCGGTCCTCGTGCGCTCCCACTCTGACTATCCTTGATGGCGGAGCAGCCAGGGGGTATAAGGCAATTCCTCAGGTGAAGTGCGCTATTGCAGTCAATTTTATTCCAACCGTATGAGGGGTATGCGATCCTGAGAAGAATAGAGACTCCACCCCGCTTCGGTCCAGCTAATATGGGAGTGCTTCAGGCAAGCCCAGGTCGACCTCTTTGCTTCTCCCGAAAACACCTAATGTCAGTTGTTTTACTCTCTGGCCGAGGTAGCAGGTGGCCTCCCCAAGTGGCAACCTCCCGCTCTCCCTCGTGAAGCAAATCCGAAAGTAACTGAAACTGCAATTATTCGAAATTCCACTAGTCCTGGCTCCATAATAGAGCAAATTTCTATTGTCCCCACTTTTAAAATGGAAAACTTTACAACAGAAAAAAGGGTGTTTACAGCCTGGTACAAAGAACAATTTTGGTTTATATAGCTAATGTTACTCTTCATGACAACTGCAAGGGGGTGAATTTTTTCAAAACTCATCCTTTTCCTTTATATTCTTCCTCATACTGTGTTTTTCCACCAGAGCTCCTAGCTTCACTAACTGACTCATGGTATGTACAGTACAGCATCCTGCAACTTCGCGGTTGATGTTATCTAAAATATTAAGAAGTGTCTCCAAACTGGACCTGTCAATTTTAAATTGGTCACCCCCAAGCACAAAAAGCCTTTAGTGGATCCCTCTGTTTAAAAAAAAAAAAAAAAAGGTCTCACTTTATTTTGATGGTCCGTTTGTTGAATTTAAGTTACATTGCATCTACATGACAACTAATTCTCATTAGACTATAAGTAGACTGTTAGGTTGGGGTTAGGGTTAAGGTTGTGTAAGTTGACATGTACTTGCAAAGTTTCTTATAGTCAGTTAAATGTCTGTTTAGCAGCAGTATCAACAGATATTAAGCAGACAGTCTACTAATACTCAAACGGACCATCAAAATAAAGTGTTACCAAAAAAAATATGAGGCAAGTTCAGTTCACCTATCATTTTAAAGAGGATTATGAGGTTTCTCAGTGTGGTATACTCATGGTTGGCTCACTAAACAATAACTCAAATTAGTGATAAACAAAATCTACATCTCTGCTGATTCTGGAAACACTGTGGTTCTTATTCTTATGTTCTTTTAGTTGAACGAACATTTAGTTGAACATGATTATGTACAGGTATCTTCAATCACACATTCATTTTGCGTTAATGCTTATTCACTCTCTGTTTCCAACAAATTTCTCATGTTATCTGGTTTATATTTAGCATCAGGGTACTGTGAGGAACAACATCTCATTTCCTGTTTTCTAAACATAGTTGAATAACTTTGATACAAAGATACTAAAGAAATGCAGCACAACAGGTGTGAATTGGCACAGCATTATGGTGATTTACCAAAGCGCATGTGACTTTACCTAATGCCACCCACACAACCAGATCATCTAGATTATTCTGTCAGCTCAGCCACCTTCACTATCACAAAAAACCCATTAAAAATATAGCAGAAGCATGAATTTTACAGTAATTGTTAAAGAAATTATTATTCCTAAAATATTTATATTCAACATTAAAGTAGAATACAGCAGCTCAGTAAGATTAATGTTTAAGTTGACACAAAGATTGCATGGAGAAAAAAAAAACATTATCCAGCGAGCAGTTCTGATGTCAGAGATCAGAGAAAAATGACCAGACTGGTTCAAACTTACAGAACGACAACCATAACCCAAAAAACATTTGTTTCAACTAAGGTTTGCAAAAGAGCATCTCTGAATGCACAAGACATCAAACCTTGAAGCAGAAGAGCTTCAGTGGTGACACTCATGTCAGCTAACATCTCTCTCTCTCTCTCTCTCTCTCTCTCTCTCTCTCTCTCTCTCTCTCGCTCTCTATTCAATTCAATTCAGTAGTTGCTTTATTGGCATGACAAATGTTACAATTGTATTGCCAAAGCAGTTCTACAGTTTACATAAAAAAGTAACATGCTTATATATAATAAAAACAAAACAGTAAACACAGTAAATAGTAGTAGTAGTAGTAAAAAAATAAATAAATAAAAAGGATGATATTTATACATAATAATTAAATAAAATATCAATAATACATCGTATTATTCAATATATCACATTTATATTCAATATATCATATTATTATTTAACATATATTATTCATACAAATCAATACAAAAATAATAATAGATCAGAATAAACTGTCCATTTAACAACCAACAATTTAGGATAAAACAGTAATAAAACAATAATAATCAGTATATTTACAATGATTTATTTATAATAATCTAGGTGTGTGTGTGTGTGTGTGTGTGTGTGTGTGTGTGTGTGTGTGTGTGTGTGTGTGTGTGTGTGTGTGTGTGTGTGTGTGTGTGTGTGTGTGTGTGTTTGCAGGCGCATCACTGATGGTTTTATTGGTCTGCTCTTTTTTTTTGTGACAGGCATTAATGTATTGCGCCGCTAGAAGGACACAGTCAGTTTTTTCCCCTAGTAAATCTTGAAGCTGTGTTTTATTGTCTGACTCAGTGAATTGTGGGTAAATGCTCTGTAGTTTGGGGTAGAATGTTTCTCGGATGTGCTGATAGTTTGTGCAGCGGGTGAGGAAGTGTTCCTCCGTCTCCACCTCTGCCTGGGCACAGTGTGGGCAGATGCGGCTCTCTCTAGGTTGCCAGTTCTGTCTGTATCGGCCCGTCTCTACAGTCAGACTGTGAGCACTCAGCCTGTATTTGGTCATTGTTGTTCTTAATTTACTGTCCTTTACTGCGCTCAGATATGTTGCTGTGGTATAATCTCTATTTAGGTCTAAATAACATTGAAGTTTACTTTGTTTTGCTGCTGCTTCATTCCAGTAAATCAGATACTCTTCTTTTCGTGCATTTATCATCTGATTGGGCTTAATTCTGTGGATGAGCATGTCCGTGTCCTGATGCTGCCTGCTGTTAGTCATATTTGTTGTGTTGCTTTGTGTTTGCAGCTTCAGGACCATCTGAGTCAGGGGGCTTTTTTCAATGTCCATTTCTTGGGTTTTGAGGGCTTTATAATGATAAGAGTTGGGGTCACTCATTTTTATGTGTTTCCAGAATTTGACGGCTCGTTTCTCAATGCACATGAGTAGAGGATACTGGCCTAATTCTGCCCTGCATGCATTGCTGGGTGTGTTCCTCTGCAGAGGTGTGGACTCGAGTCATGTGACTTGGACTCGAGTCAGACTCGAGTCATGAATTTGATGACTTTAGACTCGACTTGACAAAATATCAAAAGACTTGCAACTCGACTTGGACTTGAACAGAAATGACTTGGACTTTCACTTGGACTTGCGCCCATTGACTTGTGAAGACTTGCTGCTTCCCATAAAAAACCCAGAGATAAAAAGTATGTTGACACGGACCACTCTGCGCGCGCTCTCTCTTTTTTTTTATTTTTATTTCTGCGCGCGCTCTCTCTCTCTTTCTGTGCGTGTGTGTGACAGCATGCGCGTATTCGGCACGACATCCAATCAAAGCACCGTAGAATGTTTTGATTCGACAGCGTCCAACGTGACTATATGGCGCCGGAGTGGACAAAAGTCAAGCGAACGCAGAGAGACCGAGCCTAGTTTACAGTCATTGGACCGAGCCAATACTCGCGCGCCAATACTCGGTCTTTCTCACGCGTACATACAGTCTCTCACGCCTGCGGCACGTACAATAGGTCTCTCGCGCCCGCGGCGCGTACATTCGGTCTCTCGCGCCCGCGGCACGTATATTCGGTCTCTCGCGCCCGCGGCGCGTAGCCTACATTCGGTCTTTCGCGCCCGCGGCACGTACATTCGGTCTCTCGCGCCCGCGGCACGTATATTCGGTCTCTCGCGCCCGCGGCGCGTAGCCTACATTCGGTCTCTCGCGCCCGCGGCACGTATATTCGGTCTCTCGCGCCCGCGGCGCGTACATTCGGTCTCTCGCGCCCGCGGCACGTATATTCGGTCTCTCGCGCCCGCGGCGCGTAGCCTACATTCGGTCTCTCGCGCCCCGCGGCACGTATATTCAGTCTCTCGCGCCCGCGGCGCGTACATTCGGTCTCTCGCGCCCGCGGCACGTATATTCGGTCTCTCGCGCCCGCGGCGCGTAGCCTACATTCGGTCTCTCGCGCCCGCGGCACGTATATTCGGTCTCTCGCGCCCGCGGCGCGTAGCCTACATTCGGTCTTTCGCGCCCGCGGCACGTATATTCGGTCACTCGCGCCCGCGGCGCGTACATTCAGTCTCTCGCGCCCGCGGCACGTATATTCGGTCTCTCGCGCCCGCGGCGCGTAGCCTACATTCGGTCTCTCGCGCCCGCGGCACGTATATTCGGTCTCTCGCGCCCGCGGCGCGTACATTCGGTCTCTCGCGCCCGCGGCACGTATATTCGGTCTCTCGCGCCCGCGGCGGGTACATTCGGTCTCTCGCGCGCGTATTCAGTCTCTCTGCGTTCGCTTGACTTTTGTCCACTCTGGTGCCTCATACCATTTGTGCTTTTGCTCTCAAGAGATCATTCTGTTAAATTGGTTATTCCAATAATGTTGATATGGTTTATATATTGCTACACTATTTAATAACAATACACGAAAAGCTTGAAAGGTAAAGGTAAATTCTATAATAAATTCTAGTGTTTTTGAGTGTTGGGTATACTGCCTATGTTTTAGGCTAGTATTATTTACAACTTGTTAATGAATGCTTCAGCATACTGTAGTATTAAGAATAGTGAACTCATGAAATGAACTACAGAGTGTAGTTTTAATACAGTAAAGTGGTGAATTGGAATATAATATACCCTATAGTGTGAAAAAAAACAGCACTGGGTAATTTGTTTATATTACACTTCTTGTGTTACTGGCAACGCAGTGGCGCAGTGGGCAGTGCTGTCACCTCACAGCAAGAAGGTTGCTGGTTCAAGGCTGGGTCAGTTGGCGTTTCTGTGTGTAGTTTGCATGTTCTCCCTGCGTTCGCGTGGGTTTCCTCCGGGTGCTCCAGTTTCCCCCACAGTCCAAAGACATGCGGTGTAGTGTATGAGTGTGAATGAGTGTGTGTGTGTGGATGTTTCCCAGAGATGGGTTGCAGCTGGAAGGGCATCCGCTGCGTAAAAATGTGCTGGATAAGTTGGCGGTTCATTACGCTGTGGCGACCCCAGATTAATAAAGGGACTAAGCTAAAAGAAAATGAATGAATGTTGTGTTACCATAAGCCACAATAAGACTTTATTTTAGTTGCCATGATAAAATGGGATTGATAGTGACATTTATGTTAAGAGTGAATAGTACAGTAGGCTTAAGTTTTTCCTTATTTTTTATCACAGTTACATTTCTGCTTGCGTTAGTTATTGTTTAAATGTTTTTTATTTGATTAGTATGGTGCACCTTTAGGATGTTTAATAAATGTTTTTAAAATAAAATGTATTCTTTACATCCAACGTCTATTCCAGCGGCGCCTTTTTGTAAACTCTAGCCACCCCTGTGGCCACCCCAATATGATTTTGCTGTTGACATTATTTATTTAAATGTACTTATGTAAAAGGACAATATTTCAATAAATAAATAGCAGCCACTAAATTATTGTGGATTGATTGGCGCCACTGATGTAGCTGATTCACTTCCCAACCCCCCTCCCCGATCGTCGTTGACAGCACGCACACACCTTCAATATAGACAGCAATGGCAATTTATTATTTACCCTAAGGTACATCAATAGAAAAAGCTGTTTTAATAATAATGTGGCTCAGAAAGGAATATGGATAAATTATATTATTAGAGTCTGTATAGTGAGTGTGTGCATAGTTGCAATCAGAATTATTCAACCCCCTGAATTATTAGCCCCCTGTTTATTTTTTCCCCCAATTTCTGTTTAACGGAGAGAAGATTTTTTCAACACATTTCTAAATATAATAGTTTTAATAACTCATTTGTAATAACTGACTTATTTAATCTTTGTCATGATGACAGTAAATAATATTTGACTAGATATTTTTCAAGACACTTCTATACAGCTTAAAGGGACATTTAAAGGCTTAACTAGGTTAATTAGGTTAACTAGGCAGGTTATGGTAATTAGGCAAGTTATTGTATAATGATGGTTTGTTCTGTAGACTATCGAAAAAAATATAGCTTAAAGGGACTAATAATTTTGACCTTAAAATGGGTTTAAAAAAATTAAAAACTGCTTTTATTCTAGCCGAAATAAAACAAATAAGACTTTCTCCAGAAGAAAAAATATTATCAGACATACTGTGAAAATTTCCCTGTTCTTTTAAACATCATTTAGGAAATATTTAAAAAAGAAAAAAAAATTCAAAGGGGGTTCAATAATTCTGATTGCAACTGTATATAGTAATGCCTTTTGTTTATTTGTTTGTTTTATTAATTAATTCATTATTCTTCATTAATTTTAGACATGGCATATACCGTATGCTGTACAATAAAAGTATGTGAAAACAACTGAAAAGTTACTTATATATATGAAACTTGTTTAAAAACTAAATGTTTTTTATTTTACTGAATTTGAATTTCTTGATTTTTTGGGGGGAATAAATTGCAATGTTTCAAGAGTAATTAATTAAATAAATTAAAACCACATTATTTCATTTACCAGAAACAAAAATATAACATTACACTGAATTCATTAATATATTTTTTGTGTGCCATCCCAAGATTTGGTGCGGCCTCTTCTAGCCACCCCTAAGAAAATTTTCTGGGGGTGCCACTGGTCTATTCTCTGTCTTAAAGTGTTTTGAAACTGGAAATATTTTATCATATAACACAGCCAAAAATGTTATGATTTATTAGATTAAAAATGTAATATGTACGTCTATTTTAGTATATTGGTTGTTAATAAACTGCACCAATATAAATCATATCGAAAAGCACAAAGGAAGAGGAAAACACAAGACACAAATTGTGAGTCTGCATATAATCTCTGAGAACGTGCAAGAAAAATTGTGCGTGAGCAGTGCATATTTGAGAGAGTGACAAAATTTGCGCACGAGCAGCGTATATTTGAGAGCTCACAAGCAGTTTTGTCTACAAATAGAGGAAATCGGTGCACGAGCATCACACAAGAGAGCGTAGAGACAGTTCTTCAACGTTATGTGAAGAAAACAACGTTATTGTTTGTATGAAGTAGCCTACTTCATTGAGAATATGTGCTACCATTTTACATTGCTGCTAGACAGATTTGCATCTTAATCTCTTCAGCACACACACGAGATTCCATTGACAAAATACCAATTTCACTCAATTTTACTTTGCAGCATACAGGAGTTGTTGGTCTACTGCTGCCTCATTGAGGTCGTTTATGTAATTTTCGTTAATCACAAGTTGATCACCGAAGACATAACATAGCACAACTAAAACTAATGAATTAGACAGCAGCAGACCTGCAAATTCTGTGTGATGTGAGGCAAAATGGACTCTATTGTGGTGGAACTCGTTCTTGTGGAATATGCTGTAGAGACGAGACGCACCACTGTTCAGCACTTTTTCAGAAAATTACATTTGTATTTTTATGTATCTGAGCAATGTTCTTTCATAAAAAAGGTTAGTTTAATAAATATAGATCTTACAACCATACATAATCTGTATACATTTTATTTTTCTGTTAAAAAGACTCGAAAAGACTCGAAAGTCAAACCGTAGGACTTTGGACTTGACTTGAGACTTGTTGGCCTTGACTTGGGACTTGACTCGGGACTTGCCTGTCTTGACTCGGGACTTGACTCGGGACTTGAGGGCAATGAATTGAGACTTACTTGTGACTTGCCAAACAATGACTTGGTCCCACCTCTGTTCCTCTGTACCCTGAGGATGCTCCTACAGAACTCTGCATGTAGGCTTTCAATTGGATTCTTATCCCATTTATCAAACTCATGACTGAGGAGAGGACCCCACACTTCACTCCCATATAGCACTATAGGTTCAATCACTGACTGGAAAATTTTGAGCCAGATTCGAACTGGAATTTCTATTTGTGTTGATTTTTTTAATGGCGTAAAAGGCCCTTCTCGCTTTCTCTTTTAGTTCATTTACAGCCAAATTTAGTTTTCCATTAGCACGTATTTTCAACCCCAGGTATGTGTAGCTTGTGGCAGGTTCAACTTTTGTCATACCAAGGGTGAAACTGTGTCTCTTTCCCTGACATCTGGGTTTTTTCTGCAATATTAGGGTTTTGGTTTTCTTTGGGTTAACAGTCAGGGCCCAGGTCTGACAGAAGCTGTGCAGGATATCCAGCTGCTGCTGTAGACCCTCTTCTGTTGGCGACAGCAGCACCAGATCATCTGCAAACATCAGGAACTTTACACTGGAGTTGTATAGTGTGAGACCCGGCGTATCTGCTTGCTCTAGGAGCATTGCCAATTGATTGATGTAAATATTGAAGAGGGTCGGTGACAGTGGACAGCCCTGTCTCACACCCCGCCCCTGAGTGAAGAATTCTGTTTGCTTATTCCCTATTTTAATTGCACACTGACTGTTTGAATACATTGTTTTTATAATGTTGTATGTTTTACCGCCGATACCTGAGTCTAGAAGTTTAGACAGCAGACCTTCATGCCAAATTGAATCAAACGCTTTCTGAAAATCTACAAAGCAAGCAAATATTTTGTTTTTGTTTTGATGGACGTATTTGTCTATCAGAGTCTGAAGGGTGAAGATATGGTCTGATGTTCTGTAATTTGGCAGAAACCCAATCTGACTTTTGCTGAGGACATTGTGCTCTGTAAGGAAGCCTATGAGTCTGGTGTTGATGATGCTGCAGAACAGCTTCCCCAGATTACTGCTCACACAGATGCCTCTGTAATTATTAGGGTCTGATTTGTCTCCATTTTTGAATATGGGCGTTATTAATCCTTTATTCCATATGTCAGGAAAATCACCAACACTCAGAACCAAATTGAACAGTTTCATCAGTTCTCTCTCTCTCTCTCTCTCTCTCTCTCTCTCTCTCTCTCTCTCTCTCTCTCTCTCTCTCTCTCTCTCGTGGTTGATAAGTGCAATTGCCTGTTACCAATGTCTTAAAACTAGTATTGTGTTTCCTCGTGGGGAACAGTCTCTGGCATTTGTTGACTGACTGGTGTAAGCTGTCACCTTGTTTGAAAACAAGTCCACCAACTAGGTAAAATAGCCTGTGTTACACTACACAATGTTCCACAAATACCATCACACATGGCAGTCAGTTGCCTCTTTCAGCTATTGTCATTAAGTGTAATTTAGGCCAATCCCATACAAATCTATGTTTAGGCTTGTGTCTGTAAATAGTTCAATCTGCTGGTGTACTGGTGTGGGAAGTATTTTCATTTTTTCCTGCACCCTCATTTATTTATCTCCATAAACATGACGACTCAAGCTTGATTGACTCGATTGAGCCTGAGTTTCATAACCGTCTGGCATTTTATGTGTGCATGTGTTCTCGTGCATTGAGAAATTAATTGGGGAAAGAAATCACAAGTAAAAGAAGGCAGAGAACTGCCAAAGCAAATCCCAAAAGAACTTAGTTTCAGCTAGATTTTCAGTTCAGTTAATTTCAGTTTGTTCTTTAATTTTGTTTAAAGCACAGGTGTCAAAAGCTGAGGTACTGTACGTCCCTTGAGCAAGGTACTGAACCCCCAACTGTGTTCACGGGTGTAAGTTGATTTGGATAAAATTGTTTGCTAAATGCTTAAATGTAAAATGAAAATAGGCCGAAACACACATATATCATTTGGATGTAAGAGAAAAGATTCTTAAACTGTGAAAAACAAGAAGACTCTGGATCGATAAACATCAATTCTATGTATCATGTCTGGAGGAAAGTAGTAATAATGAAACCCAGGTTCAAAGCCCTCAAACTGAGCTGAAATTTCTAAACTTTCAACCAGATGAACACAGAGACAATACAATTCTGAACACAGTGAACACAGAGACAAGACAATTCTGTCATTTAAATTGTCTCATGGATTGCGTCATCAAATTTGGAGCTCCTATTGGTTCTTGGATTGACGCTCATCGCAGCTGTTGTCACACTGCAAGAAAGTGTCTGAAATCTTCTGACACTGCCAGAACTTCATCGGACAGAAAATCTGATCGCAACGGTCAATAAGCGGCTGTCTGTGAACAGGTCAAACCAACGATCAAAGATCACAGATTTTAGCCCAGGATTTCAGGAATCTTTTAGGATTTCCCAAATTTGTCTCAGATGACAAAATCGTGGCTGAAATCCCACAGTGTGGGAGCAGGGCTTTCGTTCACTCTATGCTGTGTAGACAAGTAAATAGATAGTTCATCTAATAATGCAAATGTACAGTTAATTTGCTCACCCACTTTTATCTTCAGCAAAACATTAAAGAAGATTTTTTTTATTGAACCAGTGGTCCTTGGTGATTTGTATAAAGCAAATGGTCACCTATTTTTTTTAGATTAAAAATAAACACATACAAATTAGTCCAAATCTGTCCCAGTGGCTCCTTGTGATACATTGAGGTCTTATGATGTGAAACAGCATTATTAGCTTAGCTAAAAATCTTTAATCACTGAAGAAAAAAAGTCACCTACATCTTCATTTCCCTGAGGGTGAGGAAATTAACTGTAAATGTGAATTTTGGGGTGAACTATCCCTTTAAGATTTTCATTTTTTAACGCTTTACAAAGTAAATTCAAAAGGAAAGGGTAATTAAAAGGGGTTTTTTATTTCTCTTTGCTTTGCTTTCTTTTCTTTTCTTTTTCTTCCAGTCATTTCTCTGAAGAGGGCTTACCCAGGACAGACATATTTCAAAAGTAGTAAAATGTGTTATGAAACTTTTATATAACTTGTGCAATACACAAGTCTCTCAATCAGAAAAGAAAAAAAATGTGCATCATAAAGTGGTTTTCATTCATACTCTGACTGCTGTTGCTTTTAATTTATTATTATTATTATTATTATTAATTGATTTTATTATTATTATTATTATTATTATTATTTTGTTTATTTGTTTTTGTTTTTTTCAAATTTGTCCAGGGACAAATATTAAGTGGATTACACATATTCCACTGATATAATGGAACTTAAAACACTGAAAATATGCAAACATGCATCACCTTTTTAGTATATTATGCAAGTTTCCATTTCTGTCCACACACACATCCCACAACCAGCTCCTCCAGCTCTTTCTTCAACTCACCCTCCTTTGCCGATAAACAGCATCTAGAAGTTTCGGCTCTCTCCACAGAGGACGATGCAGCACTTTAGTTGAAAACAACCTCGTTCTCTTCATCCTGATGGTAAAAACCAATATCAGTAAGCTCATAAATCAATGCCTCTCTCTCTGTACAGTTACAATGTCAAACAGAATCAATAAAACAGAACAATAATTTTGGAACAAAATGAATCAATAGGTGACTTTGGATATTTTAAATCCACAAAATTGCACAGAATGAACACACACTGATATGTTTGTTGCAGTAGCGGTGTCTGAGCATAAACCCTTTTGGTGTGGCAGATTTGAGGAGATATTTTATAAGCTGCTAGTGTTATATTGTTATCATATAGCATGGTGCTCAGACATTGACTGTCAGGCTGAAATTGCACACAACTACACATATTTTAAGTGCAACAGGATCCTTCAGAAACTATTCTAAATAGAAATACAATAGAAATGTTTTTTTATGAGCGTATACTGTATACTGTCACTTTTGTTCAGTTTCATTCAACCTTCACCAAAAACATCCAAAGTTATGACACTTTCCATGAAGCTTTCAACAACCTTCTACCAATTTACATTGCACTCTTGCATTTAAAGTAATAGTAACAAAGTAATTATACTCGGCAAACAACCCCGTGCTGATCCTTAAAGGGTCCACTTAGAGCTAGCATAAGAGCCCACAGCAGGCTGCCAGCGCAGGACCATTGAGAGTTTGCTCACTGGCAAAACTTTGGCCTCTTGGGCCACACATGGGCAGCCCTCACTAGGCCCACACAGTGATTCTGCTTATTAACAGCAGGTGTTTATCATCAATTCTCAATAACACTCAATCATTTAACTATCTCAATAACGCTTCTGTGTTTTTTAATGTTTCATTTGTTAAAAAAAAAAAGATTATTTAAGGGAGCAAAGCTAATGAAAATTCAACGATGAGTTTTGTTAAAAGAATGACACAAATAACTGAAGTAGCAAAGGTGTTTTCACAAACAACACGATAAAATATGACACTCAGGCCCAGTTTCACAAACAGGGCTTAGATTAAGCCAGGACTAGGCCTTAGTTAATTTAGGCTATTTAAGCCACATTTATAAAAATGGCCTTAGAAAAATATATTTATACCTGGAGGTAAAAAATGACACTGATGTATTTTAAGACATCTCACTGCAAGTTATTTTGAGTTGAGACAGCTCAAACATGCAATTTAATCTTGACTAGCCTTAATCCTTGTTTGTGAAACCGGGGGTTAGTCTTTTAAAAATATACAGATCAATACGCCATATCCTAAAAACAGTCCAACAATCAAGGTGTGCTTAAACACAGTTATAGTCCACCAGTGTATATGCAATATAAAACAAAACCTTACAAAACCCTGACACAACCTTGCAAGAATATTCTGCAAAGTTAAATCAAGATCAAGGAAACCCCACAATCCAGAAAAGTTTGGAAGCTGTAAGTAGTGTTGGCCTCTTGTGTTGGCCATGCTGCTCTCGGTATATTGTTGTCCTGCTTCCTGTCAGGTGACAGGTTTGTCTCCAAATTGTTCTTAAAGACATACACACACTAAAATGTTAAGAGGAATGAAATAGACTGACAGTGTGGTAAAACAAAAAAACGTTGCAGTGCTGCCAGAGAGGTGATAATTATCGTATTTGTATGATAATTTCGACCTCTGTACGATAAATAATGAAAAAAATCATATAATGTACGATCATTTCAGAATTTTGTGGCATTTAAATGAGTTTCATTGTAATCTTAGGGCTTCTATACTTTATTGATAGCTGCATCTTGTGTCTACTGTAGAAGATGGAGTTAGACTCGTTTTCTATCCAATGACTGTAGTTTCTATCTCATCTTACATTGCATCTTCTCAGCCCATCAACGTGGAGAATGGCTCTCTTCCTGCTGCGTGCGGCCGTGCTTAAGTCAGTCATTTTCAGATTAAGGTTCAAAGTGGCACAAATGGATTTGGTATTTAAACAATGTGGCGCAAAACATGAAAATTAGGGTTGCGCTGGTCTCAAAATAGCAACAAATCACTCCAAACACATCTTGCCCCTTATTACACTAGGTGTATGATAGGGCCCTTAGTGACTTGTAAAAATGAGCCTATTGTCAAAAAAGTGGAGTGTGTAAAATTTCTTTTAAATGTAGCTTCTCATACTCATTATTGTAACAGTTTTATTGTAGAAGTGTAAATTGTGTTTGCAGGGGGACGGTGGAAGGTCACTAGACAGGGCTCCCAGTAGATTCAGTCTAGAGTTATGATCTATGGTTCTTGTGGTCTAAATGGCGTTCATATGCCAGAGTGTCTGAATATGAGGAGTGGATCCGCAACTACACCAGCAGCAGTCTGCCTGGATTTGTCTCATACCCCGTCATATTCACTTTTACTGATGGAGGATCAGTCAACCTCTCCCCATTTGCCCTTGCTCTAGCATTCTCCATCATGCCTCTCTTCATCTCACGCTTCTTTCAAAGATAGTTACGAGTTCTGATGATTTCTGGAAGCGGCCTGTAATGATTATGACAGTTTACTGTATAGCGTCTCATAAATAAGTGAAAGAGGTGTTTCTTTTTAGAATCTTTTCTTTGGTAGAAAAATCAATCAGTGATTAGATTCTCTTCACTGATTATTTTATGTAAACTTTAAAACTTTATAACAAAGGCTTAAAATAATTCAAGTTAATGTCGGTGTATAGGATTAAGTTGAACTAAAATTCTGAAATAAAATCACTTCTATAGCATTTGTCTTTCCTACTATGAAAGTAACAAATCCTGCTTCAGAACATCTTGTTTTTTTTTGTTCAACAGAATAAAGAAAAATATAAAGGCTTGTAACCACTTGAAGGTGAGTAAATGTTTATTTTTGGGGATGACTATCCATTTACAGAAAGTACTCATCCTCTTCATTTTCTTTTTTTCCACATCAATCTGTACTTCATACACTTTATAATGACCATTTACATGTAAATAATTGTGATATTTTAAATAATTACTCTTTTACACTTTTACCTCTTGCAGGAGCATTAGTTTTTCTGCAACTCCTATTGAAATGTTTCTGTGAAAAAGGCATTTACCAGACTTTATAATGTCTAACAGCTGCTTGGCTAACAGCTACTGTAACTGCTCAAGCTATTGTCATTCATAAGACTGAGTCTCAACATAATGGTTATATTTATGCAACTCGACCATGTTTGGAAGTTGCCAAAGACTAGGCTGAAGGTTCATCTTCCAACAGGGAAACCACCCAAAGCACAGAGTCAAGATAATTTGGACCTCAAGTGGACCAAACAGAGCTCAGTCTAACACACTCATACACCCCAAGAGAAACACAAAGCTCTCACCATCTAGAATTAGTGGTGCAGAAAAAAAAAATTCTCAATCCATGAAATTTAAACTGTTCTAAATCCACAAATTATCCCACACAATGAAAGCTTACACCAAAAACCCAGTTTAAGCCACAGCAGGGACAATATGCCTTTCTGTCTGTAAAGACATGCAGGCAAGGTGAATAGAGCAAACACAATACTTCCTACCCCAACTTTTATTTTAGATAGACTTGTGGTCTATGGTCTGAGAGAACTATAAGAAATTTGACAGAAAATGGCTACCAGGTGGCGCTGTCCTCCTTGGCAAAACTCTTCATCTGCTGTTCTTACTCAATGCTGAGAGACTCTTTCTCTCTCAGACACTCTTAGTATCTCCACCACAGAATGCTCAAAGTCAATGTAAAGAAGAGCAACAGGAAAAGTTATCATTTAGATAGAGCTTTTTAGAAATACATGCAAAAAGTCACATGACTTGACACTAAATATTTTTTATACCCACCAAACCATTACAAAACACTAACACACTTTCACATTACAGTGGCTGGGCATGGGCATGACTGATGTAACGCAGAAAGACATTTTTGTCAAATATTTCCAGCAAACTACAGTGTGTGCTTTCACATAAAATCGCCCTTCACTGAGTAAATTTTTATAATAATTGCATGCATCATTTGTTAAGCATTAGCAAATAGTTAATTAATCTTTTAAGCATTAACCCTACATTAACAGACACTAATAAGCAGTTTATAAATAGCTATGAATGCTGCATCTTGACTTAATATATAGGTTTATAATATGTAATGTGCTAAATAACTATTTACTATATTAATGATCGCTTTATCATTTCTCAATGGTTACATTACTTACAAACCATTTTTTTCAGAGTGGTTCATTAAGAAAGTGTAACATTAAGTAAATGATTAATAAACCATTTAAATGTGCATTCATACATCTTATTCAGCAGTGTAGCGAGTTACTCAGTGTGTTAATAAATACTTTTTAAAAAAGCATCTGTGTGTCATTAACAGATATCCCTAACCAAATTCAGTAATTCAAGCACTTAACAAATATTTACAAGGTGTCAGTTAACTGTTTTTTTTTGTTGTTGTTGTTTTTTAGCTCATCTAAACAAAGAATAATTCTGACAATTAAAAGCTCAGTTATCTTCTGAACAGAAAAATTAAAACATGACAGAGTGATAAACATAAAACTATTTGATACAACTTTATTTTAAGGTCAAATTCACACTATTGTTGTCACGATCACCAGCAATCCAGCATGTGCAGATGAACTATTTTATTGAGCAAAACTCCTGAAACTGGGGAGGAGATCGATGCTTTAAGTCAGTAGTTGATGCTGTGAATTATTACTTAAACTAAAGTGTTACCAAATATTTACCTCAAGATGCTTACTTTCAAAACCTTTCTTTTTCAGACCAATCAAACACTCTCTAGAGTCTGAAAGCATCATGTCCAATACACTATGAATGAATGTTAAAGCTGCAGCATAAAACAATGAGATGATAAAAACAATTTGAACAAGTGTTATTTTAATGCATTGTTATTGCAATGATGTATCTGACTGTCTAATCCTATTTTATGGGGATTTCTCCAAATGTCTTTCTAAGATATTAATAATAGTTATAGTTTTGAACATGTAATGTAATGCTGGGTTCATGCTAATGACAAAAGATACATGACATGTTTGTTATAAACATGTAGCATTTGCCTCAATCACATCTTCAGAGCAAGAAACATTGCATAAGGCAAAAACCATCTCATGAAATTTAGAAATTCAAAGTGAATGATGCAATGTGCATCTTTGCTCAGTGGTGTAAAGTAACATATTACAAATACTCAGATTACTGTAATGGAGTAGTTTTTCTCAGGAATTGTAATTCAGTCATTAGTTTTAAAAATGTGTACTTTTACTTTTCCTTGAGTACATTTTTAGTGCAGTATTTGTACTTTTACTCCACTACTTTCCTTCAACCTGCAGTCACTACTTTATTATTTCCTGTCTATGGGGATTAGAAAAATCAATCCTGTGACTCCTGTCCAAACAAATCACACATAGAAGGTAAATCGCATCATAATGAACTACCTCAAGACACGGGCGATTTACAAAAGCAGCAAACCGTTTGGAAACATTAAAAGTGTCCAAGATGATGTCCAAAATCTTTACACGCAATAACCCAGAGAGTGTTTAGATGCATGTCACTGATGAGATGACGGATGTTTACTGTATGATGACCGAAATCACTTTAAACACTCAGCAGGCACAAGACGCCAACTTGAGTTAGATTGATGTTCTACCTCAAAGTCGTGGGGACATTGCATTTTGATTGGAAATGAAAATCAATTCGACGTCAGAACTCAACGTCAGGCTGACACCAGTGTCCAATGTCAAAACTAAAATCAACCAAATCTCAACATCTAATGATGTTACAGCTTAACGTTGTGTGGGTGTTACCACTATGACGACTATCAGACATTGGATTTTGGTTTCCATACCTGACAAATAAATGTCAGTTTTTGACGTTGGTTTAAGATGTTGGCTCGACGTTGGATCTTGACCACTTTCCAACACAACCTAAAAATCAATCAAATATCAATGTCATTTGGCGTTGTTATTGGTAATCAAAATAACGTTGTTCTTAGACGCTGGCTAGACATTGAATTTTGGTCACCTGACATCACAACCTAAATCTAACCTAAAATAAATGTCTTATGACATTGTGTGCCTGTTGGGCAATAACTAAATGCACTACAGAATGTTACGTTTACACACATACACAAATTACATGTAAATGCATCAACTTTTTACAGGGTAATACTCACCATTCTTGAGTACTTTTGAAAGGTCTACTTTTTACTCATACTTTGAGTAATATTTACAACAGATACTTTTACTCTACTTTCACTACATTTTTAAGCAAGTAATGGTACTTTTATCCAAGTAGGATTTTCAGTACTCTTTACACCACTGTCTTTGCTTTGCATTTGGTGTGAAGCCAGCATTATACACTCTCAGAAATAAAAGTCCAAAATCTGTCACTTCAAAAGGTACCTTTTTGTTACTAGGTCCGTAAAAGGTACACATTAATACCTAAAAAGTACTAATCTGTACCTCATAGTACCTTAAAGGTACAAAAGTGAATCTTAAAGGTTCAAAGTTGCATCTTAAAAGGTACTAATGTGCAGCTATAAAGTACAAAAGTGTATCTTTTGTAAAGGTACCACCCCAGTGACCGCATTTGTACCTTTTATGTACTTTCAATTCTTTTTGAAAAAGGGGAAGAGGTTTGAGCACCGCCAGATGTTCTACCAGTTATGCGCACTTCATCTAATGTAATTCATTGTTGTAATCTCACTAGGATACATTGTGGCCAATCAAGCATAGCATAGGGTGTGCATATTTATGATGCTATGTGTAATTTCATAGCATTTATGTGAGAATGAGGAAACAATGTTATTTGATGCTCATGGTATTTCCAACATTTATTATTTTGCTATCCAGATTTTCATGATATGGCACCTTTACATTTTTTGTCACACAATTACACTAGCAGTTCATAAAAGTTATAACCACTTGAGTGTAAGTAAATGGTAAGAAAATTACTGGTAAAAAAAAATGGTAAGAAAATTGGGTGAACACACTACAGCACACTAAAAGTAGCATATTTCAGTGAAATTGTTCTTTGCATGCATTATACAGATACATATGCTATTAAATGCATTTTCATAACCTGTTATGTTTTGATGTTTATTTTGTGTTTCGCTTTCTTGTCTCTCTTCCGTTGAGTACTCTGTCCTGTTCTAGGTGTGCAACCATTGGTCGAGAAGGATGTCAATCACAATTATGACACACTCGGTGCACCAATCAGGAGCTGGTCCGCCACGTATAAAAGGTATTCGCTTGCGCTGTTAAGGAAGAGTGCTTGGCTCGCCATCAAACTCCTCACTTGTGTCTGTCAGCCTGTTAATTTGTGTTGTATTATTTTTGTTGCTGTTGTTGTGTATTTTGTCTCTCGTTTAAGTAATCTATTTATTGGATAAGCTTGTGCAGCTCAATTTAGTATTTATTATTGGGAAGTCGAACGATCTTTATGAGATTTGGATAATCAGATGAGCTCTGGTTTTGCTAATGGCTAACAGTGTACTTTACGAAAACTCTAGTAATTTTGAGCAGCATAGTTTTTTAGTGTTAGTTTATGGAGGAGTTGCCACATTTGTAATTATGCTTTGGAATAAGAAGGTTAGTTAAGCGTCACATATGCTGAAGATTACGTTTTTTTTCTGCATTTTTCTTTGGTTAGTTAGTTTAGTGGGTTGGGGTTTAGTTACTGTAGATTGTTTTGTTATATTTATTTCTTTGTTTTTGCAACACTCCTGTTTTTTCATTTAATTCTGTTATTTAAAATTACATTTTAAATTCCTGTATTCATTGTTTGATATGCTCCGTTTAAAAAATTGTTAATTTTTGTTTCACTTATACATCGGTTGCATGTTCTTATTTTCACCCAGCACCATTAGAGACTCACTGAATGTTACGTCTCATCCAACTTAATAACTTAAACATGTAGCAAACCATATAAGTGCACACATCACGCAGGCAGAAAACAGCAGCTACAAGGAAATTAATCCAATAATCTTTCTGAAATGAATACTCTCAGTGTGTCACTTGGCGGAAGAAATCAGCATGTGTGACCATCTGTGACCATTAAAAACACTTTTCACAAAACAGGACAAGTTTCATTATTTACTCATCCTTCACATGTTCCAAATATCTACCAAACAGGTTTAAGTTTCGTTTAGTTTTAGAAATGTTGGAAGGCAGCAGCCATCCACATCTATTGTATTTTTGCTCCTACTGGATGTCAAAGGATGCTGAGAACATTCTTCAGAATATCTTGTTTTGAGTTCAACAGAAAAAAAAAAGAAATTCATAAAAGTTTAGAACCACTTGAATGTGAGTAAATGGTGGGGAAATGTACATTTTTAGGTGAACTATCCCCTTAACCATGAAGAAATGTGTTGAATACAGTACCTAACCTCCTTACACTTGAATAAAGCATTAAAAAGCCATATTTCCCTATCGACAGCCAATCAAAGGTGAATAAAAAAGGGAGTTTGATATTGTGATTTGTAAAGTTAATTATTGTATATAGGTAAGATTTACAGTATATTTAGAACCCAAAATATTTCTGGTTGATGAATAATATTATGTATAATAATTATGAATTATATATTTTCTCTCCATGACTTGTTGGCATTGTTGGACATTTTCAATCAATAAATAAATAAATAAATAAATAAATTAAAAAAAAAAAAAAAAAAAAAAAAAAAAAAATATATATATATATATATATATATATATATATATATATATATATATATATATATATATATATATATATATATATATATATATATATAGTGTGCATAGCATACTGAAATTAGTATGCTAGTAAATAAAACAAAAATCAGCTGCTTGAGGAAAAAAAAGCAATGTGGGTGGAGGCAGGAAATTTCTTGATCAAGGCAGGAGTATTTAAGCATTACAGGTGATGAGAGAGAGAGAGAGAGAGAGAGAGAGAGAGAGAGAGAGAGAGAGAGAGAGAGAGAGAGAGAGAGAGAGAGCAGAAGAAAAAGCAGTCAGTCAGGGCACACAGCAGAACTACAGAATGATGTTTAACACAGTCTTCTGTGTGGCTGGAGCCGTACTTCTCAACATTGCAGGTAAATCCACTAATAACTTGAATTACTTTCAAAGTATTTTCAATAACTAATTGTAAGATTGAGTGTTTTAGCAAAATTAATTGTTTAACTAAACATCTTTGCACGTATCTTAACTAATATAAACTTTTATTGATGAATTTATTGAAGAAACATTTGATACATTAAACGTATTAAGTAGGAATAATACGTTCTAGTATTAAGTAGGAATAATAGCTATAAATACTAATGCCATAATATTCAGTCTCCAGCGCAGAAGTGGAACTAGAGAAGGTGAGCACAGATGCAGAGGGAGCGAATCAAATAAATGAATAACTTTATCCATGAGTGACAGCTTATCGACAAGCTGCCACAAAAAAAAAAAAAAAAAAAAAAAAAAGATTATTTAAATGAAAATCCCTTTAAGGCATAATTTACCCCAAAATGAAAACGTACTCACAATTTACTCTCCTTTAATTTTTTTTTTTACAAATGTTTACAAGTTTTCAAAAGCTTGAAATCAGTAACCATTGACTTCCGTATTGTTTTTCTTACCATGGAAGTCAGTGGTTTTCAGCTTTCTTCAAAATATCTACTTTAGTGTTCAACAGAAAAAAGAATGGTGAAGGGTGAGTAAATGATGACAGAGTTTTCATTTTTCAGTGAAAGTGCATTTAGGGTACATCTCTGTCGCTAAAAACAAGAATACAATTAAGAGAGAACCCAACGAAGGTTTACAACCAGACATGATAATAAGGAAAATAACATAGAACAGGTGCACTGCACAACATAATCAAATAACAAGTGAACAAAAGGAAACTCAAATGAAACTTGGAATACAAGGAAATGTGCGCACACATACACACACAAAGAAGTTTTTTTCCCCATTCTGATGACAACATTGTTAGATCTGCGAAAGCCTTAAAAATCGTGCATGTCACAAAAATTGAGGATGCAAGAACTGTATGAGCTGCTGACAAGGTTATTATTACTGTATATATACAGTATGTGGGCCAAGTCTAGTCTAGTTTGTTGTAGTGTTTCTTTACTAAGTGAAATCACTGATCTGACATAATACATTGTTTTCTGTCACTTTCCAAAAACACAAAGGAAAAACCTTTCAGTTTAGGTTCAGTTGTTGCGGTCTAGGTCCAGGATTTCCCCTATCATCTAAGTGTATGGCAGCAATCCAAAAACATTTAAATGTTATATTCCTTTCATTATTTACAGCTCGCTTCATGCAAATCACATAAATAACATGACAACACATTTTTAATATAAGGCCTTTACAAATAACTACTTTCTTAATTTTATTTTTATTTTATCGAAACAGGCTGTCTGGGTCAGTCAGATGGTAAGTTGTTACAATCCAAACTCATATTCAGTCACACCGAATGTTTGGTTGTGAATGTGTTGTAAACAGGTAATGGTGAAATCCTCTTTTCTCTCATCAGTCTGTGGTCGAGCATCTCTCAACACCAAGATTATTGGTGGACTGAATGCAACAGAAGGGTCTTGGCCGTGGCAGGCCAGCATTAACTTAAAGTCAACTGGAGAATTTTATTGCGGTGGGTCTCTAATCAATAAAAGATGGGTTTTGACTGCAGCCAGCATCTTTGCATTGTAAGTACCCTATCTAATATTTTATAGTTATCCTAATCTTATAGGACTTTTTCATTGTAAACTTTATGTTTAACATTTTCCAAAATCACATAGTCTGCACAGTGAAATTACAATTTATGTATGTTTACAGCACCCCTGCTTCTGACATTGTGGTCTACTTGGGACGTCAGACTCAAAATGGCTCAAACCCACATGAGATATCCATGACAGTGACGAAAATCATCAAGCATCCGAATTATAACAGTCTTGACAGCAATTTAGCACTTCTCCAGCTCTCTTCCTCTGTGAATTTCACTGATTACATTAAGCCGGTGTGTCTGGCTGCTGCTGGTAGTGTGTTTGTGGATGGGACAGAGAGTTGGGTCACTGGATGGGGCTATTTAAATAGGGCTGCTACCGTGCAGGGTGAGGAGCATTGCTTTTGAAGCAAACTTTTAAAGCAAAATTAAGAAATTTCATGTGGTTTCCACTACTGTTGCAACAAATTTTGGCCATCAAAAATTATCTGCTAATAAAATTACATTTTCAGTTTTTGGCTGAAAAAAAATGGCTGAAAATATGAGCAATAATGCTACTGTCATGACAATGACTTAGAGATTGGGAATCTAAGTCATGGTGAGGTGCACTCCAATGTACATTGCTACAGAAACAAACAACAGTTTTGTTTAGTTCATTTTTTTTTTTTTTTAAATAGTAGCTATGAATAAAGAAGCTATAATTATTAATTCCATAATATTCAGTCTTCAGTGATGGAGTTTAACTAAAGAAGTTGAGAACAGATGCAGAGGGAGTGAATCAAATAAATAAATGAGTTCCTTATGTGATTTTCTTTATTTAAGGTATAAGCGCTTAAATGTTATTGCAAATTGGTGTATATATATGATACAATTAACCTACACTCTCAGAAATAAAGGTACGGCAAGCTGTCACTGGGGTGGTACCTTTTCAAAAGGTACACATTTGTACTTAAAGGGTCCATATTGATACCTTAAAAGTATATAATAGTACCCACAAATTTTAGGAGCATATTTGTACTTTTTAGATACAAATATGTACCCTTGAGGTATTAATATGGACCTTGTAGGTACAAATTTGTACCTTTTGAAAAGTCAGAAACAGCTTGCGTACCTTTATTTCTGAGAGTGTATTGAGATAAATGGGATGCAGGCTCCTGTCTCTGATATTCCCAAAATGCATTGCAGTGTGACGCCAGTCTCCCATTCTTTATTAAATGTGGTTATTTTATTGGCTAGTTTTTTTTTTTTTTAATCAGAACAATAAGTTATTGGGGTAAATGTAAAACAACATTTTATTGTTTAAAGAATAAATCAAAATTGGTTTCATTTTTGTCATTTTAATCATTGGTTTAAGTGACCCAGAATTTCCATTTCGGTGCATCCCTACCTTAGACTGATCTATGCATTTATTTTATGTGTCAGAAATGAAGCTTCCTGATGTACTGCAGGAGGTGGAGGCCCCTATTGTGAACAACATTGAATGTAACGCTGCCTATGGAGGAATCATTACAGACAACCTGATGTGTGCTGGATATTTAAATGAAGACGGAAAAGCCCCATGTGCGGTAAGACATTTTATCCGGTACTTTTTATCCATTCCCTTTCTCTATTAACATGACAGACCAGAGGTCTGATTTACAAAATTTATATAGAAACATGCTTAAAAGTGAAGGTAGACCAGAATACATTTTATATTTATTCGTTTATGATTATGGCTCTTATTGATAAAGTGCTTCAGTTAAGTCAATAGTTAAGTTAAATATGCTTACTCAAAGTTTACTTAAAGCTGTGCACATTCTGCAGTTTGCATGGTACAGTAAGTGGCATACACACATTTCCGCCCCCACTTTGTGCTTACGCCACATTTATAAATGAGACACCCTGAACTGTTATATTTTACTACATTACCAAAGCAGATCTTTATCCACATGCCTACTATAATATCAACACTCGCATATCAAAATCTAGAACTATATGTATTACTATTATGAACTCTGAGAGTAATGTACAAATTTCACACTTTAGAAAGTGTTATTTTAACTCCAAAATGGAGGGAGTCATATGTACACCCAAGGAGTGTTAAGTTAAACTCAAATTGAGGTAAATGTAAACTGATTTTTTTTTTTTTTGCTGTGTACTCATATCATAATATTAAGATAATGTGCATAACTGAACATGAACCTGAACAGGTTATACAGTATATACACTATTGTACATCCAAAAACTGTATATTTGAAATTACTTTATAAATCTATTACTATCTAAAGGAACTTACTATTACAATTGTTATAACAATTACTATCATGTTTCATGGTGCACCACATCTCACACTCATAACAGTGTTATTGTAGAAGTGTAAACTGTGTTTGTCTTTGCAGGGAGACGTTGGAGGTCCACTGGTCACTAAGCAGGGCTCCCTCTGGATTCAGTCTGGAGTTGTAGTCGGTGGTTATTGTGGTCTACTTGGCTATCCTACTATATACGTCAGAGTGTCTGAATATGAGGACTGGATCAGCTACTACACCAGCAGCAGTCTGCCTGGATTCGTCTCATACCCCCTCATTTTGACTTTCACTAATGGAGGATCAGTCAACCTCTCCTCATTTCCCCTTGCTCTCGCATTCTCCATCATGCCTCTCTTCATCTCACGCTTCTTTTAAAGATAATGAGTTATGATGTAGTTCTGTAACGATTATGGCAGTTTACTACACACTCACACAAATAGGTGAAATGGGCATTTCTTTTTATAATCTTTTCTTTGGTGGAAACTTTTTATATTAATTAGATTTTGGGGCCGTTTATATTAAACACAAAACTTTGATGTAATTAAGCATTCTTTTGAAAGAGAAGCTTTACGCAATGTATTCATTTATAAGCGCAAATCAATTAACATACACCCGTTGCAAAGTGATTGTGTCCACTTCTGTATTTTCTTCAAACTAATCATTCACTTTGCAAAATAAACAATGAAAATCATTTTTGTGGAAGCTTTTTCCTATTATTGTATTTAAGTTTGGGTCAGTGTACATGATCAAACAATAAATGACCAAATAAAACTTTTAGAAATGTTGATGGTGAAGGGAGAGATTTACAAATGTGTTTATTCAAAGCTGCATAAACCTTCTTCTATCATTATAAAACACTTAACCATATTCAAGTGTTAAAATGTTTACAGTTTTGCTAACATCCATTCTGCCATACAGTATAACCTGGGTTGTGAGAGTGAAAATATGGTAGTAAAGCATGGTCCCTGTAGCCTATTCACTATATTTGGTCTGTTCCAAAACAGACTGGCTGTTATAACAATAAGAGATATAAACACTTTTGATGAGATCCCACATATGACACATAAATCGCATAGTGTTCAAAGGAGAAAAAGTCTACTGTATTGTGGTGACATGGAAAAGTTTATTCACTTATATTTTGCATTGTGTTAATGTTTTTTGTACTGCCCTGTCTCCTTGCACACTACAATTTCTCATGGCATCAGGTTTATATTTAGCATCAGGGTACTGTGAAGAACAACAACATCTCCTCATTTCCTTATATTTTTGTAAACGCAATTATATGACTGGAACTAAGGCTACTAAAGGAATGCAGCATAGCAGGTGTGAATTGGCACAGCAGTGATTTACCAAAGTGCATGTGACTTTACCTAATGCCACCCACACAACCACTTAATCCAGATTCTGTCAGCTCAGCCACTTTCACTTTTACAGAGACGCACACTATAAACCTGTTACAAAATATAGCAGAATGATGATATTTTACAGTTATTTATGAAGAAATCCTTATTATTAATATATTTATATTGAATTTTAAAATAGTATACAGTAAGTTTTAAAGTTTAAGCCGTCACAAAATTTACATGAAAAAAACATCCAGTGAGCAGAAGTTCTTATGTTAGAGATCTTATAGAAGCTTAAAGAAAGGCAACCATAATTCAAAAACGAAATTTAAACAAAAAGTGCTTCTGGCATAATTAATGTAGCTGTGCTCTTTGGATAAAGGATTCAAAAAGAAATTAAAAATAAATAAATAAATAAATAAATAACCAGTGCAAGGCACTTGAAATGTAGGTGAAAAAGTTAAAAAGCCTTTATTACCATGGTTATTATTTACAGTTGAAATTATTAAACCCCGCTTGAATTTTCATTTCTTTCTTAAATATTTACAAAATGATGTTTAACAGAGCAGAGGAAGCAAGTCTTATTTGTTTTATTTATTTTGTACATTTTTTAAAAACTATTTTAAGATAAAAATTATTAGCGCCTTTAAGCAATTTTGTTTTTCAGATAGTCTACAGAACAAACCATCTTTACACAATAACTTGCCTAATTACCCTAACCTGCCTGGTTAACCTAATTAACCTAGTTAAGCCTTTAAATGTCACTTTAAGCTATATAGAAGTGTCTTGAAAAATATCTAGTCAAATATTATTTACTGTCATGGAAAAGATAAAATAAATCAGTTATTAGAGATGAGTTTTTAAAACGATTATGTTTAGAAATGTGTTGAAAAAAAATCTCGCTGTTAAACAGAAATTGGGGAAAAATAAACAGGGGGGCTCATAATTCTGACTTCAACTGTAAAAAAAAAAACAAGTGCCTTCACAAAACTTGCCTTCATAAGGGTGACAGTGTTCAGGTGTGTCTCTGGAGTATATTTCAACACTCAGTGTCACATGACACAATTTAAAAAAAAACTGAACAGTAGAGAAAGAAATGCAATTGGAGTTGACACTATTGTGTTAACTATATAAGTTAACACAATAGTGTCAAGTCCAATTGCATTTCTTTTCGGTCTCCTTTTTTCTAATCTACTAAATAGAAGCTATTTTTCTCAACATCCTCAATTTAATCATGTCATCCTTATTAGGATCTAATGAAATGACAACAACCATTAATGTCTTTTATCAGCGGTTTTACTTTCCCCACACATTCTTTACTATAATCAACGGAGTATTCTCATTTTATATTTAAAGAATTTTCACTTCTTTCTATATGAATCAGTCTTCATCATTTGTCATAACTAAATGTTTTTTTACCATGTAACAAAAAAATTTATGCTTTAGAAAACTTGCATGAAGTTTCCAGTATTTTTGCCTAAATATTATTTCTGAGTTGGGCATCAGACTGACAGAAATTAAACAGCAATTGGATCTACAGGAGCTACCAAATTTTTAGCTTGCGAAACAAATTTTAGGAGTTCTTGGGTTGTCAACGAAAAGTCTATTCTCGATTTACAGCTTCCATTATAGGTCTAATCTTTGAATATTGCGCTACCTCAGGGTTAACATGTCTCCAAACATCTGAGAATTATTAATACAATTGCATTACAATTAATAAAAAAAATTGCAATGCATTCATTATTTTCATAAGAAGTATTTTTTGTTGGAAATCTATCCATCAGAAACACTATTAAAGTCACCGCATATATGGTATTATCAGTTGGGAAAGTGCTTTCAAATCCCCAGTAGTCCTTGATAAATGTTATAGCTAAATTTGGTTCTTTTATTGTTCATTATAACCATGAATCAGTGGAGCACCTTCAATTATCAACATCACAGCAATCCAGTGTGCATCTGTATCTTCTTTAACTTTAACTACTTTTCCATGGCAGTTATTCACGCATATGGCTCACCAGCAGATTTATTAGTAGGTAAACAATATGGTATCCCCACTATCCCCCCCATTGGTATCTCCAAAAGATTGAGTCTTCTGTAATGGAATGTGTCTCCTGCAATAAAATACACTGTGCCTGTTGCAAAATAATATCGATTACCTCTTAATGCTGTATTTAAGCCCCCTGGTATTTAATGAAAATAAAAGAAAACTTGGAACTAAATGTAAACACACTCTACAATTATAGCTAACAAGCTAGCAATAACACACCACAAATAACCGTGTGAAAAAAGAGTAACAATTCCCTTGGTCCCTTTAAACATGACCACTTGTCTTATTTGTTCACCCTAGTAGATTCCATCAAATATTTCCTTCTACAGGGAAAATCTGAACATATTCTATGAATCCAAAAGGCCCTCGAAAATATGCTCTCTTCTTCTGATCTCTTGCCTCTTTAATCTTTGGCCACAACAGCTCCCATGACATCTTGTCCTCCTCGTTTAGATCAGCCTGTTTGCATACTTCATATTCTTTTGAATGAAAGTTTCCAGATTTCATTTCTAAATTCTCATTTAACCAATTGAACGTGGACTTGCATACCGCTAGGCGATATCATTAAAAAACAGAGTTAGCTTCCACTGTTATGCTGATGATACACAACTTTATATCTCCTCTCAACCTGATAACTTCTATGAAATTCTGAAATTAACAGATTGTATAGCTGATATAAAAAATTGGATGACTAATAACTTATTACTAATTTCAGATAAAACTGAGGTCTTACTTATTGGACCCAAAAACCTCACGCGCAAAAACCTAGAACACTGTGTAACCCTTGATGGATTCTTAGTTCAGTCCTCATCTTCAGTCAAAAATTTGGGGGTGATTTTAGATTAGATTAGATTAGATTAGATTCAACTTTATTGTCATTACACATGTACAAGTACAAGGAAACGAAATGCAGTTTAGGTCTAACCAGGAGTGCAATAGCAGCAAGTGCAGGATACAGGTATAAGTTATAAAGTGCAGTTATAGAAAAACTATGGTGATATTTACAAATGGATGTACTATGAACATTATATACAGGTTGTGTTAGCTATGATCAGAGATTTACAATAGATGTATAAATTTACAGGTTGCTATTAATAATCAGAAGTGTGCAGATAGATAAACATAATTACAAATGTATATGTACAGTGGGTGTGTACATAATTACAAATGTACAGTTCAAATAAATGAATCAGTGCAATGAATATGTGCAATTTTTAAATGTGCAAATGTTAAATAGTGCAGTGATTATGAGGGGTCTGAGTTATGAGGAGAGTGGGGGTGTATTAGGGGGGCAAAGAGTCAGTGGGGGGCAGAGTTCAAAAGGTGGACAGCTCTGGGAAAAAAGCTGTTCCTTAGTCTACTGGTATTTGTCCGGGGGAGCCTGAAGCGCCTGCTAGAAGGCAGGAGAGAAAACAGTCTGTGAGCAGGGTGAGAGGAATCTTTAAGAATACTGCGTGCTCGGCGCAGACAGTGTTTCCTCTGGATGTCCTCTATGGTTGGCAGTGTGGTCCCTGTGATGCGTTGGGCAGTTTTCACCACCCCGCTGCAGTGCCTTACACTCCGCAACAGAGCAGCTTCCATACCAGACTGTGACACAGCTGGTCAGGATGCTTTCTATTGTGCAGCGGTAGAAGTTCACCAAGACGGCTGATGACAGCTGGTTCTTCTTAAGTTGTCTTAAGAAAAATAGGCGCTGGTGAGCCTTCTTGACCAGGCTGGAGGTGTTGGTGGTCCAGGAAAGGTCCTTTGAGATGTGGGTCCCCAGGAACTTGAAGGATGAGACCGGCTCGACGGCCATCCCATTGATGTGGATGGGATCATGGGAGCCTGTTCGTCCCTTCCTGAAGTCCACAATGAGCTCCTTGGTCTTGTCGGTGTTAAGGAGCAGATTATTGTCGGTGCACCAAGTGGCCAGATGCTGTATCTCCTCCCTGTAGGCAGTCTCATCATTGTTGCTGATTAGACCAATCACTGTGGTGTCATCTGCAAATTTGATGATGGTGTTAGAAGTGTTCACAGGCCTACAGTCGATGGTAAAAAGGGAGTAGAGGAAGGGGCTCAGCACACAGCCCTGTGGTACACCAGTGTTGAGTGTGATGGTGGTGGAGCAGATGTGGTCTGATCTCACATTCTGAGGTCTGTTAGTCAGAAAGTCCATAACCCAGTTGCAGACAGACGTGTCGATATCCAGGTCTCTAAGTTAGGTCATTAACTTAGAGGGTATGACAGTGTTGAATGCTGAGCTGAAGTGTTTTTATTGTCCAGGTGTGTGAGTACAGAGTGCAGTGCTATGGAGACTGCATCTTCTGTGCTCCTGTTGCCACGGTAGGCAAACTGATGTGGGTCCAGTGTGGATGGCAGAGAGTCTTTCAGATGTGCCAGGACCAGCCGCTCGAAGCACTTCATGATGATGGGTGTGAGTGCTACAGGGCGGTAGTCATTCAGGCATGTTGGGCTGGAGTGTTTCGGCACTGGCACAATAGAGGTGGTTTTAAAGCATGTTGGCACAGCTGCTAGGTTAAGGGACAGGTTGAAGATGTCTGTGAATACCCCAGCGAGCTGTTCTGCACATGCTTTGAGGACGCGCCCAGGAATACCGTCTGGTCCAGCAGCCTTACGCACATTGATCCGACTCAGTGCGGTGTGGACTTCTGAGGAGGTGAGTGTGATAGGTGAGTGGTCGGTTGAGGAAGTGATCCTGTTGTAGGGTTCTTTATTGTCTCTTTCAAAGCGGGCATAAAAGTCATTAAGCTCGTTCAGGAAGGAGACGTTTGTGGCTGTGGGTGTGGAATGGTTGGGTTTGTAGTTGCTGATGGCCTGGATGCCCTGCCACATTCGCCGAGGATCAGAGTTGGAAAAGTGCTCCTCTAGCTTTAGCTTGTAACAGTGCTTGGCCTTTTTGATGCCCCTCTTCAAATTAGCCCTGGAAGTGCTGTAGGCCTGTGCATCCCCTGATCTGAAGGCAGTGTTGCGTGCCTTCAGCAGGAGGTGCACCTCCTTGTTCATCCATGGCTTTTGATTTGGATATGTGGTGATCTGTTTCTGGGTTGTAACACTGTCTATGGTGGTGTTGATGTATTCCAGAACAGAGGAAGTGTAGCTGTCAATGTCTGTGCTAGAGCCACATGTGGCCTGGGAAGCAAACATACTCCAGTCAGTGTGTTGAAACCTGTCCTGGAGTGTGGAGTCTACCCCCGCTGGCCACACTTTGATGGTCCTCACTGATGGCTTCACACGGTTGATGAGGGGTGAGTATTTGGGGCTGAGGAACAAAGAAAGATGATCTGATTGACCCAGGTGGGGGAGGGGAGTCACAGCGTAGGCTTCAGCCATGTTTGTGTATACATGGTCCAACGTTTTGTTTCCCCGTGTGTGACAGAAAATGTTTTGATGGAATTTGGGGAGCACTGTCTTTACGTTTGAGTGATTAAAATCCCCCGCAACAATAAAAGCAGCCTCCGGGTGAGCAGTCTGTTGTTTGCTGGTGGCTGCATGAAGTTCTTTCATTGCCAACTTGGCATCAGCATCGAGAGGAATATAAGCGGCGGTAATCATAGTTGAGGTGAACTCGCGTGGCAGATAAAAGGGTCTGCATTTGACCATCAGAAATTCCAGGTTAACAGAGCAATGTCTCCCAACGATGACAGAGTTTGTGCACCAAGCTTTGTTAATATAAATGCATAGTCCTCCGCCTCGGGTCTTACCGAAGTCATCCGCCGGTCTGTCTGCTCGGAATGTGTGATGCTCAGTTAAAGATACAGCGTTGTCTGGTATCCCGCTGTTTAGCCATGTTTCTGTGAAAATCATGACATTACAGTTCCATAATCTTTTGCTGTGGTTGATGCGCAGTCGAATCTCATCCATTTTGTTCACCAGGGACCAAACATTGGCGAGGAAGATGCTGGGTAAAGACAGCCTGTGTGGTGTTAGCTTTAGCTTAGCTCTTAGCCCGCCGCGCTTCCCCCGTCTTTGTTTACGATCGCGCCGCCGCCTTCGAGCACTTCCGCCCGGCCGGGCAGGGCGCTCGGCCTCGGGTGTTCTGGCGATGTCCGGAATGAGTCGTAGATTGCTGATAAAACTGTCCGAAATGCACAAACCAATATCCAAAATCTCCTGTCGGGTGTACGATGTAAAGGCATTACTGTTCTGCACGAACAGACCCGAAATGAGCAGGAAAAACACTGCAAAACTGCAGAAACTGGAGAGACGCTGAGCCTCGCGATGTGTACGAGCCGCCATCTTGGTCTTATATTTTTGATAGCAACCTGTCGTTTGAAGGCCAGATTCCAAGCATCTGTAAAACTGCATTTTTTCATCTTAAAAATGTTGCCAAACTTTGACATATGCTATCAACGTCTGATGCGGAAAAGCTTATTCATGCCTTCATGACCTCTCGATTAGACTATTGTAATACATTACTAGGCGGTTGCCCTGCTGGCCTAATTAACAAACTTCACCTGGTTCAAAACGCAGCTGCTAGAGTGTTTTCTAGAACAAAGAAATATGATCATATTTCTCCAGTTCTTTTATCATTGCATTGGCTCCCTATTAAATATTGTATAAATTAAAACATTTTATTGACTACCTACAAAGCCCTGAACGGCTTAGCTCCCCAGTATTTGAGGGAGCTCCTGGTGTATTACAGCCCCTCACATCCACTACGCTCAATTAATTCTGGACAACTGATTATTCCCCATTATTCACCAATAATTCAATTTTAATGCGATTAAGACAATACTCTGATTAAGAGTCTACCATGTATACAGCAATTTTGGATTCATTTAATCCGATTAAGGTCATAATCGAACTGAAGAGAAATGGAATTAAGAAATGTGGAGTATACAGATTTTAGTCTCATTATTGCAGTTCAGTACAGACATGTAAACACCTAAATCAAACTTTTACCATCATGTAGGACTTTTCGCCGCGTTTTGCAACAGGAAAGAATACACACACACACACACACACACACACACTTTTGCACCTACCGAGTCAGTGCAGACCACAGACACCTGCATCGTGAAATGCGGAAGTTTTTTCTTCTTCCATTCAGCATGATGTACGAACTTTTAACACTCCTCCAGCAGTTTATAGTTGCATCCAATATCTCGTTTGTCACGGGGGGCATGCATGAAATGTTCCCGAATGAAAGTAAAAGTGCCAAACTGCAGTTAAAGTCAACAAATTAAAAATGAAACACCCGAAATTACATGAAACTCCGGAGGAAATGCGGATAGCGCGATGACGCAATGATATTAATCGAATTATGTGATATAACATGTAAAATGCAATCATGAAAGAAACATTCAACAAGCAACTCATGTAAACGCCTTAATCTTATTACTGTCTTAATTAGATAAAGGCAAATAATTCAATTACTGATTTCCATGTAAATGTAGTCACTGTCAGTTTAAAACTAGATTAAAGACACATCTCTTTGCATTAGCATACACATAAAACACAAAAGCTTTTGAAATCCAAATCCTCTAAAGGATTGTTAGTCTGCATTATTTAGGGCATCCGGAGCTGGGAACACTTCCCTAAAGACATTATAATTTGCACGGCATCTAAGCTTATGTTTTTTTTTTTATTATTCCCGTATGTTTCCATAATCCTGGACCAGGCCGTATCTTGAGCAGCTGATGTGGTGGTCATGGAGGAGAGTATGAGACTCCTGTAAGACGCCAGTGACAGACGAGTCATCGCATTGATCCTGAAGGGCCAGCCTGTACATCAGTCGGTGACCTCCCCCACCTGCAGCTTCTCCACAATGGACGTCAAGCTTTCTCTAGCCTCCGGCACCTAGACTGCAACTCTGCACAAGAAGTTTGGCCAGAGGAGAAATGCTCGTGCCCAACTGAGCCTGGTTTCTCTCTAGGTTTTTTCATTCACTTTCGCCAAATGGTGAAGTTTGTTCCTCGCAGCTGTCGCCACTGGCTTGCTTGGTTTGGGACTTGCGGAGCTGCACATCGATGGATTTGCTCTTCAGTGTTTGGACTTTCAGCAGTGAAATTTCAACCACACTGAACTGAACTTCAACTCTGAAAACTGGACTGACACAGTTTCAATGTACTATAATCTTCTATGTTAAGCTGCTTTGACACAATCTACATTGTAAAAGCGTAATAAGAAATAAAGATGAATTGAATTGAATTAATAACAATGTCATTGCTTCTTGGGGAAAAAAAAAACACATTCCTATGTGAAAAGTTTTGTTCATTTCCACATCTTTGTCTATTTCCGCTTCTCTCTGTGAATATGTATAAGTGTGAGTTTGCATGTGTAAGGTAGACATCTCTTGTGTGCTTATGAGGTTTTAGAATAGATGATGTCATTGATATATACAAACAGATCTTCCACGAGCTGTTGAAATGTAGCAGTGGAATTTTTGAGTCCATAAAGCAAAGATTGAAGAGCCTTTCGGTGATAATAAAATCTATCAATTCCTTACTTTCCTCTGCCATAGTGACTTTCTAATACCCAAACTGAACTAAACCAGGTGGCTACCTCCAGTGATTCGAAAATGTCCTGGATTAAGCGCACTGATTAAGCATCAAAGACGATCTTCTTATTGTTATCAGTATTCCACACAGAAATGTTATGTCCCTTTAGGGACCAAGAGAACCATGGAAGACCAAGGAGATGAGACCAAAGGTTCAATGATATTGTTCTCATGTATTTTATCTTCTTCTTAGAGCGGAGACATGATATGCTCTTGAGGTTACTGGAGTATAATCTGCGAGAGTGATTTTATGTTGAATGACAAAAGTATGATCAAGCTTATCTGATGTTCTAACTGGTCAAGCAGTGATTAACTCACTCACTTCTTCTGGATGGGATGTGACAGGCATTGCACAAGAGTAAGACACGGATGGTTCATAGTCAGCCAAGACAGCACAGTAAAGATGGAGTGTGGCAGGTATCCACGAGAAGGACACGCTTACAGGCATTTTCTGAGAATGAGGTGGTGGAGCAGGTTGAAAGGGCAAGTATTGCTAATCTTTTCATCTTATTACTCCATATCTCCCTTGTTCTAAATCTACCACCACTTTGGTGGGCTTTACGAAGACCGATGATTACAGGAAAAGCACAGTAAGTATCATTTATAATAAAGGTTCCCATCTCATATTTCTGTCCATGCCATTCATCAGTGGATGATCCCAGAAATGTAGTAACATCAGCCCATAAGAACTTTTGGGAGGACACGCTCTTGGATGTTTTAACCTACAATTCAGATTCTTTCACACACTCTCCTGGAGTAAGGTAATTGTACAACCTGTATCCAATTCCACTTGCACTTATTGTCCATTTACATTGATAGATACTCCCAAACAAAGAGGATATAAAGGAGTGATGCTGTGTTATATTCATGCCAACCAGGTGTTTGTAAGAAGTAGTATCAGGAGGTTTCTTGGTCTTGTCTCTTTCATTGCTATTTTCACCTTTATCTAGCTCTCCTTCTTCCCATACAGTCATTTTCCACCAGAGCTCCTAGCTTCACCAACTGACTCATGGTATGTACAGCCCCCCTCAAGCATCCTGCAACTTTAGGGTTGATGTTATCTAAAATCTTTTTAATAAGGGTCTCCAAACTGGACTTCATTTCTGCCCATCTTAAAGTGGTTACAATCACCCCTCTTGCTCAAGAAGCCTTCAGTGGATCCCTCGGTTTTAATATATATATATATATATATATATATATATATATATATATATATATATATATATATATATATATATATATATATATATATATCAGGCAATTTCAGTTTCACCTATCATTTCAAAGTAAATTTATGGAGTTTCGGAGTCTGGTTTAAGTCGGTTCACTAAATGATAGCTTAAAAAAGTGATAAACAAAATCTACATCTCTGCTGATTCTGGAGATTGAGTGGTTCTTATTATTTTGTTCTTTTAGTTGAACATGAATGTTCAGTTGAACATGATTATCTACAGGTATCCTCACACAAATTTAGCTTTGTGTTAATGTTTTTCCACTGTCCTGTTTCCTTTCACACAACACATTTCTCATTTTATCTGGTTTATATTTAGCATCAGGGTACTGTGAGGAACAACATCTCATTTCCTTACTGTATGTTTTCTAAACATAATTGAATAACTTTGAATCAAAGCTACTAAAAGAATGCAGCATAACAGGTGTGAATTGGCACAACATTATGGTGATTTACCAAAGCGCATGTGACTTTACCTAATGCCACCCACACAACCCGTTCATCCAGATTATTCTGTCAGCCCAGCCACCTTCACTATCACAAAAATACATTATCAAAGAAATATAACAGAAGTACGATTTTTTACAGTAATTTTTAAAGAAATTATTATTATTAAAATATTTATATAGAATATTAAAATATAATACAGCAGCTCAGTAAGCTTAATGTTTAAGCTAACACAAAGATTGCATCAAAAAAAAAAAAACATTATCCACTGAGCAGTTCTGATGTCAGAGATCAGAAAAAAATTACCAGACAAAGTTTGCAAAAAAGCATCTCTGAATGCACAAGACATCAATCCTTGAAGCAGAAGAGCTTCAGCTGTAGAAGAGGAGCACCGTGGTGACACTCATGTCAGCTAACATCAGAAATCTGAGGGCTGACTTCAAACAAACCCACCAAAATTGTACAACAAAAGATTGAAAAAAAAGTTGCCTGATCTGATGAGTCTTGATTTCTGCTTAACACTTAGATGGCAGAGTAAAAATTAGGTATTAAGGAACACTATGGAACTCTCTCTCGCGGTGCCCCCTTGTGGTTGATAAGTGCAATTGCCTATTACCAATGTCATAAAACTGTTGTTGTGCTCTTATGGGTAACACTTACTGGCATTTGTTCACTAATTGGTGTAAGCTGACACCTTGTTTGAAAACAAGTCCACCAACTAGGTAAAATAGCCTGTGTTACACTACACAAGGTTAATACCAATGTAAATACCATCACACATGGCAGTCAGTTGCTACTTTCAGCTTACGCCATAAAGTGTAACTAATCAATTAAATTCATGTTTATTTCTATAGCGCTTTTACAATTACAATTGATTGAGTCAAAGTAGCTTGACATAGAAGTTCTAGTAAACTGAAACTCTGTCCGTTCAGTTTTCAGAGTTGAAGTTCAGTTTAGTTCAGTTCAGTGTGGTTTAGATTTCGCTGCTGAAAATCCAAACACTGAAGAGCAAATCCATCGATGCACAGTTCCACAAGTCCCAAACTAAGCAAGCCAGTCAATCCCATTCAAATCTGTGTTTAGGTTTGTGTCTGATCAGTGAATAGTTTATTCTGCTGGTGTACTGGTGTGAGAAGTATTTTCATTTTCGCCTGCAACCTCATTCATTTATCACCATAAACATGACGACTCGAGCTTGATTCACTCAATTGAGCTTAAGTTTCATAATCGTCTGGCATTTCATGTGTGCATGTGTTCTCGTGCATTGAGAAATTAATTGAGGAAAGAAATCACAAGTAAAAGAAGGCAGAGAACTGCCAAAACAAATCTAAAAAGTACTAAGTTTCAGCTAGATTTTCCAGTTCATTCTTAATTTTGCTTAAAGCACAGGTGTCAAACTCCTGTTCCTGGAGAGCTACAGCTCTGCACAGTTTAGCTTAAACCTTAATTAAACACTTGATCAAACTGATTTAGTCCTTCAGACCTGTTTGAAACCCACAGGTAAGTGTGTTGAAGCAGGGTTGGAACTAAACTCTGTAGGGCTGAGGCCCTCCTGGAACTGAGTTTGACACCCCTGGTTTAAAGCATAGCAGGGCCTTAACCAGCACTCTCTTCCACCCTCAATACCAAAGCTGAGGTACTGTACGTCCCTTGAGCAAGGTACTGAACCCCCAACTGTGTTCACGGGTGTAAGTTGATTTGGATAAAATTGTTTGCTAAATGCTTAAATGTAAAAGGAAAAAGGCCAAAGCACACGTATATCATTATGATGTATGAGAAAAGATTATTAAACTGTGAAAAACAAGATACAAGACTCTCTGGACCGATGAACATCAATTCTATGTATCATGTCTGGAGGAAAGTAGGCCATGCTCATCCAGAGATCCTTAACAATGAAACCCAGGTTCAAAGCCCTCTGAGAGCTGAAATTTCAACTTCCAACCAGATGAACACAGAGTCAAGACCATTCAGGAGTGTCTTAGGGACATCTATGAGTGGCCCAACCAGAACAAACAGAGCTTGAGAGGAACAAGAGTAGAATCTCCCAAATCATCAGTCCCAGTTGCTCCTTGTGATACATTGAGGTTCGAAGACCTCACTGAGGAAAAACAAAAAAGTCACCTACATCTTCAGTTGCCTGAGGTTGAGGAAATCAACTGTAAATGTTAATTTTGGGGTGAACTATCCCTTTAAGATTTTCATTTTTTTAACGCTTTACAAAGTAAATTGAAAAGGAAAGGGTAATTAAAAGGGTTTTTTTTCCTCTCTCTTTGCTTTTGCTTTCTTTTCTTTCCTTTTATTTCTCTGAAGAGGGCTTACCCAGGAGAGACATATTTCAAAAGTAGTAGTGTTTAATGAAACTTTTATATAACTTGTGCAATGCACAAGGCCCTCACTCACAAAAGAAAAAAAAGTGCATTATAAAGTGGATTTCATTCAGTCTATGATTGTTGTTACTTTTAATTTATTATTATTATTATTATTGATTGATTGATTGATTGATTGATTGATTGATTGATTGATTGATTTTATTATTTTTTGTTTATTTATTTATTTTAGTTTTTCCAAATTTGTCCAGGGACAAATATTAAATAGATTACACATATTGCACTGATATAATTAAAAGCGCTAAAAATATGCAAACATGCATAACCTTTTTATTATAATATATTATGCAAGTTTCCATTTTTGTTCACACACACATCCCACACCCAGCTCCTCCAGCTCTTTCTTCAACTCACCCTCCTTCGCCTTTACTGATTGACAGCATCTAGAAGTTTCTTGTAGTTTTGTCTCACTCCACAGAGAAGGATTCAGTGCTTTAGTTGGAAAACAACCTCGTTGTCTTCATCCTGATGGTAAAAACCAGTATCAGTAAGCTGATAATCAATGCCTCTCTCATTGTAAAATTACAATGTCAAACAGAATCAATAATATAGAACAATAATTTTGGAACAAAATTAATCAATTTGAGACTTTGGAAGTTATAAATCTACAAAATATTTCACAGAATGGACACACACTGATATGTCTTCTGCAATAGCGGTTTCAGACCGTAAACCCTTTTTGTGTGGTTGATTTGAGGAGATATATTAAAAGCTGCTAGTGTTATATTGTTATCATATAGTATGGTGCTCAGACATTGACTGTTAGGCTCCAATTGCACACAGCTACACAATGCAATGTAATACAACAGAAATGTTTTTTTATGAGAGTATACCAGGGGTGCTCAACCCTATTCCTGGAGATCGCCTTTCCTGCAAGTTTTCAGTTGCAGACCATATCAAACACACCTGCCTGTAATTATCAAGTGCTCCTCAGGTTCTAATTAATTGGTTCAGGTGTGTTTGATCAGGGTTGGAGCTGAAATCTGCAGGAAGGTTGATCTCCAGGAACAGGGTTGGTCACCCATGGTGTATACTGTCACTTTTGTTCAGTTTAATTCAACCTTCTTCCAAAACATTTAAAGTTATGACACTTTCCATGATGCCTTCAACAACGTTTTACCAATTCACATTGCACTCTTGCATTTAAAGTAATAGGACTAAATCATACCCTGCAAACAAACCTGTGCTGATCCTTAAAGGGTCCACTTAGAGCAGGGGTGTCCAAACTCGGTCCCGGAGGGCCGTTGTCCTGCTGAGTTTAGCTCCAACTTGCTTCAACACACCTGCCATGAAGTTTCTAGTATATCTAGTAAGAGTTTGATTAGCTGGTTCAGGTGTGTTTGATTAGGGTTGAAACTAAACTCTCCAGGACACTGGCCCTCCAGGACCGAGTTTGGACACCCCTGACTTAGAGCTACTGTAGCATAAGAGCCCACAGCAGGCTGCCAGCACAGGACCATTGAGAGTTTGCTCACTGGCAAAACTTTGGCCCCTTAGTGCTGGCCACACATGGGCAGTCCTCACTTGGCCCACGCAGTGATTCTGCTTTTTAACAGCAGGTGTTTATCATCAATTCTCATTAACACTCACTTAATCGTCTCATAACTTCATCATCTGTTTCTTTCATTGAAAAAAATCATTACTTAAGGGAGCAAAGCTGATAAAAATGTAATGTTGAGTTTTGTCATTGTTTAAAAAATGACACATAAATAACTGTATTAGAAAAAGTGTTTTCACAAACAACACGATAAAACATGAAACTCGGTCTGTTAAAAGTATACAATTCAATGTGTCATATCCTAAAAACAGTCCAAAAATCAAGGTGTGCTTTAAACACAGTTATAGTCCACCAGTGTATATGCAATTCAAAACAGTGATAATACGTACACAACCTTGCAAGAATATTCTGGAAAGGTAAATCCTGATTTAGGAAACCCCACTATCCAGAAAAGTTTGGAAGCTGTAAGTAGTGTTGGCCATGCTGCCATCTGTATATTGCTTTCCTGCTTCCTGTCAGGTGACAGGTTTTCCTCCATATTGTTCTTAAAGGCAGACACACACTAAAATGTTAAGAGGATTGCAATGGACAGTGTGATAAAACAACTCTCAAGTGACGGTGAAGCTCACATACAAATATTTCATGCACACATCACCATTGCAAATTTTTAATTTTCAAACTTCAAAGTGGGGCCTGCCTATGAAGCAAGGCTGTCTGTGCAGGGCCAAGACTAATGGGCCAATGAAAAGTTTGGTCTTTGTCTGTAAAATATATAACAAATAACAAAATTAGAGAAATTTTACTTAAACTGTTACACAGATTTTACCCAGTCAAGACATTTATGAAAAAATGTAAGTCGGATATAGATACATGCTGCTCTTTTTGTAATATACCCAGCGAAACTGCTGATCATATTTTTGGAATTGTGCTCATACACAATGTTTTGGATAGACCTTTCTTTGGTTATTCATCGCAAAATACTACCGGGATTCTTGTTATCTTTTAAGGATATTCTGTTGGGTTTTTTCAATACCCTGATGATAAAAGTAAGGAATATTTCATTAATAACCTCCTTTTAATTCTTGCAAAATTCCATATACACCACTGTAAATTCTCTCAACATATACCTTGTTTTACTGTTTTTAAAAAGGAACTTCAACAGTACATTAGAACTATTGCTTCCTCTAAAAAATCTAAAAGCTATTAGAACTGTTAACTTAATTTCCTTTTTTAATTTGCTTAACACCTGATTTTATATTATTTGTTGTTTGTTTTTTTAGTTTAGTTTTTTATCTTGTATGTGCTTATTTGATGCTTTACTTCTCTGTAAAGTGCATGTTTAATCTACGCAACAAATTTGTATGATGCTGTTATTGTTACCTTGACATTAATAAAAAAAAAGATAATTTTATTTTAAAAAAATGTAAAAAAAAAAATTGGGCCAAAGAGCCCTGCACTGGCAGCCTGCTCTAGTCCCGAATGGGCTAGCCCAGGCCTACATGGAATTAATGTGGCCTGCCCGCTAATGTGGGCTACTCACACAGAGCCTGCAGTGAGCCAACAGATTTTTGCAAATTCCGAATTTTGATATATTATATTATATTACATTATATTATATTATAAAATATAATATTTTGAAAAAGTAATTGACAGCATACAGTATATACAAACAAATATATTTTTATTGTGTTTAAAAAAAAAACAGAATTATGCAAGAATAAATTTTATAATTATTTAAAATGGTAAAACTTTCCCCAAACTTCAACAACACTAGCAAAACCTGTATTTTTCTACTTTAACTTTTTAATGGAAATTGTATAGATTTATAGATAGTTTTATAGATTTATAGAGAACTTTATATATTTATAGATAACTTTAAGATTATATATGCTGATGAAATATGCTTTGATTAACACTATGTAAAGTTTTGTACTTTTATTTAATAGTTACTTCACCCATTTTTTAGTTCCAGATTCATCACAGTTTGCCACAGTGAAATGAACCGCTAATTTATCCTGCATATGTTTTTATGTTCCAGCTGCAACCCAGCGTTAAGAGTACACTGATTCGTGAACCCCAGTGCGGGGAAACACCCATGCACTCTCTCATTCATACAATCTTGTTTTGGTAAAGCATTTGCTGACAATTTAAACATGACTGTCCTGCAGAATTATTTACTCATGCAGCAAAATGTGTTTTTTGCCTGAAAGATAAAAATCAACAATGACTAAAAATACTTTTTAAACCTGATAGTATTAATCTGTCTAAATTCCAGCTGTCAGTTAGCCTGGAGCAGACAGGTGGACTACAGTGGAGAGAAATGATCTGTTGATGCTCCAGTAGGTCAGCAAGGAGAGGAGAGGCAGATCTTTGTAAATTACACTCAAAAAAATATTTCTTTTGCTTGTTCAAACTACTTAATTAAAATGAGCTGAAACAACACAATTCTTGAAATTTCATTGGGACAACTTAATTTTTTTGTGTCTTCATTTCACATGAATCTGTTAAATGTGTTAAGTTAACTTGATTTGTGTTGGATCAACATGAATGAATTATGTGGAACCCTGCATTTTTTACAGTGTACCTGCCCTGACGAGAGATTCATTCTCCATCAGGAGTTCATCATGGGTGGGGTCAGCTTGAATCAGGCTTTGTATGTAAGAGGATTCGAGATGAAACACTTCAGCTGGTCATGGCGGCAAATCATGAACATATACTGCTTTTGCATCTGGTGTGAAAACTGCTTCCCTCCACACAATGCATCGATGAAATTAGAGGCTCCAATCATCCTGTTGATCCCACTTTATAATGGAAAATAATTTCAGCATTACAACATTCATATTTCATTGCTGTTTTTCCCCTCATCTGTATAATATTATCTTTATAACCTGTGCAAAATTATACAAAGACACATAATACACTAACAAAAAGTATAATTTCCACGTGTTTATGCATTTATTGATGTTTTAAGGTTAAAGGTATTGTTCACCCCAAAATGAAAATGTACTCATTGTTTATTCCTCCTTAAGTGGTTTCAAACCTTTTGAGGTCTCTATCTTCTGTAAAACACTAAATGCGATACCTTGGAGACAGCTTAAAACCTATAACAATTAACTTCCATAGGAAAAACAAATACTATGCAACTTAATGGTTACAGGTTTACAGCTTTCTACAAAATACTTTCTTTTTTCGTTCAACAGAAAGGATGAGTAAATGATGACAGAATTTTCAGTTTTGAGTGAACTATTGAAGTTTACTTTTTCCATCTCATTTTTGAACCCTTGTGATGGGAAACTCCTGAGATAAAAAAAAAAAAAAGTATATCTTAGAGCTGTAAAAAGAAAAGAAAAAAACTGCATTTGATGTCTCAATATCAAGAACACTGTGTTCTTGTGTTTTTGAGTATTGGAATTAAACTTTGCGAGTTGAAGATGACTTCGCACAAGAACAAAAGGACACAAGATCCCTTAAGAATGCATATTGAGAACAAGCCAATTTGCTATTTTAGTTGCATGTTTAGCTAAATCGTTTTTTAGCCTCCACCCTGCTTAGCTTTATATGTGCGTGTGTGTGTGCATGAACATACCTCTTTAGGTGCCAAATAAGCAGACCAGTTAGACTGGGGTGTTAAAGGCATGCACATACCTGTAAATTTCAAAAATGCAAAACAAACAAGCCCAAAAAAAACCATGAATAGTTGGGCTCTATTTTATCTAAAGTGCAGGGCGTAAAAGCATTAAGGGCATGTCTGAATCCACTTTTGATATTTTAAGGACAGAAAAATACGCTCTGTGCTGCAGCGCATGGTCTAACAGGGTTGTGCTTATTCTAGCGCATTTGCTATTTACATGGTGGACTTTGTAAGTGGTAAAAACTAAACACTTCACTGGCGAGAAAACAGTTAAACAAACCATCTGCAGCAAGAATGAAGAATGAGCCTCCTCCATTCGGGCTTTACTTTCACTTTCTCTCTTTCATTGAAACGGTGTTGTACGCAAAGACATTAGCCTACATAATTAATTTAGCTTGTTAAACGCAAAGATTTGTTTCAAAACTATTTGTAAATTCAGTTCTAATTTCTAGCAAACGAATAAATTAACAATAATAACGAAGTGTGGTCAAACAACTGAGTTATATCCAAGCACACATGCTATGGCTCCATATGGTCCAAAACCTGACAGGTGGACAAATCTAAGCTTGTTTTTAATAAAACAAATATAAATATGCATATAATCAATAATACTACTAATAATAATAACATTATACAAAAGCAAATTGTCGTGAATAAACTAAAAAAGCCCCCCGAGATGAAGGCATGGATTTATGTAGAAAATAATATTTTTTGTAATATTTTATTCCTTTAATTCTTTTTCATTTGTAAAGATATTTGTGTATTGCTGTACATCCTGCGTGTTAAGCAATGTGTATGCGAGGCGCACAACTAACGCGCTCTATGCAAGACTTTAGACCTGCTTTCAGCTGGTCTATTGCACAGTCTATTTTAGATCCCCAAAATTGCAACGCACCAACAATGCACCTTAACACACACCTATATTTTAGACCAGCACACCATTGAGTCCACACAGTGGCACAAATGGATTTGCTATTTAAACAAAGTGGTGGAAAACGGGAAAATTAGGGTTGTGCTGGTCTGAAAAAGCAATACGCCGGGGCAAACACGTCTTGTGCCTTATTGCGCCGGGTTTATGATAGATAGTGGTGTAAAGTAACTAATTACAAATACTCAAATTACTGTAATTGAGTAGTTTTTTCCAAAGCGATTCTGGCAAACTGTCCGGCGCCTCAGGAGGGGAAAACAGCTCCACATCGACACTGTTTACAGCAGAAGTAGGGAGCTGTTGACCTCGACTGGGGATGTGGTCGGACGGTGGAAGGAATACTTTGAGGATCTCCTTAACCCCACCGACATGTCTTTTATTGAGGAAGCAGAGACTGGGGATGCAGGGGTGGACTCACCCATCACCCAAGCTGAGGTCACTGAGGTAGTTTGCAAGCTCCGCAGTGGCAAAGCAGCGGGGGTGGATGAGATTCACCCTGTGTATCTTAGGTCTCTGGATGTTGTGGGGCTGTCTTGGCTGACACGTCTCTACAACATCGCATGGAGGTCGGGGACAGTGCCTCTGGACTGGGCAACTGGGGTGGTGGTTCCCATTTTTAAGAAGGGGGACCGGAGGGTGTGCTCCAACTATAGGGGGATCACACTCCTCAGCCTCCTGGGGAAAGTCTATGCCAGGGTACTGGAGAGGAGGATCCGGCCAATGGTTGAACCTAGGATCCAGGAGGAACAATGCGGCTTTCGTCCGGGCCGTGGTACACTGGACCAGCTCTATACCCTCACCAGGGTGCTTGAGGGTTCATGGGAGTATGCCCAACCAGTCCACATGTGTTTTGTGGACTTGGAGAAGGCGTTCGACCGTGTCCCTCGTGGCATTCTGTGGAGGGTGCTCGGGGAGTATGGGGTCAGAGGCGCTCTGTTAAGGGCCGTCTCGTCCCTGTATGAACAGAGAAGGAGTCTGGTTCGCATTGCCGGCAATAAGTCAGACTTGTTTCCAGTGCATGTTGGACTCCGGCAGGGCTGCCCCTTGTCTCCAATTCTGTTCATAATTTTTATGGACAGAATTTCAAGGCGCAGCCTTGGGCTGGAGGGGGTTCGGTTTGGGGACCAGAGGATTTCATCTCTGTTATTCGCAGACGATGTTGTTCTGTTGGCTCCATCGAGCATGGACCTTCAGCATGCACTGGGATGGTTTGCTGCCGAGTGTGACGCGGCTGGGATGAGAATCAGCACCTCCAAGTCCGAGGCCATGGTGCTCCACCGGAAAAAGGTGGTTTGCCATCTCCAGGTTGGAGGAAGGTCCTTACCCCAGGTGGAGGAGTTCAAGTATCTCGGGGTTTTGTTCACGAGTGAGGGAAGGATGGAACTTGAGATTGACAGGCGGATTGGTGCAGCGGCAGCACTAATGCGGTCGATGTACCGGTCCGTCGTGGTGAAGAAGGAGCTGAGCCGAAAGGCAAAGCTTTCGATTTACCGGTCAATCTACGTTCCTACTCTCACCTATGGTCATGAGCTTTGGGTCATGACCGAAAGGACAAGATCTCAGATACAAGCGGCCGAAATGAGTTTCCTTCGAAGGGTGGCAGGGCGCACCCTTATGGATAGGGTGAGGAGCTCTGTCACTCGAGAGGAGCTCGGAGTAGAGCCGCTGCTCCTCCACATCGAGAGAAGTCAGTTGAGGTGGCTCGGGCATCTATTTCGGATGCCTCCTGGACGCCTACCTAGGGAGGTGTTCCAGGCATGTCCCACTGGGAGGAGGCCTCAGGGAAGACCCAGGACACGCTGGAGGGACTATGTCTCTCAGCTGGCCTGGGAACGTCTCGGGATCCCCCCGGAGGAGCTGGAGGAAGTGTCTGGGGAGAGGGAAGTCTGGGGTTCTCTCCTAAGACTGCTACCCCCGCGACCCGGCCCCGGAAAAGCGGCAGAAAATGAATGAATGAATGAATGAATGAATGAATGAATGAGTAGTTTTTTCAGGAATTGTAATTTACCGAGTAGTTTTATAAATGTGTACTTTTACTTTTCCTTGAGTACATTTTTAGTGCTGTCTCTGTACTTTTCTCCACTACTTTCTTTCAACATGCAGTAACTACTTTATTTTTCTTGTCCATGGGGATTAGAAAAATCAGTCCTGAGATTCCTGTCCAATCAAATCGCACATACCGTAGAAGGTAAATCGCATCATAATGAACTTCCTCAAGACTTGTGCACTTTATAATTGCAGCAAACTGTTTGGAAGTATTAAAAGTGTCCATGAAGATGTTCAAAATCTTTACGTGCATTGACCGAGAGACTGTTTAGATGCATGTCACTGATGAGAAGATGACAGATGTTTCAGGGTTTCTGCAGATATCATAATGTCAAATTTAAGACTTTTTAAGACCTTTTTAAGACCATTTAGTGTTAAATTTAAGACCTTTATCAAAAACATGCGAGAGAAAATGCAAAATCACAAAATTAGTGGTAAAATAAATTTATTTAAATTGAACAGTACTAAAGACAGGTTAGATGGACCACTGAACTACAAAAAATAAACATCTTAAGGCTGATTTATACTTTCGCTGGCGCCGCATCGCGCACCTCCACTGACTGTGCGCGCACCTCACGAAATGGACGAGGCTTTTATACTTGACACGTTCGCTGTTGTGATATTCTTTAAAACGACAGGGGCCGGTCGAAAGAAACCCACCGTAAAGTCAGACGAATAAACAGAGATGTAGTACGTTTCCAGAACTTTGTCATATCATTAACATCATTCACAATTTTAAAACTAATTATTTTTAAAATTTATTATAAGGATTATAAAGATTTTTAAAACCATATAAGATTTTTTAAATCAAACTTTGATGCATCACTTGCTTTTGTTCATATCTCGGACAGTTCTACTTATTAAAGTTAAATATCAATAACAAGAGAAAATCGGTTGCTCTACAATTATATTTTTTATTTTGGTAAGAATAAAAGCAAAAAAAAAAAAAAAACTTACTAAAAATACTGACCTTTTTTTTTTTTTGCCCACTCAACAATTCACACATTACTGTCTGGCTAGTTTCTGTCATATAAAGGCTAAAAAGGCAATAATGATCCAACATTCCTGACCATTATCACCAATTAAGCCCAGAATTTGGGCATCAGTATATTGTAAACTGATAGGTTCATATGTTCTTTTCCAGTTATCAAAGACATAATTTGTCACTTAATTTTAGTTTGTAGCTATTACCCACACGGGTCTCCACTTTTGCCATGGTATCTTTTTTTGTTTTAACAAACTCATCCCTCAGCTTTTTCCAAACTTTTCCAAAAACTTTCCTCCTTTTCCACAGCTGTTGCAATTTCTAGCCAAGAATTTTTTGGTCATCTGGTTATCTGTATGATGATCACGCATGGACGGATCGTTAAGATGTCTGTACAGTCATACCTGTTTCAGACAAAATCTTTTCAAAGTGTTTCATATTCAACTCAAATCAAACGTGGCGCTGCGCGAATTGTTCACCCGTAATGTTCACGCTGGCAGCCGAAATCATGTCGCGTGCACCGAAAGCGAACCTCCGCAAACACAGTGATGACGTCGCGCGCACTGGGCCCAATAACAGAAAGCTGATTGTATATTGCATGCTGGTCTCGTTTGTAGCTGTAATACCGCAAATGACATTAGGACTAGTGAAGTTAAGGACTACAACACCACGAAAACCAAGCAACAACAACAAAAAGAATTTAATTGAGCATTAGATGTAGCGTTACATGGACATCAGAAAAATAAGACCTGTGCAAAAATATTTAAGATCTAGAACAGCGAATTTAAGACTTTAAGGCCTTAAATTTCGATTTCTAAATTTTAGACTTTTTAAGACCCGGCGGAAACCCTGTGTTTACTGTATGATGACCGAAATGGCCTTAAACACCCAGCAGGCACAGGACGTCAACATGATGTCTGATTGACGTTGAACCCTAACGTCATAGGGACTTTGCATTTTGTTTGGAAATGAAAATCGAGCTGACGTCAGAACTCAACGTCAGGCCAACATCAATACCCAATGTCCAACCTAAAACCAACCAAATATCAACGTCTAATGATGTTACAGCTTGACATTGTATGAACGTTACCCCTATGACATCTATCAGACGTTGGATTTTGGTTACCGTACACAACGAATAAATGTCAGTATTTGACGTCATATATGACGCTGGTTTAAGATGTTGGCTCGACACTGGATTTTGGTCACTTTCTAACAACCAAAAATCAACCAAATATCAACGTCATTTGACGTCATTATTGGACATCACAATAACGTTGTCCTTAGTTGCTGGCTTGACAATTGATTTTGGTCACCTGACTTTACAACCTAAATCTAACCTAATATTAATGTCTCATGATGTTGTGTGCCTTCAGGGCAATAACTAAGTGCACTACAGAATGTTACGTTTACACACACATGCTCAAATTACATGTAAACATATCAGCTTTTGACAGCATAATACTCACGACTCTTGAATACTTTTGAAAGGGCTACTTTTTACTCATACTTTAAGTAATATTTACAGCAGATACTTTTACTCTACATTTTTAGGCAAGTAATGGTACTTTTTCAGTACTCTTTCCACCACTGATGATAGGGCCCAATGTGTGAGTCTACAAGAACTGATTACTTATTGACTTGCATATATATATATATATATATATATATATATATATATATATATATATATATATATATAGACACACATAGTAACAAATAATTTAATTTAAAGCATACACTCCTACTGCATCTCAAATAAATGTTTCTTGACTTATGAAATGTTTAAATTTGAATTAGAAACAAAACAACTGAGGAAGATTTCCTAACTTGATAGGACATGCAATTATTTCAGATTTAAGGCCTTAAACTAAATAGTAAATTAAAACTTTTAAAGACCTTTTAATTTCGATTATGACATCCTTTTCAGTTATATGACATGCAACTCGTTTTTCATTAGATATTTACTTCATTAAGATAACTTTTAGGATTGTTGAATAATTCAGATTTTGTGTTGACATTTTACATTTATTGACTGTATCAAATGAAATGAGTGTAGTTAACTCAAAATTGACTGAAAGTTAATTCTACTCATTTGAAAATAGTTTTGAACCCAGTGTTGAAGGTAATGAGTTAATCAAATATCCCCTTACAATTTCCCAGTACTCATATTGATTAGTTTTTTAACTCAAATGGTTTGTAGCAATCGTTTTCCTCAAACGGTTTGAGTTGACTTGACTTATTGGGTTTTACAGTACTCAGTTGGTTTGAGTTCATTACATTTATTTAATTTTACTGTGCTCAAATTGCTTCATTTACTCAAATGGATTAAGTTCACAGTACTCATTAGGATTAGTTTTTGAACTTAAATGGTTTGTTGCAATCGGTTTCCTCAAATGGTTTGAGTTACCTTAACTTTTAAGGGTTTTACAGTGTACCTTTAGCTGACGAGGATCACTCAGTCTTTTTTTTTGTGTGAGTTTAAAGATTTTTAAGCAATTTATTTTCCTTTCTCTTTGCTTGAGCTCTTTTACTTGAGCTAGACTTCATTGATGAGGGCTGACCCAGGACAGTAAAGTGCAGTAAAGTACTTTATTAAACGTCTATGAAACATATGCGATGCGCAAGTCTCTCAGAGAACAAAAGAGAAAAAAATTGTGTATAAAATGCATTACATTTATATTATCAGTCAGATCTGTTGCTATATATATATATATATATATATATATATATTATATATATATATATATATATATATATATATATATATATATATATATATTTTTTTTTTTTTTTTTTTTTTTTTTTTTTTAATTTGTGGAGGGACAAATATTAAATAGAGTATACATATTCCACTGACACACACATTACAATTCCCACACCCAGCTCTTTAACTCACCCTCCTTTGCCTTTATTGATCGACAGCATCTAGAAGTTTCTTGTAGTTTTGTCTCACTCCCTCTGAGGGCCATGCAGCACTTCAGTTGGATAACAACCTTATGCTCTTCATCCTGATGGTAAAAACTGCACCAGTAAACTCATAATCAGTGCTTATCTCTGTAAAATTATAATGGCAACTGGAGAAACTGGAAACTGTTTTGGGAGATGATAAATATATTTACAAAATGATTTGTAATAATTATTTATTATTTTATTATAAGATTTTTGTAAGACTTTTTTATCTCTAATTTATTTTTTATAAACTAATAGTGGTACATGTGTTTCCTTCTAGTGGTACACAGAGAAATCGCTGATTATTAAAAGAAAATAAACACACTTTTAACCCTTTTACTCATTTGATAACATGTGATCAGCAAAGGGTATATGCAGAAGGACTTTTATTTTTCAGTAACACAGTTCAAGCGCTTCCAGCGAACTGACATGCCATTACAAAACCGTCAAAAAAATGGATTCTTAAAAAAAAAAAAAAAAAAAAAAAATCAATGATCATCACTGCCTTGATTGACAATATAATGTCGGTCTCAGACATGACAAAAAGCACTGCATGAAATTCCATTGCTCTGCACTATTGTTTTACCACAGTATTTTCAATGGAGTTTCAGCACTGGCCTGCTGCAAGTACAAGAGCCAATCATCGATCAATATAGACTGAGGATTCTCTGGGGGAGGGGCTCGGACCGTGACTTTCTGCAGATTTTGTGTGATTTGAACGCTTAGAAATGAAACTAAAGTCAGTTGTTGTTTAATTTTATTGGTGATTCCTAATATGAAATTTAATCATGAGCTTAGGAGACATTTTTGGAGAACTTGAACATTCATCACAATGCCTGAGAGGCATTTCAAAGATGTCCGCCGAGTGAAATGTGTTGCCTTAAAGGAACTTAACATCAGTTTACCAGCGTTGCCTTGACAGCACAGTAGCATGCACTGCCAGTCTTTGGCCAAGCAAATGGGATGATTTTTGGTGAGAAATCTTATTTTGACACATGTTTTGGAAAAGGTCGTCACAGTGGCGCAGTGGGATAGCACAATCGCCTCACAGCAAGAAGGTCGCTGGTTTGAGCCTCGGCTGGGTCAGTTGGCATTTCTGTGTGGAGTTTGCATGTTCTCCCCATGTTCGCGTGGGTATCCTCCAGGTGCTCCGGTTTCCCCCACAAGTCCAAAGACATGTGGTATAGGTGAATTGGGTAAGCTAAATTGTCCGTTGTGTATGTGTGTGAATGAGTGTGTATGGATGTTTCCCAGTGATGGGTTGCAGCTGGAAGGGCATCCGCTGTGTAAAACATATGCTGGATAAGCTGGCAGTTCATTCTGCTGTGGCTACCCCAGATTAGTAAAGGGACTAAGCCAAAAAGAAAATGAATGAATATTAAATTAATGAAATTAATTTTACCCCAGTATTTTCAATAGAATGTCTGCGCTAGTCTGCCACTAATGACGGCGCCTGCGTTTAAATGGTCGTTCGTCTCTTTATACGCTTTAACAACCAAATGGATGCTTAAGTCTATTTAACTGGATGTATTTAAATTACATTACAAAGTCGATGCTGTAAAAGAAACCTTATGAAATTGAAAATAGTCATATAAAGCTTTCACCGGAAGTTAATCATTGGCTGAAAAACACTAGCTGTGCATAAAGCCCATTGAGTTTGAGACTATGTTTGTGGCTGTTTTTGCCCCATTGACTATCATTATAATGACATTTTTTGATTGCAAAGCCATGACACCATATAATCATGCATTCTCGATTGTTGGAGGTTTTCCTTTTTGGAAAAAGGTCAAATTAGTGTATTATTAAAAATAAAATTAATAATAAAATTAAAACAAATTTAAATAAAAGGCTAATAATGCTAATATTAATAATAATAATAATAATAATAATAATAATAATAATAATAATTATTATTATTATTATTATTATTATTATTATTATTATTATAATAATAACAACAATAATAAATTAGTCATGATAACAACTTGTTTTACTAGCTTGAAAAAAAAATGTGTTTTTACACATTTACACAATGTGTTTTTTCTCTTTCTCTGGTGTGGGTTAGTGTGTGTGTTCGGGGCTGGGGCATGACACATAACCAACCAGTGATGATGATTAGTGTGTCTGTGAATGTGGAGTAACTGAGAATGTGATAATTGGCTTAGATAGAGTACATTTCCATAGTTTGCCAATCAGAGGCAGAGTAGTGCAGGTGTTCAAACACAAGCACATGCACAGTCGAACACACCAAAGACCAGGGCTGCATCCGAAATTGCCTACTACTCAGTAACGCACTACTCAACTGTTAGAAAAGTATGTTCTATACAGTATGAATGCGAGTAGTATGAATGGACCTTGGACGTACTACATTCGCCGTTTTGTCATGATCTCCTGACCTACCCACAACAGTTACGTTGCTTCACTCCCCTTCATGAATTCTCTCGCAGGGCATCATGGGATAGTATAGCATGCATTGAATGCGCACTTCAGAATCTGGCCGCAAGTAGTAGGTCATTAGGGTACTTTTCGCATACTGATGATCGAATTCTATGAATTTGGACATACTACTCGGCTCGTATACTGTTTTTAGCGTACTATATAGTATGGAAGTATGCTATTTCAGATGCAGCCTCGGAGTCAGAACGATGGCAATTCCAACAAGTTTTTCCTCATTGAGATGAAAGGCAAGAATGTTTATGTATCGAGCAACTTATGCCTAAGAAAAAAAAGAGTCTCTCTGCATCGGTGACCTGTAATTCTAATCTAATTTTAATCTATTCTAATCTACTTCTAATCTATATTTATTTTATAGTCATTTGACAAATTAGATTTTTCTAAAGTAACGCAATAGTTACTTTCCTTGGTATTTAGTTACTTATTATGTAACTCAATTAGTATTTGTGAGAAGCAACTAGTAACTATAACTACTCTTTTAAAGGAACATGCCCAACACTCCTAGGCAAACATGCATTTTCTTCATACATGCAATTGTTATTAATAATAATCTAAAATTTGTACTTTGAATAAATTTGCATAAGAAGAAGAGTGGATAAATATTAGAGCAAAATGTCAGAATATGTGCATTAAAGTGCAAATTCTTGATTTTTGATGGTCATAGGCTGTGAAATAACTGAATTTAGTGTAGTGACAAATGGATGAGTATAGCTTACTAAACTACTACAACTAGATTAGCTTTCCCAACATTGGGTTTTTGAGGAAACTTACGAAATTAGAGGAGGGGGGTGGTGTAGGAAGGAGAAATAAAGATTGCAGAACTAACAGAACAAATTACTCCATAAACTGGCATTAGGTAAAGCTAAGACTTGATTTCTCCATGAAAATGTTGATTTCAGCTCAAAAGAATGCAGGTCTAGAAAGCATCAAGGTCTGATACTGTACATGCTGGTTATAACATGCATGTACCATTCCATGTAACCATTTCTTCCGGATATTTCTAAAAATAAATCATATAATATGATAAATATAAAATCATAAAAATAAATCTATAATATATAAATTTTACAGTTACACATTGATTTAAATAAGACATAAATATATAATTTCAGTTATATTGCAAATTCAAAATACAGTGATGGCACATTTTGTCCATATAAATAGCATGAAATTGGGTCTATTTTGAATTTAATCTGTCATATGACAGATGTGTAGCAATTCTTTAACCAATTAAACAATACTTAGGCTTTGTAAAACTGAATAGTTATTTTTTTAACCTGGCTAAAAGTTGCCATTTTCAGACAGTGAAGTTGCTGGAACTATTATGCTAATTAAAATGACTTGGAAGTATTAAAATGGCTACTTTTTGATAACGCTGCTCTACTGTAAACAGCAAGAGATCCTGATGAAGCCGTTCTGAAGCATTATAAGAGAACCAAAATATACAGTCTGTATATTCAAGGCAGTGGATGTTTACAGAAACACTACTGATTTCATGTCACTGATTGATGAACTAACCATCTCAGTTTGTTTACCACAGAAGACAACAACAAACAAGAAAACTAGTTGGCTTGGCATTACTGTATAACGTTATATAGTATATTACATTTACAATGCCACATTTCCTGTAAGACAAGTCTATTCCCAGAGCTTACACTACGAGTAAACGTGGATTCGGCTACTGCCAGAAGCCAATGATTTGACCATCCAATGACTGAATGATTAGCCCATAATTTCACACGCAAAGAGATATTTGTTTGGTTTGAGCGATCCAAATGTTAAACAAAAATAAAATAATAATAATTATAAAAACATAAAACTACTGTAGACTCATGTCAGATTACTAATACTGTAGATTCATGCCAGAAAATTATACAAAGTCATAGTTATTCTAGTCATATTCACACGACTATAACTACAACTATGAATAAATATATGCCGTGAATAGACTTTTCTTACAGTTTTAAACATTTGCCACAGTTAAAAAGGTGAATTAGAAAATGAAATAAATCGTTTAAATCAATTCAAACAACCAGTTTAATTACATTTTCAAGCACTCAGTTGCATAATATAGCACATGGATTTTTTAACAGTGTATAACATCAAATCATTTTCAGTCCATTACTGAGAATAACTTTTTCTAAGCATTTTAATCTACATGAACTGATCTGTTTATCAGTATGTAATGTTGAGGATGTTTGTTAGTAAATATTTAAAAGCACATCGTCTCCTATTTGCAGCTGTCTGAATAAACATTAGCAAATGTGCAAAGCAATAGCAGCGTGGTTAAAATCATTTGAAGATTTGGTTCTAAAAGCATGATTATAAACTAGCTGAAGATTTAATAACACATTACTTAAAGCATTTTAATTCATGAACTAATGATATTATAAAAATATGTTCAAAAATCCAATTACAGCATCTTAAAGTTGTATCCACTATAATATATGATCCGTTAAACAATATACAATGTCTTTCCATTTCTATGCTGATGACACCCAGATTTATTTGCCGATTAAGAGGAATGACCCTCTCGCTCTTACTTTACTAAGGTGCTTAGAAGAGATTTAAATCTGGCTATCCCAATTTTTTTAACATTAAATGATGATAAGACAGAGGTACTGTAATTGGTTTTTTAGCCCTACTGATAACGTTCAGGCCACATGTCTAGATCTGGGCTGCTTATCTGGCTTCAGATCCCCCAGTGTGCAAAATCTGGGTGTCATTCTTGATTGAATGACAGACAAACATATCAGTTCAGTTATTGGCTCTAGTTTTTATCAACTCTGCTTGCTGTGTAAAGTTAAAAATTTCTTAAATCCCACCACACTAGAGATGGCCGTCCGTGCTTTTATTATGTCACGGTTAGATTACTGCAATTTACTTTACTGTGGCATTTCAAAATCTCAAATTTCTAGTCTTCAGTTGGTCCAAAATGCTGCTACTAGATTCATTTGTAATAGCAGAAAACATGACCACTTTTTACCCCTCTTCTTAGTAACGGAGCCTCCATTGGCTGCCCACTTCATTCAGAATTGATTTTAAAGTGTTTTACTGGTATATAAATCCCTTCATAATCTAGCCCTAATCTATCTCTCAGAGCTATTCCATTTTTTCACTCCCATGAGTTCTCTTAGATCGAGTGATCAAAATCTTCTTTTAGTTCCTCAGTCCAGACTGAAACGTAGAGGGGACAGAGCTTTCTCTGTGGTGGGTCCGCAATTACGGAACACTTTGCCCCTTGTGATTAGAATGGCTCCATCACTATCTATTTTTAAATTACTCCTAAAAATGTATCTATTCAGCTTGGCCTTTTAATATTATTTTAATAGTTTTTTCTACTGCTTCCTTTTTAAATGTATTCAGTCATTTCTCTTGGCTTATTTTTATGTTTTTATAATCTGTCTTTTTATTTTACTTTGTCTTATATGCAACACTTTGGTCAGTCTTGTGGCTGTTTTAAATGTGCTTTACAGTGCATCCGGAAAGTATTGATAGCACTTCACTTTTTCCACATTTTTTTATATTACAGCCTTATTCCAAAATGGGTTAAATTAATTTATTTCTTCAAATTTCTACACACAATACCCCATAATGAAAAGATTTTTTGAAATTGTTGCAAATTTATTAAAATTAAAAAACCTGAAAAATCACTTGTACATAAGTATTAACAGCTTTTGCCGTGAAGCTCTAAATTGAGCTCAGGTTCATTCTGTCTCCACTTATCATTCTTGAGATGTTTCAGCAGCTTAATTGGAGTTCACCTGTGGTCAATTCCGTTGATTGAACATGATTTCTCAGGGTTGATAGTGCATGTCAAAGCACAAACCAAGCATAAAGACAAAGGAATTGTCTGTAGACCTCCGAGAAAGGATTGACTCGAGACACAAGGCTGGGGAAGGTTACAGAAAAATTTCTGCTGCTCTGAAAGTTCCAATCAACAATCAGGCCTGTATGGTAGAGTGGCCAGACGGAAGCCACTCCCTGCCTGGATTTTGCCAAAAGGCATCTGAAGGACTCTCAGACCATAAGAAACTAAATTCTCTGGTCTGATGAGACTAAAATTGAACTCTTTGGAGTGAATGCCAGGCGTTACGTTTGGAGAAAACCAGGCACCGCTCATCACCAGGCTAATACCATCCCTACAGTGAAGCATGGTGGTGGCAGCATCATGCTGTGGGGATGTTTTTCAGCAGCAGGAACTGGAAGACTAGTCAGGATAGAGGGAAAGATGAATGCAGCAATGTACAGAGACATCCTGAATGAAAACTTGCTTCAGAGTGCTCTTGACCTTAGACTGGGGCGACGGTTCATCTTCCAGCAGGACAATGACCCAAAGCACACCGCCAAAATATCAATTGAGTGGCTTCACAACAACTCAGTGAACGTACTTGAGTGGCCGAGCCAGAGCCCAGACCTAAATCCTATTGAACATCTCTAGAGAGATCTGAAAATGGATGTACACCGTCACTTCCCTTCCAACCTGATAGAGCTTAAGAGGTACTGCAAAGAGGAAAATTCCCAAACACAGGTGTGCCAAGCTTGTGGCATCATATTCAAAAAGGCTGTAATTGCTGCCAAAGGAGCATCAATAACATGTGATTTTTCAGGTTTTTTATTTTTTAATAAATTTGCAACAATTTAAAAAAACTATTTTGTCACGTTGTCATTATGGGGTATTGTGTGGATAATTTTGAGGAAATAAATGAATTTAATCCATTTTGGAATAAGGCTGTAACAAAAAATGTGGAAGAAGTGAAGCTCTATGAATACTTTCTGCATGCACTGTATAAATAAATGAACAAGACTGATAATGATTTACTGAGTAAAGAATATTTGACATTGTTTGACAATCAAAATCATTGAACATATCAATTTGGAACTGTGATGTAGTTAAAATAAGTATGAAACTAAAGTACTTTACCTGTGTGTTTATCTGAAAATAACAGCACACCTTAGAATGCTCATCAGCCAATCAAAATCAAGCAGCGTAATATGAAGAATATTATTCTAAAGTGTTACTGCATTTTCACTCGCTTGATACAGCTTAAATATAGATCTCTTCTGGACATACTGGTGTAATGTTTACAGAGCACTGTATGGTAAGATCCTCAGAGAGTCATAACAACATAGGAAAGGAAAGACAGTGTCAGAGAAGGTGGTTGTAAATGTCTGTAGATGCGTTTTAGTTACAGCATCAGAGAAGGACACGGTTCCTGCATCACAGTCCAGATGAACTCTCACACGCTCAAGCTCTCGCTGAACGACAAATTCATTAGTGGGTTTTGGGAACTGGTAATAGAATTCCTCGTATAAAACCGACTCATTATATTTAACATTCCAGAGATCAGTCGCAAATATATCCCCTCCCGTTCTTTCGTGTGATGCTGTGGTTATTCCTATGCTCCAGCCTGAACTCCCTTTTACCTCCACATCCCAGCAGTGTGTGCCCGAGTTGAAACCCTCTGAACCCAGAACACTGAAAAACCAGTCAAATCTTTCGGGATTATTGGGAAGAAGCTGTTTCTCAGAAAACTCAAGAGATTTCACACTGGTCAGATCCTCAGACAGGAGGAGACGCGGATTAGCTGTGTTTGGATCCAGAATGACTGGAGCTGGTTGAGACACAAATCAACAGCTGCTTTTATTCTGATGTTCATAAAAATCATCACAAGTGACCCATGTATAGTTTATTGAAAATTATGATACTTATCCTGTTAATCAAACACGTCAGATTGTTGTATTGGTGCACAAGTCCAGACTCACTGTATTGGACGATGTCCTGCATCTTATTCCAGACTCTGAACGGCAGGTTGCCCAAGTAATTTGACACTTGAATCAAAGCTCCAGAAGGTATCTGTGGATCTATCTCTGAGATCTGGATTCTGGAAGAACATTAAATGAATAGGTCATCCAAAAATGAAAATTACCCCACAACTGAATCATCCTCAAGCCATCATCTGTGTATATGACTTTAAAGTTACAACCCAGACAGGCAGTATAATACAGAGAGTGGACCAAAGCACATCAAATAATTGTAATTAAAGATATATTTTTATATTAGACATAATCTGATGCTTGTATTTGCACCAGTTCCACGCCCACAACTTCACGCATTGGGTTCAATTAGGCTTTGCAGTCTGCGTGTTCAGTCCTTTACTTCCTCTGTTCAGTTGAGGGAACGGAACCAACCCAGTGACGTCAGACACAACAATATTCCAATATGGCGGCGCCCTAGCTCTAAAAACTATAGTAAAACGTGGTGTTTTCTTCTAAATGGTTACATTAATCAAGTTTGTTTAATATATTTTCATTAAAGTGGAAACCAATTTACAAAATAATGTAAACTTGACTGAGTGCTTCACTTCCACTTTAAATGTTATCCTGGCTCTTCCATGCTGTATGTAATGGTGTTGGGTATACAGGGTCTAATTTTTTAAGCTTCCAAAAGTGCATGAATCCATTGTAAAGAGTGGTGTAAATTAAATGACTGTAATTGAGTAATTTTTCTCAGGAATTCTACTTTTTACTTTTACTACTTTTTAAATTCACATTTTAAAAATGTGTACTATTACTCCATTATTTTCCTTCAACCTGCAGTCACTACTACTTTATTTTTTACTTCATATTTTTTATTATATTTGATCGGCTAAGCAGAATAATCGATCATGTGATTCCCATCCAACCAAATTTGCTGAGAAAAATCGCATCATACAGGACAACCTCAAGGCATGGTGTTTTATAAATGCAGCAAACATGTAGTATGGAAGCATTAAAATGATCTAAGAACACACTAAATTATTACACGCAATGACCGAGAGACTGTTAAGATGAGGATGATGTCGTCTACTGTATGAGGACTAAAAACACCAAATGGCCTTTAACAATCACTAAATTCCCAATAGAATGTTACATTTTCACACACACATGCACAAATAGCATGTAAACGCATAAACCTTTCACATTGTAATGCTCACTACTCTTAAGCACTTTTAAATAGCTACTTTTTACTATGATTAATATTTACAACAGATCAGGGGCATTGCTAGAGATAAAGCCCCCCCCCCCCTCAAAAAAATAATAATAATATATACAGTTAAAGTCAGAATTATTATCCCCCCTTTGATTTTTTTTTCTCTTTTTTTAAATATTTACCAAATGATGTTTAACAGAGCAAGGAAGTTTTCACAGTAAGTCTGATAATGTTTTTTCTTCTGGAAAAAGTCTTATTTGTTTTATTTCGCCTAGAATAAAAGCAGCTTTGAATTTTTTAAAAGCCATTTTAAGGACAATATTATTAGCCCCTTTAAGCTAGATTTTTTTCGATTAGTCTACAGAACAAACCATCGTAAACAATAACTTGCCTAATTACCCTAACCTGCCTAGTTAACCTAATTAACCTAGTTAAGCCTTTAAATGTCACTTCAAGCTGTATAGAAGTGTCTTGAAAAATATCTAGTCAAATATTATTACCTGTCATCATGACAAAGATAAAATAAATCAGTTATTAGAAATGAGTTATTAAAAATCATTTCGTTTAGAAGTGTGTTGAAAAAATCTTCTCTCCATTAAACAGAAATTAGGGGAAAAAATAAACAGGGGGCCTAATAATTCTGACTTCAACTGTATATGTATTTATTTATATTTAAAAAAAATTTAATAAAACTAAATATATATATATATATATATATATATATATATATATATATAATTCTAAATTAACAGTATTATTGTTATTATACAATTATTATTTTAAATAAATAACAGACATTAATCCTAAATGTAACTGAAAAACAATCTAAAAACTCAACTGGAGTGATGCTAAGATATTTTAAGAAATATTTTGCATGAATTTTAATTTCACTTGAATGAAATTCTATAAACAATTTTATAGAATACAAAAAAAATGTTTTATAGAATTATCTGTTGTTTGTTGTCTTAGACCGGACTCATGACCGAGAATTAGGTTTATTAAGTCTTACCTCCCTGACTCATCATCACTCCTTTTTGCTTCATACAAGGAGCCATGCTTAGTATAAATAAGATCACCATCATATTATTTAAACTTTGTTTTGTCGACTTGCAAAACTCACTGCGTGCCGACACCTCCACATAGAAGACTGTTACGCCAGTTTCACAATGCATGAGCAGCGTGGGTATTTGACAGGTGTATTCACAACCGGGACTTACGCCAGGAGCAGAGCAGTGCGTCAGTGTCAAGCAGGAGTGGTGTGTGAGGCACTGCTCAGTTTGCTTTTTGATTAAACTACATTGCTTTCACCAGCGTTGGCTCGGTTGCACATAGAGAATAACGTCTTTATTTTGGAATTACGACTCTTAATGTATACACTTTGCATATGAAGTAAATCACATCTCAAAGCATTTACTGGAGCACTGGCGATTTTTACTGGGGCAAGTGCCCCAGTAAATGGGGTCTAGCAACACCCCTGCAACAGATCCTTTTACTGTTCTTGCACTACATTTTTGGGAAAGTAATGGTAGTTTTACTTGAATATGATTTTTCAGCATTCTTTCCACCACCAGGGGGTTAACACATATCTTATGAAGCAGATCAATGTGTTTTTGTAACAAAAATATTCAACCCAGACTCATTGATACGTATCCCTGCATACATTTCTGGACATCGCAAAATACGTCCCAGGAGGTATGTTTTTTTTGCAGTTTTTGTTTTCACAAATCTGCCACTGAGTCCAATGAGGCCACTGTGATGGCGTTTTCTCTCAAAATTTCTCTCACAGGTGCCATTTGCACCTGCTGTTCTCGCGTAATTCCACCAGAGGCCGCATTCTACTGACTGACTGACTGACCAATACCCCCACCCATCCCCTTCTACCCACCCCCTTCTCTAAACCCAACCGATAGTGTTTTCAAAAGCACCGGTTGACCAGTGCTCACCCACTTTTCTAAACCCTACCGACAGTGTTTCAAAAACACTGATTGATTTAAATCTCAATTCACTGACTTCGGGTGGTTGACGAATGCACATTTTCAGACTAAGACAAATTCCCAGTGGAGGTTTCGGGAATAGACGTCCCTCACAAAAACCACTTACCCCACAGTATGTTTACCATAGAAGACAACAACAGACAACTGCCGGAAGTCAGTGATTTGAATTTTAAATAAAAAAAAAATGTTATATTAGTGTTACAAAAACACATCAGTATACACTTTATAAAACATGTGTTATCCAGCTCCTGGATGTATATGGATTAGTTTGACGATGGATTGATGTGCTTTTGGACAAGTCATATACGCAGATGACTTAAAGCCGAGTAAGGCACTGTTCACACGAACACTGGTATTTTCAAAAACGTACTTTTTTCTATGCAGTTTCACTGTTTGTCCACATCAAAACTAAGTATTGTGTGACTGAAACCATCATTTTCTCAAAACTCTGGCCAGAGTGAAGATTTTCTGAAATTTTGGGTACAGTGCGGATATATACAACCACAGTTTTTGACCCATGATGTCAGTGTGCACACTGTTTTTTCCTTTCTGATTGGCCAACAAGGCTTCCCACCAAACACGGAATATGCAAATGAAGCAAATTCCGTACATTCACAGCAAACGTAACCCATATTGCGCATTGTTCAACCGTTGGACTGTAATCTGTCTCTGTTCTCACATTTGAATTGACTTCTATGCAATTTACTTGTGAAATACAGTATACCTAATTCCTCATTTGGTGTGAACCTAGCGTAAAAGTATAATTATCTCTGCCTGTTGGTTCCCTTAACATTGATTACATTTTCATGTGGACAGAATTTTTTTGAATGAAAACGGGGAAAACTGACTTTGTAAAATACCCATGTAGTATGTGGATATGGCCTAAATTAGGGGGTCATTTTTGTTTTTGGTTTGGATTGAGGTGCAGAAACATTGTCAGACTCACCTTTCCATTGAGTCTGGAAACTCCTGCAGAACAAACATAAGAGTTGATCATCAAAAACACAATCAAATCAACAAAAAAAATCAATGATCTGAAATCAAACCTTGAGAAAGCAGACATCATCGAACTCCATCATCTTCTCCATGTCTTGAATTGTGTGTGAAAGTGCTGTGATGTGTCTGTTCATCTCCTTCACCTTCTCCTTCATCTTTTGCTTCTTCTCCATCTCTTCATCCCTCAGTGCAGTGATTGTAGCTTCTTCTTCATTTCTGAGAAACTGGTGAAGCTTCTCAAACTGCTCTTTAATTTGACGCTCGGTGTGATCAGCTTGAGACTGAAATCAAATGTAGTCTATGAACATGACAATGATTTGTGGCTTGAATAATAGGATTTATAAGAGACAAAACTGGAGATTTTACACCAAGGAAACATTATGAATGAAATTCAACAGCCAGTTTATCAACATTCCAAGTTGTTGCTGATGCACGTCCAGTTTTTCGTGCTGTTCAACCACATTCAAACTTGGATAACCAAGCCTTGCTAATTAACAATACCTTTACATGTGCTGTCTTATGTTAAAGGGTTAGTTCACCAACAAATTAAATATATTCTATGGTTTACTTCAATTCAAGGCATCTGAGGTGTATTCTTTTTTGGTTTTTGGCGAAGGCGGTCACGCTTTTTCCTCTGCCTCGCGTATCTCTCCTGGCTGGCTCTTGTCCTGTCTTATTCTATCTCTGAGGCTCTCCTTGCTCTGCTCTCCAAACAATAAGGAATTATGGATTTGATCAACTGGTCTCTGAATGCAGTTGACACCATCTTTTCGACGAGAACTGTCCTGTAGGGAAGTTAGCAGCTGGACACATGATGGACGGGTGGGAGAAGTGGCGCGTCGTTTGCCTGGCTGCTCTGTCGCTGGAGGATATTGAACGTATCTATCTATTTGGAACTTTGATAACAGGGTTTGTGCTGATGGGCTTAGCCGGGGCCCTGGGGTATTGACGATTGATAAAAGCGGTCAGTGCGGCTCAAAACCCCACCAAGCTGGCTGGATGGATTGAAACGGTGGTGAGCAGAGTTGTAACAAATCAGACTGTGGTTATAGACAGCAAGTCGGAGATGGCTAATGTCAAAATCTTAAACTGGATTCCTGGAGGGCCGCAGCTTTTTTTTTTTTTTTTAAGTTTTGCTCCAACCCTAATCAAACACAGCTGATCCAAATAATCAAGGTGTTCAAGACTACTAGAGACCATTAAGCAGGTGTGAGTTGGAGGTGGTTGGAGCTAAACTATGCAGTGCTGTGGCCCTCCAGGAATTGAGTTTGAGACCACTGATTTAAAAGAAGTCATCCAAAAGAAACGTCTCAAAACCTTATAATTCTCAAAGGTAAATAAAACCCACCAGTGAAATCATAGAACAAGAGATATCAACTCAGCAGATTTACAACCAAGCAAACAATTTTGTGTTCAATAGATGTCTAATAGACATCTAAACGTAGACAGCTTGGCTAAAACAAGGCTAAACTTGGGCTGTCAGTGAAAATCTAATAGACATCCAAGAATAGCCAAAATTAGACTAGTCGTCAAATAGACAGATTAGACAGACTTTATATGTTTAGTCATTCATTTTTGTTTATTTGATGACTAGTCTAGTTTTGGCCTGTTCTTAGATGTCTATTAGATTTTCACTGACAGCCCAAATTTAGCCTTGTTTTAGCCAAGACGACTATGTTTAGACGTTTATTAGACATCTATAAAAACAAAAGAAATGCTTGCTGGAAAGTGCATTATTTACAACTGCGATTAGGACTTTCATTAGTGTGTATATTTTTAATTCATGGAAAAACTTGCACAACTGAAGCAGCAGATACTTCAGTCATTTTTAGGGAAAGGCTAAAGACATATCTGCTTCATCAGCACTTTACTCTCTAACATTTGACATTCAGTTTCTATTCTCTCTACTTTTTCCCCAAATCACACAGTGATTGTGTCGCTGTTGTGTCACACAGATAAGTTATTGTAATAAAAAGCGCAAATATATCTGAAGAATCAGTCCTCACCTTGATGTGTTGAACAGTTTTCTCAAACGTTACTTTCACCCATTCTTTCTGTTGAAGATTCCCCTTTAAAGACTTCAGTGCTGTTTTGAGCTGCTCCTAGAAGTTAAAGTGAAAATCTGTAAGATATCAGAGATTCCTGCAAAATGCATGTGTGATTCATTACATGGAAGTTTACTAGTGTTACAATATCCAATTTAAAAGAATAGTTCTCCCAAAATTTTTTTACTTGTTTGACTTTTTATTTTGAAGAATGTTGAAATCCTGTAACCAATGGCCTTCATAGTATTTGATTTTCTCACTACAGACAGAATCAGAGGTTACATGTTTACAACATTCTTCAAAATATCTTCTTTTGTGTTCAACAGAACAAAAAAAAACCTCAAACTGGTTTGGAACAAGGGTTAGTAAATGATGGCAGAATATTTATTTTTGTGTGAATTACCCCTTCAATTAGGTTTTTATGCTCAGATATAAATCTCTTACCTTACACAAAGGAACCGCTTCACTGATAGGTCTGAATGAATGGTTGAGGTGTTTCTGTGAATCTCTGCACACTAAACACACAGGCTGTTGGTCCTCCAGACAGAAAAGTCTGAGCGTCTCACCGTGTAAACTGCAGATATCCTCAGACACGGATGATTGCTCATCTCTCTCCTTCAGGAACGACTCGCACAGGTTTTTTAACGCAAGATTGAGAGGAGGATCAGCTTTTGATGATTTTTTGCAAAGAGGACACATTCGAGGTTTTTTGGTTCTCCAGAACTGTTGAAGACATTCTTTACAAAAACTGTGACTACATGACAAAATAACAGGAAACCTGAAAATATTACCACACAAAGGACAAGTATAATCATTTTCAGCAGTTGAAGCCATTCTCAAAATGCGAGCTACAGCAGTAGATGTCTGTGAGAATTACAAAAATCGTTGTCTGTTCAGAAATGAGCAGAAAGAAAAAATCTGTTCTCAAAGGGTTTCTCTTCTTTTTTTGGATTTCGTCAAGACGAGAGTCAAGACAGAATGAAGAAATAAAAAGGCAGTCACTTCCTTGTAAGTTTTAAGAGGGTGGAGTTTTTATTATCATCATTTTCATGTTGTGCTTTTAAACTCTTTGTCGGTCTTATCTGTCATTAGACATCTGACCTTGACATGACCCTTAAATAAATGACATGCCTTGTTTTTGAACACAAGATGAAAAGAGGCTGCCTTTTATTAACTTTTTTTAAAGCTAAATCCCAGTTTCAGTCCACATACTGTACAGCTGCACTTTCCTACTTTATTATAGTATAAGTAAGGGAAGATGTGTGTTCAACCCTTGGCTGAATGTGACTAGTTTATGACTATTTACTTTTCTTTAAGAGACATTTGCCCTACAGAATATAGCTTTTATGGTGTGTATTTTGATCTTTGCGACTTTTATCTCCTTGGATTAGGCGTAGTCAGTCATGTATGACCAGTAAAATTTATAATGACAAAAACTAATATTTTTATGTTGCTTTAACTTCTTTTTGTTAAGAAGTTAAGAAGGTTTCGACTTATTTTTTTTAAAGTTATACAAAGTTTAACTTAATATTTTAGTCTGTTTGATTAAGTTAAGATGACTAGACAAGTTAACTAAATAATTCAAGGCAGCAAGAATATTTTTACAGTGTAAGCAAGCATTTAGGATTACTAACAACTTGGCCAGCAGACTCCTTTATGGTCTTAAAGAGACAGTTCACCCAAAAATGTATTGATTCTTCTCTTGTTCCAAACCTGTTTGACTTTCTTTTTTTTCTGTTAAACACAAATGAAGATATTTTGAAGAATGTTGGAAACGTAAAACCATTGACTTCCATAGTATTTGTTTTTTCGACCATGAAAGTCAGTGGTTACAGCTTTTCAGCTATCTTCAAAATATCTTTTTTTGTGTTCAAAAGAAGAAACTGATGAAAAATTTTTCATTTTCAAATTCATTTTTGTGTGAACTATCCCATTAAAACTATTAATCAAAGCATTGGTAGGCAGTATTTGGAATTAACTAAAGGTGCAGTATGTAAGTTTGACACCCAGTGGTTGAACTAGGTATTGCATTCCTGGATCAAAACAAAGGCAAGTACAGGTTGCCAGATTAAAACCAAAAGGAGCGAGTCTGATGAACGAGCCTAAAGGCTGCTTTAAATCTTGTTCTATATAAAAGCAACGGCGCGCGAAAGAAGGAATATTCTCCATATTAAAAGGAGTTTTTGTTCTAACCAACACCTCAAATTTATATATTAGAAACAGCTTCTGTTTCTTGCAGCTGAACAACAGAAAACTGAACATGATTACCTCAGGTACACCTTATGTGCTTTATTCAGCGTTGAATGCTAACAATGTGAGTTTGAATGCCATTTTACATGACATTTATAGCCATATACTGAAAGCAAGAGAAGATATTTTACCTCAGATCTTGAAAATTAAATGAACCGTTTGAAATTGAACTTTAGATCTGTGACTCAAAACCAAGACATATCAGTGATTCAGCATGTACATTCAATAATATTAAAGAGGTTGAATATGTATTAGATTATATACCTTACATTCCGTTGGAGTGCAGTAAGTGCACTATTCTGTGCTTCTGAATGGCTGTATTTAAATTTCTGTCGTGTTTCGTCTGGTGCAAACAGCCAAATTGCTTATCACTGCAAATCTCATCATGCAGCATGCTGTTAGGACACAGCGTTACAATGTAACCTGCTCACCTAATGTTTACGCTTGTAATATTTATATTATTTGCTAATTAATAACCTCATGTGGAATCTGCATCTCATTTGCTACTGTCCACTAGAGGTTGCATTTCGGTCACAAGCGCATGCTCACTGTTTTCCATCAAGGCAACCCGGGGTGCTGAAATATAATTGGCTAAACTGGCATTGGGTGGGTTAAATGACAAAATCAAAGACAGCCATTCCGGCACGAAACACCCATTTTCAAAGCAGAATATCTGACTTCAGCATTGTTTTTCAGATAAACAAGTGTTCACTTGTGGCTGATTACTTCTGCGTCAAGCGCACGCATATGCTACGGCGCAGCCTACGCGTGGACGCATATCCCTCGCCGTGGCCGTCGGCGACGTTGACGCGCACCTCTCAAAAAATCTTACGCGTAGCGTAAGCTCTGTGATTGGTCGGCTTGGTAGTGCTGACGAGTGTGGGCGGAGGTGAGAGCTGCGCGAGCGTGTTGCAGCAAGTGTTTACAAGTGTGGAGTCCCGTGAAGGAGCTCCGGATGGAGACAGTAGTTTTGTGTTTACCTTATGATTAAAGTTGTTGCACGTCCGCCGGTTCCCGCCTCAAAATGAGTGAGTCTGAGCCACTTGTACATTAAGGAAGCGTTCAGAAAAAACCAAACACCAGCGAAGAAACTCAACACAGAGGAACATAAAAACCTACTGCCAGCTAGCGTTTGGAAGTGTTATTGCAGACCAATAGAAACAGTGCACAGAAGTATAAATGCATGGCTACGTGCAAGGCTTGCGCCGTGGGTCACGCCGATCACTTGACGCAGAAGTATAAACCAGGCTTTAGCATGTTTCTTAAATATCTGCAAACATGTTATAGTATTTTTATGATTCAGAAAAGTCAAAAACTTACATACAGCACCTTTAAATATGATTTATTGGTTATATTTATTTATAAATCAAAAAAGTCTTGATTTAGTTTTAACGGATTATGTGGTAACAAAAGAGGTGAATGATGGAATTAATAGACAAATCAGCGGACTGACCACATTGCGCAACATCTAAAATGCTGCTTTAGTTATTCTAAAATCCCTCAGCCAAAGTCCATCATCAAAGTGGTTCAATATTATTAACTCCCAGAACTGTCTCTTCAAAAACTACCATGCATTATTTGCATTTCATCATCTTCTTCTGAGGCACAAGTGATTTATTAAATAAGAAAAAGGCCCACAGTGGCTTCTACTGCAGCAAAAAATATTTTGATATTTGACAGCAATTTATCAGGAAGTTATGTTTTTGTTCTCTTTGACTCACTGGAAGGAAGCAGTGTTTGATTCGATTTATGCGATAATCCAGTTTTGTGCACAAGTTTAATTTGCATCTTTGTATGGAGGGCATGGTGACATTAACATTGGGACTGGAATACATCCCAAGACTGTGTGCAACTCTTCAATGCAACAGTTTCAGCAATCACTCAGACAGATTCCTGAAAAGTATGAAAATAATCAAGCTTTAATTGATGTCCAAACCAATTCTGTGCTGCCGAGAATGAGTTGGGCTCATTCTATTATGGTTCTCCAGCATCTTAAGGCCAATAAACTGGGCCGGTTTCTCATAGAGAGCTGCTCCCAGTACTTGCACTATGGCAGATGCTGAGACCCACAGCACACACACATACACACACTGATTCTGTACAGGACACAACTGTTACAGCTCAACAAAATGAAAACAAAAACATTCATCTTTAAAAAGATCCCGCAGGTGGTGCTACATTTCATACATTTATATGGAAACTAAAACTTGATGTTGCAGCTACGCATATAATAATAAGACAATACTATTATTAGGCAAGATGATGATGTAAAAAATGAGGAATAAGAAAAGTTATCTGCGATTATCATTGGCGAAAGAGTGAAATCTAGTATGAAACTTCAGTTTGAAGAGGTAGATTAACTAATTCGAGTTAGTTACTTACAAACGCTGTCCATCTATGACTAACCAAACATTTGCTGAATGTGAATATGTAAATAACATATTAAGGTGCAGGATGTTGCTGGTGGATCCAGGATAACAGGAAGTGACATCATATAATGCCGTACTGAGCCAGCTCATGTAACTCCAGATGACTGTACGCCTCCCATGGACAGATTACATTAAAGTCTGAAATACAATTGCACATTGTTTTAAAAGACAAGAATATAAGAGTAGATAAAATAAATTACATATACAGTAATAATATGTTTGACTTAAAATTGTTGATACCTGTTCCCAATCCCTCCATTCCAGGAATTTCTTCACCAAATCTAGGGGGGGGGGGGGGGGGGGGGGGGGGATAAATAATAATAATAACATTAATATTAACAAAAATACAACAAGCAGATCCATCCAAGAACAAATGAAACATATTTAAAGTAGTTTGTAGTACCCAATGACACCCTTTTTGGGTGGTTTGCTCTTAAACTGGCGTGTTGACCTCTGTTTGAACTTAGGTGGGCCCTTGTGGGGACTGCCAGGTCCCGTGGCACGTGTGGCACCTTTGCTGTTCGATTTAGGCTTGGAAACATCCATATTCTCAAGTAGGAAACGAATGGAAAAAAACTGTGCAGTAATTTGATGATAACCTGTGAAAGAATGAGGGGGTTAAACAGAATAATGTGGCATGACGCAATACTGTTGATATAGTTATTTATATAGTAAACTTCATTGTTAATGGCATGAAGAAATATGTATAAAATATTTGAAATATAATTAATCTCTTATAAAAAAAATATTTGAAATATAATTAAAAATATAAAAGTAGAAAAAAATGATTTTAAAAATGATATTAATAATATGTGTTATAAAAGATTAATAAAAAAAAATTTAATTATTATGTTGTTATAATTAATATAATTACTCCATGACACAACAAGCTCAAAACATTATGCAATTCGGAGTGTGCCTCACACAGAGTGGGCTTGACAAACCACCTGTAAAAACTTTTCACCTCATGCACATCTGCACTCCCTCCTTACTTTAGCACATTATCTGATTAATAACATATATTACAATTAGCACTTCTTGTGTGCATTGCCTCTTCTTGTTGAATCACCAAATGCCTCAATTGTAAATCGCTTCAGACAAAAGCGTCTGCTAAACGACTAAATGTAAAAAAAAAAATGTTTTATTGAAGTGCAAATTATAAATCAATTTATAAAAAGAACATAAGGATCGAACCTGCTCTGATCACAGCAGCAGATTGTGCATAATAATAATAATTATAAATCCCTGAGCCACCAATGTCCAAGAGATCTTTTTATTAATCCCCCTTACAAGCCCACCCGTAATCTGCTGTCTAGAAGGTTTCTCAATTAATCTCCTTAGATGAAGGTCAATGCACGATAAGCAAGTCTACAAGTCAAAGTCTTTGTTTAATAAGCTAGAGCACACATAAAAATGCACTGTTTGCTTTTAAAAGGCAATTTTGTTGCAATAGTTTTCTGTCACAATTGAAAACGTGAGTCCATATACATGTCTATTTAAGGTGCACTTAAAATGACATTACATGAACAAAACATATCAAAGCAAATGTCTATTTGCATCTCAAAAATGCTGTTTTTTTTTTAAATTATTTAATTGAATGTTAATTATCAGGTCTACTCAAGTTCACAGAGGTGTAGTTCATCACATAAAGAGACTTGTTCATATAACATTCATGATGATAATTATAACAGCATCTATATAGCATCCACATTAATAAATCATAATAATATTCCTTTTTGCTATAAGTGTGCACAATTTTTAATGTAAAGTGTATTCTTACTAGTTAGCTGTCAATGTTTTTTGCACTCATCAACTTGAAAAAAAAAACACCCAGAAAGTTTCCATCAATAGTTTCTATTTTCCTGGGTCAGTTGGCGTTTCTGTGTGAAGTTTGCATGTTCTCCCCGTGTTTGCGTGGGTTTCCTCTGGGTGCTCCGGTTTCCCCCACAGTCCAAAGACATGTGGTACAGGTGAATTGGGTAGGCTAAATTGTCCGTAGTATATGAGTGTGAATGAGTGTGTATGGATGTTTCCCAGAGATGGGTTGCAGCTGGAAGGGCATCCGCTGTGTAAAACATGTGCTGGATAAGTTGGCGGTTCATTCCGCTGTCGCGACCCCGGATTAATAAAGGGACTAAGCGGAAAAAAAATATGAATGAATGAATGAGTTTCTATTTTCTGTTATGGTCATAAATAATAAATCTGTTTAAAACTGTAAATGAAACAAAACAATATTGGAGAATTTATTACAAAAAAAAATATTATTTCAGTCTTTTTATTTCAAAATATTGTGTTGAAATTAAGACCGGCGACTTGTCAGGAAAAATTATTTCTACAGCAGTTTAGTGCTGTAAAGTGTTGAGGAGAGTGTTAGGATTTTTAAAGTTTTATCATTACATTATCTCTGATTTAAACGAACATTAAATACACATATTACACAAACGTAACAGAAATTGCCAACTTACAATGTAAAAAGCCAGCCTGATCTCACGAGAAAATGTAAGTATTTTACATTTTGTCAGTTTAGTGGCTAATTTGTACAAATTCAGTCGTACGAAAATGTACGATTTTAAAAAGGAGGCGTGGCACCCAACCCCACCTCTAAACCCAACCGTCATTGGATGATGAGCAAAGCGTACTAAATTGTACGAATTAGATTGTACGAGTTCATACGAATTAGCCACTAAATCAAAAGTTAAAATTTGCCGTGAGATAGCGTTGAAAAAGTAATTAGTTCAGTCTAAAAAGTGAGTCTACTTTAAAAAGCTACAAGTTGACTTTACTTTTAAAAAAAAGTGAGTAAACTCATTGTAACTAGAAATGGTTATGTTTATTTAACTTAATTTTATATAACAACACACATCATTTACATAATACTTTCAAGGCAATTGGAGTTTTATTAATTAAAAAAGTAGCCAACAAATCACATTTTATCATGTAGTTAGTTTTTTTTTAAGTATATGACACTTTTCATCAATTCAAACCAATATATTAGACAAATGTTTTGCTTGGTAAATGCACCAATCCAATGAAATTTTTACATTTCTAAGTATATTTCATATTTTTTCCTAAATACTTAAGTGATTACTTTATTACTATACCATCTCCGGAAAAGCGAAACCCCTCACAACAGTTTTTGTACCTTTTTCCAAGAATATATATAGAAACATACAGCACTACAGTTAACTACAGCAAATATAAACATTAAAATCATTTCCATGCTCGAAGTTGTGCTGTGTTTGTACTCACCTGCTGGTCTTTTGTCTGCGCCGGTCAAAATGCTGCTCTCTGTAATCACACACTCTCAAACAGCTCTTATACGCTAGTCGATCGGAGCATCATAAGATGATTAAACATGCACACGATGGTCCTTCCTCTTCCCAGAACACTGCAGCTGTCATCATCAGCCCAAAGGCAACATGAGGCCACATTCACATGTGCAGCTATGAAATTAATCCTGTTTGTTTTCCATAGTCCGTGCAATACTAAATTAGACACACAGCTCTGGTTAATTCTAGAGTTGTGTGGTTGATATTATTTCTGTGTTCACTCTTGTACATTCTTTACTTTGATTTATCAAATGGTAGGGTTGTGTTTTTTTTTTTTTGTTTTGTTTTGTTTTTTTTGCTTCTGCTTACTTTTCTAGACTATTTTGTCATTATTTTATAGGTATTTTTGGAAATCTTTAATTTTTTCCCCACTGCATGCACTGTAAAATAAAAAAAAGTTGACTCAACTTAAAATTAAGGCAACAAACCTTAGAACATTTGAGTTTACTAAACTTAAATAGAGTCAAGTGCAATAATTGGGTTGAAAGTTGAGTCAACTTAAAAATGTCCTGAAGTTTGTTGCCTTAAAATTTTAAGTTGAGTCAACTTTTTTTTCACAGTGTGGTACAGTTTGGTTTGGTATGGCTAGCTTTTGGGAGCTTTTCCACTGCATTTCATACCTAGAAGCTGGTACATTTATTTATTTTTTTAAGTATGTAAGGTGAGGCTCCAAGCAAGCCATATACACTCAAAATATAATGTTTGCTGTTTGTTCAAACTACTTACTTAAAATGAGCAGAAACAACACAATTCTTGAGTTTTTGTGGGGACAACTAAATTGTTTTGTCAAATTCACTCAAATTTGTAAAAACTAATAAATTAACTTAATTCTTTCCTGTTGTCCTAACAAAAATGTATTGTATTGAACGCAACATCCACACACAAACCAACACATGCTCATTAAAAGTGTAAAGGCCAGTATGACACCAACAATGTTTGTTCCTTTTCACACTAATGATATTTACAAGGATATATATCATCAACCAATGAAGGATTGTTTTGGTGTAGTTTTTGCACAAAAACCAAAAAAAAAAAAAAACCTAAAAACGTACCACAAGTAACACATTTCAAATTCGCAAAAAAAAAAAATGCACAGCGCCCTCCAGTGGGTTTGATTTGTCATCTAAACATTGAAACCAAAACATGCCCGGAGCAACATATTTTGCATTTCAGAAATGTGGCGTTAATTATACTGTGGAACTGCAGCCAAACATATATTGAAGTATTTTGTGGTTTCACAAAATAGGCTGAAGCACATACAGTAGTCAACCTTTGAAGTGGATCTAAAACACTTTCAAAGTTGTCTTAAGACAAGAATGGACGTGGTTCAATAGTTTTAGGACAACTTTGATGAAAGGTTGTGATCCACTTTAAATGTTGACTATACTGTATATTCCAATGAGCCTGTGTTGGATTAAATCAATTCATTAACGTATGGTTTATAAAACGTGGGTAGGCCTGTTTACTAATAATTTATTTACTTACACTTGTTAACCCTCAAGCTCACGTATTCGTACACGACACATCCAGTGTGGTGTTACGCAACTGTTTTTCTGAATCACTCATCTAGACGTCCCGTGTGTGTCGGTGTGTGTTGGGAGTCCTGCTTTCGGTGTGATCAGCAGTCTGTCAGATAATCTCAACAGCTCCGTTCATTCATAGAAACGATTAGCAATGTGAGCCAGACTCAGACTAACAGCACTACAACAGCTTTAGTTTTAGTCCCATTTACACTCACACAACCAACAATGGGTGACCAATAAATTTAAACTAAAAATTTTTACATTAAAGAATATTTCTAGGGTGTACATTTTGTGCATCTCTTGAAGACAAAAGCTAATTTTAACACAAAGCAGTGACAAGACAAGTTTATTGTCGTATGTAAGTCGTATTAGATACATTTTGACAGATACATTTTTTAAAACATTAATATTTAATCATAATAATTGCTTGAACAAACAATATAATAATAAAAATGTAAGTATATTCACATATTAAATGTAGTTGGTAGAAATAATACAATGTTGAACTGTTGAGTTTATAAAGCATATAATCGTATATTTCATGTATAATGTATTATCTATTTTAACATTGCATTGGGTATTATATTCAACATATGTATAGTAAAGTTAAGATTATACACTTATTGTAAAAATGTCTCACAGATATTTATTAGAAAAAAATACAGCAGTTTTGTAATTGAATAAATTCACACTGATTATTATAACTTGTATCATATCTTTGTAGATGTGTTTTAGGTAACATTGTATCAACTGTCTTAAGACTGTGAAGGTTGCGTCTTGTTGCACCGCAAACAATTTTTGCATCATACTCAATTTCTGAATATTTGTATATATTTAATATACAGTTGAAGTCAGAATTATCAGACCCCCTGAATTATTACCCCCCCTGTTTATTTTTTCTCCAATTTCTGTTTAACGCAGAGAAGATTTTTTTCAAAACATTTCTAAACATAATAGTTTTAATAACTCATTTCTAATAACTGATGTATTTTATCTTTGCCATGATGAGAGTAAATAATATTTGACTAGATATTTTTCAAGACACTTCTATACAGCTTAAAGTGACATTTAAAGGCTTAACTAGGTTAATTAGGTTAACTAGACAGGATAGGGTAATTAGGCAAGTTATTGTATAACGATGGTTTGTTCTGTAGACTTTCGCAAAAATATATATAGCTTAAAGGGGCTAATAATTTTGACTTTAAAATGTTATTTTTCAATTAAAAACTGCTTATATTCTAGCTGAAATAAAACAAATAAGACTTTCTCCAGAAGAAAAAATATTATCAGACATACTGTGAAAATTTCCTTGCTTTGTTAAACATCATTTGGGAAATATTTAAAAAATAAAAAAAAAATTAAAGGGGGGCTAATAATTCTGACTTCAACTGTATATATTTTGATATTTTTATATATATATATATATATATATATATATATATATATATATATATATATATATATATATATATATATATATATATATATATATATATATATATTTAAAAAACACAACAGTTAATACAGAAAGAAACTATTGCAGTTGTCCAATACAATACTGCAATTTGTAGTAAAATACATCCTGGGGGACAATCCTCCATCATAAAGTCATCTGTCATCAGATTTGTCAATTTGCGGTTTGTCTTCATATTTATCTATTTATGGATCTTCCTTTTCAACAAGAACTTCTTTATCATCAGGCCCAGTGGAACATGTTTTACCTGAATCCCCAGCATCAAGAGTTGCTGTATAAAAAAGAAAGAGCATTCTGATTTACAGAAAGGCATTTAACAATTTTTTTTATTAATAATATTTTATGAACATTGTCGTGGAATCCTGGTAACTTTACAGCATTATGTTTACTTTAAAGACTGTTTTATTAAGAACTGTGGTGTAATAGTAGAGCTTTACAACTGTAGTATAATTTAAATTAACATTAAATAATCAATATATATATATATATATATATATATATATATATATATATATACACAGTTGAAACCAAAAGTTTACATACACTCTAATAAAAAAGGAACATAACCATTTTTTAAAAAAAATATCTGATGGTAAATCATACTAAACGTTTACTATTTTAGGTCTGTTTGGATTACCTAAATGATTTACGTTTGCTAAATGCCAGAATAATGAGAGAAATTTATTTATTTATTTATTTATTTTTGAGAATTTTTTATTAATTTCTAGACAGTCAAAAGTTTACATACATTTCTTTGGTATTTTTTTAGCTTTGCCTTTAAACTGTATAACTTCAGAACGTCATGGTCAAATGTTTTGGGTATCCTTCCACAAGCTTCTCACAATAGTTTGAAGGAATTTTGGCCCATTCCTTCTGACAGAATTGGTGTAACTGAGACAGATTTGTAGTCTTGCTCGCACAAGCTTTTTCAACTCTGCCCACAAATTTTCTATAGGATTGAGGAAAGGGCTTTGTGATGGCCACTCCAAAACACATTTTAACTAATTTGGCATTAGGGTCATGGTCTGTTTGGAACACCCATTTGTGGCCAACTTTTAATTTCCTGGCTGATGTCTTGAGATGTTGCTTCAGTATTTCTACATAATGTTCTTTCTTCATGATGCCATCTATGCTGTGAAGTGGACCAGTCCCTCCTGGAGCAAAACAGCCCCACAACATGATGCTGCTGCCCCCATACTTCAAAGTTGGGATGGTGTTCCTAATCCTTGTAAGCTTTCCCCTTTGTCCTCCAAATGTAACACTGGTCATTATGGCCAAACAGTTAAATCTTAGTTCCATCAGACCACAGGACATGTCTCCAAAAATTATTCTTTTTCCCAGTGTAATTTAGCAAATTGTAATCTGGCTTTTTTGTAGATTCTGGCTTGTTGACTTTCCCTTGTTGTCACACAAGGAAGCAGTGTGTTTGAGGTTTTCCTTAAATACTATTCTACAGTTGTGCCTCCACATACACATACACATACATACAATGCAAGCATCCAATTGTCACATATACATTGCCATAAGGTTAACTATCTCTCTCATTGTATTATTATAGTTATAAAGACATTTTAAAAAACACCAAGCAGAGTTAACAATTAAAATGATATGGATAATCCAGTTGAATGTGAATTAAATGATTTTACTGTATGATGTGGAGGTAAAAAAGCAAACTGACCTTGTTTTATTCTCCTATTCACAGTCTTTAGTTTACAGTTTTCTGAGAAGAAAAAAAAAACAGAATGAAGACAAGAAATAAAAAACATTAAACAGAAAAATCACAGTAAAAACTTTCTAACAAAAATAGTAATTGCAATTTTTTCATCTCACTTTTTCTTGCAAATCTTGTAATTCTGTCAGAAAAAGTCAGAATTGTGAGATTTAAACACACAATTGCAAATATATACTTGTTATTTTGAAAAAAGGTTAAATTTGTTTTCTGAGAACGTTTTGAAAAATCTGAATTGTGAGATATGAATTTATGACAAAAATAAAAGAACTGACTTTAATAAAAAAAAATTAACTGCAAAATGTAAACTGAGAGGAAGACCTTAGAAATTGGACTGATTAGAAATTTGAGTTTCTGAGCAGTTGGACAGGTGTACCTAATAAAGTGGCCAGTGAGTGTATGTATTTATCGAAAAAAGGGGAAAAATCGATCTAAGTGACAAATTTTCCTTCATGTGACAAAGTACATACACATTGCCTTTTTGTGGATGCACAGAGACTTTAAGTCAAGAGTGCAACTCTGACTTCAAGAAACAAAGCTGCTGAACAACTGTTTATGTATAGAAATGATGTAAAAGTGTGAAGTACCAAGTTCAAATATAAATATTTCACCTCTGTATTTATGCAGAAGCACAGCAAACATCATTGCAGCAAAACCACTGAGCACAACTATAATTGAAATGAGGATGGCTGTTGTCCTCCACATTTTAAACACTTCACCTGTAAAATAAAATAAAAAATAGGCAAAACAGGCAGATTGTGAAAGTCAAATTTTTATCATTTTTTGATCAAAAATTTTTAATAATGTGATACATGATGATACAATGATGTATTTGTACTGTACACACACACATACTGTATATTGAGCAGTTCCTCTGTGTATCAATCAGCTTAATTAATAATAACAAGTAATTAATTATGAACATTTAGATTAGTTTTCCTGTTAAAGAGTCATGAAACCCCCCTCTTTCGGTTCAAGTCTACCTCAGAATTAAAAAAAACGCTTCATGATGGGCGTGGAGCGCTGCGAACAGAGGGAGGAGTGGGCGTTGCAAGCAGAACAGGGGAAAAAGAGGGGAACGAACAACTACTGTATTGTCAGTTGGCTCACAAAATGGACACAAACTGTAAGGATTTTATAGTTTACAAAGTTAAAATGCAAAGAAATAAACAGTAGGTAATTTAGTGCCCTGCTACATTTGTTATTCATAATTTCATATACACATAACCACAATTTGTTCTATCATTATAAAGATAATCATGTTTATATAAACACTATAAATGAGGAGGACTTCTCTCCTCCTCAATCCTCGGGTCTGAATGCAGACAGAGGATAGCAGTGCAGCAGGTGTCTTGCCCTATCTATTCCAACCATTAACCCTGCCGGTAATCTGGAGGATTTTAAACATAGGCGAACACAGCAGCACAGATATAGGCAATCTGTCTGAATGGTAACGAACTCAAATTATAATAGACCAAGTCCGCCATTCTCCAATTCTCGTACAGCTCTCTCAAAAGAAATGCTTGCTACAAATCAACAGCTTTGCTGTATCGGCCCTGACAGCATCACGGGGAAACACATGCAACAAACCCTATGAATTATGGAAACAAACACAGACGACCCTTCATGAACGACTAAATATTGCTTGTTGTAAATGGACGCGGTCTCACATTAGGTCTCACAGCTTGGCAATTCTGCCTTGCCTTCAAGCTTGCATGTGCTCTCATGCATAATTAAGAAGCAGGGTCTTCTCATAGGATAAGAAAACTCAGGTATGAATAATAATGGGAAAACCGACGTGTCATCACTCCACTAGCAAATTTGCGCTACGTCATTTTAAACCCAGAAGATAAAATGTTGTAACTGATGCTCAACACACACAAATCTGTTAAAATTTCAAAAAAGTACTCCAGGGTCTTGAACCTTTATAGCAAAAATAATATTACAGTCAACTCATCTGCTTGTCCAATGAGCTAGAAATATACTAATTTAAAGACCTGAATTCATTTTAAACTACAATTTCATTTAAAAATAGTATTATCTTACTGGGTTAACAGTATCAGAAGTTAGTCAGCATTTAGCATTATCAACACATTTAAAGTGAATTGTTCTGCATCTGAAAGCAGACAATTAAATGTAAGTACAATAATTAAATGACGCTTATGGAAATATATGAACAATATACATCTATATACACGGTAAAAATATCTGTTAATTAGCAGTTTCTGTATTTTGTGATTCACAAGTGTTTTTAGTTTATTTACGGTTGTAAATTGCATAATGGGATGGTGATCTCTGCTCTGTCAACTTTTGATGTTGAAAATTCCACTCTGCAGTTAATAGTGACCTTTATTGACATATACGAGATAATCAGCCTGATCTCACGAGGAAACTTAAGTATTTTACGTTTTGTCCGTTTAGTGGCTAATTCGTACGAGTTCAGTTGTACAAAAATGTACGATTTTAAAAAGGAGGCGTGGCACCCAACCCCACCCCTAACCCCAATCGTCATTGGGTGATTAGCAAATCGTACAAAATTGTACGAATTAGATTGTACGAATTCATACGAATTATCCACTAAATTAAAAAATTACGAATTGCCGTGAGATTGCGTTGGAAATAATATACAGCGAAATAAGTCTGTAAAATAACAGAAAATGTACTGGTAGTTTATTACAAGGTTTTTGTACCATAATTTAGAACACCAACCAGGCAATTTAGCACTTTAAAACATATAGGTCTCAAAAAACGATTCCTCGAGGGCCGCAGCTCTGCACAGTTTTGCTCCAACCCTAATCAAACACAGCTGATCTAACTAATCAAAGTGTTCAAGACTACTAGAGACTACTAAGCAGGTGTGAGTTGGAGGTGGTTGGAGCTAATCTATGTAGAGCTGTGGCCCTCCAGGAATTGAGTTTGAGACCATTGCAAAACTATTTTAAAAAGTCACTTTTTCGAACTTTTCAAAATTAAAAGTTGTTGGCAGAAAGATCAAGGTCCCATAATGCAGTTCAAAGGCATAAATAAATTGGGAAAAATAATCACAAAATACAAAAAAAAACTTCTAAATTATGGATATTTTTTACAGTGTAGTGTACATGTAATCCAAAGAGAAAGACAGAGAAGCAAAGAACACACCCTGGCTACACTTCATCATGTTTAACCATAAAAAACTACATAAAATTAAAGTGCGAGTACATACGTGATGTGATGATCTGTGCCTCCAGCATGTGATGCTTTAGTTTGACTCTGCAGTGAATCTTGTCGTCGCTGTGATAAACAATGACTGTTTGTTTGACGCTGAACGTGCCTGCTTTCCTGTGCGTCTCTGTAGTTTCTGGCCTCAGACTGACTCCTTCATGATCCAGCCACTCCAGATGCGGTTCAGGATACCAACCTTCAGATTCACACTGAAGATGAAGCCCTCCTGAAGGATTGAATCCATCTATGGTGATCACTGGAGGCCATCCTAAAGCTACGACATGAACAAAAACATTCACTGCATGAATGTTATTTCATTGTTTTTTGTACTCTGATTTATTACCTGTAGATTATTAAGATATGAACACTTATAAAGAATGTTCTTATTTTACATCCCTAATCCGACCCATTGCCTAAACCAAACTACTTGTCAGGAAAGAACCCAAAAGCAGGTGAAAACAAATAATTTATTATACCATTAGTAAAAAATAGTAAAAATGGCAAAAAAACAAAAACAAATACCTCTACTAGCAATGTCTCAGTCTCAGAAGAAAAAAAACTACAAAAACTCAGTTCAACAAATAGGAAAGAAAAAATGCAGCAGGCAGTCTTCAACTTAGTCCAAAAAATGAGAAAATGGCAAAAGAAAATACTTGCAGACTTGTCGCTGGAATTGTTGGGGGAGAATGACTGATAACACCCAGGAACTGGTAAAACAGAGGCAGGTTGGAGGGGAATCAAGCAACGGTTAGAACCAGGCCAGTGTCAAGGACATCATAAGAAATAATCAGGAGAAGCACAAACAAAAGAACATGTGGCTAACACAAACAAACAAAACAGATTAAACCAGCTGATTAGCCTGGAGTCCTGGCCCTACTACCTTAATAACTATTATTAAGCAGCTAATCAGTGGTTTACTGAGCTAAAAGTCATAGTTAATGGTTTGTTAATAGTGTGAATTGTACATTAAAACAAAGTGTGACCACAAATAATACCATACAGATGAGCAATGAAAATAGTTTCCAGCAGTAACTAGGTAACAGTGCTACCAGCATTGCTCCTGCTGGGAATTATGGTACAGTAGCAAACTCTTGATTATTATGCTGGAATGAGAGTATAGTTCCTAGACTAGAAAAGAGCAACTTTTAATTTTCTGTCAGTCTTGGTACATGATGTAACTACAGTCTTATCTGATTCAATGATCTATGCTAAGCTAAGCTAAAACTGCTAAGACTCAGACATCGCCTGAACGGATTAAAAAATGGTAAAACTGTTTAATTCTGAGCCCGTTTCCAAAAAATGTGTTCCTTTAAAGGCAGTAATTATATGCTAATAATAAATAAGCAACTTGCAATTGGTTCAGGCCTGGATTGGCTAATCGGGAGGACCGGGAGAATTCCCGTGGGCTGGTCCGTTTTTTGGCCGCAAAGTCCGGTGTCTCTAGCTGCTTGCACTCTCAGCAGTCGCACTTTTTTCATTTATTTATTTATTTGACCATAGCCTCACTTTTTTTATTCATTATTTTGCCGCAGCTTCGCTCTTTTTTTATTTATTTTTTTGCAGCACCGTGATCAAAATGCAGCCTACAGGTTAATGATGACGTAAATATCATTCAACCCCAAACAGCGGCACCTTATGAATAAAAGAATTTGAATAATTCATATCAATGAATATTACACCTGCTCAATGAAAATCAGATGATTCACTACATTAATAAATCTGACATAACTTGATCAGAAATCTAAAAAGAGGAGAAAAAGATAAGCCAGCAATAGAAAGTAATACTGTGGTTAAAAGAGTCTTGCAGATAACAGTGCAGCATAACAGCATCATAACATCATTGTAGTTCAGTGGTCATAACGTTGCGTTACGACGCCACCGACTTGAGTTCGAATCTCATCTGAGTATTTTTTTTTTTTTTTTCATTTTTTGTGTTAAGACATATAATACTGTTTGGGTTACTTATATAGGTGCACATATTTTATTTTTATTTTTTGTGTGACCACCGTTACAAAGGACTGGATATCTATAAAGAATTTTACACAGAAAATATATTCAGATATTGCAGAAAAGGACATTGTGATGTGTTAAAGAATAGTGTTGGAGATTTAGCTACCCTTTAATGTTCTCATATTTATGAAAAACATTTGAAGTTCTAAAGCAGCTGTTTCCTTGAAAAAGACGTGATAGTGTCATTAGAAACTGAATTGGAAATGACGTTATTTTAATATAGTCAGTCGTAAACTGAGGAGGGCCGGTCTAAGGCTTGAAACTCCAGGGCTGAAAAGGAGTCCCACTCCGGCCCTGAATTGGTTGCATATCTTTACACCAAATGTTTTTTTTTGATCGATTTACTGTACTGCATGCTAGAGATGACCGGAAATTATCACTGAAATATCACCCAAATCTGCGGCTTCATACTAATCATCCTCCTGCCCGCACATATAATTTAACCTGATATACATATGCATACCCAATCATCACTTTAATAATTCTAGTTCTTTGTTTTAAGCATGATGAAATATCCAGTTTATGCTTAAATCTGAAAGCGCACCGTGTTTAACGTGTCTTTAGCCGTGTCGGTGTGACGTCGATATGGAACTCAAGCCCCACCCATTTGTTGCGCATGCAGACCTGGGAAAATTGAAACCCCCGGCCCCGCCCACAAACACTGTGGAAAGAAAAAGAGGAAGACAAACACTGTAGCAGATCCCGGTTGAACCAAGTCGCGAAGACGCTGTGCTCTGAAGTGTGAGGGAAAGTTAGTGTTATTTTCCCTACCCAAAGATGAGGCTGTGAAAAGTCAGTGGTTGAAGATTATTTCTGCAAAAAAACCTCAGCATTATAGCCCCAGCCTTGTACTGTGTTCCCATCATTTTTCTGACGAGTGCTTCAGCAATCCACACGCTTACAACGGGGGATTCGTCGGCCGTTTGTTAAAGGAAGGATCAGAACAGACTACATGGAACTTTGTCAGAGTTTGACAGGAACTTTACAGTACACAGTTCATGGATCAGTTCCTTCTTCCATTTCACAAGTGTAAGTAAGTGCGATTAAAATGGTTGCCTCCTTGCTTTCTCTAGCTTGCAAATGATGTATTTAATTGTGTTTTGTTATTTGTAACCACTTGTACTGTATCTGGTTCACTCTTTATATTCTCATATCTCGTCTAAAACCACAAAGAAAACGCTGCGCATGCTGCTTTGTTTATGGATTTAAATGCTTTTGTGAGCTTGCGATCTAATGCCGTTTGTAGTTGCTATGGCCACAGTCAGCTGTTCCTACACAGCAGTCAAGTTTCAAAATCGTTCAGCTTTTCCCACTCTGTGGATTAATACAGAATGTGTGTCATTGTTTGAGCAAAATGCTGGTGTTAAACTGCATTGCTTTAATGCACTCCTGCATTGGGTTCGCACATACACTGCACTCTGACTACTTCAACAATTCTCATTTAAAGTGACTCTCTGTCTCATGCTAAACGCAGTCGATCAATCACAAAAGACATCGGACCAATCAGCGCAGATAACCATCATGCTAAGGAGGGGTTTGGGAACAAATGAATCACTGAACAAATCATATGGGAGGCGTTGGGATAATTAGGTAAAAATAAATGCATATTATAAGACAATGAAAGTGTTTTTTGATCTTGCATGCATATCAGACTGTTGTTGGAGACCCCCAAAACCAAAATATTTTTAATGCATAATAGGGACTCTTTAAAGTGCTTGTCTGACTTTCACTTGATTGGACTTTCAATTTAGCACACACATGATGTTTCATATTTGAGGTACCGGTCTTCTGGCTTTCATATACATACAGCGCTTCACAGTTATAGCATATTACATACCCAGCACTTGATTCATTCTCGTTAACCACAAAACGCTCCAACATGGCACTTTTCTTTCCTTCCTTTTGTTTTGTTTTTAATTCCCCCTTTTTAAGTTTCTCTTGGATCTGTTTCGCCTCCATTTCTTCTCTAGCAAAAGGACCGCCACCATGGGCGCATTTTTATTTTTTTGTTTGAATTTTATTTATTTTTTAATTAGCGTGCAAATTAGGGCCTGTTTACCTGATAAAAAATGCATTAAAAATGTTTAAAAAATACAAAGCAAAAATAATTACTAATTAATCTCATCAACCCGTTATTAATCATAATGTATTTTTTTATTACTGACCCGCGGATTATCCGCAGCACCCGTGAATATAACTGCCATCTGCACATCACTGCTGCATACATAAAAACACAGAAATTAAACCGGACCTATTATGCCCCTTTTCACAAGAAGTAAAATAAGTCTCTGGTGTCCCTAGAGAGTGTATGTGCAGCCTGATCTCACGAGGAAACGTAAGTATTTTACGTTTTGTCAGTTTAGTGGCTAATTCGTACGAATTCTTACGAGTTGAGTCATACGAAAATGTACGATTTTAAAAAGGAGGCGTGGCACCCAACCCCACCCCTAAACCCAACCGTCATTGGGGGATGAGCAAATCGTACTAATTTGTACGAATTAGCCACTGAATCAAAAACTTACGAATTGCTGTGAGATTGTGTTGGTATGTGAAGTTTCAGTTTAAAATACCACAAATAATGTTTTTTAACTCTTTGAAACTGACTCTTTTAGGATTTGATCCAAATTGTGCCGTTTTGGTGACCGTCACTTTAAATTCAATTGAGATTGGGCTCCCAGACCTCTTTTCAAAAGAGGGCCTTTGTGTCAGCATAGTGGCAAATTCCAAAACAAGACTAACATCATATGCTAATGAGGGAAAGATCGTCAGTAATAGGCGGGGCTTTTCCCCTCAGATGACACATACAAAAGGAGAATGTCAATCAAAGTGTTTCCGCAGACTTTGCTTTAAAGTTAATACATTTTTACTAATGGAAGCTGGCTATGTGCACACACTGTTGCCACACTGTCTTTAACCCCTTTATAAAATTTTTGCATATTAGGTCCCCTTTAATATAAACTATGTAAAATCCATAACCCACAAGTTACTCACCTTCAACTGTAAGATCAACTGTGGCTTCATTATTTGAGGATTCAGACCCAATAATACACTTATAACGTCCTTCATCGGACACTTTGACTGATGATAGTCTGAGTGATGCGTTTCCTCTCTGTAGATCTGGATGAATCAGCTGTGTTCTCCCTCTGTAGGAGTCAATCTGCTCTGTTTCTCTGTCTTCATGACTCTCGTAGAGATGCACTAGCGAGTCTCTCAGGTCAGATCTCCGCCACTCCACTCTCATGTCCACAACACTGATGTTGGGTTTGACTGAACAGGGCAGAATCACGTCATCGCCGACTGAAGCAAATACAGCACCTGTCGCTCCTATTACCACATACTGCTCTGTGAAAGAGAAAGAAAACAAGTTTAAGGATTTGTCATTAAGGATTTATGTTCTAAAACATTTTATTTGTGATCATTTGTAAAGAAAGCCCAGCAGAGACTGTAATTCCTTCGTCAGCTTAGGAAGTTCAACCTGCCACAGGAGCTGCTCGTACAGTTCTACTCAGCCGTCATCCAATCCATCCTCTGCTCTTCAAAAACCGTCTGGGTTCAGCTCAGCTGCCAAAACCAACCTCCGTAGACTACAGCGAATAGTCCGGACTCCTGAACGAATCACTGGCACTACCCTTCCTACACTTCAAGAACTGTACTCTTCCAGAGTGAGTAAAAGGGCTCGCAAAATCACTCTGGACGCCTCGCACCCAGCACACTACCTGTTCGAATGAATAATAGGCCATCTACCTCATAAACAGTTAAATATTCCCCTACTGTGCAATAAACGAGCAATACTTTCTCATACGCACTTGTACACAGCACCTTATAACAATATACAATGCAATACTTTCTCCATTCGCATTGGTACACAGCACCTTATAACCTGTATATTTACAACAAATCTGTACACACAACTCAATATCCAGATCTTTTCGACTAACTGCATCTCTGTTTAATGTTTATTGCCTTTTTTCTTTTCTCATATTTAATTTTGTGTTGTCACTTGTCACTTTATGTACACTGGAAGCTTCTGTTGCCAAAACAAATTCCTTGTGTGGTTGAATCACTGATTCTGATTCTGATATGTACTAATGTATTTATCCTTTTCAATAATGTGTCCTGTCAATGATCTCACGGCAATTCGTAACTTTTTGATTTAGTGGCTAATTTGTAGGTATTCATAAGATCTCATTTGTGCATTTAAGCACGATTTGCTCATCCCCAATGCCACGCCTCCTTTTAAAAAGCAAACATTTTTGTATGACTCAATTTGAACTGAAAAACGACTGAACTGAAGTTCGTATAAATTAGCGACTAAACTGACAAAACATAAAATTGTTATGTTTCCTTGTCAGATCAGGCTGGTCTTGCACATAGTTACAAATCAAAAAATCTTTTTTGTTTTGTTACTTTAACTTACTTGAATAAGTTTATCAGCTTTCAACCTAATTTATGTTAAAAGTTTTAAAAGCAAAGTTCACCCAAAAATGAATATGCTGTCATCATTTACTCATCCTGTACTGGTTCAAGTTTAAATTTCTTTTTTTTTGTTGAATTCAATATACTGAAAAGAGGCGGCATGGTGGCTCAGTGTGTAGCACTGTCGCCTCACAGCAAGAAGATTGCTGGTTCGAGTACCGGCTGGACCAGTTGGCATTTCTGTGTGGAGTTTGCATGTTCTCCCAGTCTTCCCTCTGAGTGCTCCGGCTACCCCCACAGTCCAAAAGACATGCGCTATAGATGAATTGGATTAACATAATTGGCCTTGGTGTATGAGTGTGAATGAGTGAGATAGTGTATGGGTGTTTCCCAGTGCTGGGTTGCAGCTGGAAGGGCATCCACTGTCTAAAACATATGCTGGAATAGTTGGTGGTTCATTCTGCTGTGGTGGCCCCTGGTAAATGAAGGACTAAGCTGGAGGAAAATTAATAAATGAATGATATACTGAAGAATGTTGAAAAACTACTATGGATATCTGCCAGTTAGGTGTAAATAAATAATGAGTAAAAGATCTTTTTTTGGTGAACTATCCCTTTCAGGCAGCTTAATTAATGTAAGTTGTAGGAATGGTGTAAAAAAACAAGACAAAGCACTTTTTCTAAAGAAGTAAATTAATAATAGAAAAAGCATATTAAAGCCAGCATCTATTCTCCTTCTACATTTCACCTCTGTATAAACTGAGCCAAAAATCAAGACAAAACCCATTTACTTTTCTGACACAGTTATTTTTGATGCATATTTCTTTATGTGAGTATTTGTGTATTGACGTACAGTTAAGTCATTATCATTTTAAAAAATTGATCCCTGCATGCTGTAGTTGGTCAATGACCAGATTACTGTACATTGTGCCCTACATAAGTTACTTATTAAATGCTTTTTGCCCTCTTTCTTCAACATGTAAGCACTTCAAATATTTACCTGATCTTGAATCTTTAATTCCACAAGCAATCAGCAGCAGCAGCAAATAAATAAACATCATGCCTAAAGAGCACAGGTGCTAAAAAAGAAAAGCATTTTAGTTTTTAAATAAAAGCACACAGGTATTAATGTTGATATATATATTTTACACTTCATATACCCAGTAAATCTGATAATCAACAAGACCTACCTTTTTATTTCAACTTCCTGCGGTCGATTTTTCTCGCCTTCAGATCAACACTGACGCTTATTTAAGAGTGTGCATAAAGATGTTCGTAAGAGATCAGACTGAACTAATTTCTGGTTTAGTTTCATTTCCACATATCACTAAACTACTGATAACACAGTACCTCCCATCGCAGTTTATAAGCCCTCTTTCTGAAGTCAATGTCTTCAGCTTACAAATAGGATTTATTACTGAATTTGTGTGTTTAGGTTTAGGATGAGCTAGTTAAAAGGGTAGTGTATAAAATTATGGCTACATTTTCCGTCTCCAAGATAAATCTTCTATTAATGAAACTGTTTTGAATAATAACACAAATTATACCAAGTTATGTGTATTTAGAGACATTTCATCATGAAAAAATATCATTAAAAACTCATACTATACATATTTTTGACAGTCTACACCTCCTGAATCAAACATTCAGCTTCAATTATCATGAAATAATTAAGTCTAATTTAAATGTTGTTTTTCTGTTAAATAAACATTGGCATGAAATATTTATTTTCTGTATTATTTGTGATTTCAGTAATAAAACTTGTGTCAGTTCCTGCATGTTCATAGTCAACTCTGTTAGAAGTCATAGCAATCTTTAAAGCACTGATAGAAAAAGGCATGTAACTTGCTCCAAGTGATGTTATTTCCTCTGGCGGGAAACTCTGGAAGGCATTGAGGCATGTCATATATTCTTCCCTCATTTATGTGCAGTAAATATTTACGATAGACCAATACTATTCATTATTTGTCAACTCTGTTATTGTGATATTTAATTAAATGTCTCATTCTCTTTTTTTAATAAAAATAAGAAAATGGTATAAATACGTACACTTCTGTTTTAGCCTTGCCATGTGGCGTCTGGTTTGAGGTTAGCATCTTGAGCTAAAGCACAACATGCTGAAAAATGTCAACTCTGTTTTTGTCAACTCTGTTAGTGGTTTAAAAAAGTAATAATAATAATAATCTGAACAACAATTAGCAACAGATATAAAAAAAAAAAACCCTATATCATATTTAGGCCTTTTGCAATATATTACATTAATAATGGGTTCAGTTTACTGTATATTATACATTTGTATATCATTCCACTTTTATGAATGAGTCAGAAAAACAGATCTCACTTTTAAGACAGCAAAACACACAAAATACAGTGCTCAACATAACGGAGTACACCCCATTTTGAAAATGAATAAATGTATCCATTTCTCAGCGAATATAGGTCATATATTTTGGTGCATTTAAACAAAACAAATATATTTATTAAAATAATATTTTAGTCATCAAACATTTTTAAAAATAGAAAGTTTTTACATTTAAATCCATGTGAAATATTGAAAAAATAAATTACGAACTACAAAATTTCAACACATTTTTTATACATTTTTAATCTGTATTTAATATTTTTCCTTAACATAAATTTGGGCTACTAATTTTGGACTGTTATCGTAAGTTATTTTGTTAGATTAGCTCCAGATTTGGCTTGAGTACTGATTAATCTAATGTATATGCACAAATATAATATTGTAAAGCTTCCAGTAAAATATTAATTTAAATGAAAGATATTTGAGGGGTGTGCTTATATACAGTATGTTGAGCACTGTATATGCTAATCTTCCAAAATGCACCAAGGTCTTTATATTTAGTGTATTCTGTATGTATTTACAGCATGAACAGTCAAGCCAGTTTGTGCAAATTGAAAAGAAAAATAATTAAATTCAAGTATTTCATGGCCCAAAGTGTAATCATGTATTTGAATCACTTATTTGTATCCATGCATGGACCTGTTAACTGTTGAGACAAATGCTATAATATGACTACGACTTAATAAAATGAGGGAACACATTATTAGTTATTTGTTTAATAATTAATCATGGCAACAATGATTTGTGTATGCATGAAGCTCCATTGAAAACTGTCATGAACTTGTTCATTGCCTATTTTAAGGCAATATAATTATAACCATTGACGTTGTTGTTAACTATTAATAGCACTATTAATAGTATGCAGATTTACATCTCATTTTAAATGACTTGTAAGGATAATTTAATCTTTTAAAAGTGTATATTTGTGCTTGTTTAGGCTTAGTCCAACTCAAATCGCCAGCAGGTGGCAGTATTTTCATTAAATGATGAGTAATTAATGTAGAGTTGTTCACTCTATTGACTTCGATAGGAGGGGGGAAAACACTAAGGAGGTCAACGACGACCATCAACTGGAAGTGCAAGTCAATGTTAACCAATCGTCTTGCAAGTGATTTGTTGTAATTTAATTCATTTAGAAACAAAATTATTTTCTTTACTTTCTTTTTGAATGTATTATTGATCGAATGATTAATTTATACACAGCAAAATCCTCAGAGTAAAATTTACTCAGTTCAGAGAACATTTGGTCCCTCTCTAAATTGAGTAAAATTTACTCAGCAGCAGAGTTAAAGGTGCAGTATGTAAGTTTGACACCCAGTGGTTAAACTAGGTGTTGCACTCCTGGATCAAAACAAACGTGAGCGTGGGTTGCCAGTTTGAATACAAGGAGCGAGTGATTTAAACTGTGTTCTAAATAAAAGCAACGACACGCGATAGAGGGAATATTTTCCATATTAAAGGGAGTTTTGGTCCTAACCAACACCTCGAATTGAATGATTAGAAAAGGCTTCTATTTCTCACAGCTGAACTTGTGAAACCTATGACAGTGATCACCTCAGGTAAATCTCGTGTGCTTTATTCAGAGCTAAATGCTAACAATACGAGTTTGAATGCCATTTTACATTTAATGATGTTAAGGAGGGTTAACATGTATTAAACAGATTCTAAACCTTACCGTTTCATGAGTGAGTGCATATTCTGTGCTTCTGAAAGGCTGTATTCAAATTTCTGTCGTGTTTCGTCTGGTACAAACAGCCAAATAGCTGATCACTGCCTCTCTCGTCACAGCATGTTGTTAGGACACGCGGTTACAATGTAACCTGCTCACCTAATGTTTACGTTCGTAATATTTATGTAATTTGCTAATTAATAACCTCATGTGGAACTGAATCTTGTCTCCCATACTGTCCTTTTCGGTCTCGGACGCACGCTTTCAGAGCCTTTCTGAATGAATGAATGAATGAATGAATGAAATAGGCTGTTTTCCAACAAGGCAACCCGGAGTGCTGAATTATAATTGGCTAAAATGGCATGTGCATGTGAAAATTACCTAAACAAAGACAGCGTTCCGGCACGGAATATCTGACTTCAGCATTGTTTTTCAGTTAAACAAGTATGTTCACTTGGGATGTTTCTTAAATATCTGCACACATATTATGGTATTTTTATGCTTTAGAAGAGTAAAAAAAAACTTACATACAGCACCTTTAAAGATAATGAGACAATGATGGGATTAATTAAGTGAAGATTGAGCACTGATGATGAACACCTGCTGTTAATAAGCAGAAACAGAAGAGAGGCAGCAGCAGCTTTGCTCATTGATTACCTGATTGACTTTATTTCTATCAGATGTTCACAGAAGTCCATATGAGATATATTGAGAATTAACTGTTTTAGGTATTTACATTTTACAAAAACAACATGTTTTTGTTCCCCGAGGCCACCATCATGGAGAAAAGTGGTAGATTTACTTGGGCTCTTTGATTCAATTTTTGATGATGACTTTTCTTAGCTTGCTATGACAAGTATAAAGCGAGCAATTATGATCAGGTTGACTGATCTTGTATTGATTTTTACTCTTGATCAGAGTTACTGTATAAGAGATAATGTTTGACTTAGTAAATCATGTTTAAATGATGGTTTATCATGTAAGATACAAAATTCTGTGTTTTTCAAGTGAATGGACCTCAGCTATGGTTTTATACATTTTTAAAACACATTGAGCATCTGAATCACTTTAGAGACACAAACATCAATAATCAGCGTCTCTATCTCAACAGTGGTTAGAGATTTTGTATTTTTTTGGCTGCAGTGTCTGCTAACATTCATCCATAGTTCCCAGCATGCACTTTATGAAAAAAAAAAACCTCACCATAGTTGAGAAGCATATGCTGATTCTTTACGTCTGTGTGTTTTGAGTGTTTCAGATGTTCAATGTGTTTTATGATCTGATAAAAGTATTGCTGACTTCTATTTTCTTGATACAGTGCTACTTTTGTGATAAAACACTATTCAGACTAAATAGTGCAAAACCAATTTTGACCAGTGACTAAATCATCTATAAATATAGATCAGATAAATCAGAATCAATTATCCAGAGCACAATTGCTCTCTTTATTCAATATTTGCCACAATACACTATCTGGCAAACAAAAATACACTAACATTAGAAATCGAGATAGAGCTCAAGTAAAGCAACTACTTTTTTCCTCAATGGTGACAGCTTAAAACACAAAAAGTGGTGTGTTTTTTTTATTGTTATTGTAAAAAATTACTTAGTTCTTAATAATATCACTATATGGAATTTTGTAGAGTGTGGCAGAAGTAAGGCCAAACAGGTTGTTAATAAGTGAAGCTGCTGTTTGTGGAGTTGCTTAATGATCCTCTGCTGAAATTTCAAGGTGTTTTATTTCAGTTTATTTCATCTACGACTGTGACTGAAGTCAGTTGTAGTTTTATGTTTCTCTTCTCTGTTTCTGCTTATTAACAGCAGGTGTTCATCATCAGTGCTCAATCATCACTTAATTAACCCCTTTATCTTCTCATTACTTTAACTCTGCTGCTGAGTAAATTTTACTCAATTTAGAGAGGGACCAAATGTTCTCTAAACTGAGTAAATTTTATTCTGAGGATTTTGCTGAGTAAATGTACAAAATCAGAATAATTTGGTAATGAAACTTGTTTATTTCTGTGTGTGGTAAAAGAGTGTTGAATTGCATCATGCACACAAATAAACTTAAAATGTTACACACAATCATCATATTAAACTTATTTAACATGGCAACCTTTCAACATTTAGGACATTTTATTTTTAAGTAAAAGGTTTTAAATGGCAGATGACAAGTTACATAAAGAGATCAACAGATACGCTAAAGTAAAACAATGGAATTAATTGAAAGAAAAGTTTACAATATATACAGTTGCAATCAGAATTATTCAACCCCCTGATTTATTAGCCCCCATGTTTATTTTTTCCCCAATTTCTGTTTAACGGAGAGAAAAAAAATTTCAACACATTTCTAAACATAATAGTTTTAATAACTCATTTCTAATAACTGATTTATTTTATCTTTGTCATGATGACAGTCAATAATATTTTGCTAGATATTTTTCAAGACACTTCTATACAGCTTGAAGTGACATTTAAAGGCTTAACTAGGTTAATTAGGTTAACTAGGCAGGTTAATTAGTCAAGTTATTGTATAATGATGGTTTGTTCTGTAGACTATCCAAAAAATATAGCTTAAAGGGGTTAATAATTTTGACCTTAAAATGGGTTTTAAAAAATTAAAAACAGCTTTTATTCTAGCCGAAATAAAACAAATAAGACTTTCTCCAGAAGAAAAAATATTATCAGACATACTGTGAAAATTTCCTTGTTCTGTTAAACATCATTTGGGAAATATTTAAAAAAGAAAACAAAATTCAAAAATTCAAGTGGGTTCAATAATTCTGATTGCAACTGTATATTGTATGAATTCGTCCACACAAAATTTTGAATCCTCAGCTGACTACCATACGTCCTGTGCCAACATTGACACTAGCTGTGAGGATAGTTGTAGAATATTGTGGCATATATTTCTCACATGATTTAAAAAAAATTGTTTGTTATAATACATTATGCAGTGGGACCCCCTTTTCCTCAGACAATATCATGCTAAATGTGTAAAAATTAATGAAAATCAGTCCTGTAAAAAATGTTAATGATTAAATAATACAAAAATAATGTATATATTATTAGTGTGTGGAGTTGCTTTTTAGTTATTGTTTTTTATTTTTGTTTGTTTGTTTTTTCATTATTTGCCTAAGTTTTTCTTTCTGTTTGAGTGCATCAAGTTTTACCTTTATTGCTGATTTATAAAATGACCAATAGAGGTCACCAAAACACATCTTTTCAAACTTTTTTCAAGAATTGAGTTTTTCTAGTCACAATGAGAGAAACATGCAAGACTAGATTAGTTGGTAAGACAAAGTCATACTAATTATGTTCTAAATCCCACAGGATGAGTTTATTCAGGGAGTAAAGCTGTACACTGTCTCCTGTGATGGTTGGGTTTAGGGGTAGGGTGGGGTGAGGGCAATATAATATACGGTTTGATCTGTATAAAATGAATGGAAGCCTATGTAATGTACCCACTTTTCACAAAAACAAACGTGTGTGTGTGTGTGTGTGTGTGTGTGTGTGTGTGTGTGTGTGTGTGTGTGTGTGTGTGTGTGTGTGTGTGTGTGTGTTTTCCAAACAATCTTTCCAATTAGCATTATTTTTTATTATTGTTCTTTTTATTATTGTTTTATATAAAATGGTGAAATGACTTTATGCTAGTATATTTTATGTGTAATTTTTACAGGAAATTTTTGAATTATCGTTATTATTGGTGTTTTTTATTGTTTTACTTTTATATAAAATGATGAAATTACATCAAATAATAATAATAATACAATAAGTACAACACGGTCTAAATTTATGATTCAACTTAAAATTCATCTTGCATTCTCAAGCACTGTTTAAAAGGTTATCAGAGAATTGGCAAGAATAAAAGTCACCTACATAAGTTTTAATATATAATTTTTAATATATAATTTTTAATATATATATATATATATATATATATATATATATATATATATATATATATATATATATATATATATATATATATATATATATATATACTTTAGCATTTACTCTAAAATGTATTAATGCCTATTATTATTGTCATTGTACCATACTTACTTTTTAGATATAGTATTTATGTTCTGTTAAGTACTAGTTTGAGTCTGATCCTTCTGAATTATTCATTTTTAATAACAGATTTTTAACTAATCATTTTTATCTTACTGGTTATAACTGCTTATAATGCCACCTATTGAATAATTAGGTATATAAAAATATGCACTACTCCCAATCTGAAAAGATACTAGTCAAAAGTGAATAGCTGGTATCGCAGTAGAAGCTGATGACAAAAAAATTGAAATCTGTTACAACACAAATGGTAGAAATTCACCACTGAAATGAGCATTAGTATCTAATGAATAAGTATTAGTCAATTCTAACAAATGGGTATGAGTAGCTAATAAAAAAAAAAAAAACTGTTTTTTGGTTACTTATACTATAGCAAGGGTGCCCAAACTCGGTCCTGGAGGGCCGGTGTCCTGCAGAGTTTAGCTCCAACTTGCCTCAACACACCTGCCTGGAGGTTTCTAGTATGCCTATATAGAGCTTGATTAGCTGGTTCAGGTGTGTTTCATTTGGGCGGAAGCCAAAATCTGCAGGTCACCGGCCCTCCAGAACCGAGTTTGGGCACCCCTGTACTATAGCATCTAATGAATGTGTATGAGCATCCAATCAAATAAACATTAATTTGCATCTAAAGAATTAGTAATAAAAAATACAAGTAACTAAGAATAATCATCAAAAGTGCTTAATGGGGAAAAAACTAGTAGCTCTAAAATAAATACTAAGCATGAAGTTTGCAGCTGGTGTACTTGCTTCATTCACTAGCAGAGGCAAACTAAGCTAAACTTTGACCTTAGCCCCAAAAAAAGCTTTAAAGCAGCAACTCCCTTGTATTTCCTTCGAAAAAAGCTAATACAGCAAGCTAATTCCTTAGAAGAGCTGATGCACCCTGCTCCTGAGATCTTCATACTTTAATTATGTATTCATCTGACCCACCCAGTTCAAGTCTGAAATGATGAGCTGAATCAGGTGTGTTAGTTGAAAAAGACATCAGAATGTGCAGTGCTGCAGGAAGTTGGGGGATGAAGTATTGATACGACAGTAACAATACAGTAAAAGTCATTTTCATTTTTACTTGAGTCAAAGCACACAAGTATTTAATTTTTTGTTATGTACAAGTCTATATACTGATGAATGAGGGATCCTCACACACATTCAACAGATGATAGCAAATTTAAAAAGGGACTTTTTGCAAGATTTTGTATCCAGTGTTGCATGTCAGCACATTTAGCACAACAAATAATTCACTTTCATAATTATAAATTGAACACCTAAAGCTGTACAGGTGAAATTCTGAAGGGATTGGTGGATGGTGTCTTATGGGTAGACCCAAACAGATGCTAGTGCAGAAATCCGCAGATTTTTATCCCATCATTGAGTCTATTTATTTACTTGCGTAAATGTGTGTAAATTCATATTTATTTCGTTTTTAAATTAGTTTCAGTAATAATATGGATTAATATGAAAGTGATTATTTGATTTATTTATAATAGAGTTTGTAAAGTGATATTTTCTGTCTTTTAGTAGAGATATTATAAGAGAGACTACCTTTGTTTACCAAATAAATGGATCTAATTGGATTTACATTAAATAAAAGTTAAAAAGGTATAATTTTTTTTATTTCATATATTAGGATTTTAGTTGCAATACTTCCAAAACCCTACCACATAAATCTGCAGATTTTTTACAAAATTCTGCAAAGAAATAACAATGTAATGACATATGCCACCAATCAGCCTATACACTTTTTTTTTACTGTCCTGTGATGCTTTGCGGAAAAATTATGTGAGTAACTTCTATTAAACTGTAAACAATCCGTTTTTTCATTGAGTGCAATTATGGTGTTATACAATGGAGGTGTCATTGTTCTTCTTACTGGTTATCTATAAGATTTAAATGGAAACTTATTAGAATTAACAAATCATTTTCAGTGACCAAAAATATCCCAAAAACCTTCAGACGAGTTTTCCACAGCAATATTACAGACATGCTAAATGTGGCCAAGGACTACAAAACCAAAAGTGTCCGTTTTTGGAGATTAAAGCCTGTGTGAAATCAAAATCTCAAATGTTTGTTTTGCTAGCACGCTTTGTTATTCTTGAGGTGAATAATTAATCCATGCAAGATAATCAAGAGAGAGAGAAAATCTGAGCACTTCAATCAAATCTGAGCACTTGCTTCCACCTTTGGAGTGGCCGTACTTCTGTCGATGATGTCAGCTTGAGGGCTTTCATAGCAACTGCATATTAATATTCTTAACCCCGGCCTTCTTACTGTTAGTTTGCTTGAGGGAATGATGTGCAAAAGAAGCCCTGCCCTCTACTCAATATTCAGTTTCAGTTGGAAGTACATCAACATACTGAAATAAAAGTCTCAGTAGCTTCAGGTTCACATGGACTTTAGGATTTGTGCATTATCTGAAAGCTGAATAAATAAGCTATCCATTAACTTTGTTTAAATAAGGACAATATTTGACCGAGATACTATTCGAACAATTTGAAAATGTGAAATCTGTGGAATAAAAAATAAAACATCTAAACACTGACAAAATCATCTTTAAAGTTGTCCAAAGGACATTTTTTAACAATGTATACTATTAATCAAAAATTAGGTCAAGTTCTGAAATATTTTCGGTATTGCTTTTTTTGGCATTAGCATCGATATCACAATGTGATCATTCGCAACAGTCACATCACAGGATATGCAATGTTGAGTCTGGATTATAATTTATGATTTGCTGCTGATTTTGAGGCCTGTGACTGTATGTTGTACTGTTAGTACAATTATTAACCTTTAGTTGATTTATTTTAGTTGTATTATTGAATTTCTGCACCTGAATATTGTTAAACAATAAAGCACTGCTTATTTCAATTGTAACTTTTTTTATTGTATCTGTCTATGCTTTTACTTTCTTTATTAGATATTATGCAGATGCACAACACCTACAGAATCATCCAAAACACACCAATTATGAATTCTATCCAAATAGATATTCAAGTCATCTGGTGAAATTGTATTCATATGGCAATGTATATATGGAAGACTAACCAAATATCGCAATATTAGATTTTTTTCCACTATTCAGACCTATTTGCCAAAATGTACCCATGCAACATAAGACATGGTTTTGTGGTCCAGTGTCACAAATATCACTGATAGCACTTATAACAACTACAAACTACACTGTAAAACCCAACTTTATTAAATTAAATGAGTGTAGTTAACTCAAAATTGACTGAAAGTTAATTCTACTCATTTGAAAAAAGTTTTAAACTCAGTGTTGAAGGTAATGAGTTAATTAAATACCTCATTACTTAAATTAAGTTCACAGTACTCATATAGATTATTTTAACTCAAATGGTTCGTAGCAATCGGTTTCCTCAAATGGTTAGAGTTGCCTTAACTTATTGGGTTTTACAGTATCTCAGTTGATTTGAGTTCTCTTCATTTATTGGGTTTTACTGTGCTCAAATTGCTTCGTTTACTCTAATGGAGTAGGTTCACATTACTCATTAAGATTGGTTTTTGAACTTAAATGGTTTGTAGCAATCGGTTTCCTCAAATGGTTAGAGTTGCCTTAACTTATTGGGTTTTACAGTATCTCAGTTGATTTGAGTTCTCTTCATTTATTGGGTTTTACTGTGCTCAAATTGCTTCGTTTACTCTAATGGAGTAGGTTCACATTACTCATTAAGATTGGTTTTTGAACTTAAATGGTTTGTAGCAATCGGTTTCCTCAAATGGTTTGAGTTACCTTAACTTTTGGGGTTTTACAGTGTATGAATCATTTATTAAGCATTATCAAATAGTTAATTTATTTATTTTTTCCTGTTTAGAATACACTGTAAAACCCAACAGTCAACTTTATCAAATGAAAGGAGTGTAGTTAACTCAAAATTGACTAAAAGTTAATTCTACTCATTTGAAAAGAGTTTTAAACTCAGTGTTGAAGGTAATGAGTTAATTAAATACCTCATTACTTCAACTTAAATGGAGTAAGTTCACAGTATTTATATAGATTCGTTTTTAACTCAAATAATTTGTTGCAATCGGTTTCCTCAAACGGTTTGAGTTGCCTTAACTTATTGGGTTTTACAGTACTCCGTTGGTTTGAGTTCTCTTCATTTATTGGGGTTTACTGTGCTCAGATTGCTTCATTTACTCTAATGGAGTAAGTTCAGAGTACTCATTAGGATTAGTTTTTGAACTTAAATGGTTTGTTGCAAACGGTTTCCTCAAATGGTTTGAGTTACCTAAACTTTGTGGGTTTTACAGTGTATAACTGAGCCTTTAATTGTAATTTATAAGAGAATTACTAAGCATAAATAGTCCTCATTTTAGAATAGATCACAAAACTGGACTAAGTTGAGTTAATAAAGCTATTATTAACATACAAAGTAACTTATTATATCTAATAGTAGTATATAAATAATACTAAGTATATGAATAATGATATATATAAATGTTAATTTGAATAGTTTATTAATCATTTACTTATGCATTATATATAACTGATAACGGATAATACATAATTTAGTAATGAAAGAATTCATCAATATAAAGTATGACAACACAATCATAAAGCACATTATCATTCATGCATGTGCTCATAAGTCGAGAATACAGCATTTGTATCTGTATTTATAAACTGCTTACTAACATAAATTAATGTTGAGTTAAGCTTAACAAATAATGAATTAACTATTTGATAATGCTTAATAAATTATTCATAGTGTGTAGTTATTATAAAGTGTTGCAATATTACTTTACTGTACTGTAAGTAATATAAAGAGAAAAATGAACAATGAACTCAAAAGAGCTCTTGCCACATATATCCTCACATTAATGATAAAAAAAAGCACAAAGTCAAACATCCTCTCATTCGGTTTTCACTGTAAATTATTTGTAATGCAGCCTTTTCATTTCAAACCATTTGTTTCAGTTTCTTTGAATGTCAGTTACCCAACTCAGAGTGAAACCCATAGTTTAAAACCAAATAATCACATTCGGAAAAGGTGGATAACAATTCAAATGGGAACATGAATGAAATAATCTAAAAGCCGCCTATACACATAATCAAAAATCTAATTAAATAAGTAAATAATTAGGTCACTGATTATGTGTGAATTACAACCTCTGCACTTTCCTCTTTCTCAGCTGTGCTTTGCAAGTGTGACAGGTGACAGTTTGTGATGGATCCGCAACTCCACCTCTTCTTAAACTCTTTGCAGTCTTGTTGATCTGCTGCTTCAGGCTTTTCTTATTCACCTGACAACTGTTAACAGGCCACACACACACACACACTCCTCAGTCCTGCCCTCTTCTTCATGCTCTCCTATTGTTGTTCTCTAAGAGCCCTGGGCAGCAGAGAGCGTTTAATCAGACATCAGTCACTGTGACGTATTTATCCTCATCCTTCCTGCATTCTTAACACACACATGCACACACACACAGGGAACTGCATGACACTCCTTGGAGAGGCTCGGATTTAATTAAGCACTTAATGGTTTAATAGTAAAATAGGCACTGCTAAATTACAGTTCAGGAAAAGTCATTTTTGACAAATTGTGCATGAAAACTACTTAAAATGTTGACCTTATTCTGAAATGCAGAAGCAGGCGCTTTTTTGCCATTGTTTTTTTAGGACTTCCAATCTTATTTGTCTAAGGGGGAAAGGAATAATTAACAGTTAAACTACTTGCTCTATAAACAAGTGTGTTTCAGATTAAACAACAATAATATAATAAGAAAATTCAAGTTTGCAACATCAAGCAGCACAACGAGTATTTTTTTGTTGTATTTTTTAAACTAAACATCAATGGAAGTTAATGACCATACAGTAGAAGTCAGAATGATTAGCGCCCCTTTGAATTTTGTTTCTTTTTTAAATATTTCCTAAATGACGTTTAACAGAACAAGGAAATTTTCACAGTATGTCTGATAATATTTTTTCTTCTGGAGAAAGTCTTATTTGTTTTATTTCGGCTAAAATAAAAGCAGTTTTAAATTTTTTAAAAACCATTGAGTATGGGAGAAAGTCCTGTGGTCAGATGAGACCAAAGTAAAACCTTTTGGTCTTAACTCTATTCACCGAATTTGGAGGAAGAAGAATGATGTGTATCATCCCAATAATACCATACCTACAGTGAAGCATGGGGCTGGAAGCATCATGCTCTGGGGTGTTTTTCTGCACAGGGGACAGAATGACTGCATTGTATTAAGGAGAGGATGAACGTGGCCATGTATTGTGAGATATTGGGCAAAAACCTCCTTCCCTCAGTCAGAGCATTAAAAATGGGTCGTGGCTGGGTCTTCCAACATGACAATGACCCAAAGCACACAGCCAGGAAAACCAAGGAGTGGCTTCGTAAGAAGCATAACAAGGTTTTGGAGTGGTCTAGCCAGTCTCCAGATCTAAATCCAATAGAAAATCTTTGGAGGGAGCTGAAACTCCATGTTGCTCAGCAAAAGGCCTGAAACCTGACAGATCTAGAGAAGATCAGTGGGCAAAATCTGTCCTTCAGTGTGTGCAAACCTGGTGAAGAACTACAGGAACCCTTTGACCTCTGTAATTGTTAACAAAGGCTTCTGTACTAAAATATTTAAAATGGTTGACTCAACTGATCAAATACTTATTTCACACAGTAATTTACAAATAAATTGTTAAAAAATGATATAATGTGATTTCCTGATTTATTTTTTTAGATTCTGTCTCTCACAGTTGAATTGCATTCATACTGAAAATTCTAGACCACTCCATGATTTCTAAGTAGGAGATTTTGAAAAATCACAGTTTGATTAAATACTTATTTCCCTCACTGTATATAGTTTTAATATATTATATAGTTTTAGTTTTATATAAATAATTAAATTTAAATAAAATTGGTGGGCCTTCAAAAATTGATCTGAGAAAGAAGTGGGCCCCGAAGTGAAAAAAGTTGAGAACCCCTGTTCTATAAAATACATGGATTGGTTTCGTTATTTACTTCTAAAGATTTTATATAATTTACTTTATTATGTCTTATATTATTTTTTAATGTTTCAATCATTTTTAAATTAAGATGTGAGACGATGCTTTTTGAGATTTTATCACATTAATTGCAAAAAAACTATAGATATTATTTATGTATATATAATCTAAAAATTAAATGAATGCATATTAAATTACTACATTTTTAAACCTTTAGTAATGAGGTGAAATGTAGTCAAATGTGGTATGATGTCATTGTGAAAAAGGAAACCGAGAGTAATGAGAACGACAACGACGGATTGCAGTGACAATGTGTAATTGTGATCCTGGATGAGAAAGTTATAAAGAAAGGTTTAGGCACGAGATGATTAGAGGATAGAGTTACTGCTGTTGACGGGCAGACGGATGCATGTAAAGACAGATGGAGGAGATTTCTGTCAAACTAACGGCTCAAGGGTTTGACCTTTCAACAATACTAATAATAAAAGAGTATTTCCATCTATAGTGCAGTCTGTTCTTTCTGTAACACCCTCCTTTTTGAACTGCTGCTTCAGAAAAATAAAAATTATGGTACTTTTTTCTTCTTTTCCGAGAAGTTATTCTTCTATTGGAAATCTAGTTTTGCTCATATCTTTAATCAAGATCCAGTTCCAGTAAACAAACACTGCCATCTCTTTCATGTGGAGTCAGAGACCATAAAAATAAAAATCCTGATCCGTTAAAGCCTTCAGAACATCGTTGGTGGAGCAGAATTAAAACATCAGGGTGGTGAGAGAAAATGAGATTTTAATGGCAGAACAGCAGTCGACTGCCTTTATTGTGGGTAGCATTTACTGCACATGCACTCAGATGTTTCTGAAACAACAAAGGTGCGGTAATAAACCACAGTTTATAAAAAAAAGACATAATAATAAAAAAAAAAGAAAGCATGCCAGCGTGATCAGGACCTGATAGAGGGGCAACATCTGGCTAAACTTGAGAAAAATCACAACTTTTATTAAGAATTTTCATTTATGTATAGAAAATAGGAACATTTAATCAACATATTTATTTATTTATAAAGTTACTAATATATAAACCACTACAACTTGTCATCTGAGAGATGTATTACTGTTTCAAGCAGTGTTCTGACATGAGTTATGAGCTGAATAAACAGTAATGTATGCAAATTATGAATACATACTGCATCCTATGAAATTGCACATATACAGTATAGCAGGTGGAAAATAGTATGACAAAATAGGTCCAAATTTATGGAAATATTTTAAAGTATTCATCAAACAATGAGTATGTTTACATGAACACCAATAATCCGCGATACGACACTTTGAATTACCATTGTGTATGAAATGTGCTATATAAATAAACTTGCCTTCCCTTACAATTTGTGTAAATTCAGAAGAACAGAAGGAGATCATTTAATTGTGTCTACATGTTTTTAAATTCACACGTTAAGGCCATTGCAATGGGATAAAATTTAGAACACTTTAGCTTAAATAACATTTTACACTATTAACTACTGGTTTATTACTTGCCTATTATTAAGAAATTTAGTTTTATTTTTAAAGATATTAGGATTTTTTTTGTGTATAAACTAATTATAAACTCAATAAAATGATAATTAGCATTTGATTGAGCTAAAAGTCTTAGTTAATGGTTTGTTAATACCATGAGTCGTACTTCAGAGTGTGGCCGATTAGTTGAACTTATCCTAATATAAACACGTATGAAATAAAATTCAAAACAAAAATGAATACAAACTATACTGATATAAATGAACAAAAATAAAATAATAAAAAATCATCAATTAACTAAACTGAAATCTTATATAAATAGCGCTCAGCATAAATGTCATATACAGTTGAAGTCAGAATTATTAGCCCCCCTGTTTAATTTTTCCCCCAATTTCTGTTTAACAGAGAGATTTTCTCAACACATTTCTGCACATAATCGTTTTAATAACTCATTTCTAACTACTGATTTATTTTATCTTTGCCATGATGACAGTAAATTATATTTTACTAGACATTTTTCAAGACACTTCTATACAGCTTAAAGTGACATTTAAAGGCTTAACTAGGTTAATTAGGTTAACTAGGCAGGTTAGGGTAATTAGGCAAGTTATTGTATAATGATGGTTTGTTCTGTAGACTATCGAAAAAAATATAGCTTAAAGGGGCTAATAATTTTGTCTTTAAAATGGCTTTTAAAAAATTAAAAACTGCTTCTATTCTAGCCAAAACAAAACAAATAAGACTTTCTCTAGAAGAAAAAACATTATCAGACATACTGTGAAAATGTTCTTGCTCTGTTAAACATCATTTGGGAAATATTTAAAAAAAAGAAAAAAAGAAAAAAGGGGCGCTAATAATTCTGACTCAACTGTATTTGTTTAATAAATATGGTTTGTTTAAATGCACCAACATATATTACCTCTATTCACTGAGAAATGGAAAAAAATATTCTGTTTCAAAATGGGGTGTACTCATTTATGCCGAGCACGATATATAATTCAAATATTTAACAGCAGAGCACAGTAACTGAATTAAGTACAGACAAATATTTAAAAACAGCAACAAGTGTCCAACATGCATTTACAAACATGAGCACTCTTTCAGTTTCTTAAATTGACAATGGTTATCATTGTGATTGTGGACCGGGACAAGTGTCAGCTGCTATCAGTGAGTGTCAAAGGTCATGACCCCTGGGGCAGGGCGGACCCACAAAGGTCAGTGTGTGACACTGGAGTCTGCTAGTCTTTTCTCCTCAGCTCAGCAGAGTTTACACACGGTCAAAACAACTGCTACTGACCTGCATTCACCTGTGCCTTATAACTGTCCCACACCTGTGGTCCTGCTGAAGATGCGCTCAGCACTTCTGCTTCTGACCCACACTATGCTGTGCAAATGCATAAGCATGGTGCCAGGGTTTAAAATTTTATGAGGTCTTATGAGGTCTGGGGGGGGCGTTAAAAATTGTGAAATAATAATAATGGCTGCAAATGCAACTTAATGCAACTAATATAAAGAATTTAACAAAAACAAATGCAATATATAACTGTAGAACTTACTTTATGACCATTTGTTAATATTATCAACCATTTTCCTTTATCCCATGATGCTTTGCATAAATTGTGACCCTGGACCATTAAACCAGTCTTATGTCACATGGGTACAATTTTGGCAATACACCAAAAACCTGTGAACGAGTCAAAATTAGTCAAAATTATTGATATTTATTTTATAAGCAAAGATATTTTTTTACATTTCTTACCATAAATATATCAAAACTTAATTTTGATTGGTAATATGCATTGCTGAGAACTCAATTTGGACAACTTTAAGGCAATTTTCAAATAGTCTTATCTCACCCAAATACTGGCCATCCTAACAAAGTATGAATCACTAAAAAGCTTATTTATTCAAATGTCAGATTCTGCATAAATCTCAATTTACAAAAATTTACACATATGATTTTTTTTTTAGGGTCACAATTAGTGAAGTATAAAAAGAAAAAGAAAAAAGGAAAAAATTAAATCTGTCAAAGCAACTTATTAGAATTAACAAATTACTTACCAAAACATTAAAAACAAGTGTCTCCGCAGCAGTATAATCTATGTAAACTAAATATTACCATACCATAATGTCATGTTATACCAAGTAAAACATTATTTTTATAATGGATAAAAATAGAGACAAAACCAAGCATACCTTTTCATTTTACTGTGTAAATGGATTATTGGTAGCACAACCTTATTTACAATTATTTATTTTATAAATGTTACTTTATGGAAGGTCCTCAAAATGCAGAAAGCAACCCATACATATATACATACATATATACATATATGTGTGTGTGTGTATATACTGTATATACAGGGGATATATATATATATATATATATATATATATATATATATATATATATATATATATATATATATATATATATATATATATATATATATATATATATATATATAGACATATGTACATACATACATACATACATACATGCATACATACATACATATTTATATATATATATATATATATACATACATAAATATTTATATATATATATATATATATATATATACATACATACATATTTATATATATATATATATATATATATATATATATATATATATATATATATATATATATATATATATATATATATATATATATATATATATATATATATACATATATACATACATACATACATTTACCGTGTGTATACCATTTATACAGTTAAAGTCAGAATTATTAGCCCCTTTTTTTATTTATTTATTTATTTTTTTTAATTTTTCCCAAATTATGTTTAACAAAGCAAGAGAGATTTCACAGTATGTCTGATAATGTTTTTTCTTCTGGAGAAAGTCTTATTTTGACTATAATAAAAGCAGTTTTTAATTTTTAAAAACCATTTTAAGGTCAAAATTATTAGTCCCTCCAAGCTATATTTTGTTTTCTCGATGATAGTCTACAGAACAAACCATCGTTATACAATAACTTGCCTAATTACCCTAACCTGCCTAGTTAACCTAATTAACCTAGTTAAGCCTTTAAATGTCACTTTAAGCTGTATAGAAGTGTCTTGAAAAATATCTAGTAAAATATTATTTACTGTCATCATGACAAAGATAAAATAAATCAGTTATTAGAAATGAGTTATTAAAACTATTGTGTTTAGAAATGTGTTGAGAAAATCTTCTCTCTCTTAAAAAGAAATTGGGGGAAAAAACAAACAGGGGGGCTAAGAATTCTAAATTCAATTGTGTGTGTGTGTGTGTACGTGTTTTTGTGACATATCAGGACACAAATCTGTATAATGACATAGGTATGACACAGGTATTACAAAAAGCAGGTGAAATATGAGGACATTGGTGACGTCCTCACTTCTCAAAAAGCTTATAAATCACACAGGATAAGTTTTTTCAGGGAGTAAAGCTGTACACTGTCTCCTGTGATGGTTGGGTTTAGGGGTAGGGTGGGGTGAGGGCAATATAATATACGGTTTGATCTGTATAAAATGAATGGAAGCCTATGTAATGTACCCACTTTTCACAAAAACAAACATGTGTGTGTGTGTGTGTGTGTGTGTGTGTGTGTGTGTGTGTGTGTGTGTGTGTGTGTGTGTGTGTGTGTGTGTGTGTGTGTGTGTGTGTATATATCCACAGACACACACACACACACATTTTTGTTGCATTGCTCTACTATAATATTATATTATATAATATATATATATATATATATATATATATATATATATATATATATATATATATACTGTGTATATATATATAAACTGTATGTATGTATGTATGTATATATATATATATATATATATATATATATATATATATATATATATATATATATATATATATATATATATATATAAATAATATTTATATTATATAATATTATAGTAGAGCAATACACACACACACACACACCGTTTTGTTTTATGCTGTGATAAGTTACTTATGTACATTTTGCAGAAATCATTTTCAATAAGTATTGGTATATGTATAACAAGTTATGCTCTATGTGCTCTATATAAATGTTTATGATTTGTATGGTTAGACTCACATCTAATGTTAAATATGACTTTTAGCTCAATAAACTCCTAATTAGCTGTTTATTAGTTACTGAGGTAGGAGTTAGCTTTAGGTATTGGATAGGATTATGGATGTGAAATAAGATTATGCAGAACATGCAGTTTAATAAACAGCCAATATCTTGATAATAGCAGTTAATAATAAGCCACTATTTAATAGTGCAAATTGGTACTTAAACTAAAGTGTTACCATGGCCAACTTAATAAAACATCATAGCCTTTATCCTGGCCAGTGTTATTCTTTCTGTTTTCCATTCACATCAAATTTTATTTTTAAACATGAACAAAAAGTCACTGAGGTAATGTGCCCATTCACATCTTCTCTATTTCTGATTGCATCACTGAATCATGTGAATCACACATTATTAAATTAATGGCTCTGACTTTAGGAAGGCAGAAAGGTGATAAACTCTTGACGTGATCTTCAATGATTTGATAATGGCACCATTAAAGCGTCTTGAGGCCTTCAGGCGTCTCTGCAGTGTGAGAAAATGAATTTGTTTAGTGATTAATTGAAGTTTACTTCTCAGCTTTTCTTTATGAGTCAGCACAGCTGTTCTCAACTGCTTGAGAAAACAACAGAAAGGGCTTGACATTTACTTCTGGCTTAGCAGGCAGCACCATTGCTCATACTTACTTACATTTGGTATTTGAACAAACTGTAAGTATTACACTTCGATATGTAACAACTGCACAGCTTGAGCCACAAACAAGAATCAAGATGCAAACGTATGAAGTTGAAGTCAGAATTATTAGAATTTTTTTTCTTATTTAAATATTTCCCAAATGATGTTTAACAGAACAAGGAAATTTTCACAATATGTCTGATAATATTTTTTTCTTTTGGAGAAAGTCTTTTTTGTTTTATTTCGTCTAGAATAAAAGCAGTTTTTAATTTTTTAAAATCCATTCTTGAAAAATATCTAGTAAAATATTGTTTACTGTCATCATGGCAAAGATAAAATAATTCAGTTATTAGAAATAAGTTATTAAAACTATTGATGTGTTGAAAGAATATTCTCTCCGTTAAACAGAAATTGGGGGGGGGGGGGGGGGACTATTATTCAAGGGGGCTAATAATTCTGACTTCAACTGTATATGATTTTTTAGATGGAAAATCTAAAAATTGTATCGCAAATTTACACTGAATAAAGAACTTTAGAAATATCTGACTTCAATGTTCTAGATTTTTTTTCTTCAAAATAACGTATTTCAGCAATACAATATAACACAAGGGTATCATAAATGTTTTTGTGATTCTAAAATGTCTTTAAAAGCTGTGTAATTCTAAAAAAAAAATTAAGTATATACAGTTGAACGCAAAATTATTTGCCCTGCTGTGAAATGTTAATTATTTTTCAAATATTTCCCCAATTGATGTTGGTACAGAGAAAGGACGTTTTTTTTTTCATTAAGAGAAAGTCTTATTTCTTTTAGTTTGGCTGCAATGAAATCAATTTTTAAATTTTCAATTTTAAGTTAAAATGAAAAGAAATGTGGTCAATTTTATAAGCCCCTTAAGATTTTTATTTTATTGCCTACAGAACAGCCCACTGTTATCCCAACCTTATATAACTTGCCTTTTGTTAACCTAATTAACCTAGTTAAGCCATAAAATTCACCTTGGGTTAAACACCATTTACTCCGAAAAAAAAAGAATCACAATCAAGTTTATCAATACCTGTTTGTAACTTTTTAATTTTCAATCAAATCGAACACTATTAGATTTAATCAGTTAAAAGATGTGAATATGGGATAAATCTATCTAGCAGTAGAAAAAGCCAGGTCCATCAAATTCTATGACATTGGTTTACTTAATATTTGGGAGCAAATATACTCCACACATAGATTAAATCCAATGTGTTTTAAATTAAAAAGAAGGAAATAAAACACTTCGGATTGACAGATATTATTACATTATTCTTGTTCTTATTGGTTTTATTTATGTTTAACTAATAAATATCAATCACATAACATTTATAAGTTTATTTATGTTGTGTAATCCACATTAATGGAATTTTTATTTGCAATCAGAATACATCTTATTTTTGAGGTCTAAATATTTGGTTAGTGTAGTATCTTGCAAAATAACTAGTAAAATATGATAACTTGTAAAATATATATCTAATCTCATCATGGCCAAGACAAAAATAGTTAGAAATTAGTTATTAAAAACAGCGCAGCCAGTCAGATTCCTCCTTGTTGTGGGGGCCGTGTGAGTGTCCCCGTTAGCAAACATGTCAAGGCTAAGAGAATATAAAGCAGCTCCTTTGGCCTCACTTTCAGAAACATTAGACCCAAACAAGTATTACAATCTTTCCCCTGAGTACAGGAGGGCGGAGGAGGAGCAGACGGCTCTGCGGGCACAGATGAAGAGACAGTACCAGATGCAGCTCAGCAACCCCAACAGCAAAAAGCTGACTGAAGATCCTGCTCTTAACAGGCGGCTGCATGCATGTAATATCATGCATTCCCATTTCAGACCATCTACTAAATCGTTACTGATTGGCGTGGCTTTCGCAGCTTTATCTATGGTGCTCTTGTACTTTGTGTTGAAGACAGACAGGGACAAAGGGGATTCCAAGATAGATGCCGAGACTTATAAATGGCCTTTTAGTTTGTCATGCTAAACTTTTCTCACTTCACTGTTTCTTGCAACAAACAGTACTTGTAATTATATACTAGACAACTTATTGTTAAAACGCCATTACTACTATTAAAGAAAACTTATTTAAAAAGCAACAAAAAAACTTATTAAAAACATTGTTTAAAAATTAGTTAAAAAAAAAAAAAATCTCTCTATTAAACAGCACTTTGGACATATTTAAAAACGTATTCATGGTTTCACATGCAAAAGTACTAATCATTTTGCCTTCAACTGCATATTTATTATGCAAGTAAACATATATTTACTTATATTTACCAATACGGTGTAGCACACTGTAAAAAAATGCTTGTCCCAACACAATTAGCTTTTTAATTTTGACAAAAAAAGTGGAAAAAACTTAAGGATTGTGTTGTTTTAACTCATTTTAAATAAGAAGTTTAAACAAGCAGCAAAAAGTCTTCTTTTTTTGAGTGCAGATGATGTCAGCCAAAGAGGAAAGGCATGTCAAGGTAGAACAAGTGGTTACATTTTGCAAACGGATTAGAAAAACAAACAGAGCTTTACACTGGAACAATGTGCACAGATAAATCACTCAGTTTTTAAGACTTTGCTGTGCAAGAGCCAGATTTTTTTTAAGAAAGAAAAATTGACCACTATTTAACACACTTGTCATTTAAACCACAATAGGTAACGCTTGACATTTTTATCTCATCCACTCTTTACCCAGAACGCAGATGCAGGTCAGAACAAGCACAGCTCTCTTCCAACCCAAAGGCTTTGTTAATCAACTCGTCAAGCGGCTCTCTATAGCTATTCAAGGGAATTCACAGAAACCGCAGCATGCGTCCCTCCCCCTGGCATGAAGCTCATGGTTTATGCTGATTAAAAACAGGTTTGAAATGACACGACTGATTTCTGCATGTGGGAAAGAGGCAACACGCAAACGCCTACATCGGTGATTCGAGATGAATCAATTGTGTAGCACAAACAGTGTGCTTTATTGTTTCCCACTACTATTTGTTTTCATTGCACAAAGTGTCTCGCTGGCTTAAACAGCCCTAAAGGACAAGCGCTTATCACAGCGAAGCATTTCTCTCCATTCGTGCCTTCAAGCGAAAGGAGAGATCGAGGAGTTTTACAGCTGCATATTTACCAGCCTATAATTTCACGATGGCTCTGACAAGATAACAACATGGTGAACGCCAGATGGCAAATAAATCTCGTTATATAATTCAAAGTTTATTGTACGCTGGAAAAATGTTTTGCTAGATAACCTACAAATGTACTTCATGACAGAGAGGACATGCTTTTCAGTTCTGCCTGCCTCAGTTATATCCATAAATAAGGCATTTATTTTAGTACATCTTGATTATTATTTTGTCCATTTATTTATGTTTTCAAACAAGATTATGGGACCTTGATCTTTCTTCTAATAACTTTTAACCTTGAAAAGTTTGAAAAAGTGACTTTTATTAACATTTTTAATAGTTTGAAGTGATCTATTGCCTGGATTGGTGTTGTACAGTATATTACGCTTCAAAAAAAAAAACTTGTAATAAACTAACAGTAGATTTTGTGTTATTTTAAAGACTTATTTCTCTATATATTATTTCTTATACATTTTAAACTACTAAAATGTCAATAAAAGTCACTTTGTTAAACTGTAGAGTTGAATTTTCATCATTATAAGTTGACAGAGCAGAGATCAGCATCCCATAATGCAATTCACAACTGTAAATAAATTGAAAACACTTGTGAATCACAAAATACGGAAACTGTAAATGAACATATTTTTTTGCAGCGTACACATAACAGTACAGTGGTTCCCCTAAAGGTTTACACCTTTCTTTCTACCTAAAATGACAGATTATGGATTTAGAACAATAAATTATGTTCATATGCATTCTAGTTTGTACTAGTTTTAATATACTATTATGGAAATGTAATTCCTTTGCATTTGTTTACCAAAATTCTATACGAGTAAAACTGAGCTTTTTTGTTTTGTATTCTCGATGTAAATCAGATTGCCCATTAAAAGTTTGATGTGTATCAAATAGCCTAAAATAAAAATGAAAAGTTCAGAGGCCACTTTTTCTGTCATGTTTAGTGCAGATTAAAATGAAAAATGTCTGAAAATAAATACTAAATTGTCTGTGTTATTTGAACATGTTGATGGAAATGATGCCACTCAGTGTGAGTTTAAGTGTGTGTGTGTGTGTTATTTTCCAATGAACATTCTCTTACTGCTGGTGGGAGTGTAAATGCGTAACCATGTAGAGACAAAACAATATTCAGTGAGATAAATTACTTACATACGAACATTCTTACATGCATACATACATACATACATACTAACATTCATACATACATACATACATACATACATACATACATACATACATACATACACACATACACACATACATACATACATACATACATACATACATACATACATACATACATACATACATACACATACATACATACATACATACATACATACATACATACATACATACATACATACATACATACATACATACATACATACATACATACTAACATTCATACATGCATACATACATACATACATACATACATACATACATACATACATACACATACATACATACATACATACATACATACATACATACATACATACATACATACATACTAACATTCATACATGCATACATACATACATACATACATACATACATACATACATACATACATACATACTAACATTCATACATGCATACATACATACATACATACATACATACATACATACATACATACATACATACATACATACATACATACATACATACATACATACATACATACATACATACATACATACTAACATTCATACATACATACATACATACATACATACATACATACATACATACATACATACATACATACATACACATACATACATACATACATACATACATACATACATACATACATACATACATACATACATACATACATACATACATACATACATACTAACATTCATACATGCATACATACATACATACATACATACATACATACATACATACATACATACATACATACATACATACATACATACATTCATACATTCATACATTCATACATGCATACATTCATACATTCATACATACATACATACATACATACATACATACATACATACATACATACATACATACATACATACATACATACATACATTCTCCTTTGGCTTAGTCCTTTATTCATAAGGGGTCACCATAGCGGAATGAACTGGAATTTAGCAAAATGAAGCAAAATTTACGCAGTGGATGCTCTTTCAGCAGCAACCCAGTACTAAGAAACACCCAAACACTTTCGCATTCACAAACACACTCATGCTATAGACAATTTAGTTCATCCAATTCACTTATAGCATAGGTCTTTAGACTGTGGGGGAAACCGGAGGAAACCCATGTGAACACGGGGAGAACATGCCAATTCCACACAGAAATGCCAACTGGCCCAGCAGGGACGCAAACTACTGTAGCTACCTTCTTGCTGTAAGGTGACAGTGCTAACCACTGAGCAACCATGCTGCCCACATTACCTGTTCTGTAGGAAAGCAACCTTAAATTACTTCTGTTGTAATCTAACTTGAACTAAATGGTAGACGCAATGATTCAAGTATTTCAGAAACATTAAACTCCTGGCATTTTCACACATAATCATCTCTAGGGTTTGCAGAAAACATTTATCGGATAAAAGAGAAAACACCCAGTGAGCCCTGTAGATGGAAATGTCTTATTGTGGCCAGAGGAGAAAGACCAGACCGCTTCAGCTGATATAAAGAGAGCTACTGATGTCTCTTTCCAAGCGTGGTCTGGAGAAGAGCAGAACCAGCAACACTCACGCCAGCAGACAACAACAAACAAAACAGAGAAAACTGAACAACTGAAGATTAGGATAGGATTGCTTGGTCTGATTTCTGCTGTGACATTCAAACTGTAGGCTCATAATTTGGTGTAAATTACATGAAATGGCTTTATCACGTCTTTTCTATGGTCTAGCAAATACAACAATAAATAAGCTACTGTATAATACATCCAAAAAGTCCAGAGTTTAGAGTTGCAGCTAGAGTTCTCCCTTTCCCACAGAAGTCAACTCGCATATCTCCCATTTTGCAATCACTTCATTGGTTACCTTTCCATTATCGACTTCAATACATGTTATTCATCACCTACAAAGATCTTATTCATGCTTGCACACCCACTTGCACTCTACCATCTTCTGACATTAGTCTACTTGTATTTGCAAGCCACAGGTTAGCATCGTTTGGTGGATGAGCGTTCTCTGTTTCTGACCCCACACTTTGGAATACCTATACTGCAAGATTTCAAAACACACCTTAAAACATATCTTTTCCAATTTTGTTTTTCTGTTCACTGGCTGTATGATTTATGACTGTATGACCATCGATTTCATGTTTACCTGTTTGTTTGTTGCCACATAAGCAACATATGGCTATTTCATGGCAAGATCAATGTAGATGAAATCATATTACATAACTATAACTTATTTCAATAAGATATTATTGAAAAAAACAATTAAATCAGAAACATTAGATATGATTTTCAGTTCTCGTGTATACCGATGCCATTTCCTGCTGTCTTATGTAGTATGAATGCTCATGATCTCATCATTTGCAAAGATTTGTGTTTTAGGTATTTAACATGAAAAGAATAATGGCAGCATTTTAAAAAATGTTCACTTTAACAATTTATTTGTGTTTTCAGTTCTCGAAATACCGTTGTCGTATTAACAAACAGGCAAAATGTATAAAACAAAAAGTTTCCCATTTTTGGCTGAAAATGTCATGTCAACTGAATCAATAACTAGTAGTGAAAACTGCACACAATAGCCCCTTTCACAAAGCAGGGTTTCTGCAGGTTTCATCAAGTCAAATTTAAGACTTTTTAAGACCCATTAAGAATGAAAATTTAGACATATAAACCCTAAGAATTTATTTTCGAATGGCCAGGTATTTTCATGAGGAATCATATAATTGTTTTAGTTTTCTTTCCCTGGTTAGGGAATTTGCTGTAAAAATATCAGTTGTGAATTGTATCTCTTTGCAATAAAAAAAACTTAAATATAAAAAATAAGGTTTTATTGAGATGTATTGTTGGTGATTGGATGGATATCGGCCTGATTGAGTAGCTTTACTTGGAAAAAGCTAAATTAAAACCCATTTAAAATGATTCAAGACCTACAACACAGAGTGTCAGTGAATTTAAGACTTTTTAAGGCCTAAAAGTTAGTTTTTGAAATTTAAGACCCAGCAGCAGTGGTGTAAATAACTAATTACAAATACTCAAATTACAGTAATTGAGTAGTTTTTCTCAGAAATTGTAATTTAATAAGTAGTTTTAAAAATGTGTACTTTTACTTTCCCTTGAGTACATTTTTAGTGCTGTATTGGTACTTTTACTCCACTACTTTCGTTCAACCTGCAGTCACTGCTTTATTTATTTTTTTGTTTATGGAGATTAGAAAAATCAGTCCTGTGATTCCTCTCCAATCAAATCGCACATTAAAGGTAATTCGCATCATAATGAACTACCTCAAGACATGTGCGCTTTACATTGCAGCAAACTGGAAGCATTAAAAGTGTCCAAGAAGATGTTCAAAATCTTTACACTCATTAACCCAGAGACTGTTTAGATGCATGTCACTGATGAGAAGATGACGGATATTTGCTGCATGATGACCGAAATGGCCTTAAACACTCAGCAGGCACATGACATCAACCTGCCGTCAGATTGACATTGTACCCCAACGTCGTGGGGATGCTGCATTTTGTTAGGAGATGAAAATCGAGTTGACATCAGAACTCAACGTCAGGCCGACGTCAATGTCCAACGTCCAACCTAAAACCAACCAAATATCAACAACTAATAATGTTACAGCTTGACGTTGTGTCGACATTACCACTATGACGTCTATCAGACATTGTATTTTGGTTGCCATAACTGATGAATAAATGTCAGTATTTGACGTCAATATGACATTGGATTAAGATGTTGGCTCGACATTGGATTTTGGTCACTTTCTAACAACCTAAAATCGACCAAATATCAACGTTATTTCACGTCATTTTTGAACATCAAAATAACTTTGTCCTTAGACTAGGCATGGGACGATAACCGTTTTCAAGGTATACCGCGGTTTGGAAAAGTCAAGGTTATCATACCGCCAAAATTTTCTCTAATACCGTTCCTAAGGTATGTGTAAGATTTTTTTTTTTTTACTTTTTTTTTTAACAACAGCATCTCCAGCAGAAAAGACATCCAAAGATGCCATTTTAAATTTGTGTTTTTGAAACTAATGAAAACAGCAGAAGTTATTCATTTTCATTATTTAGCCTGGCATGTTTACTGTTCCAAAATATTATAAATGTTTCTCAAAATAAAATAAATTGTGTTCAAAGGGGAAAAACTTTTAGTTTTTTACCCAGACATTTAAAAAGAATATATTTTAGAGCAGTAATCACAATACCGTGAAACCGTGATATTTTTATCCAAGGTTATCATACCGTCAGAATCTTATACCGGCCCATGCCTACCTTAGACGCTGGCTATTGAATTTTGGTCACCTGACATCACAACCTAAATCTAACATCTTATGACGTTGTGTGCCTGCTGGGCAATAACTAAATGCATTACAGAATGTTATGTTTACACACACACATCCACAAATTACATGTAATTGCATCAGCTTTTAACAGCATAATACTCACTACTCATGAGTAATTTTAAAAAGGGCTACTTTTTACTCATACTTTAAGTAATATTTACAACAGGTACTTTTACTCTACTCACACTACATTTTTAGGCAAGTAATGGTACTTTTACTTAAGTATGATTTTTCAGTACACTTTCCACCACTGCCCAGCGGACACCCTGCAAAGTGATACCGGTTAATATCTGGAAAAGTTGCGAAACAACTTTACCGATAAATTAAAAAATGAGCTGTTCACATAGCACACTCAAAAAAATAACACATTGGATGAAATCAGTTTCAATGAGGGCAGGATTTCCATTCTATAAATGTGTTTAGCACCAACTAAAAAAAACTATTTACACAAATAAATGTACTTGAGTTGGTCCAACATGATTTTATCAAATAAAAATTTAAATACATTTGTATTTTTATTTAACTTAAACTCAAAGGTCTGATAATATCATATATGTCTGTTAGGTGTCGTACATTTCAAAGTCTCTTAGTTTTAGTGAGTTACATATACAGTTGATAGAGACTGATCTCAAAACTCATCTTAGGACAGTTATTGCTCACTGAGCAAAGCAACAAAGTGCGTTTTTGCTAATTAAGCTGCCAACACCTAAAGCATGGGTGCTTCTGCAAGGTGGTAATCTCAAAACTCAAACATTACATGAACATCTTTTTAAATCTTTCAACTAAAGTCTTTTTATTAATTTTAAACGCTTAAGATTACTTTTATTGTCAACATTTTCCTCTCTTAATTCAATCCCATGCAAAGCATGCTAAGAACTACAAATCCCCTAACCAGGTAGTTAAACCAACACAATTCATTGATGTTGTTCCAACATGAAATGCTTAAGTTAACTTAATGGTTTACAAACGTAAGTGGAATGAACATAAAACAAACAAATTGGCCAAATAAATGACAAGAATTTTGTTGTTTCAGCTCATTTTGAACAGGTAGTTTGAACAAGCGGCAGTAATATTTTTTTGAGTGCGATGACGTTACCGTATTTTTTTCAGAAAAGCACCGTTCACACATCCACTTCAAAATACCTCAAAATTCTGAAATCATTAACCAGAAGGGACCTCTAAATGGCTGCACTTGTAAACATGAAGGGTCAGGCTTTTTGTTGATGGTTTCACTTCTATTTAAAACGTTAGCAAGTGTGCAATATGCATCAGACTTAAGCCAAAGGTCCGTGGGTGGTGAGACGTCTGAGACAAGTAATGTTACAACTTCTGTTTCCGAAAAATTGGCAAAATGAATTTATCAGTATTTTCAAAAAAGGCCTGTTCATACAATCCCTTTGCAGGTCATTTTCCAGAAAAGTCTGTAATGTGAATGGCTTTGCAGCTTAGTAACATTTACCTGGAAGGACAGGTAGATTTGCATGAGCAAACAATTTCTGCAGAAACAAGTAATGAAGAGTGGACATGCCAAGAAATCTCACTTTTACCACAAATTTGGAAATAATTCTTGCACAATGTCTTTTTATACTGATCCACATGGCTTGATTTCTTGCGAAAGAAAAAGAAAGTTTGTTTTGAAGTTTGGGCCTAAATCATCCACAGAAGCGTTGTACTGTGCCAAGTGTCAGATTTATGAGGGCGGGATATACAGCACAGTGTTTTAGCATGCACTGTGGCGTTTAGTGTAGCTGAGGTTAGATGGGCATTTCATCATGTTCATCCCTAGAAGAGAAAAAATGAAACCAAACTTTCACACGCTGGATGGAAGCATGCATACGCAAACAAACTCTCGCAAAGGCTGTTGCTTAAACACACGGTTAGTAACAAAGCCCTGACTTCTGTGACCAACCAAAGTCTTGTTTACACCCACGCCAAAAAGTGCAAAGACTGTACCTCTAGGTTTACAACAGCTTATCACTGGTGCAGTTCACACAAAGGGAGGCCTTTCAACACCAAAAGGCTGCATAGTCAAACCTTTAAGTGTACTAGCTGCATTTTTGACACATTCAGGGCCAGAATATGAGACTTGAGGCATTTGAGTCTTGACAACATCACACCATATATATGCATATACAGTATTATGTCGCATGTTTTAAGTATCAAGAAAAAAATGTATGTAGTAAAATTTTAGGTATGTTTTACTCAAATTCCCATTTCTAACTAAATCGCTCAAACTTAATGCAGATGTGAAATCTAAATCTCACAATCACATGAATATTTATGAATATGAATAATGAGTTTTAAGAAAACACTTCAATTTACATGACTTGGGCATCATGAAAGAAAGCTTTGTGAAGACATCATTTTATAGAATTTGCTTAGAATTTATCACATACCTGTCATGATCACCAGCAATCTAACCCTCATACACTCTCAGAAATACAGTAAAGGTACGCAAGCTGTCACTGGGGTGGTACCTTTTCAAAAGGTCCATATTGGTACCTCAAAAGTATATATTAGTACCTGAAAATTAAGAGGAACACTTTTGTACTTTTTATGTACCAATATGTACCCTTGAGGTATTAATATTGACCTTTTAGGTATAAATCTGTACCTTTTGAAAAGGTACCACCCCAGTGACAGTTCACGTACCTTTATTTCTGAGAGTGTATATCGCTGGAGAACATTCATATTCACATGGACTACAACCCTGTCTCCATATGAACTACAAGTCCTGTTATGCACCACACACCCACACCTGCTCCAAGTCTTCTTTCATTACACTCACACAGCTGAAGCTGCTCATGTACTGATTACACTCACATATATATATATAACTCACTTTGACTCTCTCATTGCTGAGTCTTGTTTGGTTAAAACCCTGTAACATTACAAAGTGTTCCCTGGTATAGTTTCTACGTGTTCTGACCCTTGCTTTGTTTTATCGTTTACCCCGTCTGCCGCCTGTGCCGACCATCTGCCTGTTACCTGATGATGCCTCCGTATTTCCTTGTTTGTTCCCGCTTGCGCCTGTCTTTGATCATTGCCTGTCTGACCACGATTCTAAATAAAACCTGCAAAAGGATCCTCACTCCGTTGTCACTCATCTCCCTTGTGGTTACAATACCAAGGACAGATCTGCATTTTAAAACAAAAATGGACACAATAAAAATCTCAAACAGCTGTCTTAAGGTGAATTACCACATGTTTTCGTATTTTGGAAGTTTTGGTAGTCTTTTTCGTATTGATTTTACCTTCAGAGACTCTAAAAGAAGCTTTTATTAAAATGCTACAAGACATGAACCAAATCATCTAGCTACGCTGGTTTGAAACAGAGTACTACATCAAATGAAGACAGTCAAAAGCCACAAGTACTATACATTTTGACAGTACTGCATTGCAAGCTTCATGTGAGTAAGCAAAGTTAAAAATAATTTTGCTCACTGCTACTCCCTGATTGGTGGAATTGTCTGTACGGCATCATGGGCAATATAGTCAAAGACTATAGAATACACAAGACAGGTCACTTGTGTAGTTTTGAATGGGGAAAAGTGTAACTGTCAATATGGCGAATGAAGCCCCGCCTTCTAGTGCAGGAGCCCAACATTGACCGCTATAGACTGAGCATTCTCTGGAGGAGGGGCTCGGACCAGTCCTGTGTTTCTGCAGATTTTGTGTGATTTGAATGTTTAGAAATGAAACTAAAGAGACAGTTGTTGTTTAATTTTATTGGTGATTTCTAATATGAAATTTAATTGTAAGCACTTTTTGAGAATTTGATGTTTCCCCATTCAAACAGAATGCCTGAACATACTGCCTGAAAGGCATTTCAAAGATGGCCGCTGAGTAAAATGACTTGCCTTAAAGGGACTTTGATATAGTTTTTGATATAGACTTTAAAACAATCAACAATCTACTGGGTAAAGAACATATTAACATATACTTGTTATTTCCCACTGCTGTAATTGTAGTTATATTCTATTTCATTATTCAGAGGAAAACACGCAACATATACAGTATTTACAAGTTAACTAAACTGCACTTTTAGCATTGTAAGTTAAATCTGTGTACAGTGGTCCCTTGTTAATCATGGGAGTTGCGTTCTAAAAATACCTCGCAATAAGCCAAATCCGCGAAGTAGTCAGTTTTATTTTTTACAATTATTATGGATGTCTTAAGGCTTTAAAATCCCTCACTAAACACTTTATACACTTTTCTCACACAGGCATTAACATTTTCACACTTTTCTCTCTTGCTTAAACACTCTCAAAGTTTAAACCTTCGTAGAAAAATAAGTCCAGGATTATAGAAACCAAAGAGCAAAACAGGCGCAAGCATTCATCGATGTCAGCAAAAGGTTCATAAAGCTTTTTAGCGGATAATGTTAAGGTTAATTAATAGCCATTTGTCAACAAATCAGGCGAGTCCACCATGTCTGTGCAAGAAGATCAACTGCTGGAGATCGCAAATGATGCCGGTCTTTTAGGGGTGCTTCACATATCGCGTCTTTTCTAGAGTTCACGCAAGTTTGTTGTTTCAAACAGTTGAATGAACGCTGCAAGCGCACCGCAAGTCACGTGACAAGAACTGACAGATCAGCTTCAAACTTTGTATGGAATATATACATTTTGGTAGACTAATTACCTAAGACAAACACAGAACACCCAAACACTGCAGTGCTTTTTCATTTTCTCCATAAATAAAACTTGTATCAGAGTGACAGCAATGTTTTGTCAGCTTGTCACCCTCTGAGAAAACGGTTGATGATCACCTAACAACCTACAAACCCTCCACCCCGCGATAAAATTGTCAAGCGTTGACCGGTCCGCAGTGACAAAAAGGTTGGGGACCACTGCTTCCCACACCGGATGCGCCGCGCACATGACAGTTGAAAAGTAGCCTAACACACACTGGACGCGCACATTTAATTGTTATTTAACATGAAATTATTCAGATACCGCTCTGTGGCGTGGCAGAAATATGAACAGTGTCCTGAGTCGTAGCTGGGCACAGCAGACAGCAGCAGACTAGCGGTGTCGGTGTGTGTAACCTGATATAAACCTATGTTTACAATTCTAGAATGTATGGCGTGGAGCATCCGGTGTGCGACGCCCTTTACGATACTCTTGCTGCAGACAGTTATCATGCATTCACACGGGGCTTCAGCGTCAAGGCTTGATGAAGGGCGTGACTGAAGTTGGGGCTGACGCAATCATCATAGCAAATTTCAAACTTCTGCAGAGAGCAACACCACTGAAGCGGTGCTGACAGATCCACAATGCAGTTCGGCAACACCTGACGTCACCGATTCAAAGTAAATGGGAAGCGCTGGGGCGTTACAACCCTTTTTGCATCCTTGTTGAAAAACTGCTAGCGATTAAAGATTTTTGGAAATTTAGTAAGCTAAATGCATTCACAGAGAAGATTGATTGACAATGGTCTACAGCCAATCAGGATGCAGAACACAATGAGCTGTTAAAAAAAAAAGAAAAGAAAAAAGCATGTCAATTTGCACTAAAAATTACCTGCGAGGGTGCGAAAGGTGTTCACAAACAGGTTTTTAGTGTCAGTCACTGATCATTTTACTTCAAAAAGTGCAATAAGCAATGCAATATTGTTGTCTAGATAATACGCCACGTTTTTCCATGTCAGAGGAACATCACCAAACTTTGTTTTTTTTTTTGATGGTCTTTGCCTGATTGTTTGTGGGCCAAGACTCAGATGGCACCATTCACACATATTTGAATGAATTTCAAAAACAAAGCAATTTGTTTAAATCAAATCAAACTTGCCAAGGGTGTGAACACACCCTTAAGAATGCAATCTTGCAGAACGCCACAGCCAGACCTTAAAAGAGCTAACTTTGAGAACTATGAAACCGATCTGAGATCTCCTCTGATATCTGATGTTAGTTTAACTTGTCGAGGGCCGCCAGTAGCAGCTTTCATCACTCTCGCTGTAGCTGCTGGTGCCTATGATTACGTCTTTGAAAACAATCATTGAGATTGAGAAGACAAATGATTTGAGGATTATTTTACGCGGCCAAGCCTGATTCATGTGGATACGGGCGCCTGTCCTACAGTCTGAAAACAGGGAGGAACTAGATCAAAGTCTTGAGAATAAGGACTGATGTTGACCAGCGGGTTTGGAAGCTTTCCTTGGCAGCCTCGCTCTCATTTTTTCATTTCTCGTTTTCTTTATTACTCCCTCTTTCTTCTCTCTCCATCCGCCCACACATCCTTCCACGGGCTTCCCAGGCCTTGGCAAAAAGCAAACCGCTGCAAAACTAACAGCCTGGGCCTGTTCGCCTGCCAGTGGGACAGGAATCATGTTTCTAGAAAAATGACAGATGAAAAACTGCCTCGGATACACAAACACTCAAATCTATTGTGTTGAAAGTCTGAGGTTCAAGGCCATTTTGCTCAAGGAGCTGCAAAAATATTTTAAATACTGTATGGGTAAGCCTTTACCACCGACCAACCCCGGAGTAAAGCACAATGATGGTGGTCTTGTTACAGAAATGACTGTAGAGTGCTGCGTTTTGCGGTTATTTATCTTTGACTTGTTGGTTTCAGAAAGCTGGGAAAATTGCTGAACCTGCAGGACAAGAATTTGAAGTAATTGTTTTCACATTTACCCTCACATTGTAACTTTCATGTATGAAACACAAACTGAACTGTTTTGCTTGTCATTCTTTCTCACTAATGGGGACAATTTGCTAGCAAACAGCACTGCTTTAGGAAACTTACTTTTAAGATTGGCACAAAAAAAAAAAAAAAAAAATCACTCATCTAATCAAATATGTGGAGCCATCATTTCTCCTTTCACTGGATTCACTATTCTACATAAATGGAGCTGGAGCAGGTTGTGAATAAAGTCCCACAGATGTTTAAAGATTGCACAAAAATTGTAGTGCTGAATTTTCAGCATCACTTTCCTAGTTTTCAGTGATCCCTTCATGAATAATTTTAATATTATGATTTGCTTATTTGAAAAAGAAATCTTTAGCTTCTGTAACGGAGGCCAGCTAGTGAACTGCTGTGCAGGTAAACCTCACTCCTCTGACCTCTAAAAAAGATGCTCTAGCGACAGACGCTAGAGACGATGGTCTTTAGCCTCCTTGTTAGAGCAACCAACTCCCATGCGGAAAGTTGCCAATCCAATCCCAGCTCAGAGCGGGTTGGGTGGTGTAAGACCGGTGGGGTTACACTTCTCATGATTTTCTTTACAAGTAGCGCTGTATGATATAGGAAAAAAGTGATACTGCGATATTTTATTTTTCTGCGATAAATATTGCGACATGTATACAGTTTCACAAGATGGTTTGAAAAGCTCTGGCAGTTTTCCAGGGAGTCTAACAGTATTCAGGTACAAAAATTAAATAATCACAATGCAAATAAAGGCTTTTCTTACTTTTCTTTCTCTCATTTCTAGTCGAAACATCTAAAATTCTTCAACTTATAATATTGTTTTGTTTTCACCTTCAGAAGAAATAAGCCAAAAGAGTTTTTCAAAAACTCAAAAACAAATTTATCTGCCAATGAGGTAGGTAAAATAATCTTACTTTTACTATGAAATCTTGATATTTGGACTAGAAACAAGACAAAAATTAAGAAAAACCTTCTTTTTTTTTCTTTGCATATATCATATATACATTATTGAGTACAATAAATCTTTAGTCAGGCCAAAACACCTCCAAACATCATACTTTTTGTACCCAAATGTTTAAAACTCTCTTGAAAGGCTCAGTCACAGGCCTTAAAAGCACACGCAAATGATAAACGTTCACTCTGTTTTGATTAAACTTAGCAGTGACTCTACAAATCAGATGTGTTCTGTGGCTCCTGCTCAGCTATAATTCAGACTCAACATTGCAGATCTTACGATGTCACTATTGCAGATGCACACATTACAACATCAATGATGAAATGATATATAGTGCAGCCCTACATACTAGCTATGTTTCCTTTAAGATATGCATTAAAAATGTGTTAATTAGAGCCAGTTAATTAGGGGAGTTAGGAGGATTCTACACTAAAAAATGCAGGGTTCCACCAGCCTGATCTCACGAGGAAACATAAGTATTTTACATTTTGTCAGTTTAGTGGCTAATTCGTACGAGTTCAGTCGTACGAAAATGTGCGATTTTAAAAAGGAAGCGTGGCACCTAACCCACCCGTCATTGGGTGAGGAGCAAATCGTACTAATTTGTACGAATTAGACGTACGAATTCATATGAATTAGCCACTAAATCAAAAAGTTACGAATTGCCGTGAGATTGTGTTGGTTCCACACAATTCATTCATGTTGTCCCAACACAAATTAGGTTAACTTAACACTTTTGACAAATTTATGTGGATTGAACATAAAAAAAAGTAAGTTGTCCCAATGAAATCGCAAGAATTGTGTTGTTTCAGCTCACTTTAAATAAGTAGTTTAAACGAGCAAAAAAATATATATATTTTTTTTAGTGTAAGGGCCCACACATTTTGGGGGTCACCAGTTATTATTAGGGACCCACGACCACAAACACCCACCCCACCCCCCTCTTCCCTTTCGTCACCAACGATTCTTTATATTGTCCCAACACAAAACACAAATTAAGTTAACTTAATTATGTTTACAAGTTTAAGTTTATTCATTCATTTATTCAATCATTTATTCATTCATTTTCTTTTCGGCTTAGTCCCTTTATTCATCAGGGGTCGCCACAGTGGAATGAACCGCCAACTTATCCAGCATATGTTTTACATAGCAGATGCCCAGTACTGGGAAACATCCATACACACTCATTCACACACATACACTACAGACAATTTAGTTTAATTCAATTCTCCTATAGTACATGTCTTTGGGCTGTGGGACAAACCAAAGCACCCGAAATCCACAGCCAACATGCGGAGAACATGCAAACTCCACACAGAAATGCCAACTGGCCCAGCTGGGACTCAAACCAGCGACCTTCTGGCTGTGAGGCGACAGTGCTTAAGTGGATTCAACATAAAACAATTAGATTGTCCCAAAAGCAACTTAAGAATTGTGTTGCTTCAACTCATTTTTTTAAAGTAGTTTGAACAAGCAGCAAAAATCATTTTTTGAGTGTGTGTGTGTGTGTTCGCCTTTGCATGCAACATTTACATATTTACAACCACCTCTGAGGAATGTGGGGAGTCACTGGCATTGTTATTTTGTGGGCTAAAAAGCTTGGGAACCCCTGAATTGGAGAATAAGTCTTTCAAAATGACTTTGCCCTAAAGAATTTCACAAATGTATTACAAAATATCAAAACACAGGATAACATGACTGTTTACTGTGTTGTGTCTGCATACTCTGTAAATAATAAAAAAAAAAGTGGCTTATCCTATTTGGAGAATATGGAAATGTATCAGTTTATGATGCCCCCCCTACTGCATGGTGCTTTATTTGTATATTTTATGCCAAATATCAACTTTGAATAAAAAAAAAATAGCCATTTGAAGCATAAAGAGGTGTTAGAACCTGACTTGAACACAGATCTGTTTCCCACAGTTACACTATAAGTGTCCTTCTTAGCGGTCAGCATTCCTGAGCGAGGTTTCCACATTCCTCCAACCACACTTGGTTAAGTTCTGGTGCTTCCCTTCAGCTCTACAATGAGCAGTGCCTGAAGCCGACAGCTGACCACCGCAATGGGGTCTTTAAAATGTGGCCGGGTATAACCAAAGTAGGATTTAATGGGGTCAAAGGGCCAATCCTGGCCATTAAAAATGACACTGCAGAGGTGGGTGAAAATTGTCCCATGCAATCCCACTAAAGAGAAAGTGAAAGCTCTTCACATTACAAGATGCTACTGTGAATTTATTGCTGTCTTTTAAAATATGCATTCTACTTGTTTTTATTTTTGGTTTATCAGGCAAAGAAATGTATATTAGTATTGTGGTCATCTCCTCACACTGCAAAAAGTAATTAGTTAAAGCAAGTAAACCAATTACCTTTAAAGCAACAAGTTGACTTTACAAAACTAATGTAAGTAAACCCATTGTAACTTGGAACTGTTAAGTTGACTTAATTTTTATAATTATGCTAATTGTATTAACTTTTTTTTTTTTTTAATAAAAGTAAACTAATCCATTTTTTCCCAATACACCTTTATTATATTTGTTTTTTTTTTTTCCCAGATTTTTTGTATCTTGCAAAATGACAGTAAAATAAATCTGCTCTTCCAGAGTGCAGGGTGTCTTCTAAATTCAATACAGGCTATACTTGTAGATTTTATAGACTTAATGAAGCACCAAATATGTAATATTGTGATAATTACAGTAATTATTTGAAATCAGGCATGCTAAAATAGTCTGACACTGTAAAAAGGGATTAGTTAAATAAAAAAAATATATGTATAATTAGCATAATTATAAAACTTAAGTCGACTTAACAGTTCCAAGTTAAAATGGGTTTACTTACATTATTTACATTTAAGCCAACTTGTTGCTTTTAAGGCAATTGGGTTACTCACTAAGTAACTAATCACTTTTTACAATGCTATTTCCACTCGAGAAACTCACCTATGTTATACATCAAAACTCTGATGATTTATAGCAGTTATGGACTCCTTTTAGGTGCTATATTATTAAATTCTCCTGATTTTCTATGGTACATATTTACCCCTTAGCCTGATTGTATTAATTTGCTTACTTGTTTGTATATTTTCCATTATTTCTTGCTGTATAGCTTGTGCATATGCATTCAAATAAACAATGATTAATGAATAAATAAATGCATAGCTTAACTGACCATCGATTATACTTTTGATTTTGTAACTATCTATAAAACCACTTATTTTAAGCAATAGCACAACAACCACCCCCAATTCTGATAATACCACGGATAAAACCTGCATGTTTGTGTTATAAACCATATTGGTCTACAACTGGAGTTTATCACCAGCATCAGTTTCAGTATTAGTTGCCTGAAAATTTTGCATTTCAGCATTTACTGTAACTGCACATCAAGCAAATAAGCTAATAATCTTTGCATCTGTAGTTATTGATGAGTCTATGGTTTCTCTTTTTTAATAGTCATAAAAATATTAAGTTATGTTAATAAGTAATGTTTTACGCTCCTTTCCAAAAGTATGATGAAATTAATACTTTTGGAAAGGGATAATTTAATAATAATTTTAAATGAATTCTTTCATTCACTGATGGCACAGGAAATTAATGCAATGTGATAATAAAGACATTTATAACTTTCTACTAATCAAACAATTACAGCTTCCACAATAAATATTCAGATTTAAAGAATCAAATGAGCATAATAAAGGATCATGTGACACTGAAGACTATAATAATAATGCTGGAACAAAACAGCTGAGAAACCAGCTGAGTCTTATTTGTTCAGCTAGAAAAAAGCAGTTTTTAATTTTTAGAAAAAACATTTTAAGGTCAATATTATTATTATTATTATTATTATTATTATTATTATTATTATGCAATTATTTTTTGATTGTCTACAGAACAAACCATCATTATTGTCACAATCACCAGCGATCCAGGATTGTAGATTGCTGGGAATCATTCATTTTTACTCAGGACTACAAATCTGACACCATATGGACTACAAATCCTGTCATGGACCACACACTCACACCTGTTTCCGCTGATTGCTAACACACACAGCTGAAGCTGTTCAGAACTGATTACATAAAATTTAAAAGCAGCAGAGACACACACACTAGTTGCTGAGTCTTGTTATACTGTCTTTGTGAACATTACGACGCATTTTCTCTTGCCTTGCTGTGTTTTGATCATTGCCTTGTTTGTTTGTTTGTTTACGTTTCCTGCTGCCTGCCTATACTGACCATTCGCCTGTGTATTGACCACGATTCTGAATTTCCTGTATACATTTGTATGCCCCTGTGTTGATCGTTGCTTGCCTGACCATTCTCTGTTCATTTAGCGTTTGGATCAGCACTTCCTTGTCAGCGTCCCCTTTACATTACAGTTATACAATGACTTGGCTAATTACCCTTATTTGCCTCATTAACCAAATAACCTAGTTAAGCTTTTAAATGTCACTTTAAGCTGAATACTAGTGTCTTAAAAAATTTCTATTCAAATATTATTTACTGTCATCATGGCAAAGATTGAATAAATCAGTTTTTAGAAATGAGTTATTAAACTATTATGTTTAGAAATGTGTTGAAAAAAATCTCTCTGTTAAACAGAAATTGGGAAAATATACAGGGGGGGTAATAATTCAGGAGGGCTAATAATTCTGAAATCAAAAAGGTTTTATTTTAAATTCTAATAATATTTCACAATATCACTGTTGCTTTACAGTACTTTTAATCAAATAAATGTTGGCTTGGTGAACATAAGTGTCAGGAATATAATAAAAAAATAGGGTTAAGCATAAAATTAATGATTTAAACTCATATCCTTGCAACACCTTTATTTGTCCATCAAAACTTTTCCTTTAATCTGATGTCTAGTGATATAATGTGGCATATAATACATATTATTAATGATGATAACAAAAGATTAATTCTGAGATTAATTTTTACAATATTTACTTAACATTATTACAACTGTCAACCAGACAAGTGGGCAAACATAGTCAATACCCCTAACTTTAAACAGTAAAATGTCTAACTGGTAAAATACCTGACTAGTCATCACTGGCTTTGACATGTGGTCTGATGGTGGCAGCACCTTCTTTATTCAAGAACTTTTGTTTTCATCACAGACCAAAAGTTTCTCCCTAACCTCTACCAGTTTGCATTGTGTTTAATTATGCTGTCCATTTGGTTTTTCACCACAAGCCAGTATCAACTGCATCATGTGATACTCTGTGGGAACTGCTGAATGGTTGATGAACATTCTAAAGTGCGTAATTATTTTCAGATAAAGCACTGCTCAAGCAGTTCCAGTTACATTTCCATACCTCTACATTGAATGATTCCAGTCATTACTATTCCTTATGATATTTCCAGTGCTACAATGATGTAGAATTTACTTTAAATGCATAAAAATGCTCTACATGCAAAGTTATGCACATACAAAGTCAAATAAATCATGTGATCAAAGTTCAGGTGAGATAATAGTAGTATAAGTATAGAGTAAGCAGAATAATTAACTCCAGGGAGTTGAATTATTAGAAAAAGAATGCAATGCAACACCAATTTGCATCTGCCTCAGGTGTGGATTATTCGGTCACACTTTATTTTGATGGTCCATTTGTTGAATTTAAGTTACATTGCAACTAATTATCATTAGATTATAAGTAGACTGTTAGGTTGGGGTTAGGGTTAGTGTAAGTTGACATGTAATTGCAAAGTTTCTTATAGTCAGCTAAATGTCTGTTGAAGGACTGTTAAATGTCAGTGTCAACAGATATTAAGTAGACAGTCTACTAATGCTCAAATGGACCATCAAAATAAAGTGTTACCGATTATTCTTCTTTTAATAATTCAATAGCCTCAAGTCAATTATTCTGCATACTTCTGCATAATTATTCTGCATAATTATGGTCATTATGTTCAAAATATTTGCCATCTTATATTTGTAGCGTTTTATCATATTATACTTGTAGTTATAGTACACGGAATTCTTATAAATTACATTTAACTGTTCCTAAAGTATGTACGGAGTTTGGTAAAACAGAGTTTTCCTACTTTGGCCCTACATTATGAAATTAAATGCAGAGTGTAATCATGTTAGAAACAATTCCTAATTCCTAATTCCATGTTAGAAAACAAAACCCTAATTATTTTTTGAAATCTTTTGAAGTCTTACCTGGAAGAATTACGTGAATGTTTTGTGTAAATTTTAATTTATGATATTTTATGTGTGTCTAATTTTATATCTGAAACTTTTTGTGCTGCAATTTTGGCCAGGACTCCCTGGTATAATAGATGCATATCTCAATGGAAAATTCCTGATAAAGGATAAATAAATAAATAAATAAATAAATAAATAAATAAATAAATAAATAAATAAAAATTATGTTTTATTGTAATGTAATGTGTATTTATATAGCACATTTATTGTGTATGGTCATACACCCGAAGTGCTTAATCATGAAGTAGGGGCGGCGGGGGTCTCCCCACCCACACCACCACCAGTGTGCAGCATCCACTTGGATGATGCGACGGCAGCCACAGGACAACGGCGCCAGTGTGCTCACCACACACCAGCTATAGGTGAGTAGAGAGACAGTGATAGAGCCAATTCGGTGGATGGGAATGATTGGGAGGCCATGATGGGTAAGGGCCGATGGAGGGAATTTGGCCAGGACACCGAGGTTACACCCCTACACTTTACAAGAAGTGCCATGGGATTTGTAATGACCACAGAGAGTCAGTACCTCGGTTTAACGTCTCATCTGAAAGACGATGCTCACTGACAGTACAGTGTCCCCTTCACTTTACTGGGGCATTAAGACTCACACATACTGCAGGTTGTGCACCCCCTGCTGGCCTCACTAACACCACTTCCAACAGCAACCTAGTTTTCCCATGTGGTCACCCATCCAGGTACTCACCAGGCTCAGCCCTGCTTAGCTTCAGTGAGTAACAGGTCTTGGACTGCAGGGTGATATGAAATGGCTGTATAAATCTCAATAAACTATTTAAATTTGTGTGTATTTATTGGTATTGTTTCATTAAGAACCTTTAATATCAACACAAAAAAAGATTATTTAAATAAACTGCATGTCAAGAAAAAAAATCTTCTGGAACATCATTGTGAAACGTGTACTTTTAAGTGTGCATTCAGTCACTGTCTTTAAAATATAAACTGTTGCACAAGTTTATGATGTCAAAAAGGCAGGCGAAGTACGTGAGGGGGAAACTCAGAGCACTTTGTTCATTTCCAGCAAAGCAGCTGTGTCAGATCCTGACGCTCCACACACACTTGAGTATCCACCACGTAACTGTGTATATCATCGCCCACCCAAAAACACCCCCGCGCCACCCTTAAACCCCTCCACCTCTGACCTCACAACCTCCACACCACACTCGCCTGCCATCACAGCTGCTTCCCACAGATTGAAGGAGATTGTATTTTTGTGTAAAATGCAGAACTGCATGTTTCTATTTTTATCCACAACACTTTATGGTCCACAAAACTTACATTTACACTTACACAACATTTTTTTAAAAGGGTATTTTTTTGGATGTGAAATTTTACAATTATTATTAACAAAAAAAAATAAAAGATTTTTCATTAAAATTTTTATAATAAAATACAAAAATATGTATAAAAAATGTTAAAAAAAAAAATATATATATATATATATATATATATATATATATATTTTTTTTTTTTTTAACATTTTATATATATATATATATATATATATATATATATATATATATATATATATATATATATTTTTTTTTTTTTATATTAATTACATTTTTTATTTTTGCTTTTATTTATTGCAATAAGATTAAGATAAACTAAATACATTTCTAAACTAGATTTTAGCTGCAATTTTATCCTAGATTTAATTTTAATTTAAGACAACTTCAGGCATGTTTTGACTTGAGGGCGGAGCCATAATATACAAAAAACAACAACTGGATGCATAACACTCTTGTTTATACCAGCAGAAAACACATATCTGTGTCTCATCTTTAAATGTGAGAACATAAAAAAGGTCTTTGTTTGGTTTGTGTTGTGTTCAATTTTTCTTGGGGAACAATATGAGGATACGAGAATTTGATTGCAAGACATGATAAGATCTGGTGTAGAGCTTTCAGATATACAGCAGAAAGAGAAAGCAAACCCAGTTATGGATATCTTTCCATGCTGTGACACGCCTGAGATTAATAATGATAGCCGTGTCCATGAGTGCTGACAGGAGAGCTGTCCAGACAAGATTGTAAAGGATATAATATGGCCTACATTGTTGTGTCAACAGATATTACTTTTGGAATATAGCATTTTGTTGAGCTATAACTCATTTGTAGTTCAACCTTTGAAAATATTCAGACTAACCACTCTACAAAGGCAAAAGGCATTGTGTGTAGTTAGTAGGGCTGCATGATATTGGAAAAATCTGATATTATGAGATTAATATTACTGCGATAAATATTGCGATATAAATACAGTTTCACAAGATAGTTTGAATAGCACTATTTGCTGGTTTTCTGGGGAGTCGTAACAGTATTCAGGTAGAGAAATTGAATAATCACGATGCAAAAAAATCTTAGATAAAGTAAAAATATTGTTTTGTTTTCGAATTCTGAAGAAATAAGTCAAAACAAGTAAAAGGTAAAATAATCTTTTTTTGCTTTGAAATGTAGATATTTAGACTAGAGACAAGACTAAAAATTAAATGAACAAGTTAAAAAGTAAGAAAAACATGTTTTTTTTGTTGCATAAATCATATATATTCCATATAAACAAAGTAATTAAATACAAGTCTGTAGCTCCTGGTCAACTTAGACTCAACATTGCATATCTTAGGGCAAATGTGCCCATTGCGATATTGATGATGAAGCGATATATTGTGCAGCCCTAGTAGTTAGGACATCGTGTTATACTGCACATTTGATTCTTCTAATCAGAATAAGACTCATAAGCACAGAAAGCTCAACTGAGGTCTCGTCCACACTAATACGTTTTAGTTTAAAAACGCATATTTTTCTCTATGTTTTGGCCTTCCGATATGGCTTTTTTTAGGAAACGTAAAAGTATCTTTTTGAAAACGCCGTCGAAAGTGGATTAATTTGAAGATGCTAATTCCTTGTTCAGTGTGGACAGTGAAAATAAAGATTTTCGAAAACAATGATGCATTTTAATCATGTGACCAATTCAGCTAACATGGTGGATGACATTGTAAATTTGTCCAATTTGACAGCTTTATGAAAGATCAAAGTCAGTTTGTACATGCGCCATATTGCCTCTCTTTAAAGCAGTGGTTCTCAAATGGTCCGTTTGCACCGAGTGGTATGGTATGGTACAATTTTATGGCTGTTTCCATTGTGAAAAAGTACCAAAAAGCATACCGTACCACTTTTTGGGGACCCTTGGGTACCTACTAGCACAACAAATGTACCAAAAGGTGGAGCAAGATGCGCAGCTGAATGCTATTGGTTTACAGAGAAACAACACTAGCTCGTGCACAAGCCAGGAGAATGAAAACAAAAGGAAGCACCATTTTTAAATACACAGTCGAGATATTACACCGTAATAATACAGTATATACATATAATAAGGAGCCATGGTCGACCCGAGCTCAATCAAACCTTGTGGTCGTCTTGATGAACAGCCGCAAAGCCAAGAAGCAAAGCAGAATCTACCCTGTGCCCCATTGCTGTTTACAAGGCCGTCTAAAGCGCGAGCGTTTTCACTTTCTCGAGAGCTCACGTGCGCATCTATATTTAAAATAATAAACTTCTTGAGCTGATGATAACAACCTGTGCTTGATCATTGAAGTTCTTCTGACATCCAATCCTTTCAGAAACAGACAAACAAGAGGGTGAAGCGCAAAAAAACAAAGGAGAAGCCAGAAAAAACAAAGGAGCAAATGATTCTGTCAGCAACCTAAAACATGAACAAACTGCCATGTTTAACTATTATCATCACCTTTTGGACTATTATAAACTCGGAATGATGGAATTATTCTCTAACAAGAGGTTACATGTGCTGGTGAAGATTAAAGATACAGATGAGAGGTTTGCACTGACTGTGGGCTATATAGTATGTTGCGTGTTGTTTTTGAACCCAAATAAGGACTAAATGTATGCTCTGTATAGTGTTTCTGTAATTGGGAGGGGGTGGGGGTCACTTGGTGATTTTCAAATGTGTCATATATGTTGATAAACTATTAAAGTTACCATATTTTATTCATAACCTACAGAAGATAAAAATAGTTTTTGACTTACAATATATTTAATATATACTTAATATTTAATAGCTACATAAAAAAAACAACATGCAAATAAAATGCCATCAGCCTTTCAATTTATTTTTTCATTGGATTGCGACCCCTGGGGTTATATAGCGTTAGTTGTAGAAGATTGAATTCAAGGCACAATGTTTAACTTCGACATCTTTATGGCACTCACATACATTAAACAAAGCCCACGACTAAACATAGACGATAATCTCCAAGCGGCAGTCTCCAAAATTATACCAAGAATAGACTTGGTATAATATTAAATATGGTAGTTCTGTAAACATTGTGCCCACCATTCTCATTAAGTGAGGTTAATATTAAGTTAAATAAATGAATAATGATTATAAAAACGTATATATGGTTGTTAGACTGCTGCACTTTTTTGTGTTTTGTGTCAATATGCTCGTGTTTATATAGTTCCTATAGGTGTGTGTGTGCCATTGTATGCAATATTTGCATGCTTATAACCACCTCTGAGCATAGCGGGGGTCACAAGTCACTGGAGTTGTTATTTTAGGGGTCGCGGGCGGAAAAGTTTTCGAACCCCTGCTTTAAAGGACATGAAATGTTTATTGGGAGCTGTTGTTCAGAAGCAGACGACAGTTGCGACATTTTGCTGCAATGCTTCAAAGCGATGGAAAGTAAATAAACAGCAGGCAAGATATGACGCATGTAAAACATCTTACATCTGTGTGCATGTGCAGTACATGAACGAAAGCATTTTCAGTCATTTTAATGTGGATGATGGAAAGAATATAGTTTGGACATGATGTAGACTGAATTTAAACACCAAGATCAAAGGTTCAACAGCTGCCTTTTTCCTCAGATCAAAGCAGGTATAAACTCAAGTCCAGAACAATCTACGTGACCCTCAGTATATCCTGTGGCAGGACGGCCTCACAGCTCATCTCCAAAACAAGAATTTTATCAGTGTGCAAACTCATCTTTTCTACGGCACAATGCATGCTGGATTCCTGCTTAGTCAATTGAGGATAAGGAGCAATTTAGATAAGAGTGTCTGTGGAAACAGGCAGAGGCCTTTGAAAGGACTTGTTGGAGAGCAGTTCAGTGGTATTCGACATTTACAATGTTGTTTGTAGGTAACAAAAGAACAAGGAAATGAAGTTCCCAATGCTTTGAAGGAGGACGTTAAAGAGTTTTCATACAATGAAAGTGAATGGATGTTGTCAAGGTTAAAAAAAACATCATAAAAGTTGTATAGAGTAATGAGCTGCTCACATAGAAAGTGATTTTTCCATTACTATGATATACACATCTGACCACTGCCCTCATGTCTCTGATGCACAGGCTAAAATTGAATGTATATTAATTTTGAGATATACAGTTGAAGTCAGAATTATTAGCCCCCCTTTGAATTTTTTTTCTTTTTTAAATATTTCCCAAATTATGTTTAACAGAGCAAGGAAATTTTCAGTTTGTCTGATAATATTTTTTCTTCTGGAGAAAGTCTTATTTGTTTTATTTCGGCTAGAATGAAAGCAGTTTTTAATTTTTAAAAAACATTAGGGTCAAAATTATTAGCCCCTTTAAGCTATTTTTTTTTCCAATATACTACAGAACAAATCATTGTTATACAATAACTTGCCTAATTACCCTAACCTGCCTAGTTAACCTAATTAACCTAGTTAAGCCTTTAAATGTCACTTTAAGCTGTATAGAAGTGTCTTGAAAAATATCTAGTCAAATATTATTTACTGTCATCATGGCAGAGATCAAATAAATCAGTTATTAGAAATGAGTTATTAAAACTATCATGTTTAGAAATGTGTTTAATTTTTTTTTTCTCTCCGTTAAACAGAAATTGGTGAAAAAAAAATAAACAGGGGGCTCATGATTCAGGGGGGCTAATAATTCTGACTTCAACTGTACATTCAATAATGCATGATTCAAATACGGCCAGATCTGATAATTTACTGAACCAAAATTATATTAGTTTTCATATGACCAAATGCAGAAATGAAAATGGGTAGCTTTAAGTACATAATTCAGTTTTACAACTGGATGGTGCTATTAAAATAATACATTTATATCCATAATTTAATAGTTTTTAGTATTTTGAGATACACTTTTTTTTGTCCATTTGTGGATTTGAATTGCATTATGGGACTCTGATCTTCTCTCCACAAACTTCTCAAAAGGTGACATTTATTTACATTTTTAGTAGTTAGAAGTGAAATATTATCTGGGTTTGTGTTGTTGGTGGTAATAAACTTTCAGTACTTTTTCTGTTATTTTATCGACTTAATTCTCCATATATCAGTTCTCATATTATGTCAATAAAATTAACTTTGTTAAACTGAACAGTTGAATTTTCAACATCAAAACCCGACAGGGCAGAGATCAAGGTCCCATCGTGCAATTTATAAAAGAAATACATAAAAAAAACATAAATCCCTAAATATAAAAACTGTTAATTAACAGATTTTCTTACAGCCTAAAGCACATAATTCAGCTCTAATAGCTTAAACCAAAATAATAATAATAATAATAATAATAATAATAATAATAATAATAATAATAATAATAAATAACTAATGGGATAAGATGGGAGTGGGTCAGTTGGCGTTTCTGTGTGGAGTTTACATGTTCTCCCTGCATTCGCGTGAGTTTCCTCCGGGTGCTCCGGTTTCCCCCACAGTCCAAAGACATGCAGTACAGGTGAATTGGGTAGGCTAAATTGTCCGTAGTGTATGTGTGTGAATGAGTGTGTGGATGTTCCCAGAGATGGGTTGCGGCTGGAAGGGCATCTGCTGCGTAAAATCATGCTGGATAAGTTGGCGGTTCATGCCGCTGTGGCGACCCCGGATTAATAAAGGGACTACGCCGACAAGAAAATGAATGAATGAATAAGATGGGAGTGTTTGGGGAAATCTATTTGAAAATAGTCTCTTTTTTTGTACATTTTAAAGGTGCTGGATGTAAGGTTTTGACTCTTCTAAAGCACAAAAATACCATATTATCTTTGCAGATATTTAAGAAACATGCCTAGTAAACATTCTTGATTATCTAAAAAACAATGCTGAAGTCAGTTATTCTGTTTTAAAAATATCTGTTACGTGCCTGATTGTCTGTCTTTGTTTTGGTAATTTTAACCAGCCCAATGCCACTTTAGCCAATTATATTATAGCACTCGGAGTTGCCTTGATGGAAAACTGCGTATTTCATTCATTCACTCATTCAGAAAGGCTCTGAAAGCATGCGTCCGTGACCGAAATGCGACCTCGGGTGAACAGTAGGCTCTGAAATGAGACTACGACTATTAGGTGAGCATGTTACATTGGACCCCGTGTCCTAACAACATGCTTCGTGACGAGATATGCAGTGATAAGCAGTTTGGCTGTTTGCACCAGATGAAACACGACAGAAATTAAAATACAGTCCTTCAGGAAATGGTAAGGTTTATTATCTATTTAATACATATAAACCCTCTTTAACATTATTAAACGTACATGCTGAATCACTCATATGTGTTTAGTTCTACAGTTCAAAAGGTTTATTTTATTTACTATAAACTGTAAAGTATCTGCTGCTGCTTTCAGTGGCAATAAATGTCATGTAAAATGGCATTCAAACTCCCACTGTTAGCATTTAACACTGAATAAAGCACATGAGGTGTACTTGAGGTGATCATTGTCAGTTTTCTGCTGTTCACCTGTGAGAAATAGAAGCCGTTTCTAATATATCAATTGGAGGTGTTGGTTAGGACAAACGCTTTTAATATGGAAAATATTCCTTCTATCAGGTGCCACTGCTTTTATTTAGAACACAGTTTAAATCACTCGCTACTGTCCTCAATCTGGCAACCTGCGCTTGCGTTTGTTTTGATCCAGGAATGCAATACCTAGTTCAACCACTGGATGTCAAACTTACGTACTGCACTTTTAATTGAGTGACGCTACAAAATTATACATTTCAACTATAAAAATTTTTTACCAAAGCAGCCAATGGTAGATTAGAGTGTATAGCGTTAGAGTGTGAATCAGTCATTATTTTTCTGCTTTACTTGGGAAGACTGATTGCAATAAGAATTGAGTTCTTGTTACACACAAAAAAACATGTTCAGAATCTTCTAACAACTGTAGTTGGAATGACATCCTAAGTAAAAGGAAAGGTTCAGAACGAGACAGAGCAGGGTGGAAATAGTCTCTCTCGTTGAGCCAGTCGAGATCGCCTTCAGATTGTGGTTCTGGGAATAAACAAAGCCAGCACAGGAATGCATGTGATGTGGAGCGTCTGTTTTTCAAGTAATGGAATAACTCTTATTGCTAAGTAAAAGTTTCCTGCGATAAAAAGCGCCACAGACGTCAAAGCAATATTTCTTGACATATTTTCAAAAGAGCTTCCTGTCCCTCATCCAGGCCTCCATATGTTTCAGAGTGGTCTCAAATGTAAAGGACACAGCAGGGATTGGTTTTCTCAAGACCACTAGAGAGATCATGTAATGACAGGCCTCACTCTCCAACCCCCAAAACCAACAGATCAGACCCAAGGCCAAGAAAAAGGAGGAGAGCGTGAGAGGCCGAGAAAAGGGAGGAGAACAAAAGAGGGGTGAGAAGGGTGGAAAGGGTGGAGAGGTTTGGGAAATTGCCCCATTAAAGACAGAGATGAATCTCTGGTGGATCCTGGGGTCTGCTAAATTACTGCCTGCATAGAGGTTAATGCCAGAATAACACAGGAAACTAACTGATGCGTGGTTCTCACTGTAACTTCAGCATTAAGCATGTAGTATTTACAGCGAAAGCGCAGACGCCTCTTTGTAACACATCTGATTCTGCACTACACAATGCATTCTAGATTTATAAATAACCTTTTGGCACATTTATGAGCATACATTAACAAGCACTTCAAAAAAAAGAAGAAGCATTCTTGCAGAAGTGTGAAACTGAGCCTCAGACGCAAGTGCGGAAATATATTCGCATGACCTCAATGACCAAAAAGGAAAGATTGTGGTTGTAAAACATCAAACATACAATGCAAATCGACTGCATTAAATGAGATACTTTGATTCAGCTTGCCTACGCTAAATGTGGGCTGTTTTCCAGAGCTGATACAAAGTTATGCAAAGTGCTTTTCACTTGAGACAGTCTGCACCGTGAGAAAAGGAAGGGTTTTGCTAATGGTTATCTAGTGCCTTGTTTTAAATTAGCTTTTTTTTTAAACATCAACATGATGCTTATTGTGAATGGTTGTTTGGTTGTGGCAAAAAAAAAAAAGTAAAGCTGTTCAATTCCTGAATTCTAATTCAATGAATCGATTCCTCATTGATGTTGCAATTCTTTTACGATCCTGTACACTCAATCACCACCATATCATTACAGCATTGAAATAAGTGCTAGAAAATACCAATTTCAGTTTCTTCGTCTGACTACAAGAGCGAAAGGAGGAAAGTGAGTGAGTGAGTAAAGTAACGTTAGTACACATGAGAGAAATCAAAATACTTTTCATTTCTAATAGACAGCTCGCTAAGTGTTAAAGGTGCTGTGTGCAAGTTTTTGACTCTTCTAAAGCATAAAGATACCATGTACGCAGATATGTTTGCAGATATTTAAGAAACATCCTAAGTGAACATACTTGTTTAATCCTGTTTATCCATGTCGGAACATGGATTTGTTTTGGTTCTTTTAACTCGTCCAATGCCAGTTTAGCCAATTATATTTCAGCATCCCGGGTAGCCTTGGTGGAAAACAATGTATTTCATTCAGTCAGCCCAGAAGTCTCTAAAAGTATGCGTCTGCGACCGAAATGCGACCTATGGTGTACAGTAGCAGACAGGGGCGGACAGGGACCAAAATTCAGCCCTGGCAGTTGCTCACCTTTGACAGCCTTGGTTTTCATGAAAAGTGTGTGTGGGAAAGGGGGGGTTAACAGTCACGGTTTTCACGAAAAATAAGGGGGGTTGACGGTCACGGTTTTCACGAAAAGTGGGGGGGGGGTTGGCGGTCCTACTTTTCACAAAAAGGTGGGGGAGGGGGGTTGACGATCCCGGTTTTCACGAAAAGTGGTGGTGGGGGGGGGGGGGGGGGTAGACAGGCACACAAAGACTACGAAATGTGGGGGGGGGGGGGTGCCAACCAGGCACAAAGAGTACGTCTGCCCACCAGGAAACAGCCCGGTCTGCCAGATGGTCAGTCCGACTCCAAAATGAGACGCACATTATTCAGAGTTCCTCATGAGGTTATTAATTAACAAATAATATAAATATTACAAGCGTAAAAATTAGGTGAGCAGGTTACATTGTAACCACGTGTTCTAACAACACACTACGTGATAGAAGCAGTTTCTAAAATATATATTTTAGGTGTTGGTTAGAACAAAAACTCCGTTTAATATGGAATATATTCCTTTTATCTCGTGCCGTTGCTTTTAATTGGAACACTGTTTAAATCAGCCTTAAATCAGCCTTTAGACTAGACAGTCAGTCACACTGCTGTTAGTGTCGTCAATCTGGAAACCTGCGCTTACGTGTGTTTTGAACAATTTTGAACCATGTGTTCAATACCTAGCTCATCCACTGGGTGTCAAACTCAGTGTTTCCTCTAGGATTTTTTCCAGCTGTGGCGGCAGGCTTTTTTTTACACAGATCTGCCAACTATTTTAAAGACAAATATTACACGCAGTATCAAGTCGAGATCGCATTCATGTAATACGAGCATGCGAATCTCTTTGCTTGCGTGCCGATTTCATGCACAAAACGTCTTCGATGCCCTCAAATATACTCTGCTCAAGTGCAGATCTTTATGTGGGCTGTCAAATAGACACTGCTGAAGTGCGATTTAGTGCGTTTTTGTGTGTTTTGCGAAATTAATGCATCCTGAAGTAAAGTGAAACGGCTACAAACTCCAGCAAGATAAAGTCATTGTATGCAGAGCCAATGACCTTTATCAATAAAGTATACTTGTATGGAAACTGTGTTCATCTTAACTGAAAGCAACGTCGTGTTTGCTGGCCTCACGCATCACACCGCTGTCAGTCAGTCAGTCAATAAGTCAGTCAGTCACCTTAAAGTGTTGAACAAATAGCGCACAGCACTACGGTTACAGAAAAGTTTAATTCACTTACCTTTCAATATGTTTTGGTGCGTTTATAACCAGCTATAAAAAAAAACACGACTGAATGTTTTAAATGCGTTGTAAAGTAGCCGTGGCGGGATGAATTTTGGTGTGGCGACTCGCCACGGAAGAATGAATGTAGCGGAAACCTTGAAACTTACATACTGCACCTTTAAATAACTATCACAGAGTATCTGACTATAGCTATGTTTCCATCTACCTACTTTTATGCGCATAAATTTTGAAAATGGCCATAAAAACATATGCGCATAACTGAGTAGGATAAACTTTTTATTCGATAAGAAAAGATGCGCATAAACTAAGCTGGAAACACTTTTACTGCACAAATTCCAGTGTTAAAACAGGTCATGTGATTTTGTTATAAGAGATCATTTGATGATAAAAATGTGTGTAAACGGACAAACCAGCAGACTGAGCACATTGTAAACCATCTGAAATGTCGTTTTGGTCATTCTAATATGCCTTACAATTTAAGTATTAGTGTTATTATATTATTAATGACCTCCAGAATCAAGAGCGTCTGTGCTCCGCGTCTGACACCTTCAAACGCCACCGCGCGTTCACTGCGTGTCAGGATTGCCTTTTGAAGCGCAAGTAATTTATTAAATGAAGAAAAGATTGACGCAACTTCTCCTACCGCAGCAAATTCAGTTTTTACTGTGGATATTTTGCGCCAGTTGATCAGGAAGTGACGATATTGTTCGCTTTGACTCGTTGGATGGAAACACAGCTTTATTCGCACGTCTTTTATGCGATAATCCAGTTTTGCGCATAAAGTTCATTCGCATTTTTGGATGGAAACATAGCTTATGAAGATGACCTTACTGACCATCTCATTCATCTGAAAGATTTATAAATCAGCAAAGCGCAGTCAAAACAGCATCCCTTCCAGTGCACAATTCACTCGCTTATTTTCATTCACTACTTAAAGTGGATTACATTAGTGGACTAATGTAGGATATAGTGATTGAGGATAGGGGCAATTTCAGATTGTTAAATGTTTTGAGATAATTCTTGCATGTTTCTATGCTGCTGATGCATTGCTTCAGCTGGTTATTCGAGAACAGTAACGACATTGTAAGTAATGATAGTTGCTAAGCAAGTTGATATGTTGTTGTCATTATGTTTTGGATGGTTGCTAGGACATCGCTGTTATAATTGCATGTTGTCCTAAAGTTGACAGTATATTGCCTTCTGGTATGTTTCTATACAGTGTTCTAGGGAGTTGCTAGAATGTTGCTATGTAGTTGGCATAGATATACACACTAGATATCGCATACGGACACTGAGCATGCGTCAATGGCGCCGCCACATTTGTACAGTGCTCCCAGGACAAATGTCACTCAACTGCACTAGTCAAGACTAAAGCCAATGTAAAGATGCTGGACTTTTAGTGCCGTGTACGGGTGTAGTAACGGGTAAACAAAGAAAACAAAGCATAAAGGCAGAACTTTTCATAGGTAAGGTTTTTACGTTTTTGTATGTATGAACTTTTGTGCTAAACAAGTCACGTAATTGATGATAATACAGTCACTTACTGCACTGACCATGAGGCAAAGTAGCACCAGCTCGCACTAAATTCTAGGCTTATGCTAGTTTTGTTGAATAAAATAAGCAAACAATGTACTGTAAATGAAATATGACAACAAGATGCTACGGTGCCAGAAACTTGTATTATTGTCAGATAAGTGAACGAGTCGGTGATTCATTCACAAACAAATAGCTCCCGCTGTTAGAATGAGAAGTAAAAGCAGGAGAGGGGGTGTGTTTCAGGACATTGATTAGATCAAATTAAACAGGTAGGGAGGATAATACATTTCCATGCACACAAACACATGCTCTTTGTCGGCAATGCCCACACGGTCACTTATCCATCAATATAGAAAAGTGATAAAATCAAAGTGAAAAGTGTTCATAAATTAAACAAATATTTGCATACTGACCACCGGGAAAACTCCCGATCATAGATATATGTATATATGTATATATATCTCTCTGGCTCTGGATGGCCAGTCTTACACTACACCTTAATCTCACATTCATTTTAAAGGAGAGCTACCCTGTACTAAAATGGCGGCTCTGTTGATGTATTCCTTCCAATAGACAATAATAGCGTAGGCAACATCTAATGTAAATATCTATGTGTAGTTGGTAAGTGCTTTTTGGCATGTTGCAGTACGTTCCAATGCAGTTGATACTGTGTTTTGAGTGGTTTCTATGGGATTAGCTATGGGAAATGCGATTTGTACTGCAGTGCCATGCCATTGATAGTGTTTTGGAAAGCAAACCCCAGTAACAATCACATAATATCCAAGCAAAACGGTCTGCTTTCAGCTCAAATCCCTTGGAAGCATGGGACAAGCATCTAATGAGTCTTGAGGAAATGGCCTTGCATGCTCAGGAGCCTAAACAAGAGGTCAAAACATAATCAGCAACAGATAAAAAAGGAAATACAACAAATCTGAGAAATAACAGGATGTTCTTGATAACAGACTCGATAACAGCGGTGTATGGAGATCCTCACTGTTAGCACTATCGGGTCAGGCGCTGATAGCATCTGACCCCTTGCTTCCCAAATGCAGATTAGCACATTTTTTTAATACGGTCAAAAAAAAAAAAAGGTCTGCAAACGTAAAGCAAAAGGAATAGTTTTCTGAATTTTGCAGTCATTGTTCATATTAAACAAGAAAACAGTGCCCAAGCTTTTCATATCAAGAACTTTCAGAGCTGCTGCTGATAACATTGTCAGTTTCTGAGAATCGTAGCTCATAAATAGTTAGCCACAGAGAGGGGGCTGAAAGTCACAGCTACTCCACCCCGAAAACCACAGTTCAAATTATAGCACCTAAGTCAATGTGACATATTAAACGTGTATCTGGCATTTGCAGAAGTTGTTAATCAACAGTGCATTTATTTACTTCTCTGAAAACAAATCATTTTATGATGTTCATTCTTTAAAAAAAAAAAACCTTTAATCTGTCAGGTCAGAATTTTTACTATTTTTAAACTATTTTTATTGATTTTATACTGTATATATAACTACGGATTTCATTTCTTTCAAATATAAATGTGTCTTTTTTTACACAAAATAAAATAATGCAAATTCATGTTATGTCAATTTATTAAAGGGCACCTATGATGAAAATCATCTTTTGTAAGCTGTTTGGCCAGAACTGTGTGCCGGTACAGTGTGTCCACAATCATATTGGAGTGATAAAAACACAATATGTCTCTTTTTTAAAATTTCCTGACGTTAAAATAGGATCCAAATCCCGCCCATTTTGAGGCAGACTGCAATGTGACATAGGAGTGCGGTTTCCCCACTCACCGAATTGATTGACTGCAAAGCATTAACATGTCTCTGTAGTACTGCATATAATCATATCAACGAGATAGAATATAAGCAAAGCAGCCGAGATTAAAAGATCTATTCAGCTCGTCAAATCATCAAATGTGATCAAGAATGAGTTTTACAAGTTTAAAACGGTTTTTAAAACAGTGCATGTTTGTAATGAATTACAGCGATTTTACCGTCTTTATTACCACAGCCGCATATCAGTACATTATAGAAGAAGACGCTTCAATCTCGGTTTGTGGACGTTAAATCAGGTTTATTTTGTACATTAACATAACGGATATCCATACAGCAGTGGATATTAATGTGTATACTGTCACATTTGCCCTGCAAAAACAGTGCAAAGTTAAACGCACGATGTGTGTGTGTTCGCTGTTTGTACTTGAACTTTGTAATGACATTGTGTGTGACTCATCGAAAGGCTTGAGTTAACCCCACAACAAATAATCATGGGGAAAGTTCTTCTTGTAGTATTTCTCACAAATGTTATGAGAGATCTGCTTCCTTCATGTCTGTCACTGTGCTGTTTATCTGACACAGCCGAGGCGGAGATAGGTGGGCGGGGAGAACTAGCATTAAAGGCACAGGCCACAAAAACAGCTACATAGTGTTCAGAGATTCCAACATTCTGAAAGGTCTAATAATAATCTGATGCGTGTTTTGAGCTGAAACTTTAAAGACACAATCTGGTGACACAAAATACTTCTCTTGAATCTTGAAAAAGGGGTAAAATTGGTGCCCTTTAACTGATTTGGCTTTGTAGATCCCAAATAAAATTAATTAGTTGATCACTACCAAAAAAACTAAGTCCTAATCCCTTTAAGAGTAATACAAGTTATTTAGCAGGCTACCAGCATAATGTTTGAAAGGAGTAGTAAAATATTAGTTTAGATTTTCTAAAATGTACCTTTGCATTTGCTAACAAATGATAACAAATTAGAGCAGGGTTTCTGAACCACGCTCCTGGAGGACCACCAGCTCTGCACATTTTCCATGTCTCCTTAACCAAACACACCCGTTTCAGATCATCAGCTCATTAGCAGAGACTGAAACACCTGTAATAGATGTAACAAACAAAGGAGACATCCAAAACATGTCGTGTTGGTGGGCCTCCAGGAACCTGGTTGAGAAACACTGAATTAGAGGTTTCAAATGGGCATGCACTGAAAAGCATAATTTTGTGACCACATGAGCTTTCATGAATACCCTTTATATCAGAGGGGCCTAAATTAGGGCCCGTGGGCCAAAGTTGGCTCATGCTAACCTTTGATTTTGGCCCAGCGTCCCATCTGAGAAGAGAGGGAGAATGATGGGGCAAATATCTATGACAGAGATTGTCATTTCGAGTTTAATATAACCTTTTACTTTTGTAATTTCTTTTGTTTTGTAAATGAATCTGATAGACGGATAGAGGACAATGGGGGTTGCAATTTAGTGTATTCAGCATTGAACTCCATTGTGTTATTAATAGAATTGTTGAGGTTTTTGCTGTAATAAATTCATTATAATTTTTTTTTAAATATACTGCAATAGCTAATATAATTTTAAGCTATGTTTTCTAGTTATTTTTAAATGTTAGGAAACAAATTATGAATTTACTCACGGAATTTTTTATGTAATAGAGTTTGGTATATTTACCTTCGGCCTACAGCCTGCAGTCAAGTTTGTTTTTGGCCCTTCATAATAAAAAGTTTGGGCACCCATGCTTTATATCAATGTGATATTTAAAGCCAGTATATTTTTAATAATTCTAGTATATTGACCTTATTCTTCACGTAGGAGTGGGCGCAGCCATTTGAATCCCTTTGGCTCCAGACTTCCGGTCCCACTCACTTCTATTCATTTTTAGATGTTAAAAACAGCTTGTTATGCTGCTTGATGTTGTAAACTGATGTTTTCTTATTATATTATTCTACTTTGGCTGTAGTTTGTTTGCAGAGCAAGTAGTTTGACCATTTTCTGCTGTTTATTATTCCTAGTCATTTCTTCCACAGGCAACTGAATCGGAAGTTCTAAAACAATTGCAAAAAACGAGCGCACTTCCACATTTTAGAATAAGATCAATACAAAACCACTGAATCGTTTTTAGTTTGCATTAACGTGAAAGGTGGCAATGCAAACGGATAGAAAAGAGCAACAGCCCTATCGCACAATGGGTTAAAACCTTATCATTGATGATTGTAAATTTGGCTTGAAGCCCCACGTCAACAGCACATCCTGTAAAATTTAAGATCAGTGAAACTGGTCATTGGTGGATTTAGAAACTCATTTGACCACATGAGTGTTTAAAGGTCCCGTAAAGTGCTTTGAAATGTTCATTTTTGTTCGATGTGATAGAATTTCAGCTGAAACATGAAAACAGGGCCCCCTTACTCACCCCTTACTTTAGTGTTCCCGGTCAAAATTGACCCATCTCTTTTAACTACTCTTAAATTGCTCAAAAAGCATTCTTTAGCTCTGAACAATGTCTCAAACTAGTGTTTAACATGAATTTATAGAGTTAGACATAAAATAGTGTGTATGGGGATGTTTTCTGTTTGATGGTTGAATATAGTCTGGATACCCATTCATTTCCTACAGTGGTCACTTTTGACCGGGAACACCACCGGTTGATTAAACACTCAAAATTCAATTAAAAAGATGTTCATCACTTTTATATGTTCAAGTGCATAGTGTGGAGGATATCATAAGGTCTTGAGGCAATCAGATGTAAAACACAATATTTATGAGTGTTTTAAGTTATAAATCGGTCAGATTTGACCAAAACATGACAGGAAGGTAAAAAAAAAAATTGTCAAAAGTGTTTTAGTTTTTTTACATAGCTCTGCCAGTGAGAGTGGTTCAGATCAAGCGCATCTAATGAAAAGTGCCTTGAAGGTGTAGAATTGGTTGGTCAGAGATTTGATGAGAAACTGATATTTGAGCTGGCATAAAAAAAAATCCATTTAGGCGAAAGTGACAAACTGCAAGCTTTGGATGTTTGTATTTTCTAAATGCAAATGTGCAAGTTTTACAGACACTTTAAACTATGAAAACCAATCTACAAAATCTGACACCATCTCAAAGTGTCTAAAATACACAATCTGAAAAATGTTTACCCTTGTATTTAGTGTAGTCTGCTCTGGCAAAAATACATCTTAAGACTAGGTGGAAACAGAGCTGAAGATCACACCATATGTGAACTACGTATCTCGTCAGTTCTTCAGCGTGAACTAAGGGTGAGAAGGTGAAAAGGTGTTGCAAGCTCATAGTAGCTAACTTTCACTTATGTGACAGTTTTCACGTCTTCTCTGCTAAGTTCACCTGTTCATTGTGTTTCCACCTGGAGCCTATTGGTCTCCGCTGACAATGATTCGTAAACTAATCTTTCGTCCAGTCATTGTCAATCAGTGGTGGAAAGAGTAGCATTACCTGCCCAAAAATGTAGTGCAAGTAGAGTAAAAGTATCTGTTGTAAATTTTACTAGTAAAAAGTAGACCATTTAAAAGTACTCGAGTAGTCAGTATTAGGGCGCACTCACACTATGCTATCCAAACCGTGCCCAGGCCCTTTTCCCGGATCGTTTGAGAAGTGCGAGTGCTCTGAATCGGGCTCAGGCGCAGTTCAGTTGGCCGGCCCTGGCCCGGTTGAAAGAGGTGTGCCAGAAACTGAAGACGAGACTTAACTTTTAAGGGACTGCTTCATTTGGATTTATTAATCATTCTTACAGTTTAATGAATGCAAACTGTCATAGATTATTAAAGACGCAAACCCCTCGCTGCACGTGAGCTGCACCTTCAGCAAACCTCCTAATTCCTGCAGCACGAGATCTTTATGATTGTTTATGAGCATCAAAGGTGGCTGATCTGTTCAGCGACTAAAACGATATAAAGATATCTCCACTGTGCTGAGCGAGAGCGCTTCTTAAACTGAACAGCGCATCATGTAACATCAATGACGTAAGCGTTGGGGGAGACGGGAGAGGGAACAAGCGTGCTTTGCCGGTTCAAGGCAACTGTACATACTGTAGTGTGTGAAAACGTAACATTCTGTAGTGCATTTAGTGATTGTTTAAGGCCATTTTAGTCATCATACAGTAAACATCTGTCATCTTCTAATCAGTGACATGCATCTTAACGGTTTATTGTCATTGTGTTACAAGTTTGTCTTCTGTCTTGAGGTTGTTCTATTTAATGTGATTTTTCTATGTGCAATTTGATTAGATGGAAATCACATGACTGATTATACTGCTTTAGCCAATCACCATATACAAGACAAAAAAATATAAAGTAGTGACTGCAGGTTGAAGGAAAGTAGTGGAGTAAAAGTACTCATACTGCACTAAAAATGTACTTAAGGGAAAGTAAAAGTACACATTTCGAAAACTACTTAAATTACAATTCCTGAGTAAAACTACTCAATTACAGTAATTTGAGTATTTGTAATTAGTTACTTCATAGCATTTTTGGCAATAAAGCTGTTGGGAGATGCCTGCACAACAATCTTTTATAACATTACCTTCTGAGTACCTTTGGATTTGACTGTGCCTTTTAAAATAGTTATCCACTAGATTTTTTTTTTTTCGGGGTTTTCACCTTTATTGGACAGGACAGTAGAGTATTGACAGGAAAGCATGGGAAGCAGAGAGAGGGGAGAGATCGGCATAGAACCCCGAGGTGGATCGCTGTGAGCACCGGAGTGCATGTGTCAACGCACTAACCCCTACACCACTGGCGCCAACTAGATTCTTTTATCAAGACTTGAACAGTGTGTTGGGATTAACGGTCCATCATGGTGAATTTGAAACGTTTGTGTGGTGTTAACCAAGAGTCCATTTTAGGTAGTGTTGGGGTAGAGTCCAAGTCAAGACCAAGTCCTTAACCAGTCGAGTCAAAGTCCAAATCCACAAGGGGTTGAGTCCTTAACATCCAAGTCCGAGTCAAGTCGGGCCAAGTCCAGAAAGTCATAAAATTCATTCATTCATTTTCCTATTTTCATATTTATGCCGACTGACCCAGATCTGCACAGAACATTCAGCAAAGAGAGACCATTCGGCTTCTCTCTTGTCTTAATTTAGAGGGAATTTACAGTCAGAGGAAATTTGTTCTAAACAAATAAAGAGTGAATAAATAGCGGGAGCGATTGGGTGCAAAATAAAACCCAGCGGGAGTGAGACTGAAAAAAACAGTCCAGCGCAGATTTGCTGTAGATCTGGGTCCGCCTGTTAGTGATAGCCTACAGTAAAACAAGCACTGAACGCATCCTCCTCTGGCTCACCTTTACGCTTCCCAAAGGTTTAAATCTGGCATGTATTTGCGTATATATACTGACACCAATATAAATATCAACACAATACTTACACTTTGTATGAGCGATACAAATATAACCTTTCTTTATGTTTTCTTTCAACATGTCGGTAGAAGTTAGAAGTCGCTGTAATCAGTAGAAGTGACTTGCAAATAAATTTTCTATGATTTTCATAAGTAAAACAAATTATTGCTGATTTTGCAGACATTGTCCTATACATAGCCACACATTGAGTGATATGGCTATTTCTGGTTACAGGTTTAAGGAAAAGACATGCTACTACTGCCTGCCTGTGCGATGCTGAAAATAAATGCTGGCAGCCAGAGAGTTCATTAAATTCTTTTTATAATTTCATGCTGTTATTTATGAATTTTTAATCTCTTTACTTGTGTTGTGGATGATGTGGACCCGACTGTACTCATCATATTTTTCGAGTCCAAAATGTCCAAGTCCGAGTCAAGTCTGATTACATGTTCACCCGAGTCCATGACAAGTCCAAGTCCAATCAAAATTGAGTTTGAGTACCCCAACACTAGTTTTAGGCCCCATGTTGTTTTCTTCGTATATGTTGTTCATGTGGCGAAGCAGTGGCGCAGTAGGTAGCGCTGTCGCCTCACAGCAAGAAGGTCACTGGTTCGAGCCTCAGCTGGGCCAGTTGGCCTTTCTGTGTGGAGTTTGCATGTTCTCCCTGTGTTTGCGTGGGTTTCCTCCAGGTGCTCCGGTTTCCCCCACAGTCCAAAGACATGCGGTACAGGTGAATTGGGTAGGCTAAAATTGTCCATAGAGAATGAGTGTGTGTGGATGTTTCCCAGAGATGGGTTGCAGCTGGAAGGGCAACCGCTGCATAAAACATGTGCTGGATAAGTTGGCGGTTCATTTTGCTGTGGCGACCCTCGATTAATAAAGGGACTAAGCCGAAAAGAAAATGAATGAATGAATGTTGTTCATGTGGTACATTTTTAGAAAGCACAACATATCTCTTATGTTTTAATCAGAATAAGACTTGTGTTTGATGGTCCTGTGATTTTTAGTGGATGTGTTGATGCTCTTGGTAACCTGGGTTTATATGTTCATCCATTTATCAAAAACTTTGGTGTGATTTTTGATTGTTTTATATTTGATCAGCAGATCAATGCTGTAGTGAAAGCGAGTTTTTTTTTTTTTTTTTTAAAGGGGTTTGAGTCAAACCCTAATTCTTTTATTCTATTCTTTTATAACATTAAAGGTCCCATGAAATTAAAATAATTATTTTTTTTAGATGTTAGCATCAGTATTGCTAGTTTTTAGGATATCTATAAGCTAGTATGCTCCAAAACAGTGACAAAATTCGTGTTTAGAAAATATAAAACTGATATAAACATGTAAGGCTTGCAGTTTGTCATTTCCGCCTAAACGGATCAACATTTTTTTCACGTAATGCTACAGTTTCTCGTCAAATCCTCACCAATCAAATACTCTCTAGTATCTGAGATGCCTCGCCCCTTCAGAACTCTTACTCTCACTTGAAAACCACTCTCATTGGCAGAGCGCTGATAAAGCAAAATGCTATTGACTGTTTTATAAAAAAGGGGAGGAGCTACACTGTCCCACCCTCTCTTCGTGTTTAGGTTGAGATTACGTCAAACATAAAATAAAAATGCCCATTTCAAAGCACTTCACGAGACCTTCAAGACTAGACTTACTTACTCCCAGGGCCATTTATATTGAAGTTGATATTTATCCGCACCATGTTGGTGTTTCGTTACATCTAATTTTTACGAAGTGGGTCGTTAGCCCAACGCTCAACCCCCAACCTGAAGGACCAGGACATACACACATACACTACGGACACTTTCGCTTACCCAATTCACCTAGCGCGCATCTTTGGACTGTGGGGGAAACTGGAGTACCCGGAGGAAACCCACGTGAACACGGGGAGAACATGCAAACTCCACACAGAAATGCCAACTGACCCAGCAGTGCTCGAAACAGCGATTTTCTTTCTGTGAGGCAACAGCGCTACCCACTGCACCACCGTGCTGCTTCAAGACTAGACTGTTGTGTTCATATGTTAAATTAGATCGATCATCTCTTCAGCCATTTCAATTAGTCCAAAATGCAGCACCTCGAATATTAACTGAAATTACAAACAATAAGCATATTTCCCCAGTCATAGCCTCACTTTACTGGCTCCCTGTTGGTTTAAGATTTTGGTAATTATTTTTCAGATTTTGCATGTGTTAGAGTCCCTTATTTGACTGAGCTTTAACATGTTCACACACACCTGTAAAATCACTGAGGTCAGCAAATCAGTTGTTCCAGACACAAGGCTTAAACATAAAGGTGACTGAGCCTTTTCGGGTGGCTACTAAACATCTAAGGTACAGCTTGCTGCATTTACACTGCAGATCTTGATGGTCAGTTCCGATTTTGTGACTGTATCTGATTTTGTTTGATGACCAGCTTACATCATCTTTTAAGAGTGACTCATATCCGATTGTCTGCATTTACACAGCACACGACAAAAACGCAATGACCAGGAAAGAATAAAAAATTAAAAAAAGAGCGGGTCCTGACTGACAGCTGCTAATAAAAGAGTGCTCTTCTCAATATGTTTGCAGGGTTTAAAATTTTTTAAAATTCCTTTTGACTAGTTGTTTTACTATAGTTTATGACAGAAAAGTTCACATTTGGCCATCTTCTTTTAATCTAAAACCTTTTTAATCCAGTGGGCATCTTAATGTGATGTCTATGGCATGACATTTGCACGTGATGTATGCAACAGTTTTACATTAGTTTATATTAGATATGTGGCGGATGTTGCGCTCTAGCTATCTCTCCCTCTTGTTAACATGCTCAAATACTTGTGCTACATGACAATATAAAAGCTTTTGTAGTCCTCGTGTATGAGATTTAAGGTTTGGGTCTGTTTGAAATGAAAGCAGAGTTGACGTTCACTATAGTTTTTAATGATGCACGACTCGCATTGACAGGTGAAAATCCAATCTACCTTACACTGCAGACACAAGGACACAGATCCGAGTCATATTGGATAAATTTCCATATATGAACAAGGCCTGAATCTGATTTGAGTAAATCTGAATCCATGTGATTTTATCTTGCTTACACATACATGGGCCATATACGATATGTGCCTCATGGGAGAGAAAAAAAAAATCAGAATTGAGTCACTTGAACCATGCAGTGTAAATGCAGCCATAAAGGTTCAATCTGTTGGCCTTTTTAAAATCTTTGCTTAAAACCTCTTAAGGCCCAAGGTGTTTTTTTTTACATGCATTTTTTATTTCTCTTTGCTATTTGGGCTTATTGGAACCTAATTACAATAAAAATATCTAAGTATCATCTTTTGATGTGATGTACTTTTAGAGAAAAATTATGTCCATAAATGTGGACTCGTCCGAATTTACATAAAACACTTTTTCCCGAATTTTCTTTTATGCATATTTAACATAGAATTTTTTTTAACTTGCTTTGACTATCAGAGAGTAAAAACAACATTTTTCCCCATTTTGGACAGTTAAAAATAGGGTTTGGGACATTTCATATGCTGCATAACAGTGGCAGGATGACACTATATGTCTGTAACAAAATATAAAACATTCAAAGTATTTTAAATAGCCACTTTAGAGCTAAAATGTGCTGTCCACAAATGTGGACACTCGGGCCCTAGGAGATTATGGCACACCTGTGTACTTTTATTTTGAGTTGAGATTTTAATAAGGTGCAGTGTTTATATATATATATATATATATATATATATATATATATATATATATATATATATATATATATTTTTTTTTTTTTTTTTTTTTTTTTTTCTGACATTGTAAAGAACTTTGGTCAATTTTAAATGAGTTATTTAATAACAACTGAATTGAATTGAACATGAAAATAAAAGAAGAAGAAAAAGATTTTCATGAAACCATCTGAAAAATGAGTTTTCCATGCATGAATATTTGGAAGACTCCTCTCTCAGGTGGCAAACCAACTTCTTGTACATTCTCCAAATGTTCTCGCAGTTTATCAGTAGCCAAATCTCTGTGGTTAGTGTGTAGCGAGAAAAGAAGCTCTAGGGTGAAAGTTTCAGGTAAAGTGTGTCTAATATTATTCAGCAAGTGACAGATTGGGTCTACAGATAACAGTCCACACAGATGGAAAACAACAAACTCGGTGACCCTATTTCTCTCCGTTTCCTCAGGAAATCCTACAGGGCCACTTCTGTCTGCTAACTTTAAACATGTCTGACTACCATTTAAATCCCCAAAGACAAAGCTGGAGAGCAGGATCCTGGAAAATCACTCATCAAGATTCTTGAAAAATAACATTTGATCAGCAGTTATAATTAAACATTTAAGGGACTTAAGGGAACGCTTTTAATACACGATGTAATTACAGAAGAGTCAAATTTTAAATATTAAACATTGAGAAAAAATACAAATAGTGAGATGCTAATGGTCTAATCAGATTCAATGATCTGTGCTAAGTTAAGCTAAAAGTGCTTCTGAAAAAGTGTGCGCTTACAAAAATGTCTCCTTTCCACTGAGCAGTACAATTCAGTAGAGCAAACTACAGTATGGTTCAGTGCAATACACTATGGGTCACCCTTATCAGGCTTGTGTTTCCATTGCTAATAGTACCCTTGCTTGGTATGGGTGGTATATGGCAGAATGCAGCAGTCGACATCATTCTTGCTCAAAGAAGAAAGTTGTATAGCCATTCACATATAGCGTCTTTTGCGCACTGAAGTTAATTACATTTTAAATGGAGACAAGCAGCAAGTACATGTACAGATAGAAGCAAGAAACCAGCACCTTTCGCTCTTTCCACACAATTAGACATGACTTGAATGGCCCTTATAAACAACAATGGAGGACATGCAATGGTTCATGTTCTTGCTTCATGACTTGACTTGTGGCTGTTTGTCACTATAAAGACAATAACATTTGTATTATGACGCATTTAAAATGTCAATTCCTATGTTGTCGATCCCATGGCTTGTTCTGCACATGCTACTGATGATTCTCTGTAAACCAATTCAGCGAGTCTAGCTCCACCCATTTTAGGTACCTTTATGAGAGGGTACTAAAAAATAATATCAGATAGCCAGAAAGTGATAAATGTTTTATAAATTGTTAAAATTTTGGTATTTGTGATGCAGCAAGTCCAGAGACTCTAGTGCACACCCTGATTTTATATAAAATTCACTTTAATGTGTGATAGAACTAAAAAGTGGTCATAAACAAATATTTTCTCAATTCAAATGAGTAGCGGCTTGGACCCAGAAACAGTATTCCATACGTCACCGATACGTCATGACTTAACAAGCGGACAGTAAAAATCTTTTACATGGTTAACAGTAAGTTTTCTTAATATTACGGATGCTCGATCGGCCCGAGATCGGTATCTGCCGATAATCACATTTAATGACTCGATCGATACTCGCTGATCTGGCCGATCTCATGAACCATGTTTGTGTTAGTTGGAGACGAACAAAATATTTGAATGCCCTTGCATGTATTTAGGCCTTTTTTACATATAAAAACTGAATGTGCTGTGTTTTTGACAATATTGCTAGTTCATTAAAACCTGGCTGGAAATATTACATAAATAAAAAAAATTTTTTACATGAATATTTAATAATATAACTTCTTGTAATATACTTACTGCAATAAACAGTAGTTTATAGGCCCATTTCCTTTTAGTAGAGAAGTAATAGACTTATATGTGTGCATTGTAACTTCTTATGCATCAAATATGCACTCCAGACTTTTTCTTCATTGAGCCACATTGAATTATTCTTCCATCGTTTGCAATATTTCCAAATTGCATTGTTTGTCATTTTTCTTACCAATTTTTTTTTTGTTTTACAGTTGAAGTCAGAACTATTAAACCCCCTGAATTAGGAGCCCACTGTTTATTTTTTACACAATTTCTGTTTAACAGAGAGAAGATTTTTTTTAAACACATTTCTAAACATAATAGTTTTAATAACTCATTTCTAATAACTGATTTATTTTATCTTTGCCATGATGACAGTAAATAATATTTGACTAGATATTTTTCTATACAGCTTAAAGTGACATTTAAAGGCTTAACTAGGTTATTTAGGTTAACTAGGCAGGTTAGGGTAATTAGGCAAGTTATTGTATAGCGATGGTTTGTTCTGTAGACTATCGGAAAAAATAGCTTAAAGGGGTTAATAATTTTGACCTTCAAATAGTTTTTTAAAAAAATTCAAAACTGCTTTTATTCTAACCAAAATAAAACAAATCGAATTTCTCCAGAAGAAAAATATTATCAGACATACTGTGAAAATTTCCCTGCTCTGTTAAACATCATTTGGGAAATATAAAAAATAAATAAATTCAAAGGGGGGCTAATAATTCTGATTTCAACTGTATTATTTTCTGTAAATCTGCTTCTGACAATGACATGTTCACACTTAAATGGCTATAAGAGACACGTGGAAGGAATGATATGCAACATCCTTCATTTATTATCTTAGGTAAGGAGAGATCTCCACTTAAGTATCATATTTAGAGGGAAAATGTGCTTAATGCATTATGAAGCTTGAAGCATCAGAATTAGTATTTGGTATCAGCCGATCACCATGACAAAGAATAGGTACTTGGTATCCTGATCGGAGCATTCCTACCTAATATACTTCTTTCTTTTTTTGTTGTTGATATTACTATGGTTCTTTTTTGTTTCATTTCCCATCAGTTATACATGTTAGAGTTTGTTACATTTGATAAATTACTTAAATTTTAGGTGTGTTATTATGGTGTTTAGTAGGTGTGTGAATTCTAGTATGTTTCTCTGCTTGTAGACAAGCTGTTTGTGATGGTTCATTCACTCATCATATGACTTTCACATCACCACACGGTTTTGGTTGCGTTTTTGTCTGTGTAACAAAAGTACAATGTTTCGATGTTAGTACTTCAAAATATTGGTGCATGACACTATAAATTAATGAAAAACAGCAGTTTACAGTAAACCTGTTGAAAATTCATTTACGGTTTTTAACTTTAAAATTCTGTCCAGATTTTTTTAGAGTAAATTTTATAGATTTTTTAGAGGGTATGGTTCCCTATTTTGGTACTTCTAACTGGGGAAATAGATATAAATGCATACCGTACTTTACTGTACCATACCATATTCACTAGTGTAAATGAGTAATGAGGAAATTGTAAGTTTTATCTTGGTCAGTGGTTAACTGTGAACAAAACAACAGAGGGTGAAGATGATCTAATCAAATGTGAGGTCCAAACAGGCATACTTCACTATCTTAGAAAACAGCATGTGAGCTGAGTAGCATCTTTTTTTTTTTTTATTATTAAAAAAAGACAGACAAGTACCCAAAAAAAACATACTATTTCCAGTAAAACTCAGTCAGTTCATGTCAGTTATTTGGCCATCAAAGACCAAGTCCTATACTGAGATCTGAATAAAAATGCTAGACACTCTCAATCAAAAACCACACTTTGGAATCAGCATAATTTGCATAATGAATGCTATTTATTATGCTGAAAATGAGTTCATGGGGCAGCACAGTGGCTCAGTGGTTAGCACTGTGGCCTCACAGCAAGAAAGTCGCTGGTTCGAGTTCCAGTTGGGTGAGTTGGCATATCTGTGTGTGTGGAGTTTGCATGTTCTCCCCGTGTTCACGTGGGTTTCCTCAGGATGCTACCCAGTCCAAAGACATGTAGTATAGGTGAATTGAATAGACTAAATTGGCCGTAGCGTATGAGTGTGTGTGTAAATGAGTGTGTATGGGTGTTTCCCAGTACTGGGTTGTGGCTGGAAGGGTATTTGCTTTGTAAAACATATGCTGGATTAAACGGTGGTTCATTCCGTTTGGCAACCTCTGAAATGAGACTAAGCCGAAGGAAAATGAATGAATGAATGAATGAATGAATGAATGAATGAATGAATGAATGAATGAATGAATGAATGATAGCTCATCATCTTCTCACACTTCGCTTGTCAGAAAAGCTATTTGGGTTTCTTTTTTTCATTCATCACAAAAGTTATTTTAAAAATTGTTGATAATCGGTAGCCTTCGACATCCATTGTATTTTTTTCCTATTATGGATGTCATAAGGCCCGTGCACAGATAGACGTTTTTTGCTTGCGTTTTCCATCGACGTTTAACACTTCGTGACTAAATAAAGGGCGCCAATGTGATCATGCACACCAACGCGCAAAACGGCAGGCGCAAAAGCGTCATTTTTAAGAAAAATGTCTCATGCTCGTTCTTTTTGTCTCCACCGATCAGATTGGCACATTTGTTCACGTAAACAAAGTTGCTGAAGTTACAGTAAACAGCACTTGGAGGCGTTCAAGTGCAAAACTGTCAATGTGAGCGCACATTGAAGAAGATGCCCAGAGGCCATATGAACGTGGAGCTGCTTTTTGTACTGGTGAACAATAATCGCTTCTTCATCACTAGAGCTGGAGCTGCTACTTGAACCATCCATAACAACAAGCGTGCCAACTTTGTCTTCTTCTTCTCTGTTACAAGCGGGTGTCAAGAAGCTTAAAGTTGTGTAGCACTATCTAACGTCAAGGAGTGATTTTGCATACTCTTCTGCTCGACGCCTGTGAAAATCGATTGGGTTTGAATCCGGAAAACGTCTTGGAAAAACGCTGACGATAAACGCAAACGAAAAGCATCCTGGTGTGTTCGAGCCTATAGGCTACCAGTTTCAGTGCTACAGCAAATGCAAATGTTTTGGTTTTTTGAATAGGTGTAATACCCTGCAGTCTGCAACCCCACGAGAACAGACCTGTGACCCACCAGTTGAGAGCCACTGATATGGAGATAGAGTGGGTTTGAGTGAAGTGGTACATACAAAAAATAGGTCGTCTATTTAGAGATGTTTGGAGGAAGATGAGAATGAAAGACCACAGTCTTGACTCACATATTTGTATAAAGACCCCCGCCATCACTTTCCCCCATGCGCATAGGCAGAGGCCAGCTGGTCAATTAAGTTAACACAATCCAGACCATCTCCAAAACCACTAGAAATATACACAAAGAAATGTTAGAAAGAAATTCTAAACATGGCATGTGGCCAAGACAACGTTTTGATGGGAACGGCACTGTATGTTTAATCTAAATGTCTATGGGCATACTGTAAAATACTGGCTATGAAAGAAAGCAACAGTTCATGGGACTTTTTTATTGAAAGCATAAAAAGAAATCAGTCAATGAAACATCAAAAAGCTAACATTTAAAATAGCACTGATATGTGACCGCTTTCTCCAAACTGACCTAGATAAAAAAAAATACATAAAAAAATAAATACATGCATATATAAACCTACTAGGGAAAAATAAAAGCTTTCCCACATGACAACTATCCCTGGTCTGTTTTTATAAAATGTTAAACTAGCTGTATTGCTTTCCTCTGTCATCGCATCAGTGATAAATAGTCTATTGTGGTATGAGAGGAAATGAAACCCCCTCAGCTAATGGAAACTGTTTATATTCCATCTTAAAGCATGTTTGACATAAAGACATTATGTGAATGACATCAGCATTCCAGTCCTGTCCGCCAGCTGAGTATATTTCCTAATTCGCCTCTTTACAAATGTAAACACAAAGACAGAAAAGCACATCTGCTCCTAATGAACTATCAAATACTCATTTTGGTGACAATTGAACTGTATGTATGTGTAGTACGAATTTGTTATGAATTCAAATAGTTTTGTGTGTAACTATATTTGCTCAGTATTTTGTGGGTTAGTATTAGGGACAGACATTTTTTGCTATTTTTGCTGAGAATTTTGTAAAAAAAAAAAAAAAAAAAAATGTATGTATTTAGAATGATTTGAGGGGTATCATAACTAAAAACTTAATATATGAAACAAAAAACAATATCTTTTTAACTTTTAGTTAATGTCTACAATGCAAATCCAATTAGTAACACTTATTTGGTAAACAAAGGAAGTCTCTCATATAATCAGGGCTTGACAATTACCCCGGCCAATCAGCGGGTTAGACAGCCTCTCATACTAGCCACTTTGGCTGGTTGGAAAAAAAGCAGGGTCCCACAATAAGGATGGTCCAATATGAATACAAATGTAATCTTAGAATAAAGAAGCAGCTCGACTGACAAACATAATGTTCACGTGAGCAAAAGAAAGCAGGTAAATGCTGAATGAGAGGATGATCACTCGCACGCACAGATGGTGTGATGCACAGAACTGTTTAAAAAGAGTGCGCGCTCCCGTTTCCTTGCGTGAAGCAGCCGTGTCTGGTAACGCAACTGGTGCGATCAGTTCTCTTTAAAATAGACTGGACAAAAAGCAATGCTCGTGCACCCACAGTCCTGCTGCTTCCAAAAGCTCCAGATGTTTTTTAAAAATTTATTTTTGCAACCAACAGCAGTTGCCACTTTCGCTTTAACCATTCTTTGAACAGATTATTAATTGGCCTAGCCATGGGCACGATCATATATTCATTATCACACACGGTATGTTTTGCACCTGCTTTATTTTGCTTACAGCTATTTTTGTTAATCGTTTAATTATATTTTTTTTACAATGACATTGCTTTAATGGGGGATTAACTCCTCATTTATGTGTAGTTAACTGATGATCTGTGAGACTTAGCCATATTTTTAGATATATGGCAGTAATTACTGTTTAAATGTCAGTTATTTAAGAAAAAAAAAAGTTGAATAAAAAGTGCACGTATACAGCCATTTTTTGCTTGTTTTGACAGATTATTTAAAAATTTTGGCTAAGAAAGTATTTTTATTTTTGGACAAACTTGTGGCTAGTGAAAATTGTGAGTGGCTAGTAATCAAAAGAGTTAATATATCTACTAAAAGACAGAAAATATTACTTTACAAACTGTATTGTAAATAAATCAAATTAACATTTGAATATTACTATTATTATATCACAATAATAGTAGTAAAATTAAATAAAATAAAAAAACTGAATAAATATAAATGTACACATCTACGCAAGTAAAATGTAAATGTAAATACAGACTCGATAGGCTGAAAATCTGCTGCTTTCTGCACGTGCAGATTCCAGGTGGGCCTAGTTATTATGCAATTAGCGATAGATGCTAAATTGCTAGCATGGTTTCAAATACACACCAGCTAGAAAGTATTCTTATGATAACAAAACTTTGTTCTGTTTTTAAATTATATAACCACTGTCACACCAATAAATCAATGCAATCCAGCAAAATCTCTGCATTTAGTGAACCGTAAGCCTGTGAATGGGCTTGTCTTGAAACACTTGTGTCTAACATGCTTTTAACACACAAAACAAATGCTTTTCTTAAGGTTTGGACAGTCAATAGTTAATCTCAGGACTAGCACAGGGGCATTTCTAAAGTCAAATCAGTCTTGGAAAGGAGTTCACAGAAAGTACACCTTTCGTGTGTTATATAAAAATTCTCCACATTATCCTCACCTCAGAGTTTTGCCAAAGAGTAAACTAGCGGAGTTTTTTTTTTTTTCTTTGTTAATGAACAGTTCACTCAGACTACATGAGCTTTAATGATTTCCAGAGGCGCACTTGAGTCAGCCAATAACAACACAGCCACCAAAGGAAGAGTAATTCACTTCCTGTTGCTGCAATGCCATTGTGACCGGATAGAGTCTAAAGTCCATATGAGTGCTAGTGAGGTTTCTTAGAGTTCATACCATATATGAAAGAATAAAGGCTTGTTGTGGAGAACAGCGAGACACAAGCCATTTAATCCACTCCTCCACCTAATATTAAAAGGTGGAGCCGGGATTCTGGAAAATTGTTGCACAAGTGAGGTAAGCAGTGGGAAAACATGTACAGCACATGAACCTCCCAAACTTTGCCTTTGCAAGTTGGAACAGTTTTTAAAAAATTGGTCTATTCAATATTAATGCAATATTAAATATTAAAAGGAACACTAATAGGCTAATTTTACAAGTCACCTAGAGTTAAATAGTAGAGGTTTACCATTTGTTTATCCATTCAGCTGATCTCAGGGTCTGGCAGAAGCAAATTTAGCTTAGCTTAGCATAGATCATTGAATCGGATTAGACCATTAAAATCTCGCTCAATTTCAAAATAAGAGTTTTAACAATTTTTCTATTTAAATCTTGACTTTTCTGTAGTTGCATTGTGTACAAGATGGATGGAAATTGAATTGATGCTATTTTCTAAGCTAATGTGTTTAGGAACTGTAGTCCAGTCAGTCCAGCCAAATAATCAAGGAACTTTGTTGTTGTACCATGGCTGTAGCAGGCGCAATGATATTATACAGCATCTGAAAATAGTCCCCAGCTAGGTAACTAACAGCCCTGTATAATATCATTTGTATCCATGGTACAACAGTAAAAAGTTCTTTGATAATAGAATGATAGTATAGTTCCTAAAAATATTGGCTCACAAAATAGCAACTCTTAATTATCTGACGATCTTAGTACATATTGTTTTGGGCTTTTTTTTTTTTTTTAAGCAAGATGGTAATGGTCTAATCTGATTCAATGATTTATGCTAAGCTAAAAGTGATCCTGCCAGACAGAGATTAATGGATTAAAAATGGTTTCAAAAAAACTCAACTGTTTAACTCTAGTGGAGTTATAAAATATTTCCAAAAACCTTATTTCCAAAACAAATAAGAGTGTTAATTAACTTTAAGATCCATAAAATGTGGAATGTAGTGGGGGGGGTGTTTCAATCTGGGTCCTATCATATCCTCCAAATACGCACCATTTCTTTCTTGAAACCCAATAAATGGCCTCTACAAGCCACCATTTCAAGAACAAATATTGAAAATCTTGCATTTCTTGGAACGCCAACAGTTTTTAAAAAAAACTGTCTGTGCAACTGGATTATACATTTAGCTCTGAAAATACCTTTAAAGATTAACATGAAAACAATATTAAAACACTCATAGGCTCATTTTACAAGTCACCTACACTCTCAAAAATAAAGGTACGCAAGCTGTCACTGGGGTGGTACCTTTTTTAAAAGGTACGCATTTGTACTTAAAGGGTCCATATTGATACATCAAAAGAATAAATTAGTAACTAAAAATTTTAAGAGGAACATATTTGTACTTTTTAGGTACTAATATGTACCCTTGAGGTATTAATATGGACCTTGTAGGTACAAATGCGTACCTTTTGAAAAGGTACCACCCCCAGTGACAGCTTGCGTACCTTTATTTCTAAGAGTGTAGAGTTAAATAGTAGAGGTTTACTATTTGTTTATCTATTCAGCTGATCTCAGGGTCTGGCAGAAGCAAATTTAGCTTAGTTTAGCATAGATTATTGAATCAGATTAGACCATTAGCATTTCGTAATAACATTGTGTACAAGATGGATGGAAACTGAAAAGATGCTATTTTCTAGACCAACATGTCTATGAGTTGAAGTCTTGTTCCGGTATAATAATCGAGAAACTTTGCTCCTGTACCACAGCTGCAGCAGACGCAATGATATCTTGTTTTTTACATTTTTGAGCAAGATGCTAATGGTCTAATCTGATTCAATTATTTATGCTAAGCTAAATCCTGCTGGACATAAATATTGAAATGAATGAATTAAAAAATGGTAAAACTCAACCGTTTAACTCTAAGGGAGTTATAAAATAATTCAAAAAAAAAAAAGTGTAGAGTTTCTTTAAAATCCATCGGATGTGGAATGTATTTAAAAAGTCTTTCAATCTGTGTCTTATCATATGCTCCAAATATGTACCATTTCTTTCTTGAAACCCAATACATGGACTACAAGCCACCCTTTAAAGAGCAAATATTGAAAATCTTAATTGCTTAAAGTTCTCCTTATCAACCATAGAAAAACCATATAATAGAAGCAACTTAAATCTGCTTGTCTGCTCTATATCAGCCATTTAGCATTCCCAGCCTGTGGGTGTTGTTAGGTTCTAGTGACGTGATTGTGCTAGATAACGCATGTTTGTAATTGTAAATCCTAACTAATTACCAGCACTAGCTGTTCTGAACCAACCACAGCGTACCAACCACCATCCTTCCTTACTCAAGAATCTTTATAAGCACTTGGAAGAGGTTTTCATCTTCGAGCTGCCATCTTTTTCAAACAAAACAGGATATTTGGATGAGAGCAGTCTAAACATTGTATTTCTACCCCATCTACGAAGCCTAATGTAGTGTGAATTTATATCCTCTGGGCTTAAAGCAGCGAACGCTTTCCACATCACTTTCGATCTTTGTTTTGATTCATTTCTCGTTTCTCTGAGCAAATAAACTCTAGATCACATTGTGTATATACATGATTTCTCTCAAAGAATGTGTTTATGTTTGATCTCTCTACTACACCAGACCCCCCCTAGTTGTCTTCCTGATTTAAGCACAACTATTTTCACAGATATTTTTGGTCACTGGAGCTGAAACAGCCTCAAAAGCCAAATCATTGGCGTCTGGATCTGATTATGAGGAAATTGCTCAAAAAGACGAGAAAGGCCGTGTGTGAACATGTGAACTTTCAAGCACTTCTGTGGGAGTGGATGCCATTAGCATCCTAGAAAAACATTGCACGCTGAATTGTTTCCATAGTATTTGACTTTTCTCATTCTTTAATGCAGCATACATCACGCCCCCATATAAGAGAAGTTCAGAAATTAGCAGGACTACAGACAAATAAAATAATTGCAAACACACACGCACACAAAATGATAACGCTTTAGATTACAACCTGCAATTTATATATTAAGCAATCTGATATTCCAGCATGCATTTTTGCAGTAATTGTATACCTACAGTTTATTGTATGTACATTTTTGTATACGTGAAAAACATTAAATGCTTGGGAAACCAAGAGGGTAACAAGCACCACTTTAGTTTACAGCCCACTATGATTCCATTCAGAATTTACAATGTGTGCCACTTACCTTATGAAAGTGTTTTGCATTTACCTCAACTCCCCAACACCACCAACACAGAGTATCTTTTGATCTTTAGTTTGCATTGTGTACCATCAAAGTGCAATGAAGCTGAAAACAACCTTGCATCTTTTCAGCACATCTTACTAAACAACATAATGAAACACTTGTACTCCATGCTTACAGTACAGTTGGATTTTTGCAACCAATATTTAGGCAATATTTAAAATAGGCCAGGGAAATATAGAAATTAAACGTAAAAATAAAGCAGCAAACAACATTTAATTTGTAAATGTGGGACAAATGTGCTGTTTACGGTTCTGTGTTATTACAGACCAAACGGCTGTTTGTCATAGTTAGAGGGTTAATATTACACTTGTGGGCTGTTCATTTAAATATTAATTAACAGTATTAGCCCATTTACTGTAAAAACCATTAGTTTAAGGGACTAACATAAAATGTTTGGAGATACAACACTGTAAATAAAACATTAGTTGACTACGTAAAAAAAAGTTAAACCGTTGCCTTAAAAACAGCGACAAGTTGATTAAAAAAGGGGAGTTAACTTGGAATTGTTAAGTTGACGCAACTTAATTTTATAATCATGCAAAGTTCATTTCCATAATTTTAAGACAACTTCTTGTTTACTAGGGCTGTGCAAAAATATCGATACATCTAACTATCGCGATAATTTATTTTATGATAGTGTATCGATAGTCCAACCTCAAGTATCGATTCAAGTTGTGCCAAACGACCTCCTCCTCCGCTCCTGTAGATGTCGCTAATCGCGATCAACAAAACGTCAAGTAGTACGGTATCAGAAGTAAGCAAGAGTGTGCATGGCGGAAAACATAAAGGTGCCTCCAGCTTTTAGAGCTGACGTGTGGCTGCACTTTGGTTTTAACACTATTAGGGTTGGGTCGATAGACGATGCCATCGTTCATCACCGATGGCCTATAGACATCACGTTGCTGAGGCGGCATCGCTGATCCTCCGCCCCGCCCCCTTTGCAAACCCGCTCGTGAAACATACACAAACTAGGCTGGATCGCCTCTCATTATAAGTTAGTTGTTAAACATGATACTTAATTAATCTTGTCTCAATCTAACGACTCTTCAGTCTTTTTGAATCTATCAGGTAACGTGTCACAGCATCAGTACACTGCTTCAGTTTTTCGCTTTCACGCTTGTACTCAGTAATTTTAGTGAAAACCTCAGATACTGTTGGTTAGTTTCTGTTGGTTGTGCACCTTTTTACCAAGCAAGTGTGTGGATGCCATAACCACACAGATCACTCTGACTTAGGGCCAGAGTCCCGCGGAAAAAAAGTGATTGACAGGTGATAATTTGTGTGTAACTTATCTTTCTTTATTTATGATTTGATTATGAGTAAAACAAAGGCCATGTGGGTCAGGTTGTTGAAACGGTAGGCTACAAATAATTTATTCGTTATGAATTTATTAATTATTCATAAATGATTAATTTACCTCCACCTATGACGACGATGCCATCGTCCATTGCGATGTTTCACATTAGACATCGTACAATGCAAAATTTGTCAACATTACCCAACCCTAAATGTTATACCAGGGAGTACTGAATTAGACAAAAAAAACTGCCATTTGTAAGCTTTGCAATATATATAGTTCTCTGTTCAATCACACTGTGCAGTTCTAATGAATTGGAATGGAAGGAAAATAAATTGGAATTGGGATTTTAATTTGTCTGCCGACTTTAATCAAGTTGCCAATATAATGTGACACTTACTAATACAAACTATTGCAATATATCACAATATTTATTGTATCATGATATATCGCGAAATATATTATCTCGTGACCCATGTATCGTGATATGTATCGTATCGCGAGGCCCTTGCCAATACACAGCCCTATTGTTTACTCATGTTTTAAGTAAAGTCAACTAATAGCTTAATGTTCCATTAATCCCATATACCATACTTAAAGGTGCAGTAGATGATTGTAATTAGAAACATTTGTTGTTGTGCTGGTTGAAAGTCTCTTCACATTCCAATAGTAATGATTAAAGTAAAAAATCTAAATGTATTTATATGTATTTTTATATTCTGGGTAAGGTATAAAACTAAAAAAAAATGTTTAAAAAAAATGTTCCAGTTAAAATTGTCAGGCTGATAATTCTCATAATTCTGATAAGTAGCCCAAACTGTATGTCAACAAATGTAGATTTGTACATCTGCGCACCCTTGTTCATGCAGACCCACCGATGCGCATTCACAGCGGTAAAAACAAATGCTGAATCAAAACTTTTTAAAATCCTGAATCAATATTAAAGTTACTTTTGGACGCTGGAGGAAGGACGACACCATGGCTGAAGTATTTCTTTTAGACAGGTAAGGTTATGTTTAAAACTATTTTAGTCACACAATGCTTATGTAGATTGTGTTGTTTTATGAATGGGTTATATGCAGAGAAGTGTTGTTCAGCCACTGAAATCTTTCAGCGAACAATTAATGTGACTATTTTCAGTTTCATAAGGCCCTGTTACAGCATCAATAATGTAGATTTTTATTTAGTTGTACAACAAAACAGAAGTAAATAGCTCTATTCCGCCTAGCCTGCTTTACTGAGATGAAGTTGCTTTTATATTCACATCCCGTTGGTAAACTATGACAGCCTGTGACGCGCTTCCTATATTGTTTACCATGCTTTTTTGAATATTCGGTCTGAAATAGCATCTAAATATGACTTAGTGATAAGTCTAAATCCTTCACGCCGCCGGCCAACCATTAAGCATACAGTAGTTGCTTTAGGACAGCGCGTGAGAGAGTGAGACCAGCGATCCTTGCATGCATGACATATTGCACATTATGACAAGTTTTGCTTGCTAACTACACAACTGAAAATGTGCTAGATATAATGCAGTTTTTCGTTCAGATTTGTAGTTTTATAAAGTACTGTAAAGTTTTCTAACTGGCAAATGACATGATCTAGTAGGTCTCTGTCATCTTTAATGTGAGTGTTCGCGATTTCAGGAGGTGTGGCTTTGGACGGCAGGGAAGGGATTGTATTCGAAGGATATTATGCTAACCGGTTAGCATTTAGGCAGATCACCTACTGCACTTTTAAATATTAATGTAATAACAATTACAGGTTGGAATCTAAAGCATTTTTATATATAATTTTAAATTGTCCTATTATAGGCATGGTTTAGACATGGTTTTATTGCATGCAGATATTTTGCCAACTGTTGCTACAATAATCAAGCCACAAAATGTACAGACCCATTCTCTCATAGAAAGTAGTTGCTTCCACCCAAAAAGTGGCATTTACTGAATGGTATACTAAATAACCTTGAGCTGACACTTCGACACATTAGCCTTGTATTGCATCTTGGAAACATAATAGGCATAATAGGACTAAAGTACAAACTAGTCTAGTCTAAAGTCTAAGGGTCTAAAGTACGAACTGTTTGATTATACTCTCGAGACCGTGTGCCAGAGCTTCCAGTATGCAACAATCAACACAGACTTATACGTAATGTTTAATTTGTCCCAGATTGACTCAACTGAATAGTTTCTTTTTAATGCATCATTCAAAAGGATTAATGAAATGGCTTCAAACTCAGTTGTGCACTAGTGTTTTGAAAGTCTCTGAATAGACTTACATTTACACAGGACAAATGTTTTAATCATTTTGGCCAGTCATTTAGACAACAACAGAATTTTGGGGGTTGAAAATGCACCGATTCTGTAAAAATATATAATAATCAGCTCTTTGTGATCAACAAAAACATGAGTGTCAACACTCCTACAGACAGTCTCGCGTGCCCCACAGAGACATGCCTTTTTGGGACTTAAATTTGTCTGGTTGGGGTTTAATCTCCTAAAATGTCTGGGATTCAGGTTTTTCTTTTGCTTTCTACAGCTGTCTTTCGTTTTTGCACTACCTTTTTACTTAAGCCTACTTTCGCTTGGTTTTGCAGCTAACTGCGTGAACACAGTCGTGAGAGAAACATTAAATAAATAATTCTTTAATCTAAACAACTCAGAAAAACTTTAATATATACTCGGAGGACAAAATGACAAGTCTAAACTGGCTGCAAAATATATGTATTGTACACCATTAGTAATGATTAATCAACGTATTTGCCTCATTTAAAAAATCTACATGTTTTATTCTTGCAATTATTATAATTTTTAGAGATATTGTCTGCTTTTCTTCTATTTTCTATCATTTATTTCTCATTTGCTGATTATTTTATTATTATTTAATTTTTTTATTATTATTATTATTATTATTATTTGATTATGTTAATATATTACATAGGCTATTTTTTATATACATATCTAAAATGCTTTGGCATTTACGTTTGATTTGAACTTGAAAGAGAGAGAGAGAAGCAGATTTAGATAGGCCCATGTATTGTCTTTATTTTTTTAAAACATCCTATTGCCAACTACTGGTCTGGCATGCACAATACAGCATCTTTGTCATTTACATAGATCTGTGTGGACATTGTGAATCATGTAAAACTCATATACACTCACAAAAATGTGACTTATGTTGCTTGTTCAAACTATTCATTTAAAATGAGTTGAAACAACACAATTCTTAAGGGTTTTTGGGACAACTTAATTGTTTTATGTTCAATTTATAAAAACGATTAAGTTTACTTAAGCAATTTGTGTTGGGACAACATGAAGAAATTGTGTGGAACCCAGCATTTTTTATAGTGTAGACTTTAGCTTTAGAATTAATCACTTTAACAACAAATATCTAAATTAAACTTAGCCAAGTGATGTTTATTCAAGTGGCACTAGACGCAAAACCAAAACATTACTTTTTCTCCAAGCACGTTAATAATCTGACAAAACAGAATGTTATTTGTATGCCGCAAAGTATCATTAATACAACTAGAAAAACAGCAGCACTTCATAAACAGCAACCTCAAGGGGAGGCGTTATTTTTCAGGGATTTATAAAGAGGCTTTCTCATGAGTCACAACCATCCCACTTCTGTAATCCCCCGCTTTGAATGTGGGAAAGCAAAATTTCCCCCCATCTTTCGTTCATAGGACTGAATCCCAAACTAATGACTAAATACAAAAACAGCCGTCTAACAACAGCCCCCGTATGTGTGGATCTGTGGGGCTGCTGGACTGCACATCATCATAGACCACTGCATTAGTGTCGTAGTTGAGGCCGACAAGTATGTGAATTCATGCTGACAAACTGTGGAGCAAAACTAGACTGTTTTGTCAATGGAGAGGGCAGCAATTGTATGTTTATGGGAAAGGAATGACGCATTATCTCTGGTGGCTTACAAAGCTTATCAGAGAATGTGTAGATAGAGAACAAAGAAGGGAATGGGGGAGCTGTTGAAGGTAAAGCTCACCCTAAAATAAATCTTGTCATCACTAATATATTTTTGTTTGAAAACGGTAAACTTTCTCTCTCTTTTGACTGTTCATTTACTCTGAGACATTTTTATGGATTAGAGTGAAAACAAGTCTTCTGACTGACGTTTTTAGGGACACATTGATTAACACTTTATTTAAATAGCCGATACCGATAGACTTTTTTTGAAGAAGAGATATTTTAAACCACTGTAATATTGCCAGTTTGTGTATTTTAAAAACTATTGTTAAACAAGTTTGTTAACTTATTATGTGTTTTTATGTCTTAGTACAGTAGTTCCACAAAGTGGGGGTCACGGGACAATATGGGGGGGGTATACCCAAATCAGTTGGGTATTGAACACTCTCGTTCAATACCCAACTGATTTAGGGGCCGATCACACCGACCGCGGTTTTACGTTCCAAAAACGTGGGGCGCACCACACTGCCTTTTTTGTTGACAAGAAAAAAATTAGCTTGGTGTGCTTTTTTATGTCGCTAAGCAACGACTTAATCAGCTGGGTATTGTGCGAGAGTGTTGCTGTTGATATTAATATAATTTTAATATTTAATATATTGTGATTATTCAAGATTTGTGATTCATACAGCTCCGGAAAACTCAAAACAGCAACCACAAGTCTCTTCTCCATCTTCAAAAGTCTCTGTAGTCATCTTCACAACACAAACACTGCAGGCACCACAATGGAAACCCCACCTCTGCTTGAATTTGATTTGAGAATGAAAGAGATGCGACTAAGATAACACGCTTTTTCCGCTCAGAGTTGACTTTTTTCAACTGCGAGCGCACGGCGCCCAAGTGCAAAAACGCGAGGCGCAGCAGGCGGTTAAAACGCGAGGCAAGCAAGGACGCATAAGCAGCGCGCAAAACGCTCACGGCCATTACTAAACCATTCAAAAAAGGCACCGCTTAACGTAAAAAAATGTGTTCGGTGTGATCGGCCTCTTAGTCGTTGTCTAGCGACATAAAAAAGTGCACCACGCTTCTTTTTTTCTTGTCAACAAAAAAGGCAGTGTGGTGCGCCTTGCGTTTTTGGAACGTAAAAGTGCCTTCGGTGTAATCAGTCCCGCCTTTCACAGAAAGCAGAATGCAGCATGTTTGACAAAAAACTTAGCTTGTTGTATTACGTGGCCTAATCATCATCATCTTAAATTTCTTTATATAAAATAGACAATTTATTGCGGCTCTAAAATTAACCGCCCTCATTTTCATATATAGCACAATAAGTCAATATATCGACTATCGTGACAGGCCTAGTTTCTGATGGTATGATAACCTTGGGTTAAAATATCACGGTTTCACCGTATTGTGATTACTACTCTTTTTTTTTTAAATGTCTGGATAAAAATAAAAACAATATATTTTATTTTAGGAAAACATTTATAATATTTTGGAACAGTAAACATGTCCAGCTAAATAATTAAAATAAACAAATCGACCTATGCTTTCTTTATCAGCTTCAAAAACACTGATCATGTTACAAAAAAAAACACATTAAAAAGCCTTACACATTCCTTAGAAACGGTATATCAAAAAATTTTAGCAGTTTTAAAACCGTGACTTTTTCAAACCGCGATAAACCTTGAAACCGGTTATTGTCCCATGCCTAGCTAAGACCAATAATAATTAAAGAAGAGATGTTTTAAACCACTGTAATACTGCCAGTATGTGTATATTGAAAATTGTTAACATAGCATGTTATTAAAAAAGAACGAAAGCCAGTATTGTTAAATGGGCTGCAAAATGCAACTAATGACGGGAGTTTTATTCTGTTCTTCTTTAAATCCCGAGTGGGAAGAATCGGTCAAGCAGTTCATCCAGGAAATGAGGAGGTTTGTAGCACTATATAAAGTCTATGGTATACATGTTAGCTTTCAGTGTAATCAAAACGGTCCCAAACGGCGGTTTCTTCCGGTGTTTATTTAGCCAGAAATCCCTGCTGACCACAACAACATGCACTGCCACGAAATGCTCTCTTCCATCTGTCTGTATTTTGCATAAACGGAAATTCAGATTTGGCAATGAAAGCTGCACGCTGAGATGCATTCAAATGTAATATCAATTTTACAGCTTGAGACCTGTCAATACAAGCCGTCTTTCTCTCAGAGGCAAACTTCAAGGAGAAAGTTGCCATTTGGGATGTGCTCCAAAAAGCCATGAACACTAAGAACTGGCGGATTAGATCTAAATATTTCCATGTGGATGGCTTTTTTTTAGCATTACTGTCAGTCAAACAGAATCCCACCACTGGATCACGATAGGGGTGAATTTAAATAACAAAGGGCCCATCATTCAAAGTTTGTTGTGGCTAAGATAGATTCACTGCGTTTAACCAGCATTCTGGCCAAAGGCTGTTTACTGAACACAATATGGTCGAGCCGCTTTGGAGACAGACAACCAGGCCCCAAAATGAGACCCCAAAGAATGAAAACCAACAAGCGATGGAAGAGAAATTAATACAACATATTCTTTTCAATAACATGCCAGCATCGATTGCTGCTCTTCTGCAACATCATTTAAAACAAAGAAAGGTAATACAAAAGTGTAATTTTGATACTTGGATTTAATGGAATGGAAATTTCTAAACTTCAAACTCAATATAAACCAAAGAAAGTCAAATGTTTCAGTCGTGTATTTTAAAATAATTGGGAGGCGTTGATGCCAACACTGTATAAACTGCGAGGTGAGCACAAACACTTAATGCATAAATTATGTATTTAATTATTATTAAATATTATCAATAATTAATAGACCTCTTCATTGTAAAAAATAAATCATATACTGTATATATATATATATATATATATATATATATATATATATATATATATATATATATATATATATATATATATATATATATATATATATATATATATATATATATATATATATATATATATATATATATATATATATATATATATATATATATATATACACACACAGTACTCCTAAGCAGCTTTGTTGGCCTAAGACTTTGGCACAATATATAATCAATCAGTCTCTTCAATCAATCAGAAATATATACAAAAAAAACAACAGCACAACATTTCCTCTTGAAGCTAATGTCTGTTTATCCCTTTGACTGCCCGCTCTACCAAATGGTTGACCATAATTTAACTGTTTTAAATAAGAATGATTGTTTTAAATTATGGTTTACACTACACATGCATTGTTGGTTTACAAAAAAAAAAAAAAAACAAACATAATCCTGTTGCACTACTACTAAAAAAAAAAAAAACAAGAAAACATGTTAAATGAGAATCTGAAATATTTTATGGCATACTTTAAAAAAAAATAAAGATTATTTAGTATTCAAAAATGTGTTATTTTGATTATTTTTTAAATAAATTGGTCTTACACTTCATATTTTTCTGATTTTCATAGTATATGTATTAATTCTGATACTTTTACTTTAAACCGACATATCAACCATTTGGTAGAGGTTGATTTTTTTAGAAATTATGGGATGTGTTAAAAAAAATCCATTGAGTGTGCCAACTAGCGACATTGGGAGTTAAGAAATGCAATCCAAAAATTTGTTTCCTGGTGGGGAAGTTAAAGGGTTATTGGGGCTTCCCTTGGTACCAAGCACAGCTTCAATGCTTTCGTTCTAATTATCCTGACATTTACTGAAATAATGTACTTCTTTCAGCACTTCAGAGTCCTTCTTTACGTTTAGTGTGTCATATTTTTCTTTTTCTGTTCAGGTGATCTCATACAGCCTTTATAATATTCAGGTCTGGAGCTTGTGGAGGCCATTTTTTGAATGTCTGTGTTTCATCATCTGTTTTTCTTTCTCCAAATAGGATTTCACTGCAATAAGCAGATCAGTATCATGCTGAAAATGAAAAGTATTACCACTGAAGCTCTTTCTAGAAGGAATGGAATAATGGATCTGTACTTTTCAACATTCACAATTCCATCAATTCAGACAATATTGCTAACAACACTGGTAGAAATGCAACTCAAACCAGGACACAAAGCCTCTCTCACATGTCTTAAACAATTAAATCAAAGTAATTCAAACTCTAACCTAACTCCTATCCTAACGAACATACATCAAGTGAAAGATAATTTATTCACCCTGTATAAATCTCAAAAAAATGTACACTTATGACTGGTTTTGTTGTAAAGGGTAACCTATAGACCAGTGTTTCTCAACCACGTTCCTAGAGGCCCACCAGCTTTGAACATATTCCATGCCTCCTTAACCAAACACATCTGATTCAGATTATCAGCTGATTGGCAGAGACTGAACAACCTGTAATGGGTGTCACAGACAAAGGAGACATCTAAAACATGCAGTGCTGGTGGTCCTCCAGGAACGTGGTTGAGAAACACTGCTAAAGACAATACCTTTAGTTTTTCTGATTGTGGTTTACTGCAATAGCTATTTGTAAAGCTGATTTGGAGTCATAATTATTGTGAAAAGCGCCATTGGCTTTGTTCTTTAACATAAAAATGGGCGCAAACATTAGAAACGTATTTGCTCTAGACTTCCATTAATTTTTAGCCATAAAAACTCAGCTTTTTATGCGTATTGATGTTGTAAACTGGCATTTTCTGATTACATTATTTATATTTTTATATTGAGTCATAAACACGCTTCTTTGTAGAGCGAGTGTTTCTTGCGTTAATTATTCCTAGTCATTTCCCAATAGGCCTAAAACGGTCAAAGGAAAAAAAGCTTTAAGGAGAATACAAGTAAACTCAAATTGAACTGAACTGGAGAGAAAAATGAACAGAAGAGGGTTGGTCTTTCCATTTAAAACTCCAAAGCTGACGTAGAGCAGGTCTGTGATTTTTTCCTGGTAGCTTTAAGCTTTGGACATTTGGGCAGGGTCAAACCCACCCCCCCAATAGGACACAGGAAGTCTCATGACCTCATAGGTCCAGCCTTTCCGCCAACGACAACAAGACACAAATATAACTGTCAACGTTGAACACTCTCTCTCTCTCTCTCTCTCTCTCTCTCTCTCTCTCTCTCTCTCTCTCTCTCAACCATGAAACACTTCACCCATTTTTGCTGAATCTTGATAAGCATCAACTACACAAAAATAAAAAAATCACATTGTTCTTTTGAATTTGGAAGTATCAAATACGTAATGCTTAATCACAGATAATGATGCTGAATGTGGTAAATAAGGACTATATGAAGCTGGAATGAAACATTTATTTAACCGTCATCTAAAATGTGTTTGGTTTGACATGAATTCAATAACTCCAGTGGCCAATGAGACTCTCTGTGCGACAAGCCAGTGAGTTTAATTACTGGAATTTAATGGTATTTTCCCACACTGCCACAGCAGAACTCCGTTAATTGAGTTTCTTTCCATCACTTCCAACCACAAATAACAACAATAAAAGGCATTGAAAGAGAAGGCTGAGCTGTTTAACGTTTGTGTATTCAGCTAATGCAATTTTGCCAAATAGAGTTAAATACTGACTGATTTGGCAAACGCTTTGTGATCTCTTTCAGTTCCCTGACAGTTAATTTAGATCATTAGGATTAAAGATTCTAACACCTAGCTGATGATATTTCAGTCAACTGAATGCGAGAGTACAGTAAAGAACTAAATGGCCCATTCAAGTCAATGACAATGATGAGTGATGAATAAAGACAAAGGAAAACACAACAAGCAAGATTGCACACATGTAGTTTGACTATAGCATTGTTGAATCTACTAAAGCATTCATGTTATAATTCAATCACTTTTTTAATCATTAAAGTGACTTTTAAATTTGTATTATAATAAAAGTATTTGAAGTATTTTAATATTATTTATATGCAATATTTTATTATTTTAAATAAATGTATTATTTGGAATTGTTTTATATTAATTATTTATATATTATTTTTATTAAATCCTTTTTTTAATCATTAAAGTGATTTTTTTATTTTATATTTTTATACAATATTTTACTATATTTAGATTTTTTATTTTAGTGTACAATAATGTATATATTATTTTTATTAAATCACTTTAATCATTGAAGTGATTAAATAAAGTTTTTTTTTTATTAAAATAAAAGTATTTTACTTTCCTTTCTAAATTATGTATATTTATATCCAATATTTTAATACATTAAACAAATGATGTATTATTTGAAATTGTTTTATATTATGTATACATTATTTTAATAAATCCATTTTTAATCATTAAAGTGATTTTTTTATTTTATTATAATAAAAATATTTGAATTTCCTTTCAATATTATTTATATTTATATACAATATTTTAATACATTAAATATTTATTATTTGTAAATTTTTTATTAGTGTACAATTATTTATATATTATTTTAATTAAATCACTTATTTAATCGTTAAATTGATTTTTTTTTATTTTGTTATAATAAAATTTTCCTTTCAATATTATTTATATTTATATACAATATTTTAATATATTAAATAACTAGCGAATTATTTGCAATTCTTATATATTAGTGTACAATTATTTTAATATTACTATAATGAAATCACTTTTTTTATAAAATTTTTATACAATTATTCATATATTATTTTAAATTTTTTTTTACATTTGTTGATATATATATATATATATATATATATATATATATATATATATATATATATATATATATATATATATATATATATTATTTTATGCAATTATTTATATATTCATTTAGTTAAATCACTTTTTTAATCAATGTGATTTTGAATTTCCTTTCGATATTTATATACACAATATTTTAATATATTAAATAAATGATGTATTATTTGGATTTTTTATACAGTATATTAGTGTACAATTAATTACATATTTTAATTAAATTCATTTTTAATCATTAAGGTGATTTGTTTTTATTATTTTGTTATAATAAAGGCATTAAAATTTCCTTTTAATAGCATTTATATTTACATCCAATATTTTAATATATTAAATAAATGTATTTGTAAATTTTTTTACATTCGTGTACAATTATTTATATATTATTGTAATTACTCCACTTCTTAATCATTAAGGTGATTTTTAAATTTTGCTATAATAAAAGCATTAGAATTTCCTTTCAACATTTTTATTTATATACAACATTTTAATATATTAAACAAATGATGTATTATTTGGAATCTTTATAAAAAGTGATTTTTTTATTTATGATAAAAGCATTTGAATTTCCTTTCAATATTATTTATATTTATATACAATATTTTAATATATTAAAAAATATTTTATATTATTTTACAATTATTTATATATGATTTTAATTAAATCCTTATTTAATCATTAATTTAATAAAATATATTTTGTTACAAAACAAATGAAAACATTAGAATTTCTCAGCAATATTATGTTACATTAAATTAAATTATGTACTAATTAGATTTGTTTTATAATTATTTATGTGTTATTTTTATTTTTATTACCTTTTATGAACCATTTTATTAAGTTTTGCATAATGCTTTGCTTGCCTCAACATGAAAAAAAAATAAATCAACTGATGAAATGACCACTGCTTGAGAAAAAAAAATGCTGCATATAAACTTCCATCTGGAATAGCACCTACTTCTTGTCGGCAACCTTCACATCTGTATCAGAGGCGCAGCAGACATTCAAGTGTCTGAAACAGGAGCCAAGAGTCAGGGTGAGCCAACAGTCTCAGCGGGGAGTTTCAGAGTAGAGTGCTTGATTATCAGGCCTTTGTGTGTAAATGTAGGTAACATGCTGAGCCCCAGATATCCAGACACAGCAGGAGCGATGAGTCTGTCTGCTGGCTGGAGCTTCTCGTGAGGAGGTGGAGCCCTTCTAAGATTGCCATTAGGGGACCCTGAGGGCAAAGAAAAAGGAGAAAGGACTGATTAAGCAACTCTCCCATCACTTCTGGCAGTCTGGAAAGCATCAGAATGTGCAGAGGCCAGAAAATGAGTGGCCTCGCTGCCCTATGAACAGGTGAACAAGCCAGGTGCTGGACTTCTGCCAGGAAGTTTTTTTCTTTCTACTGCAGGAAATTACACTTTAGGTCAAATAACACATTCCCTAATTAACTTTCACTGCCAAAAAGCTGAATTTCTGTGATTTTTCCATCTATTTAATGTTAGATGTGTTTTTATATTAATAATATAACATTAAAATGATGGTAAAATAATAATATTAAAATGGTTTTAGCTTGAATATCAGGCTATATATGACTTTAGTAGGCATTATTAGAACAAAAATTGATATTTTACCTCAATTTTTGAAAATAAAAATGGCTGCAAAGTGCTCTCTCCCATATTCGATAGCTCGATAGTAGTGTCAAAAGCTTTAGCTTTTATTGTCATTACTTTTCAACAGTCTTTAAGTGATCATTGTTAAGCAAACGCTCTTAATATGTGCATTATCGTGTCATGTTAGCCTTATTTAACCGGTACAGCAACCATAACAATAGGTGTGAACAAATAATAATAATAATAACTAGAAAAGTAAAGTTCGTAGACGAGCGTTATGGTGCCTTGAGAAAGCCTCGTCTGAAAGAGTGAAGTAGTTTTACAGTTTAAAGTATTGAAGTAGTTTTGAAGTTTAAAAACAGTTGGCACAGATAGACAAGTAGGCAGATAAGTAGGTTGCTAAGGTGTTGCTAGGCGGTTGCTATGGTGTTTAAATGGTTGCTAGGCAGTTGCAAAGGTGTTGCTAGGCGGTTTTTAGGGTGTTCTGAATGGTTGCTAGGTATTGCTAGGCGGTTGCTAGGGTGTTTTGATTGGTTGCTAGGTGGTTGCTAGGGTGTTTGCTGTGGTTGCTAAGGTTTTGTTAGGCGGTTCTTATGGTGTTCTGGGTGCTTGCTGGGGTGTTCTGAGTGGTTGCTAAGGTGTTGCTAGACCGCTACTAAGGTGTTTGCTGTAGTTGCTAGGCGATTGTTAAGGTGTTGCTAGGCAGTTGCTATGGTGTTCTAGGTGCTTTCTAAGGTGTTGCTAGGATGTTCTGAGAGGTTGCTAGGCGGTTCATAGGGTGTTCTGAATGGTTGCTAGGTGGTTGCTAAGGTGTTGCTAGGTGGTTATTAGGGTGTTGCTATGGTGTTCTAAGGGGTTGCTAAGGTTTTGTTAGGCAGTTGCAAGGGTGTTCTGAGTGGTTGTTAAGGTGTTCCTAGGCAGTTGCTAGGGTGTTCTGAGTGGTTGCTAAGGAATTGCTAGGTGCTTGCTAAGGTGTTTCTATGGTGTTCTGAGTGGTTGCTAAGCTGTTGCTAGGTCATTGCTAAGGTGTTGCTAGGCAGTTGTTAGGGTGTTCTGAGTAGTTGCTAGGCGGTTGCTATGGTGCTTATATGGTGTTCAAGGTGGTTGCTTGGTGGTTGTTAAGGTGTTGCTAACCACTCAGAAAACCTTAGCAACCGCCTAGCTAACCACTCAGAATACCTTAGCAACCACCTAGCAACACCTTAGCAACCCCTCAAAACAATCAAGCAAAACCCTAGCAACCAACACCTTAGCAACGACTCTGAACACCCTAGCAACCACGAGGCAACAGCTTAGCAACCACTCAGAACACCCTATTAACCGCCTAGCAAGAAACATGCCAATGCATACTAGAAACATGCAAACATGCATGTAGTTCTCCATCTATGCCAACTGTTTCAAACTTCTTCAAAAATACTTCAGTTATTTAAACTTTTAAACTGATTCAGACTTCCAGACGAGGCTTCAAGACACCATAAAGTTTGTCTACAAACTTTACTTTTCTAGTTTCGAACTGTGATCAAAAGTGACTGGAACTACCTGGTGTTTCAACGAAAATAATGCAAGTTTGTCTACAAGCCTTACCTTTTTATTTTTTAGATTTAGCTTTTATTGTCATCACTTTTCAACAGTCTTTGTAGTGATCATTTTTAAGCAAAAGTTCCTAAAATCTACATTATCTAGTCATGTTAGCCTTATTTAACAGATACAACCATAACAATAGGTGTGAAGTACTGCAATATAAAAAAAAATAATAATAACATGGTATCAAAAAATGTCCTTTTAATGAAAGGAAACTAACATTTAAAATAAATCCCTGATATTTTTTATGATTGGACAAAAAAAAAGTTGAAATGGACCTTTAAAAATTCCATGATATTTCCGAAATTCCATGACCTACAGAAACCCTGCTATTATTAATGTAATAACACAAATAATCCCTCTTTTATACGATTCCGCCAGCTCTGTAAAGTCATGGTTGCATAATTGGAAAACTACAAGTGTAGTGTCTATTCAGAGGGGACAGCGTGTTCCTCATGGAGTGCTTTGTTCCACACGGCCCAGTATGACCTCATAGGTGTTTCTCAAGGAAATCCCTCTCCCTTCGAGGTACAATGACAGAGTTTCCTGTTTAAGAAAGCAGAATCCGGCTTCTGGCTTGCTCACACTCTCAGCTGCCTTATGTAATTCCAATGCAATTTTTAGACGGCTCACGTTTTATGTATTTGTGCATCACACGCTCATGACTTATTTATTTAGTCATATGGCTTGTTGGTCAGTGTCTGCACGTCAGAATGAAGGAAGTAAGTACTGTGGAGAACAATAAAGCTCAAAACATCCTGCATCACAAACTATGAGTGTGTTTTCAAAGGGATACAATTCATTTGCAAAAATTGAATAGAAAAAATTGTATGTTTGAATATACAGTTGTGCTGCAACATTTGAGCAGCTAGTGTTGGTAGTTTGTGATTCACGAGTGTTCCATTTATTTTCACTTTCAAATTGCATTCTGACATGTCGACGGTGCCAACTCTTGAAAGTTGAAAAGTCATGACACTGTTAAAAGGAGGATGTTGAAACGGTTACACTTTCTGATACTGTGCTAACATGAAAATGTATTTTTGGGGTCAGCACAAAACTTGATAATGAGTTGCAATTAATTTGTGATTTTACAGAATCACTTCTTGAAAGGGGAAAATAAATAATACTTAAATATTATTACAATACAGATTTTTACTACTAAAATTCCATGACTTTTCCAGTACAGTTTCATGACGTAATGTTTCATATAATGTCTACATATACATGATAAATAAGAAGAAAAACAATGATGTTCACATTTATTACAGCGTATCATAGAACATGCAACAATCTATTTTGTTTAAATTTGTTTTTATATCTATGTAAAATTGATTTTGATAATGCTTACACAGCACTAACAATGTGAGAGTAAGTTTTTGGCCAAAGACAGAAAAGAAGTAAAGACAACTAACCTATATTCAAGTTAGGGCTGCACAATATATCATTTCAATATATCAATAAATCTGCAATAGTCCCATCGCAGGATATGCAATATTGGGATTATAGTTTAATATAGAGTTTAATCATAATAGAGTAAAAGTTTATCATCTGCATGCGTTTTTAAAGAGATCGTTCACCCAAAAATTACTTCCTATTTTCATTACACCCTTCACTTGTTTTAAACATTTATTAGTTTTCTTTTTTTTTTAAATGAACACAAAAATAATATCATTTAATAACTCCTATAGTATTAAAACAAGTGAAGTGTGAGTAAATAGTGAGTACATTTTAATATTTGAGTAAACTGTCCCTTTTTAGGCCTGTGACTGTGTGAACATTTCAATATTTCAAATTTTAAAACATCCGGGCATAAGAAACTTTCTGTAACTTTAATAAAGATTAAATAATATACAATGAAGACTATGCAGTGTTGATTATTCAATATCTGTACCTGAATAGTGAATACCTGAAAACTATAATTCACTTTTATCTTTGCTATATTTTATTTATAGCAATATATTACAGAAATACAAAATACCGTAATGTCAGATTTTTCCAATATCGCGCAGCCCTAATTCAAGTATACACATATTTGTTAAACTAATTTCCATGACTTTTCCAAAACTTTGTGGGTTTTTCTGCTTTTCCTAAACTTTTCCAGACCTGGAAAATGCCATGTCAAAACTCAATGACTTTTCCAGGTTTTCCATGACCGTATGAACCCTGAATAAAATGATTACAATATAATATATTATTACAATATTCAGGGCTCGCAAAATTTCCAAATCCCTGGTACCCCTACAGGCAGGCACTCTTCAGTTTTTGGTAGCCCAAATATAAATTTAAGTAGTCAAAAAGGAAAATACATCATTTATTAAATTAAAACAAAAACATACATTTACAGAATAAAATAATAAAGTGGCATTTGTTATAGGCTATATGTTTATTTTTAAAATAACCAAAATATTATTTAACATTATTTGATTTTTTTTTTTTTTTTAAATAACCAAAATAAACATTGTTTCGGGTTATTTTTGGCAATTATAAAAACTTTCCAGAATGTTACAGGGTAGTTATTTTTAAAATAATAACAATTCAGACCTGGATGCGTTTCTTTCTCATTTTTTGGTGAACATGTAAGAAGATATTTTAAAGAAAGCATAAAACACTTTAACATATCTTTATCTGTGTTAAAAAAATTTCATTCATTTTTGGGTAACTGCCCCTTTAACCATCCCTTTAAATGCAATTCGAAAAAAATAAGCATTTCCTTTTACTAGCTAACAAACCAAAACAGGAATTAATAATCTTAACTATTAACAAGTAAAGATGCTAATTCCCAATTTACAAACAGAAATATTTTTAATGAAACCGAATTTAGGATTTGACAAAAATATAATTTAACAGTTTCAACACACACTAGTGTGTGTGTGTGTGTGTGTGTGTGTGTGTGTGTGTGTGTGTGTGTGTGTGTGTGTGTGTGTGTGTGTGTGTGTGTGTGTGTGTTTGACTCGACTTCATAAATGTAAATTATATTCAATTGTCACTTTTAGAATTAAAACAATTACTTTTTGTATTCTTTACATATATTTGATGTTTTGTTTAATTTACAAATGACAAAAAACATTATTTAACAGTACACACATGTTAATGTGTGTGTGTGTGTGTGTGTGTGTGTGTGTGTGTGTGTGTGTGTGTGTGTGTGTGTGTGTGTGTGTGTGTGTGTGTGTGTGAGAGAGAGAGAGATAGACTTGACTCCTCATTGATTCAAGATGTAAATTATATTCAATTATCACTTTTGATAAGTAAAACAATTGACCACAGTTACGAAATTTAGCATTCTTCACATTAATTTTCCTTCACTTTCGTCAATTGATTAAATTTGTCCCTCGCCACGGTCACCATGGCTTACTTGGTTTGGGACTTGTGGAGCTGCGCATCGATGGATTTGCTCTTCAGTGTTTGGACTTTCAGCAATGAAAATTTAAACTGAAGTAAACTGAACTCTGAAAGATGGACTGACAGTTTCAATTTACTAGAACTTCTATGTTAAGCTGCTTTGACACAATCTACATTGTAAAAGCGCTATAGAAACAAAGATAAATTAAACTGAATTAATTTTATGATTTCCACAAAAATATATAATAAATGTTTGCATGAATTGTGCACCTTTTATTTAAATTCACAGATTAGAAAAAAATCACCAAGCCATTTAAAATGTATCTCCAAGTTCGCAAAGCAATTCATTACCCAAAATAAGTGCTGTCTCAGCAGCCGCAGACAGAACAGAAAGAGGAGAACAGCCGAAAGCCAAGACCAGCCCACTTCAAGACGAGTCCCGATCCAAGGTTCAGATCTCACATCAGCTGCTGCCCGCTGCCTCAGTCGGTTGTGCGCAGGACATGAGGGAGAAATAGAGGCGCATTTGTCATTTCCAAACATTCTTCAATATATTTCCAACTTAAAAGGTACGTTCATTTACATCTATGCGCGAGGTTTCATTTAAATAGAGATTAGTCTGACTGGTTGAAAGAGAACGCAGTGTGTAAACTTTTGCAGGGGCTTTTCGTGCAGTTACAAACTGCTGGATAAAGTTATCTAGCACAAAAACGACTAAAGGAGTAATCGTGTTTGTCTTAATCTAGATTAAAACTGAGTAAACGATTGAATTGTTTAACGCAAAACATTAAAAATAAGTCAAATAGTCGAGCGATTGTTTAATATAATCGACATGCAAAGTATAATTCCCGGGATCGCATACCATCCTTTAAAAGTGTAAATAATTTTATCGCTTAGAAAAAAGGTTTAATGCAACAGCTAACCTGTTAACTCGTTAAACAGATTTCATGTCATATAGTGTGTAATTTGGAAGCTAAATAAAATATCGGAGAAAAACAACTTGTTGATTGTGTAGCCTATTTAACACGATAATAGTTTATATCTTTACAGGGAAATACTGTATATCAATAAGTGTATCTGTAACTACTGAAACTATATCATAAATAGAACCACATTTTGGTGACCTACTTTAATAGCACAAACAGATCATCCTAATAATTATCAAATGTAAAGTCTGTAAAATATACTTCCGCCAAATCAACTGATATGCTAGTAACATTGACAATGTTTTATGTGAAAGCGTTATCATTTTTTTTTCTAGTAGGCTACTGTACTTTTAGTCTGCTCACTAATTTTAATTCATGCACTGTTGATACTCACACAATTTACTTTGGAGTAAAACCCAAAAACCCAAAGAAAAAAAGTCGATTCTTTATGTAATTAAATGCAATTAGATTAAAATGTCCTTTCATTTAGATAACAAATAAATAGTGCATTATGTGAACACAGTAATTACATATTAAGCATGAAAGAATCATTATTTAAAATAGTATGTGTTAAATGTTAAATAAAAAAAAAATAAAAATAAAAAATATATATATATATATATATACACATGCATTTTTATGTTTTTAACAAATATCTACTTATATTTTATTCAACATTATTTTTTTATCCCATCAATTAACATTTTCGATTGCTTTATTTCAGTTCCCTCTGGTGGCATTTGAGGATATAGCAAAGCTGTGATTTGAGCATCAAGAAGGAAAGCAGTGAATATTTCACCTTAAGGATACATTAATACCCTGTTAAATCCTTGAGAGATTGTTTTATGTGCTTTGGTGGAATATGGCAATAAGGACTACCTGTTCAACAGAGATCCATCAGCGAGTCTTTTAAGGTCAGCAGAAGAGGAATGGAAGCTTCGTACGCTGCCAGTGCTGCCATCGCACCAACTCCGCCACCCATGACCTCGTCCCCAGGTTACATGTTCAGGATGTTCCGGGAGTACCAGAGCAATGCGGTTATCATGGCCCATTACAACTTCACCGGAAAGCTGAAAGAGAACAAATACCGGGATGGACTGAAACCCGAGGCCATTGTGTTTCTCATCATCTGCCTTCTCATTGTAGTGGAAAATGCGATCGTTTTGGTGGCAATATGGAAGAACAAAAAATTCCACATACCAATGTACTACTTACTCGGCAGCTTGACACTGTCTGATCTGCTTGCCGGTTTCACCTACATGGTGAACATTGTGACTTCAGGGGCAAACACTCTCAAAATGACTCCAGTGCTGTGGTTTCTTCGAGAAGGTGGTGTGTTTATCACTCTTGCTGCATCTGTCATCAGTCTCCTCGCTATAGCTATTGAGCGGCATGTCACGATGGTCCGCATGAAGCCGTACCAAGGAGCCAAGCGTGGCCGGATGTTTGGTTTGATCGGTGCAAGTTGGCTCTTGTCAATTCTCCTCGGCATTCTTCCAATCATGGGCTGGAACTGCATAGGAAACTTGGATGAATGCTCCACCGTCCTGCCGCTTTACGCCAAGAGCTTTATCCTTTTTTGCATCACTGTTTTCACCCTAGTTCTGATGTCCATCGTGGTGCTTTACGTGCGCATCTTCCGCATCGTCAAGTCCAACACCCAGCGGTTAGGCTTTGGCACACAGCGTAAAGGATTGGCGAGGAAGTCCCAAAAGTATCTGGCTTTGCTGAAGACGGTCACCATCGTTCTTGGCGTCTTCATCGCCTGCTGGCTGCCCCTTTTTGTGCTTCTTCTGCTGGACTTCTCCTGCCCTGCTCAAAGCTGTGAGGTGCTGTTCAAGGCAGACTACTTTTTGGGCATTGCCATGATCAATTCGCTCCTCAATCCCATCATTTACACCCTGACTAGTAAAGACATGCGCAGAGCCATTCTGAGACTGGTCTGCAGCTATTGTCTGCTAACAAAAGATGGACAGGTCAAGAAGTTTGGCATGCCGTTTCTGGATTGTAGCACCAGTAGGGCGGAAGTGCCATCACACAGGCTGGAAGGCCTGGAGACCACGGTTTCATCAGGGAACTTTACACCATCTACTATAAAAGCTATCTATCCGAGGATACTGAAGAGTTGAAAGTAGTGTGCATTAAGTTTAAATAAACCAGGTTTTGGTTTAATCTGAATATTTATTAAAAAATAAAAACTGCCAAGTAAACAAGTCTGAAGCATAAGTTGGAACTCATGAAAGTCTCGTTTTGGACTTCAGACTTGGTTTCCTCCACATGCATTAAAGCAAGCCATGTGGCTGCCAGAGAACGTGGTTGACCAGACAAGAGGAATTTTTGTACTGTGATAAACACCAGTGTTTAAAATGGACTGTCTGAGGGTCAGACTTGCAAGTCAAGAGCTACAGTGCCTTTGTAAAAATAGGATTTTAAACAGCATATAACAAGCAGCAGAAGGATGCATTGCAGAAAAAAATGCTTTGAAAAGAAGTCTTCTGATGTTATATGAGACTCTTGTTTGCATTTTGAAAAAAAATATGAGCTTGTGTAACAAGTCATTTCCACCTCCAAATAACAGCTGAATTGTTCAGAGACATTGTGGAGAAAATGACAGGTTGATAAAGCACATTTGTCCTTGGGTATTTTAAAAATACGTTTTGTAAGAGGTTTCCTTCTTATAAAGGTATTTTTGGGAAATACTGCATTCGCGTTTAAGCTCAGAATACACCATTGTCTGTATTTACCTAAAGAGTGAATTCAAATGACATTCGGTGGCACAAGTTATATAAATATTGTATATTTTATAAATATTGCAAAAAAGTTTTGTATGCTATTATATGAAAAGCCTACATTTATGTGTAGCAATCGGTCATGATAAAAACAGCACTGACATTCAAGCAATATTACAATTCTGTAAATAAAAAGTGTTTGTGTACTGAAAACGATGCATTAGTATGTGTTTAAATGTATTTTGTTGGTCCTAAATTATGATCCTTAAAACAAACCTTTAAGTGCATTAATTAAAAGTGTTTCTTGAATATTTGTCTTGTGTTCTTTTGAGCCAGAAAAAAAACAGACTCGTTTTGCACTACATAGAGTTTGCTTCTAATGATTACATTGAAAATATTCATTATACAGATTCCCACAAACATTAAAAATAGATGATGACAAAATTATACATATGTAGGTGTATGTAAAGATAAGCGATGGAAAATATATGCACTGTTATGATTTGAGCAGGTTATTCTGGATAGGTTTCATTTAACTAAACATTTTATTAACACAACAAATGCATATACAACTTTTAAAGTCCATATAAGAACTTAAAAAACTATTCTCTTAAATTGAATCGAGCTGATTTCCATTTGTTTCAATCACACCCACACCACATGTTAACCAGGCATAAACTAAACTATGACAATATTGTGGTTTTGTCATTTCACAGGGCATGAGCCACATGTACAACATTTTCTCACTGCTCTGTCTTTGTGAAAAACCCCTACAGAAAAAAGATGTATGCTCGTGCCACTCCGGATGTTTACCAAAGCTGAAACTGCTTGTCTCTGCACCTGAAGGGCATGATGTGACTCATTTTTAAAGTAAGAGAAGCAAAGGTTGAACTGGTCACGCGAACAGAGTAGGATGACTAGGCTTTTGAAAGAATAGAACACCCATCCATAGATGCACTGAAAGAAATTCAATATGCCAAAGAAGTGAAATTAGAAACAGTGAAAGTAGAACAGTCAAAAAAAAAAAAGGGGGGGGAAAGCTAATTTTAGTTGTGACTTGCAATATATATATATATCCTTAAAAATTCTTTTTTTTTTAACAGATTTTTTTTAATAAACATAATAGTTTAATAACTCATTTCTATTAACTGATTTAATTTAGCTTTGCCCTGATGACAGTAAATAATATTTTACTAAATATTTTTCAAGACACTTCTATACAGCTTAAATTAGGTCAACTAGGCAGGTTAGGGTAATTAGGCAAGTTATTGTATAACGATTTTTTGTTCTGTAGACTACCGAAAAAATATATAGCTCAAAGGGGCTAATAATTTGGACCTTCAAATGTTTTTTAAAAAATCTAGCTAAAATAAAACAAATAAGACTTTTTGCAGAAGAAAAACATATTATCAGACATACTGTGAAAATTTCCTTGCTCTGATAAACATCATTTGGGAAATATTTTAAAAAGAAAATTAAAAGGGGGGCTAATAATTCTGACTTCAATTTTGAGCTATATATTTTTTCCGATAGTCATTATACATTGAATTGCCTAATTACCCTAACCTGTCTAGTTAACCTAATTAACCTAGTTCAGCCTTTAAATGTCATTTTAAGCTGTATAGAAGTGTCTTGAAAAATATCTAGTCAAATATTATTTACTGTCATCATGACAGAGATAAAATAAATCAGTTATTAGAAATGAGTTATTAAAACTATTATGTTTAGAAATATGTTGGAAAAAATCTTCTCTCCATTAAACAAAAATTGGGGAAAAATAAACAGTATATATAATATATATATATGGGTAGGTAGATAGATGGACACATGGGTAGGTAGATAGATAGAATTGTATTTACGTAAAAAGATATAGATAGAATTTTATTCAGACAGACAGACAGCCAGCCAGCCAGCCAGCCAGCCAGACAGACAGACAGACAGACAGATAGACAGATAGATAGACAGACAGAAATATAAACAGACAGACAAAAATATAGACAGACAGAGATAGATGACGCACAGGATTGAGGCTTTCATTGATGAATAAATAAATACAAAAAATATTAAAACAAATACAAAAAAACAACAATTTAGAAAAGGTTATTTTAGAAAGGAGTATAAATTACAAAAAAATGCCTATTCACACAGAGACAGACATTAAACACAAATAAATTTCAAATGAATGCAAGATGCAACCAATCTATGCTATATCTTCAAACTTATATTTTGTCATTTACAAAAAACATACAAAAATTAACAGAATAATACTCCACTTCAGTGATCTGAACGTCTGCTTTAAAAAACAAGATCTTAAATTTGATAGGACTATGGAAATCTGAAGGCTTATATGTTTCTAAATAAAAAGACTTTCAAATTGCTATTTTGTTAACGCACAGTGCATTTTCAATCAGGGATTTGTGAAGCAGTGACATCTTGTGGCGAAAACGAGAAATATTTACTAACAGACTTGCACATACACAAATACACACACGCACACACACACATATATACATATATATCTAAAACAAACAGTAAACAAGCTAACACTGTTCATGTGCAGTAGGTCTACCATTCAGTCTTAACCAGGCTCCAGAGCTCATCGCTGATCTCGCAGGGTGAACGGGTGGAGGTGTCTATGTTGATAGGAGTCACCACATCTGCACCATAGTGAACTATCAATAAGAAAAAAAGGTTTCATAAGTTCTAAAATCACATTAAGTGATAACACTGATCTTCAGCATATACAGTAAATATGTCAGGACTACCTCCTTTCAGCATGTGCGGCTCTGTGTCAAACTCCAGCTTTATCTTGGTCACTTTAGAGTAGAGCTGAGCAACATATCTGAATCAAATGATCAACAAATTAGAATCAAAATCATAACTTTCTGATAACCTGTGAATACTTAATCAAATGATTTTGTGATAATTAAATAGGTTAATTATTTAATTATTGTGTGGCAAATGTTAGGGAAATCTGAGCATACACAGGGTTTCTGCAGATTTCACAAAGCCAAATTTAAGACTTTTTAAGACCAATATGAATGAAATTTCAGACTTATACAGGACTTTTTTATATTATATTATAATTAGTTATTTCTTAGCCAAATGTTTTGAATAAACTGTCAAAACAAGCAAACCCTAGTATTATACATACACATTTTTCAATAATACATACCTTAAACTATAATAAACTAAATGTATGCACACCACCCTGTCCAAGTCAGTTACACAAATATTATTGTAAGGACGATAATTAAACAATATTGTAAATAGAGTTACAAAGAGATTTTGATTAAGTTCTATAGAGAATGGATTATTGGTGATTGGATGCATGTTGGGTAGCTTTACATGGACATAGGAAAATTAAAACATGTTTACAATTATTTAAGACATACAAGACAAAAGTTTCAGTGAATTTAAGACGTTTTAGGGCCTAAAATTTAGTTTTTGAAATTTTAAGACCCTGCGGACACCCTGATGACATTCTGAATACAACAGCCAGCTTGTTTGTTGCCATTTGTCTGAGGTGTGAATTAGGTGTCTTTACTAAAGCCCTGGTCACATCAGACGATTTTTATTGTCAGTTACAAAAGTCACTGTCAGATTATGCGATATTTTCTTGATAAAATTGTGACTTGTCGTGGGTAACAAATGTGCCTGACCACACGTTTCTTCACGATCAGTCATCCTGTGACATAAACGAAGAGCGTTATTTCCCAAAGCAGTCACAAGTGTTGCTATAACAATACTTCTTATCATAATTACTATTATACTTATTTTAATCTCAATAAACACGATGCGTGCAGACAACTAATAACTAGATTATTTAAGGGCATTCGTTACGACAGGGATGTCAAACTCAATTCCTGGAGGGCCACAGCCCTGCACAGTTTAGTTCCAACACTGCTTCAACACACTTACTGGTAGGTTTCAAACAAGCCTGAAGGACTCAATTAGTTTGATCAGGTGTGTTTAAATAGGGTTGGAACTAAACTGTGCAGGGCTGCGGCCCTCCAGGAATTGAGTTTGACATCCCTGCATTACGACATGGATAGGATCAAACTTATGATTCCTTTTTAATATGAAGATATTTTCTTTAAAATCTAAATGTAAATTTTCCTGCCATGGGTTTCTTATTAAAAAACACTCCCTTGCCTGAACTTGCCACGAGTGAGACGGAGAAAATGTAAGCACAAGCAGCAGCAAGGAAATTTCAGATACTCAAGACATAATCTTTAAAATAATGACATATTAAAAAATTAGCAAATATTTAACTGAGATTAGTGATACAATCACAATGAAGCATTCATTAAATCCTTATTTTCCAAAAACAAATCATCCAGCCATATAGTTGAGTAGTAGAGGGGCACAAACAAAAATATAATTCGTATATTTTGAACTATGCCACATTACACGAGAAGAAACGATTGAATTGAAGAAACGACTCCCATTTGTCGTTTACGAATCCCCACGACACCCTACGTCAAGGAAATCATGCTGAAATCGTGTGATCTGACTAGGGCTTAAGTGTTTCACACTAGTTTCTGACAGTAGCTATGTTTCCATCCAAAAATGTGATATAACTTTTTGCACAAAACTGGATTATCGCATAAAAGATGTGCGAATTAAGCAGCGTTTCCATCCAACGAGTCAAACAAACAAAATAGTCACTTCCTGATTAATTAGCACCAAATATAAACAGTAAAAACGGAATTTACTGCAGTAGGAGAAGCTGTGTGAATCTTTTCTTTATTTAATAAATGACTTGCGCATAAGAAGGCAATTTTGACACGCAATGAACGCGTGGTGGCGTTTAAAGGCGTGAAACGCTGAGCACAGAGACTCTTGATTCTGGAGGTAATTAATAATTTAATAACACTAATACTGAAACAGTTTTAGAATGACCAAAACAACATTTCAGATGTTTTACAATGTGCTCAGCCTGCTGGTTTGTCCATTCGCACACATTTTTATCACCACATGATCTCTTATAACAAAATCACATGACTTTTTTTATGCGCACACTGGAATTTGTTCGGTAAGTGTTTTCATCGTAGTTTATGCGCATCTTTTTTATTGAATAGAAAGTTTTACCCTACTTAGTTATGTGCATATGTTTTTTTATGAGCATTTTCAAAATTTATGTGCATCATGGGGTTTCCACCAACCATACCCAAAATGCGCAGAAAAATAGGTGAGAGTGGTGTGATTGCTTTGGTTACTGCATCCCACAATAAACCAAATGTAACAAACCTCACCCTTTGCGAAAAACCACATTTGTATATTTTGCTACAAACATCTTCACAGAAACAAAAAGCATAAACCAGACTAGACAGAGAATGAAAACAACAACACAATCAATCACTAACTTGCACAAAAGTTATCATTTAATTTGAAAAAGTTTAATAATTGCTTTATTATATTTGATTTTACTGCATAAATTATAAGTTTAAGTTGGCTTAAGGTTATTATAGTTCACCCAAAAAAATTACTTATTACTAGGCCCCCACGGAATCTGTGTGCGCAGAAATCCGCAGATTTTTAGCCCATCATGGAGTCTATGTATTTACTTTTGTGAATGTGTGTAAATTTATATTTATTCAGTTTTTTTAAATAATTGCACTAAAATTATTATGATATTAATAATAGTGATATTAAAATGTTCATTTGATTTATTTACAATACAGTTTGTAAAGTAATATTTTATGTCTTTTAGTAGAGATATTATATGAGAGACTAGTTTTGTAAACCAAATATGTGGATCTAATTGGATTTGCATTGTAAACATTAAATAAAAGTTAAGGTATTATTGTTATATATATATATATATATATATATATATATATATATATATATATATATATATATATATATATATAGTTTTTAGTTATGATAATCCTAAAATCATTCCACATAAATCCGCAGATTTTTTACAAATTTCTACACAGAAATAGCAAAAAATGTTAGCAGATTCTGTCTGGCCCTACTTATTACTCTCCAAAGTGGTTCCAAACCCCCTTTTTCTTCTGTTGAATACAAAAGAAGATAATTTGAAGAATGTTGAAAACCTGTAACCATTGACTTCCACAGTATTTGATATTATTATTGTTATTATTATTATTATTATAACCTTTATTTTACCAGGAAAAGGACATTGAGATTAAAAATCTCTTTTACATGAGCGTCCTGGCCAAGATTAGGTAGTATACAGTTCACATGGATTTAACAGACAAACAAAAAACAAATAACAGGTAACAACATTCATCCATCAAAACACGCATACGATGACAGTTAAAAAAACTTTTCAGAACATCTACAGGCCAATGTTTCAAACTCCAAATCATTTAATATCTTCCCCCCTATTAAAACCTATTATGGCTAACATAAGGCATTTAAAAACATTTATGCACTATGTTAAAATACATGTTTGGCATAGAAAATGTTTGAGAGCAGAGCGAGAACAACGTATAATAAGTCTTACATGGCTGAAGGAATGACCTCAGTTGTGTCCTCATCCACTTCCTGTTGCAGGGTTTGGATTTCTTGCTCAGCATCTCGGAGTCTTTCCAGCTCTTTCTGCAAGAATCTTATCCATGTGCTAAGGAAACATTCAATTAAATTCATCTTTATTTCTATAGTGCTTTTGCAATGTACAATGTCAAAGCAGCTTAACATAAATGAAGTTCTAGTAAATTGAAACTGCTTCAGTCCAGTTTTCAAACAAGACAAAAACAGAGTATTAAATGCTCACACTATGATAAAAATATAACAATATTAGATTTGAAACTATGCATTTACTAGACACTACACTACTTTATTCAAGAAGCTTTTTTTTCTCACAGAGTGAAAAATATTCATAATAAACAGGGCGGAATACGTTTTGGAAAGATTTACTCAAAGTATGGTGTGATTGCCTTGCTATTAATTAATTCTGTCAATTTACTCTCCCCCTCCACTTGTCAAATGTCGTTTTGAGTTTCTTTCTTCCATTAAACATACAAGAAAATACTTCAATAAATCAATCAAAATAGCAACACGATAGCTCAGTGGTTAGCACTGTCGCCTCACAGCAAGAAGGTCGCTGGTTCAAGTCCCGACTGGGCCAGTTGGCATTTCTGTGGGGAGTTTGGATGTTTACGTGGGTTTCCCCTGGGTGCTCTGATTTCCCCCACAGTCCAAAGACATGCCCTATAGGTGAATTGAATAAGCCAAAATTGGCCGTAGCGTATATGTGTTTTCCAGTACTGGGTTGCAGCTGGAAGGGCATCCGCTGTGTAAAAGATATCCTGGATAAGTTGGCAGTTCATTTAGCTGTGGCGACCTCTAAAGAATAAAGGCACTAATTGGAAGGAAAATGAATGAATGAAAATATTCAAAACTGGTATATATTGACCTTCACAGCATTTCATTTCCTACTATGAATGTTAAAGGGTTACCGGCTCCAACCTTTTTCAAAATATCTTCTTTTGTGTTTTACAGGCAAAATAAACTCATGAATGTTTTGAAATTACTTGGGGGTGTGAAATGTGTAATTTTCGGATGAGCTAACCCAGATGAGATCATTAATTAAAGCCAGTCCACTGTTCTTGTTAAAAATATGCATGAATTAATGTGAAAACATTTATTATCAACATAAAATATATATGTATGGTGTTGTACATTTCAAATTCACCATTTAACATACAATTAAAAATCCACACTAAAAAAGCATTATTTGTCTGTTCAAATTATTTAAAAAATGTATTATATTTATATATTATATATTCTCATAATTAAATATTCTAATGGACTAGTGGAAGAGGAACAGCAAAATATAAAAATTCCAAATTAGAAGTGCACTAGGTAGTTCTGGTACATCAGAAATAAACATTTAGCAAACATTTGTGCATTACACCACTACATTAGCAGTTTTTAAGCACTACAGCAATGTAGTTAAATATGGCCAGCAGTTATACAAAAATTTGATTCAAGACTGAGGGAAAAATGCTACTGAAGGATACTCCAGCTCTGAGTCCAGGTTTTGACTTTTAGACTGGCTCCGCTGCACTTCCTGCTCCATCTTCATGATCTCCTGCATCATCTGGCTTTTCTGTTGGTCTAAATCCAGCAGCTTCTGGCCGACCACCTCTTCTGTGTGCACAAGATCTTTGGCAAGACAGAAAAAAGGATTTATTTTTAATATGCTAATTGTGTGTGCATGAAAGAGCAAGACGAACAAACCACTTTTAACATAACGTTCAGGATTGTACTGGTATTGTGCAAATTCTTTCATATTTCATTGTGGCTTAATGCCACCAGTGATATTTTAGCATTAAGTAACTATTGTATTATCTTTAAACAGTTATTAACAGCGAACAGTTTTTTATTCATTTAGATTTTTAGTTATATAACTGTAAAACATTTTTGTAGTTACAATGAAATTTTAACATTGAGTAACTTTTGAGCAATTTCAGCGTTATGGATGTGACAGTAAAAACTCAAAACATAAACTTACATAGAAAATACTGTATATGTTTACATTATATTGAAACATCCGTTTCCTCTATACTACAACTAACCACAGAGTTATGGGATCAGAAAAATATCAATCTGTAAACATTTTTTATATTTTAAATGAGGAAAATAAACATGCGTTAACAATGATGTGACCAAAAAAGTTGGCGAGTTTAGAGTATACAACATACTTTGTAAAAAAAATCTGTAAATTAAACTGCACAGCCCAAAAGAAACAATTACAAACAAAGAAACAAAAAAGCTCCATTATGGATGTGACGGACGTAAAATTGCCACTTGTGTGACTTTGGTAAATCAAACATAATTGTTTGAAAACATTGACAGAGACATTTTTGAGTATGTTAACAGTCCTGTAAAATACAAGCCTACACTAAAAAAATTAGAAAGGGTTTCGCCATTTTGGTGAATACTTTATTTTTTTCATGACAAGGTTGACATTTTCATGGAATTGCTCTATTGTAGTTTTTATGTCTTATTACAGGTATATACAGGAATTACAGGAAAGGTAATTTCAATACCTTTTTAAGACTTTTTAAAGACCTTCTCAGAATATTTTAAGACCTCATCGGAACTTCAAGTTCTAATCAGTATCAAACCTTTAACTTAATAAACAGTTGTTAATAAACAGCTTTAGTCAAATAAATTAATGGAGTAATAAATGTATTGTTCATTGTTTGTTCAAGTTAGTAAATGCATTAACTAATACAACCTTACTGTGGTTACCGTTAATATTTTACCATTATATAATGTTAAAGTTAAAGTAAATTGATTTTAATTGTATTAGTTTTTTTTATGTATAACTGTAAAATATTTCTGTTGTTTAAACAACACTTAAGCATTGAGTAACTATTGTAGTTTTTATTTCTGAACAGTTATTAACAGTGAACAGGATTTTTTACATTTGAATTTTTAGTTAAAGTTTCAGTAAATTGTTTTAATTGTATTGGTTATAAACACAGGTATATATTTTTTTTATTAAGTTAAAAAATAATTTTTTTATTGTCAACTAGCTGCAAAAAATAAGTTTATACATGTATATTTTCCCTAATTAACATTTTTTTTTCAAAGTAAGAAAATCAGCTCTAGTTTTATGGTTTTAGTTTTAAATAACTACAATAACCCTGATATCAGGCATGATTTTTGACATCGCATCTTTGTTTGGATAACAAAAATTGTCAGTTTTGAGGGGAACAGGAATTAAAAAACAACATTTTCTTATGAAATGACACCTGAATGTCACTTGTGGAATTAAAATGTATTTATTTATTTATTTGTTGGTTTATTTATTTATTTATACACGGACAATATACAACATGACATGTTGTACCAGAGTTAGCTATAAAGCTAATTTACATCTGTAGTCCCTGATTGTGATGAAACGGGCAGATCTTTTCTTTTGTACTATAATGCATATCTGAGTGCAACAGGTTATCAAGCTCTCAAAATTAAAATGCACTCAAAATCTTTCTGACTGACCATTATATATAATAATAATAATAATAATAATAATAATAATAATAATAATAATAATAATAATAATAATAATAATAATAATAATAATAATAATAATAATAATAATAATAATAATATTATTATTATTATTATATATATATATATATATATATATATATATATATATATATATATATATATATATATATATATATATATATATATATATATATATATATAAAAAAAATCATAATAACATGAAATGTTAAATAAATGAAACATGCACACATTCACAGTAAGTCTTACAACCCTAGCATTTAGACAATATATTTGAATCAGCTTTTCACACAACTTCTAACAAACAAGCAAAGGCATGCAATGAATGCAAACCATTTGATTTATTTTAAAAAGAATATATTAATCAGCATGTAAAAAAAATCATATCACTGCATTACGATCAAAAACAGTTACCATAACTTACTCTTACTAATAACTTTAATTATTAATAACTGGTAAAGAAGAATATTTGTGTATTAAGTGTATGTGTATCAGTGCTGAAGTAATACCATTTAGGAGCTCGGTAAGCGTCTTCTTGGTGCTGATGTAGTGGTCAAAGAACTCCTGCTTTTTTTTCCTTGCCCCTTGAAGAACACTTCTGCTTTGCTGCTCATGATGATCTCATTCAAAGATTCTCCTAATTTCTCGAGGTCATCATCATGCATCGCAATGTTATGGGACATCTCTGCAATAATATTTCTGTAAAAAAAAATTTTTTTAGAAAAAAGCAGCGCATAAAGAGATGAGACTATATGCCACGACAAAACATTTATTTATTTATCAGAAGAAGCTTTAACCCAAAATATACATAAATATATAAACAGTGATACAAAATCAGCAACACGTTTAGTTTAAAATTGGTAAACGGGTTTAGAGCTGTGTAAAATACAGAAAAATAAACATTCTTTGCTATTAATAAAAATAATAATACAACTTCAAACCAGTCCCGGCTGGAGTGGAGTTTGCATGTTCTCCCGTTGTTCGCGTGGGTTTCCACAGGGTGCTCCGGTTTCTCCCACAGTCCAAAGACGTGCGCTTTAGGTGAATTGAATAAACTAAATTGACCGTAGTGTATGTCTGTGAATGAGTGTGTATGGATGTTTCCCAGTACTGGGTTGCAGCTGGAAGGGCATCCGCTGTGTAAAACATATGCTGGATAAGTTGGCGGTTCATGCTGCTGTGGTGACCCCTGATGAATAAAGGGATTAAGCCGAAGGAAAATGAATGAACTTCAAACCAGAACCTAAAATGTTATTTGCAAACTGTTTTAATTTAAACTTTAACGATACGTATTATTGAAGGCTTAACAATAAGATTTATTTCTGTTTAGAGACTTTTACAGATTACTTTTATATATCTCTAGAAATATTTAGATTAAAATGTGTTTTATAAATGTTAATAGAGGGTTTCTGCAGGTTTCAGCAAGTTAAATTTAGACTTTTTAAAACAATTATAAATGAAATTTTAGACTCATACAGGTTCAAATGCCCTAGTTGGAAAAGATTTTTATTTGCCCTATCAAACTTCTTTTTTTATATAAATTAATAATTTGAATAATAATTTAATAATTAAAAAAATATATATTGTTGTTAATTCTGAGCAAAATATGTTAAATACTGTGTCAAAACAAGCAAGCAGCTCTAGTTGTATACATACTTTTTTCACCATAACCTTTCTTGAAAATAAAAAAGGTTTTAAAGGTTTTAAAAACTACATTAATCTAAAAGTATGCACAACAGCCTGTCCAGGTCAGTGTCAGTAAAAAATGGCTGGTCAGTAAACACATGGAGAACTTTTAAACAAATGTAATTGTAAGTAAAATAATTCAACCATTATGGTAAACGGAGTTAAAAAATGCATTCTTAAATAAAAAGTTAAAAGTTTTATTGGGATGAATTGCTGGTGATTGGATGGGTGTTGGCCAGACTGGGTAGTTATACACATAGACTGGTTATACATGAACAAACAAAAATTAAGACCCGTTTAAAAAAAGATGTAAGACCTACAACACCATATTTCAGTAAATTTAAGACTCTTTAAGGCCTAAATTTTGTTTTAGAGATTTAAGACTTTTTAAAACCCCGCGAGTACCCTGTAATACAGCTATTGTGTATAACGTTGGGTGGCATACATTCTAAAACATGACCAGATTATTGGGTTATAGTTTTAGTATATTTTAATAAGAATGTTTTAATAAATTACTTTTTACAAATTCGACTAAATCATAATCTGTTAGCCAGCTAAGTAACAATAAAGGTGACAAATCAGCCACAATTTTGCAGTAGTTACATCACAGAATATACACAAACACGTTTGCATGGCATGCAAATTAATAAACAACGTCAATGTATGAAATACGTAAAATGGTCATTCAAAATATCTGACTTGGTCACAGAATTAAAGTTAACTGAGCAATGTCATAACTGTTTTGCAACATTACGTTACAACATTACGTTTCCCAAAAATCTAAACAAACACAAACTACGCGAACTCAAAATCACGCATCCACAAAACCATACTTTCTTAGTTCAGCCACCATGATGGATTGAAACACTGACATATGTTGCATAATATCTTAAGTTAACGTTAATAGTTATATATTTCAGAGTAACGTTAAATAGTCTCACCCAAACTGAACGATGAAAATCCCGATTTCAAACTGGCGGGTGTTTCTTGTTCCTCTTGTTTATTCGGCGGCTAGCGAACCGACTTTTGGTGCATTTTTCGCCACCTATTGGTACGGAGTATGCGGCTTAGAAAAATAACTTATTTTATTAGGCTATAACTTTAATCAAACTCTTTTTGCTTTGAAGAAACTTAAGAGCTTTTGCCCTTATAGGACCTGTTAAGCACATTTCGTACATTCATAGGCTATACATCTATTCAATACATGCTCAGTTTCTGGTCAATGCTTCATCCATGTTTAGTTGTTCTGTGAACTTATTTAATTAGAAAATTGTCCCATTATTGTCAAGATGAATAAAAACCTCTCCTAAATGTATAAATGTATCCTCGTAAAAAAAAAAAAAAAAAAAAAAAAAAAAAAAAAAAAAAAAAAAACTCACTCCTGCTTAAGTCTTTAGTGTATAATCTCCTTTGTAACCAAAACAAATCACATAGAACTGAAATGTTCAATAGCAGAATTACTTCCACATTCACTAACACCAAACTACTGCTAACAGTTTGGCTGAAGAGGTAAATAAAAACCTTTCATTTATTATTTTTTTTCTTGAGAAGCCAATTATTTATGTTTTTTAACTGATAAAAGTCATACAATAGTTTGCCCAGCTCTCAACTTTGGTTTCATTTCTATTTCTTGTTAAAACGATTTAACAAATTAAATAAAACTTTTATTAAAATGATTAACCGTCATTGAAAATGGAGAGAATAAAAGTATTAAAAAGAAGTCTTCACTGAATCAACACAGCTTTATATTTTGTTATAATGTAACGTTATCTGAAAACTGAACAACTACAGCTAAAACAGAAGACTAGAATACTAAAAGTTTCCACATTCAAGAAGGAATGTGAAAGATAAAGGCTTTAATTCCACAACAACTCTTTTAATTAAAAAAAGAAACACAGAGAAAGCATTCAGCAATGATTCGCAAACTTTAAAGATTGAAATGAATGTGTTAATAATACAATTCTATCATTTCAACTGTTCCTGGTCCCTCAATCAAAATGGTGTTGATTTCCAGCATCACGGTTTGCTCTTTTTCTGCTGCTTTTCCTGTTTCTCTCGCTCTTTCCGTTTCTGTCTGTACAGCTCCCTGAAGTGAAGTCTCTTTGGATTGAGCCCGTAGGCTTGGAGTCTCTGTCTGCTGAACTCTCGACCGGCCATCTTCACCGTCATGGACTTCAGCAGCAGCGGTCGTCCGCCTGAGCGACGCATTTTCCTTCTGGGTCTTTTGGGTTTTTCAGTTCTTTCAACACCCGCATCTTTATTCTTGGTTACCACAGTCTCTGCCGGCTTCATCTTTTTCTTAGGAACCAGGAACTCCTCCTTGTCCTCCTCTTCATCGTTTGCGATGGTTTCTTTGAGGTCCTGGATGTCTGCTTGCTCTGCTGGAGGAGGTTCAGGTGTCTCTTCAGTCACAGTGGTGTCGCTCTTCTCAGTGAGCTCGGTTTTCTTTAGACGATCCCTCCTCTTCTTTCCCACCTTCCCCTTGGTATCCTTTTGCTCCTCCTGACCATCATTTCTAGGTAAAAAAAAAAAAACACACACACACACAACAATCAATAAAATTTAATGTACTGTAGATTAGATCGAGGTTTATGTAACACAGGGTTCCCATTCTATCATAAACAGCCAATTTAAAGACTTTCAAGGACAATCGCCTAACAGCAAGAAGGTTGCTGGTTCGAGCCTCGTCTGGGTCAGTTGGCATTTCTGTGTAGAGTTTGCATGTTCTCCACATGTTCGCGTGGGTTTCCTCAGGTTGCTTCAGTTTCCCCCACAGTCCAAAGACATGCGCTATAGGTGAATTGGGTAAGCTAAATTGTCCGTAGTGTATGAGTGTGAATGAGTGTTTGGGTGTTTCCCAGTGATGGGTTGCAGCTGGAAGGGCATCCGCTGCGTAAAACATGTGCTGGATAAGTTGGCGGTTCATTCCGCTGTGGCGACCCCAGATTAATAAAGGAACTAAGTTGAAAAGAAAACGAATGAATGAATGGTTCTATTAAGAACTTTTAATATCCATATAACCATTTCAGTTTGATCATGGATTTAACTTTAAGCTCAGATTTATATGTTAGCTAAGGACATACTTTAAACTTGATATTGAGGAGGTTTAAAGAATCGCAAAAAGGCAGCACTTATTTGTAGTCAGACATCCTTTTTTTACCAATTCTTCTTTCAATCCTTTCTAAATGAAAGCACCATTAAATTATATAACTAATGTTTTGACTCGTAATTCACAGCAGAATTTTCTCAGCACATATGGGTTAATTTTTTATTTAAGTTTCCATTACTGACATGAGCAAGTCACTGAAAAGTCAGTTAAGAAATGAATTACGATGAAAGAGTAATACTGCTGCAGTTTAATTTAACTACAATGAATCAGAATTAATCACAGGTTTATGTTTTAATCAAAGATTTGTTAATCCATGTTTAAAATTAAGTGGTGAAACTTTAAAATAAAACCTTGATCAACAAAACCTTTTTTAGCTCAAACCTTTGCCCATGCTAAAAGCTCATTTGATGGATCGTGCACATGATTTTCAAAATGCTAAATTTGTAAGTTTTATATATATAAAAAAAAAAAAAGAATTAAAATGTGTGTGCATTAATGTGATGTTTAAAGGAACACTCACTCATTAAACAAAGACACGAACACTTGCTGTTTCTTCTTGACATTGCATGCTTTTATCTGGAAGTTCTTCACATCACAGAGTTCCTCCCTTTCTGACCTAAACAAGAAGAAAAATCATTCAAAACAATGTTGAAGGACAAAATGAACAATTACAAAATAAATGGACCATTTTTCTACAGCTATTTTCCTACTTAATATCACTTTGCTATGCAGTTTATTTATATTCATCACAAAAACAACCATTATACACTACCTGTACATGCAGGTCTTCCTCAGTGAGCACCAGCGGTTCAACTCCTTATCACCCGCATTTAGAATCTATGGAAAAAGTGAGAAGAACAAAGATATATTATCCAGATTTCTGAAGTTCTTTTATATAAATTGCATTACAGAAAATAATTCATTATATTAAAGGATGCACCAATATAAGATTTGTGTATTTTTCCAAATATTTATTTTTAAAGTTCCTGGCAGATATAATAAATACCTAATTGAAAGGACTTAAGAAATCCATATTTATTTGGTAATAACTCTAATTGTCAATCAGAACAAAATAAAGAAATATAAATTTACAAGAAAATAAAAATGTAAATTAATAAATAATAGTCATTTAATTGTGTATTATTCCAAATTATTATTTTAAAGTTTATATGGGTTTATATAATAATTTATATATAATAATAATTTATAGTGCTGGGCAAAAATTGCATCCAAAATAAAAGTTTGTTTTGACATTTTTGCATGCATGAGTGTATTTATATAAACATAATAAATATTCACATTACACACACATATATATTTGAGAAAATGCATTCATTTATTTTCTTTTCGACTTAGTCCCTTTATTATTCCGGGGTCGCCACAGCGGAATGAACCGCCAACTTATTCCTCACATGTTTTATGCAGCGGATGCCCTTCCAGCCGCAACCCATCTCTGGGAAACATCCACACACACTCATTCACACTCATACACTACAGACAATTTAGCCTACCCAATTCACCTGTACTGCATGAGTTAGGACTGTGGGGGAAACCGGAGCACCTGTAGGAAACCCACGCGAATGCAGGGAGAACATTCAACTGAAACGCCAACTGACCCAGCCGAGGCTCGAACCAGCGACCTTCTTGTTGTGAGGCGACAGCACTACCTACTGCGCCACTGCATCGCCAGAAAATGTATTTTTATACATATTTAGATATGAAATATATAAGTGTACATGAAACAATTTATATATAAATTAAAATATCTATGCATGATTTTATGTATGTATTTGTATTACATATACCAAAAAATCTATTAAAAAAAACACACATCTAATGTCTTATACTATAATGATTATATAATAATGATTATACTTTGTGACCAATGTATTGTGCCCTAGCTGAACATGAGTACTAGTAAAATATAATAAAAAGGTAGTAATTAACACAGATAAATAACAGTAATGAAACCCTAAAAGCAGGGCGTCACGGTCACACAGTGGGTAGCACGATCGCCTCACAGCAAGAAGGTTGCTGGTTCGAGCCTCGACTGGGTCAGTTGGCATTTCTGTGTGGAGTTTGCATGTTCTCCCCGTGTTCGCATGGGTTTCCTCCAGTTTCCCCCACAGTCCAAAGACTTGCGCTATAGGTGACTTGGGTAAGCTAAATTGTTGTAGTGTATGTGTGTGAATGAGTGTGTATGGATGTTTCCCAGTGATGGGTTGCAGCTGGAAGGGCATCCACTTCGTAAAACATTTGCTGAATAAGTTGGTGGTTCATTCAGCTGTGGCGACCCCAGATTAATAAAGGGACAAAGCCGAAAAGAAAATGAAATGAAACCCTAAAAGTAACAACAAAAAATTCCAACTGGATTTACTGTACATTTTTTATAAATCTATATTAACTTCCAGCATCTCCTCTAAAATCTAAATGTGAGCCTACTGCTAATCTGCACTGGTTATCAACGCAGCTCTGCTCAGAGAGAAGATTACAGTCTTCAGACCCTGGTCAGAGTTACTCCCGGAGGAACAGCAATACCAGGTCAGACACAATCACAGCTCATCAGCACAGAACTCTTCCTCATTAAACACATTAAACTCGTGTGGCCATGCCTGAAGCTCCTCACCTCATCAGTGCTCAGCCCAAAGTCATTGGCTACCACTTCTCTGTAGCGAAATCTGCACGGCAGGTCATCAATGACATCCTCAAAGTCCAGTTTATAGTACTCGTCCAAGTACTGCTCGAAGCTCTTCTCCTCTGGAAACAGGGGAACAATTGCGGTTTGTGTAGGCTGAAACATTTTCTTTATGTTAGACCAATGACAGACAGTGTAGAGACGCATGATACAGGCCTTTGCTGATATCCGATAAGCAGATATGTAAGGGATAATCAACGGATTACTGACGCGAATGTTTGAGGGCAGCGCATTTTGTTTTGACTGACTGACTGAAACTACCTGTGCAATAAACAAGTTTAGCGCACGCGTTCCAGTCAATCAGAATCAAGAATTTCAACACACCATGGAATAATTTGAATTTAACTGAATTTAACCAAAGTCCCTTTAGGCAAGTCATTTCACTCGGTGGCCATCTTTGAAACACCTCAGTTTTGTAGGCATTCGCAGTATGCTTAGGCATTCTGTTTGAATAGGGAACATCAGATTCTCCAAAATTGCTTGCCAAGCTTACGATTAAATTTCATATTAGGAATCACAGATAAAATTAAACAACAATGGTCTCTTTAGTTTCATTTCTAAACGTTCAAATCACACAAAATCTGCAGAAACTCATGTCTGGTCTGAGCCACTCCCCAGGAGAATTGTCAGTCTATAGGTATCAATGATTGGCTCATATTCTAGAAGGCGGGGCTTCATTAGCCCTATTGACCGTTTTCCCATTTAAAACTACACGAGCGACGTATCTTATGTATTCTATAGACTGTGATTTAACTAATTGAATTTCACACATCAGGGTTGTGAATTTTATATTATTTTGGTGGGTACAAAAAAAAACATTACAAATAAACAAACTGTCTAAGTAGTTCAGTTATTATCAAATAAACACACAACTATAATAGTTTCAGCAAAGTCCCATTAAGGCAAGTCCTTTAGCTCAGCAGCCATGTTTGAAATGCCTCTCTGGCATGCAAGTGCAGCTTATATCTCTACGGTACAGATCACCTTTATTAGGCTTGAGTTTTTACTGCTAAAAGGTACCAATTTGGTGGGCATGGTGTATGACAGAAAGTTTCAGTCGACGCCATTCTTGCTCGAGGAAATGTCTACAGTAAGGCTGTACAGGTTGTTCACATATCATATGAGAAGCACTTCTCTTAAAACAGATGCTTTATACACAAATACTTCTGTATAAATGTTTATTACTAACTTTTCTATGAACAGGATTTGATTATAACTGCTGATCAATGATCAAAATGGCCTACTGTAACGTCTGCAATTCTAAAATAAATAAATAAATGCAACATATATGAACACAAACAGACCCTTACAGTCTCCAATATGTTACCAAATTCAGAAAAAACTACACACAGCATACATTTAGTCCTTATTTGGGTTCAAAAACAACTTGCAACATATAGCCCATAGTCAGTGCAAACCTCTCATCTGTATCTTTAATCTTCACCAGCACATGAAACCTCTTGTTATAAAGTAATTCCGTAATTCCGAGTTCAAATGGCAATGATTTTAGTTAAACATGGCAGTTTGTTCATGTTTTAGGTTGCTGAATCATTTGCTCCTTTGTTTTTCCGCCTTCACCTTTGTTTTTTCAAGTGTCACTCTCACGTTTATCCGTTTCTGAAAGGATCAAATGTCAGAAGTACTTCAATAATCACGCGCATGTTATTATCATGAGCTCCAGAAGTTTGTTATTTCAAATGTTGACGCACACGCGAGCTCTCTGGTGAAAGTGAAACCACTCGCACTTTTAGACGGCCTCATATAACAACAACAGGACATGCCAGATTTGATTCTTTTTGGCTTTGTGGCTGTTCATCAAAATGATGACAAGGTTTGTTTAAGCTCAGGTCGACCATGGCTCGTTATTAGATTTATATATTATTACAGTGTAATGTCTCGGCTTCTTTTGTTTTCATTCTCCTGCTTGTGTATGCGCGAGTGATGCTTCTCTGCAAACCAAGAGCATTCAGCTGCGAGTCTAGCTCCGCCTTTTGGTACCCTTTTACCGTGCTAGGTACCCTTTGCAAAGGGTACCCAAAAAGTGGTACAGTACGTTTCACTTTTTGGTACCTTTTGACAGTGGAAACGGCCATAAAAGCATACCGACCCGTACCATACCACTCAGTGGAAACGGGTCATATGAATACGGAAACAATGAAGCTGCTGAAACTCATAAAACACACGTCTGGACCGAGACCCTCCCCCACAAAATTGTTAGTCTATGGGCCACTTTGAACGTAAATAACAATGGTGCTAACGTATTTCCTGTTTTACAATTTTAATTTCCATGGCTTCCAAAAATATCCATATATTGATAAATAATGTTATGATAGCTGTTCTAACATTGTTATGATTGCATAGCCTCTTGTTACAGTAAATATAGCTTGACAACAAGCAAGAAATGTTCATGGGCCAATGACATCACTACATTGAAACGGTCTATAGCAATCGATGATTGGCTCCTTCACTTGAATGAGGGACAGCATCCATATTGACTGTTATATTTTTTCCTCATTCAAAACTAAACGCGTGATACGTCTTGTGTCTTGGTTCCAGGTTCGCCAATCAAATGATTTTAGTTATTTCAAATTATACCGCTTACAACTTTCAAAAATCAAATCAAAATCAGGTGCTCTTTAAATTTGATGAATAAGACATTTAGTTTCACACACAGCTGTAATTTGAGGATTAAAACCTAACAATTATTTTGAAACAACATGTGAATGGTTTTTTAAGTATGGTAACTGTAGTTTAAGCAGATTAACTGACTCCTGTCTACTGAATTATTAGGGGAAAAAAATCCACAATTAAGCTTTTAAAGGCATCACCAACTCGGTTGTGCATTATTTTTTAATAATGCAAGTCTGATGGATATAGTACACAGAGTTACTTTCTAAATTTCATTTTGAAATTCAGTTTGTAGTATATCTAAATCAGCATTCACTTCATTCAATAAGCAAGTGCTGGACTAATATTACTCCCAGCACTTCTGGTATACAAGTAAATTATAGCTAGCTCATAATAAACACATCATCTTATCTGCATGAATTTCCATATTGGAAAGATGCAGATGATTACATTTGAAGCAATTTTCAGCCGGTTTATCAAAGTGTTCTGAAAAAGTGTTCTGTTTTAAAATGAGAGTTCACCCAAAAATGAACAATTTCTTATCATTTACTCTCACTCAAGTAGTTCTAAACTTTTATGAACTTTTTTTCTTCTGTTGTACACAACACAAGATATAATATACTATAGAAGTAAATGGCTGTTGTTAATTTGCCAACATTCTTCAGCATATCTTGTTTTGTGTTCAACAGAATAAAGAAACTCAAACAGGTTTGGAACAACTGAAGGACGAGTAAATGATTACAATCTTAATTTTGCCTGAACAATCGGTGTAAACAGCCATCACTCACTTGGATCAAAGACAGGCTTGCTTTTGCTGATGATCTCTGCAAAGTGGGACTTTTTCCTCTTCTTTCCCATGAGAGGGACGTCCTCTTTGCTCTTCTTTTTTTTCTCCTCTCTCTCTTTTTTTCTTTTCTTTTTAGAAACGGCCTGTTGGCTTGGGTCGAAATCTGCATCCATCTATTCAAAAGAATTAAGGTATGATTAAGAGCGGACACCATACACAATGAACAAAGCAGTTCAGTGCTGCATTTATATTGCATATAATAAATTGTTAAGAATAAGAAAGCCTAGTAGAAAAAGTCTACTCTTACTATAAAGTCAGGATCATCACAGTTGGGCTGGTAGTGTTCCTCTGCAGTATAGTCTTCCTCGGGGTCATACTCTTCCTCATTCTCCTGTTCTCCCACCCATGTATCCCAGTTCCAATTTTCTTTAAAAAAAAAAAAAAAAAAGAAAGAAAAAAAAGAAAAAGAAGAATTAATTTAAATCAAAAATCATTTAATTTCATATACTTGATAAGAATTTGTACATTTTTACAGAATTTGTTTAGTTTAAAATGCTTTTTATTAGGGATGCTCAAAATAACCGATTAGCCGTTAACTGAAAGGGTGCATTTGTAACCGATTAA
>LR812521.1:26374432-26394432 GCA_903798195.1 Danio kyathit | reverse complement strand
TGTTATTTTTATTTCTTATATAATATCATTTTTTAATAGCCTACATAATCTACGAATCAAACAAATCCAATCATTTTCTTGAATTTTTCATAATGATAACTCCGCACCAAACTGAAGCTTTCATTCTATAGCTTATAAAACATGTATGCAAATTTATGCAATACAATATGTAAACATCAAAATTGTTATATGCTATAGTAGCCTATACTTTACATAGGCCTATACTTTAATCTTTAAACTAATGACTTCTATTAAAATGTTAAAAGAGGTTTTGTGAAAAATATCTAGGGCAGGCCTGTTATTTTATTATTTTTACTTAGTTTATTCTTTTGTTCTATGCTGTCGGAAACACTGCAGGTGCGTGAAGATGTTCTGTTATGTTCTGTATGCTGCTGTTCGCATGTTAAAATAAATCAGTATTTTAAAATATTTAATGTGTCACAAAATAGACACGTCAAATCTTTTTTAGATAGATAGATAGATAGATAGATAGATAGATAGATAGATAGATAGATAGATAGATAGATAGATAGATAGATAGATAGATAGATAGATAGATAGATAGATAGATAGATAGATAGATAGATAGATAGATAGATAGATAGATAAAGGCAATTGGCTGCTCAGTAAATTTTCCTTATTATCAAAAACAGTAAAACATTATGAAAATAGTTGTTCTGCTTTTTGTTTTGCAAATATTTTTATAAATAAAATTAGAAAGTAATTAATTCAATAAAACATCATTAATTTAAAAAACAAATCTGTAATAATATAATAAATATTTTTGTTTATTGAAATTAATTTAACATGTCATTGCTGAAAGTATTATTTTCTTGGTAGCGATTTTGAACACTGAGTGATCAACATCGAACATTGTGGTCAAGAGTCAGTGTTACCTTCAAATTCCTCATCGCCATCAAACTGTGGTTTTTCTTCCTCATTCTCTTCATAGTATTCATCACCAAAGACTTTCTGCAAGTGGGAATGAAGAACAGTGATCAGTTTTTCTAATTATATTATCAAATAGCTATACAGCAATTGCATCACTATAGGCAGCGATACTGAACAAAAATGGCATCTCCGTTTTTGATGTGATTTTTTTTTCGATAATAATAATTTACTAATTGTCATCACTAATAGTCTTGCCATGTGTTACTAATGTATTTTAGTCCAATTTTACAAATAGAGTTCAAAATCGAAATTTAATGAGAGAGCGCCCTCTGGTGTCGGAAATATATTTACTACTAATCACACAACTGTGCTTCCCTGACAAGATGTGCATGATTAATCACCCATATCCAATTTTTTTTCATTTTAAAACACATTCATTTTTGTTACGCCTGACACCTACACTAGTGACACTACACTAGTTTTGAAAATGCTAAAGAGCGCAATTTGTTTTGGAAATGCTAGTGATCTGTGTTAGTACAGACAGGCTATTGAAAACAGCAGTTAAGCGATCTACAATCACTCTCTGACTGGTCCTCTAGATTATTGGATATTTTTCCCTGACTCTTCAAGCCCCATTCATATGTCCATTACACAATTGGTGATTGTGAATAGTCACGCATCATGTATTTCAGACTGTATAGTGAAGATAAATAAAAACGCCAGTCCAAACAAGGAGCATTTTTCATTCATTCATTCAAAAAAAGCACTAGTGTAAACGACACTTTACATGCTTCAAGCAGTGAATGCTTTGACTCAAGATGCATTTTGGTTTTTTTTTTTGCAAAATGAGTGACATAATTGATAATGTTAGCTTGCCTATCGATAACACAACTCTTACAATATTACCAAAAACAATGGTTGTTGAATTGAATTATCACCAAAGATAATAGATTATTGGACACTCCTAGTCATGAGTTACTGTTCCAAATCTGCGGTCTTTTCAGACAAACCTGCATAAGCTGGTCGTGTTGTTGAGGGTCAAAGTCTCCATCCAGGTCAACGTCATTGAAGGCCAGCTGTTCATTTCCTGTCAGCTCCTGCAGTTTCTTCAGTTTATCCATGATCTCCGCTCGCTTTAGATTCTTCAGTTCCTTCAGCTGTTGCTGCTTCTGTTCCTTCTCCTGCAGGAGGTTAGTGAGGAAATTGTGAGGAATTAAACTATCAATTCTATAAGTTCTAAATAATGAAGCTAAAAATTAATCTTTGCAGAAATAAAGGGTGTCAAACTCATTTTCACAGAGGGTCATTATGCATGTGGCTGCTCTTAAAAGGACCGGTAAAAACTGTAATACTGTATATATATATATATATATATATATATATATATATATATATATATATATATATATATATATATATATTACTACTAAACACACTGTTAAAAAAGTCTCTATTTCATTATAAGATATTAAAAGACAAAACAAATAATTACATGTATTTTCATAAATGTAAAATAGATGCTACTTCTCTGAAAAGTAAATGAATCCTTTTATTAGGTCACAAGTCATTACCTTTCTCTAAACTGGTCCCATTTGAGAAAAGCATAACTATGGAACAAGAACTAATTTTGAGCTGGGTCACATAATAATGCATTATGGCAGATGTAGTTTATATTCAATATATGCTATAAAGCAGCATGGACTTAGCTATCATGCTGGGTTCACACTGAACATGAAGCACAAGTCACTTGCTCCTGATTACTCACAGAATGCTTTTTTGCTTCACGCAAAGCTTCCGCTCATTGTGAATATCTTGAACTTAAGCAGAAGACATGTCTAAAGTGAATTCAGCATGTTCGCAGCAAACGTTGCACATCCTTTAGAGTGCCCAGTGTGCATTGAATTCCTATGTAATCTACTCACATAAATACTTAAATTCGCATTTCGTGTGAATTAAATGCTCTCGCAGGCCACATAAAATGGTATGGAATAAGCTTGACACGTTTTATAACACATTCAACAACAGTTGAAATCTTTTACACAATATAATTGTTTTTAGTATATTTTTAATCAACCTAAAAGCATCCCTGATAAGTGTAAGAGACCTTTTCTTAAAGAAATTTTTCAAAATCATGTTTACCTTCTTCTTCCTCTCTTTAACCTCCTCTCTCTTCCTCTTTCTCCTGTCGTCTTTGCTGCGGACAGAAGTTGCAATGTTGCGGGGATATGTTTTGACCTGTGGAGGAACAGTGGGTTGATGGGTAATGCTTAAAAAAAAGAGCTCATTTGAGGAAATTAACAGAACACAAATACAAATCAGTCTAATGATGAAATCTTCCTACTTTTCCAGCATCAGGCTCCTCAAAGCGGAAGTTGTAATGCCTCTCAAAGTCTTCCTGTTTATGCAGAAATGATTCTCCTTCATCCTCAGAATCATCCACATCATCCTGCATGAGCTCATTATATGTGGGAATCCTAAAACCATTCACAGATTCAGAGAAACGTACTTATAAAATCCTTCAAGGGTTTAAAGTCAGATTTCATTTTCATTCATTTTCCTTCAGCTTAGTCCCTTATTTATCAGGGGTCACCCACAGCAGAATGAACCGCCAACTATGTTTTACGTAGCAGATGCCCTTCCAGCTGCATCCCAGTACTCGGAAAGATTTTCTTTTTAAAGAAATTATTAAATATTTAGCTGACAAGGACTTAATAAACTGATCAAAAGAGACAGAAACATTTTCACATAATGTTATTATGATTTTTCTTTTAAATAAATGCAGGAATATGGTAAAACTTGTATCTATAGCAAGTTGACACTGAAGAGAATATAGTAATGATTCTGAAAAATTGGCTTAGACTTAAATCAATTACATTTTTTTAATCAATTACATAGTCTATTTAAATAATATTGACAATTTTACTGTTTTTACAAAATATCATATATAAAATAATGCAGCCGTGCTGGGCAGAGGAGAAACAATTTGACCCAAAACATTTTTTTTTACAAGTTTTTGTTCATGTATGTTTATTAATAGCCCGTTTCACACAGCGCTACCAGTAAATATCTGGAAAATTTCCGGAACGACTTTACCGGTACTCAAAAAAGCGCTGTTCACACAGGCACGTTCTGGATTTTTCCAGAAAAGACATTCACACATCCATTCAAAAATACCGGTAAATTCTGACATCATTACCCATAAATGAGCTCTAAATGGCTGCGCTTGTATTTGTAAACACAAAAGGAGTAGGGCTTTTGTTGACGGTTGACGGTTTCACTGTTATTTAAGGCTTTAGCATTCATGCAGCTGCTTTGCCCCAGAAACATTCAAAGGCAGAACCGTGAACCGCAGCTAAATGTTTACACACTTGACTACATTACAAATTCTGTGGATGGATAAGTATTGTGAACAACTTCGATGAAAACATGGAGAACATTTTCGCATGTCGTGATGTACATAATATGTGTGTGTGCTGTCGCTCACTGGAGCACTTCTTCACGTGCACACGCGTCGAGCAACTAAGCAGAGCTTGAAGGTAAACAAACATCGGTTTATCATAAGCGTTTTATCTATAATTTTTTCCACAGTTGGCATTAAGGAGGAACACAGAAACGTTATCTTACTAACATCTAGCAGCTAAATGTGTCTGGAAAAATATTCAAAGGCTTTTATTGTCATAAACCGCGTGGATGTGAATGCCTCTGAATGTTCTGATTGGCTGGAGTAGACGTCTCACCTCAGCGTGTTCTAATCATGAACGCGCTCTTTTCGGCAATTTTCCTTCTACGTTCAGCTGCATTCTGGTACATTGATGATAATGTTACAACTTCTCTTTCCGAAAAATTGCAGGAACAAATTTACCGGTATTTTCAAAATGATGTTCACACATAATCCCTTTCCAGAAAATTGCCGGTAATTTTCCGGAAAGATTTGTATAAGTGAAAGGGGCTAATGACTATTCAAGGTTTCCGCTACATTCATTCATCCGTGGCGGGCCGCCACGCCAAAATTCATCCCGCCACGGCTACATTACAACTTCTCTTTAAAAACATTTAGTCGTGTTTTTTATAGCGGGTTATAATCGCACCAAAACATATTAGAGGTAAACAGCGCAAAACTTTCTGTAACTGTAGTAGTGCTGTGCGCTATTTGTTCAACCCTTTAAGGTGACATGCTGACTGACTCTCTGACAGACTGACTGACAGGTGCGCGAGTCCAGCAAACACGGTGTAGCTTTCACTTAAGATGAACACAGTTTCCATAAATATACTTTATTGATAAAGATCAATGACTCTGCATGCAATGACTTTATCTTGCTGGAGTTTATAGCCGTTTCATTTTACTTCAGTCGACGCGTTAATGTCGGAAAACGCACCAAATCGCGCTTCAGCAGCGCTTACTGGAGAGCGCACGAGAAGATCTGCACTTGAACGTGTAAATTTGAGTGCGTGCAAGAAGTTCACGAAGTGGATATCGGCGCGCAAGCAAAGAGATTCGCATGCTCTTATTACATGAATGCTATCTTGACCTGCAATACTGCGTGTAATATTTATCTTTGAAATATTTGGCAGATCTATGTAAAAAAAAGTCCTGCCGCCACTGCTGGAAAAAATCCTAGAGGAAACACTGCTATTATACTAAAGTCAGGACCCACCTCTCTTCATCCTCCTCCTCCATATAGCCCTTGTTGAGCATGAAGTCTCGCAGAAAAGACTCTTTCTCATCCAACTGAGGATTGTTCCAGTAGTCCCGCAGGTATTTCTAAATTAACATAGACACCAGTCAGGGCAAAATCTAATACTTAAATTACCCAAACAATTCATCCTAAAATGTGATTCTGAGCCACAAAACGAGTCATAAAGATCTTTTTTTATTATTATTTATTCATCATAAAGCTGAATACATAAGCTGTGAAATGATGTGTGGTTTGTTAGAATTGGACTATATTTGGCCGATATTTGAAAATCTAGAATCAGAGGGTTCAAAAAAATAAACAAATCAAAATATTGAGAAAATCACCTTTAAAAAAAAATGTCTGAATCAAGCTGCTTGCAATGCATATCACTAATCCAAAATTAAAGTGATATATTTAAAAGGTATGAAATTTACAAAATATATTAAAGGAATATAATCTTTATTTAATATTCTAATTATTTTGGGCATGAAAAAAATTTGAATTAATGGCTATTCCTACAAATATACCCATGCAACATTAGTTTTGTGGTCAAAAATATCTTAAAAAACACTCACCATGTCCTTAAGTTCTTCCTTTTCGTCCAGCTCTGCTTGACCCTTCAGCCATTCCACATAGTCAGCCTCCTCTTTGTCCTTTAAAGCAGGAATAAACAACAGGTTTATGACTGGATACAGTTTCATTACACACAAACATCTGACATACATCCAGTCGAAAGCTACAGTCTCAGCACCTTCTCCTCTTGTGTTTTGGTCCTGCGAGTCAAAAACTGTCCGTCCCCATCACTGTCCTCATCATCACTGTCTTGGACAAACTTGCGCAAACTGACAAATAAAAATACAGACAGAGCTGAAAAAAATGAAAAAAACTGATGCAAACAGAGATCGTGGAAAACTGAAGAATCTGCAGAAGCTAATCAGAAATGAACAGCTGGCCTTCAACAAAAATACAGAGGACACTTTTCCTACCTTTCCTGTATCTCCTTCTGTTCCTGAATGTATGTGGGAGATGCAGCTCTCTGTAATACAAACACATTCATGATATTTAGTTATTTATGCTAATCAAGCTATTTCAGTCACTAAAGAATGCATTTAAATGAATAGAGGAGCTCATTTCCATTTGAATTAATTGTATCTACACATTTCTTTAAAAAATAATAAACACAAAAACACACAAACCCACAAGTCGACATTCATCTGCAATGTAACTTACTTTGTTACAATGTGACTTACTTTGATTTACAAACTAAATCACTATACACAACAAGAAAAACATGTTGAAAAGTAATATAATTAAATTATTTATATTATTAAAATGAAATACTATTTAAAATAGCATTATAATTAGATTATTTAAAAAAGTAATTAATCAAAATATCTAATGCTGACAAAAATATCTTAACATCTTAATATCTTAACAATATTCCAAGTCCTTTTTAAAATTGGAGTAGTTTGCATTAATAAACTGCATAACAAAGTAAAAGTGTGGCATAAAATAAATGCACATTTTTGTTCTATGCTGATTATATGTATGTTAAGTATGTTTACCTCCTGCATCTTTGCGGAGATTTCTTCATCAGCACTGTCATCGTCTTCATATTTTCTGCAATGAAGCACACTCGGTTACATTGCACAAACACTTTGAGCGAAAGAGATGTATTAAAAAATGTAAATAAATTAATTAATCTGTCAATTATTTTCATTAACCTCCCAACCACCAACATGCGAGGGATGTAACAATGACAATTTACTTTCTGATTAACACAAAATAACATATTTAGAAGAATGTTCAAAAAAGTAACCATTACCTTCCATAGAAGGAAATACAAGTACTATATAACTTAATGGTTACTAGTTTCCAACATTTAAAAAAATAATAATTGTGTTCAACAGGAAAAAAAACTTGAACAAGTAGAGTGAAGGTTAAAGGTAAAGGTTGAGAAATAATGACAGAATCTTCAGTTTTAGATGAACTATCCCATTAAAATATATATACAGTGAATAATTTCAGCCCAAGTCCATCATTTCTTACCCTCCTCTCTCCAGAATGACTTTCCTCTCATAGTCCTTCAGGAACATGGGTTTCTCTGACTGTTTTGAAGTGGACGGTTGCTCATCGCTGCCTGACCCAGACGCTGATTAAGACAAAAAGTAGAGTTCAGTATCTCAATACAAATCATAAATTGGAGCAAAAAGTGTCCTATGAATATCTTTACATACTCTCTTCTGTGTAAAATTTGACATCTTTCTGGTAGATCTTTGGATCCTTTTTCTTTAGAAGCGAAAGAGTTCTGTAAAAATCTCTGTCCAACTTTGGATCCAGCTCCTATATGTATATAAGAGTATTAGACATGAAGACGTAGACTGAGGTAAAGTTTTTATATTTACACATTTATTCATTTTAACACTTCCTATATTATTTACTAATTTGACACTAATTTGAATATTAGGTCTGAAATCACATGCAAGTATGACTTCAAAACAACATTATTTAATTGACTGTGAAAAGTGCTGTACTTTGATAGTCATTGACTGCTAATATGATTTCCTTCATCAGAATTTGCAATGAATACTTTTCTGAAATTATATTATTAATGAGAATGAATATGCGAATATAAAAGCCAACTTTACCTCAATGAAATGTAGGTGTAACATTGGAAAAAGGGTTTCAGTAAAGAACATGAATGATTATTTTACCACTTCACTGTCATCAGAGTCAGATTCGGAGGAGTTTGATGAATTTTCCTCATCCTGGTCTCCATAACGGTCCTTCACTGGAACATTCGGCATAAACAGAAAAACTATACTAGTACAGTTGGCTGTTGATATGTTTACTATCAGATCATGCAAGATGTATGGGGACTTTTTTTTTCTTCAGTAGAATATTAGAAAAATAAATTTTGGGCTGGAAGATAATGGCTATACACCTTAAGACAATTTCAGCTAAAAAAAATATTCAACTGAAGAAACTGGCTGAACTATCCCTTTAACAAATATAAAGGCAAAGCTTATCCCAAAATCAAATACTTGTTTCCCCAGATGACACAAAAAGTAGAATGTCTCAAGAATATTTTTGGTGAAAATAAAAGCCACACTGATCACTACTTCTGTAATATAATTGGCTCTTAATTTATTAAATATCAGGTCATTAAAAATATATGTGACCTTTTTTAGTAGAATATTAGAGATTTTATTGGCTGGAAGACAATGGCTACAAACACACACACACACAAATAAAATGAATACCTGTAGCTTCTGATAATACATTGAGGTATTTTGAAGACTTGTCTGTTCAGTGTTATTTACTACATTACTTAAAGTTGTAAACCAATTGTTTCACTTTATAAGTCCTCAATGTATCCCCAGAACAGAAGCCATGAATATTAGTTTGGTTTTGCTTGTATTTGTCTTTTGACTCTTCAAATGTACCATTAGCCATTTATTTGCATTTTATATATTGCCAAGGACCACAATTTTAGCTAAAAATATTTGAAGAGTTCAGATGCAAAAACCTTTAAATGGCGTCTGAAATGTTCTCCTAAAATGAGAATTTATCTCAACCTCCTATGTTTATGTTCAGTTATTTCACTTAAAAAGACAATGAAAAGAACTTATCCATCACTATAAATGTAAAATTACTGAGCCAACACACACGAGTTGGAGAAAAATGCTAATTTTAGAAGATATCAAATGGCTTTTAGAGGTTTTTGCATCTAAATTCTTCATTTAATATTCAACTGAAAAAAACTGGGTGAACTATCCATTTAACAAATATCAAGGGAAAGTTTATCCTATCATCAAATAATTGTTTCCCTATATGACACAACAAGAAGAGTGTCAATGTTCCGTCTCATGTCTCAAGAATATTTTTGTGAAAATAAGAACTACACTATTCGCTATACTGTAATGAAACCAGCTCTTAACTTAATACCAGGTCATCAAAGATGTATGTGTCTTTTTTCTTCAATAGAATATTAGAGATTTTTTTGGCTGCAAGATAATACAAAATGAATACCTGTAGCTCCTGATAATACATTGAGGCATTTTGAAGACTGGTCTGTTCATTGTTATTTACTACATTAGTAAATAAATTAAACAGTTGTAAACCGATAATTTCACTTTACAAGTCCTCAATGTATCCCCAGAAGCCATGAATTTTAGATTTCAAATGTGCCATTAACCATTTATTTGCATTTTAAATATCACTAAGGACCACAATTTCAGCTACAAACATTTAATATTCAACTGAAAAAAACAGGATGAACGATCCCTTTAACAAATATAAAGGCAAAGCTTATCCCAAAATCAAATACTTGCTTGCCTATATGACACAAAACAGTAGAATGTCAATGTTTAGTCTTATGTCTCAAGAATATTTTTTGTGAAAATAACAGCCACACTATTCGCTACTACTGTAACACATTTCAATCTCCACTAGCGCCTAAGATAGATAGATAGATAGACTTTTCTCAATAGCGTAATATTTAAAGTATATAACAGTGTTTTGGATAAGATTTATAGTACCAGTTGTTTTGTTTGGGATGTGTTTTATAGCTCATAAAATGTGTAGTGTGTATATATATATATATTTTACTGTAGTAGCCATATTATGTTATAGTATATAGTATAACAGTTACGTATAACTGTTATAGTTGCTACGGTAACTTATTTGTATTTATTTTCATGTTATTCTAAATATCAAAAATATCCGCGGACATCACATTGAGGTAAAGTTGGCTTTATATTCGCACATTCGTTCAGTGACAACTTGTGACGTGCTCCCTATATTGTTTACCATGGTACTTTGAATATTCGGTCTGAAATCAAGTATATGACCTCAAAACAACATTAGCACTATTTGTTTGACTGTGAACAATGTTGTACGTTGACAGCCATTGGCTGCTAATATGATTTCACTATTTAACATTTGCAAAGAATACTTTTCTGAAATTACATTATTAAGGAGAAAGTCAGAATGTGTGAATATAAAATCAACTTTACCTCAATTATTTTACTGTGGTATAATTGAGATAACGTTGGATTTACATTCGCACATTCATTCAGTGATATGCTCTTTATAAGTTATTGTTTACCATGGTACTTTAAATATTCGGTCTGAAATCACATGTGAATATGACTTCAAAACAACATTAGCACTATTTATTTCACTCTGAACAGTGTTGTACATTGATGGACATTGGCTGCGATTTCACTATTCATAATTTTAATATTTTAAAATTAATAATTTTAAATAGTTTTCTGAAACTATATCATTAAGGAGAAAGTCAGAATGTGTGAATATAACGTAAAACTAACTTTACCTCAGTGGACATCACTTATACAAAAAACCTAGATAAAAGACTAAAGAATATTTATAAATGTAACTTCAACTTTTCCACAACAAAACCACATGTATTATTGATATAAATATGCATTATCGTATTCAACATGCATATAAAACATACACATGAAAATTCTAATATCGGAGTGTAGTAAATAACGCATGCTAGTACAACTTACGTCTCTGCAGTTCTTCTTTCTGCCGATATTTCTCATACTTCTCTGCAAACTTCTTGTTAATCTTGAGATCCGACATGTTGTCGTATAACTAAGCGATATCTTCTGATTTGAGATCAGATTAATATCTCGATAATTCAAACTCTCACGTTGGACATGTTGCTCTGCTGTACAGCATGGACACGTGACCTATGACCCTCCTACGTCGTTAAGTTCAGGGTTCAAATATCGCCTCCTTTCGTCGATTGTTTTTCTACTAACATTTTCCCCTCTGTTAGAATTAAAGCCAGTCCTTTCTGTCACATATTTAGACTGTATATTTTGCAGTCTGTGATGAAAACAAGCAGCTTTTGTTGCCGCGAGTGTGCAACACATGTCCTGAAAAGTGAAGGCAAAACATTTCATCGCTCCCTAGTGGTGGGATGCTGTATAACTCATAAACCCTGTACTCTTGGTGTAAATCAGGCAATAGTTTGTGGGTGTAGCCTTTATGATGCACGCTGAGATCAGGGATGCCTAAACTTTTTCTTACAAAGAGCCAAAAAACAAACTTAGTCGAGGCTAGTGGGCCGAAGCAAAGTCCCTTTGTATTGTATAGACCATTTTGGGGGATGTAAACAATAACAATGGTCCTGACCTATTTCCTGTACACATTTTCAATTTCCATAGCTTCTGAAAGTCCAAAAAGTTCCACCTATTGATAAATAATGTTACAATAGCTGTTATAACACCAAGTTATGATTGAATCGCCTCTTGTTAAAGTTATAAATAGTTTGATAATAAGCAGGAAATGTTCATTGCCCAATGGCATCACCACATTAAAATGGCCGAAGGGTAAATATAGTTGCCAATTTCCTAATGACTAAAACATTGTTTTATATTAACTAATACAGTATTTTATTATGACTAATACAGTGTGTTTTACATTTTATAATTAACTTATTACAGTTAAAACAAAACAATCTAGTTTATAACAAAATTGCTCTAGTTTTAGCCTTGATTTGCTTGCCGATGAGTGAGACAGTATTTACATTTTTAAAAGTCAGATTCATTTATAATATTTAATTAAAACAATAAAACAGCAATAAAACAAACAAAAAAGGTGATGACGATCTCTGAACCCATCATTCTCACTCTCCTCTCAGAAGGGATGGTGGGCCAAATCAAAGGTAACAATGGGTTATATCTCTGATATAAATAAAAACGAGGTGAGCAAATAAAAAACGAATGATTATATGAGAATAAAGTATATGAAAGTCATTTGATTCTACACTGTAAAATCCAATAAGTTAAGGTAACTCAAACCGTTTGAGGAAACCGATTGCTAAAAACCAAATTCAAAAGCTAATCCTACTGTGAACCTACTCCATTTGAGTAAACGAAGCAATTTGAGTACAGTAAAACCCAATAAATGAAGAGAACTCAAACCGTTTGAGGAAACCTGATTGCTACAAACCATTTGAGTTATAAAACTAATCTATATGAGTACTGTGAACTTAATCCATTTAAGTTGAAGTAATGAGGTATTTAATTAACTCATTACCTTCAACACTGAGTTCAAAACTTTTCAAATGAATAGAATTAACTTTCAGTCAATTTTGAGTTAACCACACTCATTTCATTTGATAAAGTTGATTGTTGGGATCGGCAATGCAGTGGCGCAGTAGGTAGTGTGTCGCCTCACAGCAAGAATGTTGCTGGGTCGCAGGTTCAAACCTCGGCTGGGCTGGGTCAGTTGGCGTTTCTGTGTGGAGTTTGCATGTTCTCCGTGCATTCGCGTGGGTTTCCTCCGGGTGCTCCGGTTTCCCCCACAGTCCAAAGACATGCAGTACAGGTGAATTGGGTTGGCTAAATTGTCCGTAGTGTATGAGTGTGAATGAGTGTGTGGATGTTCCCAGAGATGGGTTGCGGCTGGAAGGGCATCCGCTGCGTAAAATTGTGCTGGATAAGTTGGCGGTTCATTCCCCTGTGGCGACCCCGGATTAATAAAGGGACTAAGCCGACAAGAAAATGAATGAATGATTGTTGGGATTTACAGTGTTTAAAAATTGTGTTTTTAGAGTGCAGATTTGGGTCATTATACAGAAACGTCCTCTTTTGTTATGGAAAAGGTCTAAAAATCGATCACGTTTAATCTTAGACCACATATATATATATTTCTTTATGACAACACAAACAATAACCTAATGATTTTCTCATATTTTTTGTGCATTTATTTAAAGATCACATGTTTCATTTTGTCACTGGCTATACCTACCTACCTTTTTTGCAAATTCATTTTATTTTCAGCTTAGTCCCTTTATTAATCTGGGGTTGCCACAGCGGAATGAACCACCAACTTATCCAGCATATGTTTTAAGCAGCGGATGCCCTTCCAGCTGCAACCAATCACTGGGAAACAGCCACACACTCTCATTCACACAAATAGACACAATTTAGCTTACTTAATTCACCCATAGCGCATGTCTTTGGACTTGTGGGGGAAACCGGAGCACCTGGAGAAAACCCACGCAAACACAGAGAGAACATGCAAACTCCACACAGAAATGTCAACTGACCCAGCCGGGGCTTGAACCAGCGACCTTCTTGCTGTAAGGCGATTGTGCTACCCACTGCGCCACTATGCTGACCCTTTTTTATCAGCACACACACTGTAAACAATGCTGTGTTCCACACTATTCATTCATGTTTTTACAAAATGAAGTGGAGTGAACATAAAACAATTAAATAATCCTTAAAAAAACAACTTAAGAATTTTGTTGATTCAAGTCATTTTAAATAAGTAGTTTGAACAAGCAGCAAAAGTCTCTTTTTAGTGATTAGTTACAGAAAAAAGACGAATAATACAACAAATTGATAAAATGGTTTATGTGTTTGTTTTAATACATTTTATTATCTATTTTGATGTGTGTTTGCTAAAAAATGCTGTTTAATATTTTCCTTGGTTTCAGGCTTTATTTTACATAGTGCACAGATTACATGATAGACATGTCTGTCTGTTCTTTGATTTTCTATGTCTGCAAAAAACTACAATAATAAAAAAATTCAAAAGTGTTATTTAATGATGATAGTTTATTTTGTATGTCATTTATATCATGTATTTGTTTGTTTTGAGCACATTAGCAATTATTGTCAGTTATTAATGACTTAAAAGTGTTTAATTGCCGGCAGCTAGCTCTCTGCAACTCTCACACATGTGAAAGCTATGTTGCTGCCGGAAGTGGTGTTAGTGAGGCCAGCAGGGGGCGCCCAACCTGTGGTCTGTTTGGGTCCTAATGCCCCGGTATAGTGACTGGAACTCTATTCTGCTCAGTGGTCTGAGATGTCCTGACTCTCTATGTCGCAAAAAATCCCAGGATGTTCTTCGAAAAAGAGTAGGGTTTTAACCCCGGCATCCTGGCCAAATCTGCCTGCTGCCCTCTATCCATCATGGCCTCCTAATCATCCCCATATCATAATTGGCTTAATCACTCTGTCTCCTCTCCACCAATCAGCTGGTGTGTGGTGTGCGGTCTGGTGCAAAATGGCTGCCGTCATGTCATCCAGGTGGATGCTGCACACTGGTTGTGGATGAGGAGACTCCCCCCAATGTGTAAAGCGCTTTGAGTGTCCAAAAAAGCACTATAAATATAAATGTAAGGATATATTAATTGTTCAAATAAAATATTGTTCATTTTAAAACATAAAGAAACTGTCAACCTAAAGAGTTTTTCAAGTGTAATGTTTCTAGGGACAAATACAGACTTTAATAATACAAATTTCATCACGAGTCATTTGTTTGAGACCAAGACGAGTACAAATTTGGTCGATATCAAGACAAAACGAAGGTTTGAAAATGAAAAATGGCGTTGAGACGATTTTGACTACAAACAGGGGCGGACTGTGATTTGGGGGCCCTAAGCATAAAAAAAGTTCACAAACTAACTTTATACAGTTAATTGGCCATATTTGTGGTTATATTTTAATATTTGCATGTGTAGTACAGAAGCAACGTTCCACTATTCATGTTTTGAAAAGGATTAATAACATTAAATAGACAGATTTTACAACATATGACAGACAATTCATAAAAGAGCTATATGAATAATATAGGCTTCTTAGCATTGGTAGGGCCCTCTTATTCCCCGGATTGATTACCTCGCTTATTATTTAAGTCCACGCCTGACTACAAAAACAGTCCTTTGTGGGCTCCGAGGAAAGAAAAGTGTAATGTTTTAGTCGACCACTAGAGGGCAGAACATCAGGTCAAATAAAGCAAAGTTGGTCTTTTTCTTTAATATTAACAATAATGTCAACATACGACGTCGACACATGTTTATATAATAATTATTAATCATATTATTGATATTTAGACACAAGCACCTGTCCTGTTTTCTCCACAGACCCAGCTCTGGCCGTTTTTGACGACTATAGAAGGTAAACAGTCCTCTTTTCTACATATAGAAATGGCAGGAGGCCAAAGTAAATTAAAACATAAGGACAAGTTCAGAGTTCTGCTTTTACCCACTATTCACTGCTTTAATCTTCTTCCTCACCCTCCAGTGTTAATCTGGTGCTGACTTCCTTTCTTTAAACTCCAGTTATGGCTAAGAGGAAGGAACTTGTATTTGACTTTGATTTATGTTACCTCAGTAGAATTTCCCTTTTAAGCTTATGAAATATATAAGAAGCCAGATATAAATGCGAGGATGCTTTTTTGCCAAAGAACAAACACACTAAATAAACATTGTCAGTAACATAGTGTCCAGAGTATCTGCGGCTAATCATTGATGTCAGATCCTGGCCTCTTTTTTCTGGGAGATTATTTGAAAGAAAACAGTTACATGCTGTTCTGGACACACTATGATGTACGATTTGTGTTTTTAGGAATTAATTAAAGCCAAATAAATTTAAGACACAAATCCTAAAGCACTGGAACATTTGGTGGGCATAAATTATAGAGGGCAAAAACAACAGATTTGCTGTTACATACTGTTTTTGTATCGGTGCGATTTGTTTTTGTTACAAAAGATTTCTATCAATAAATAAAAAGCTATAAATAAATGTTCTTCTTAACTTTGACCTGCTTAATCATTTTTAAAAGTGATTATAAAATGAAAAGTTTTATAATATTTTAATACATTCTGAAGGACTGTGTGACAGGAGTAAGTTACAATTTTATCAACACTTCTTAGGGCCCTAAGAAAATTGTTTTGTTTTGGGTTTTTTTGTGAGGGGGCATCTACCAATACATATACTAAAAAAAACAATGTTCATTTAGAGCCCCTGCTGAAAAAAACAATAATAATAATCAAATCACCTCCAAAATTTTAAACAGAAAACCTTTTTATCTCATGTGTACCTGACCCACAATTCACACCTTGAACTTTGCCTGTAAAATAGAGCTGCTCATATGAAATCCCACCCACCTCACTCCGTGTCTGATTTTTCTGCTTGCCCCACACAATACTTAAAAGGAGAGCCAGAAACGTGATTGATAACAAAACCATGTTGGAGGTGGAGCTGTTTGCCTAGTAGCTGCATTCAAAAACATGCAGAGGTCGCGGAGGTTCCCCCTTCCCACCGGCCCCAACCAATCCGTGGCCCACTTTTTCCCAGGATGCTGTTTTTTCCCCCCAGTGTCATCCTGTGGGCCAAGTGTGTTTGGAAAAATGAGACGTGGGTTGTGTGAGTTTTTTCCAGGAAACCGCATTCCTAGAAATCTCCTGATTTCCCGAAAGTCATGGCTTTAGTGTGGGCCCTTTCTGGTTTTATGGGACAGTCTACATCTACCTGAATTATGTGTGCGTTTGACAGGAGAGGGCTTTTATTTATAAGCACAGTCACGTGTAAAATGAGGCCTTTAAGTTCACATTTCACAGCTGCCTCTGTCATGTCTGTGTTTTGCAGAAGGCATTTTAGGCCTGGCTGGGCCTCAGATCTCTGGAAAGAAGAAATACATTTTTTTTTTTCTCTGAAATTGATCCTCACAGGCCTGCTGTTTTCATTCTAACCGAAGCTACTGAAGCCATTTTATCTTTTACAGCTCTAAATTATACAGGAATACTGGCTTCTGTTATATATAAGGCATAGTTTAGGAAACTGAACATTATTTTCAACATTATTACCTGCAAATGACTGAATCTAAAATCTTCTACTCGTTGTTTCACTTTTTTTAATAAAAGAAAATAAATTTATAGGGCCAAATTCACCCCAATGTTTGGGTTAGTCCTTATTTTACCCAATTTGGGTTTAAACAACCCAGAATTTCTTAGTGTTTAAATCAGTGTATTACACTGTATATAGATTATAGTATTTAGGGCTGCACGATATATCATTTTAGCATCAATATCACAATGTGTGAATATGTAATGGTGACATCTCAGGACGTGCAATGTGGAGTCAGGATTATAGTTGACCAGGTATAAGAGTTCAGAACACATGTCATTTCATTCATTCATTCATTTTCCTTTTGGCTTAGTCCCTTTATTAATCAAAATTCTACTTATGTATTATCTACTATTTATCTCTGCTTGTAATTTGTTAGATTATATTTAATGCACTCCCCTACAAAATCATCCCAATCGATCTAATCTTATTAAGTTATCTTGTGAAAAACGCAATATAAATCGCAGAAAATTAAAGTATCGCAATGTACGTTTTTCCCAATATTGTGCAGCCCTAGTGTTTACAACTCTTTGTTAATGACTGCACAGTACTATTAACTATAGTGTACTCATAAACTGTAAATTAGTTTTTACTATAGTAAACTGTGGTGTATTATAGTATAATACATATAGTTGTAGTAAATTTGTTTGTATTACTATAGCTGTCTATAGAATTACCACAACAGATTAATTCAAGTACTATAGTATTCTCTTTAAATTACTATAGTGTTTATTTAAGGGCTGTTTTGTCTCTGTATGTTTTTTGACTTAGGGCCGGTAGCTGTTGACTTAGATTTCAGGAATCAATAATGTCCACAATGATTTCAGCTAAATGTTCTTTAAAGGGAACCTATGATGAAAATCATCTTTTGTAAGCTGTTTGAACAGAACTGTGTGTAGGTATAGTGTGTCCACAGCCATATTGGAGTGATAGAACGACAATAAGTCTCTTTTTTTTATTTCCTGATGTTAAAAATTGGACTCAAATCCCTCCCATTTTAAGGCCCACCCATAGACTGTAAAAGAAATGTACTAGTATCTGTGACGTCACCCATAGGGTTATGAAGAACTCAAAAGAAGCTACCAGTAGGCATGGCCAACCGTCGCCATTTTGTTCGCGCGTCATACCACCAACCGGGGGATACCAAATACGAGCAAAGAGGCGGAGCGTGAGCGAAGCTACAGACGCCTGCTGGCATTTTGCTTAGACAAGCTTTCCTATGGGAGAAACACTTTGTAGCGGCGTTCCATTGCCGCTATTGTTAGTAGAGTGAGCAAGTTCTTTACACGTAAAAGTCAGAGTCCGTAGGCAAAATTGATGCAAATAAAAACGTCTTTATTTTCCAATCAACAGAATTCCTTCATCAATTTTCCTTAATCTATAATGCACACTTCTCTGTTACCTTACGTTGAGTTACGGTCAAACACTGCTTCCTACCAACGCTCTTTTCCTCCATGCAGTGAAGCCACTGTTATATAGTCAGGTACTGACACCTTGTGGCCAATCGCCAATATACAATGTATGGCTCCTACACAATACTTCATTACCTGCGACTCATTTGTGTTCTGAATCTGACCACGTGTTTGGTTGTACACTATATCAATAAAGTGTTTAGATTTTTAAAAACACTGTTGTAATACATTGAGCCACTAAGCATTGTGACGTTTTTCAACAGGAGGAAAGTGTGAATTAATTCCAAACACTTCAAATATCGTCTGTTTTAGTAAATGCAAGGCTATTGATGAAATCCAGGCATAACACTGTATGACAATGTTTCAGATGACTGTTCTATAGTCTACAGCCAATCAATCTGTCAGATTCTGGAGTGCATTACAGCTCTAAGGAATATTATAAATGATAAATTATCTTAAGTAAAACAAATACATTTATAGATATGGTATATAAGTATATAATTTCACTCACCTGGGAAATGGAGGCCACGTGAATGGTTTGTGAGCACAATTAAGTGCACACAGCATGCTATATCATCTGATAATTGTAAGAAATAATTCTAAAAGGCAACTGACTGTGTAAAGCCACATAAAACAACACAAAATATGATGAATATGCAGAGTTCAGCAGCTGATCAGCCGGAATCAGCTGAGGTAAAATGACGGCGATCAGCGAGACCTAACTGTCACTCAAGTGGCCACGCCCTTAATTATGCAGACTTAATATAACCTAATAAAAAAGGAAACGGATGAGTTATAAAAAAATTCACCCCCCTCACAGTTGTCATGAAGGGTAATATTACTTATATGAAGCAAAATCGTTCTTTGTACCAGGCTGTAAACACCTTTTTTTCTGCTGTAAAGTTGGCCATTTGAACAGTGGGCTCAATAGAGATTTGCTCCATATGGAGCCAGGACTAGCGGAATTTCGATGAATTGCAGTTTCAGTTACTTCCGTATTGGCTCCCCGAGGGAGAGCGGGAGGTTGTCGCTTGGGCCCACCACAACGTGACGTAGGAGTGCGATTTCCTCGCCCACCGAATTGATTGGCAGCCGCATATTAACATGTCTCCATAGTAATGCGTATAATCATATCCACAAGACAGGACGTGCGCAAAGCAACTGGGATCAAAAGATCTCTGACTTATCGAAAGGTTTGAATTAACTCCACAACAAATACATCAAATAATCAATGGGAAAGTTCTTACTGTAGTATTTGTCACAAACGTTACGTGACATCCGCTTCCTCCATGTCTGTCACTGTGCTGTTTATCTGACTCAGCTGAGGCAGAGATTGAGGC
>LR812521.1:25903578-26374332 GCA_903798195.1 Danio kyathit | reverse complement strand
CCACTTATCAAACTCGTATATCCAGTTCGACAGAGTCCTGTAAGAGAACGTAAAAATTATTCATGCATCATGGCAATGCCCATAGGTTAAATATTTATGGAGAGAGAGAGGTAGATTATCTGGTAAAGATAAAGATATCACAGGCCTAGTATGACCCTTTCCTGAATTTAGACTTATTTGGTGAGCACTGACCCTTAAGTCCTATTATTAAACCCAAACCAGTGGATACTCAGATGTATCATGTGATTGTGGAAAAACTGGAACATATTTGTACACTTTTGATGCATCTCAGTTCACTGTAAATGAACAAATCTCACTAGAGATGATGAAAAAGTATATAAAAACATTTCTACACACTATAGTTTTTGTCCAGAATAAATGCTTTATGGATGAACGGTTGAGGTTAAAATGTAAACAGCATATAACATACTGTTAAATAAAATAAATTATATATATATATATATATATATTATATATATATATATATATATATATATTATATATATATAGTATAAGGTGTTACTATACATTTCCTATTTTAATACTTAAATCAAACGCTTTATGAACTATAATAACAATTTTGGAAAAACTACACCAAAACTCCAAAACGAAGACACATAACAAAAATTCATTATTACACCCAAAACAGTTCCATTCTAAAATGCCTGATTCATATAATAATGTCTTTGGATTTATTATTTTTAATTTATTTTATTTTTCCCCCCAATCGAGGTCAGATTTGCCCAAACTTTTTCTTATGAAGGGCCAAAAAACAAACAATTGAAGGCTGTGACCGATGGTAAATATATAAAACTAAATTACAAAGTTGCCATTGGTAATTTCCTAGTTTTTAAAATAATATTTAAAATAAATAGAAAGCATTATTTTAATTGTATTAGTTAGCCCAATACGATTAATTTTTTTTACATTTTATAATCAACTTATTACAAAACAAACCAACATAAATTTTATTTATAACAGAATGGAGTTCAATGAATGCACATTTAAATAAATCTGATTCATTCACGGCATTGAATTCAAACTTGCTTTTTTGTAGCTCAACAATGAAATAAACAAACAAAAGATTAGGTTAATTAGAAATGACGATCTCTCTTAAAGGCATTCCTCCCCTGCATTTTTCCTCTTCTCAAGGCTGATTTATGCTTCTGCGTCGAGTGATCGGCATAACCCACAGCGCCTGTCCTGCGCGTAGCGGTGGATTTATAATTCTGTGTGCTGTTTGTGTTGCTCTGAAAAAACACTTACGAAACGCTAGCTGGCGGTAGGTTTTTATATTTCTCTGTATCGAGTTTCTTTGCAGGTGTTTTGTTTTTTCTGAAATCTAGAAGTAGCTAAAACTCGCTCATTTAGAGGTGGGAACCGGCAGACGTGCAACAACTTTAATCATAAGGTAAACACAAAACAAAAAGTTCCCAAAACAAAAGTCTGGGATTTGACAGTTGTAAACACTCGCTTCAACGGGGCCAGCTGCTTTTAGCACCACCCACACTCATCACAGCAACCAAGCTGACTAATCCCAAAGCTTGTGCTACGTGTCGTTGCGACGTGTAGTTAAATTTTTTGAGAGTTGGCATCAGCCACAGCGAGGGCTATCAGACCGCACGAAGGCTGCGCCAGACCATATGCGTGCGCTTGACACGGAAATGTAAATCAGCCTTCAGATGGAATGGCAGGCCAAATCAAAGGTTATCATGACCCAACCAGTTTGGGAATCTCTGATCTAGATGCACTCACAAATCAGCCCAATTATTCACAAATGATTAATTCTTTCCAAATGTAATTAGGTTGCCTAGTTAATATTTTAAAATGTTTCTCAAAAAACCTAAACAATTTGTTCCTCTGATATCATGCAACTCCAGTGACTCACGAGAGAGGAACGATGATAAGGAATGGTCCATTGAGGCGTTTGAACTCCATGAGGTAGGTGATGAGTGCGATGGTCTGGATGGTTTTCCCCAAACCCATTTCATCAGCCAGAATGCCATTCAAGTTATTGTTATACAAAGACACCAGCCACTCCAGACCTTTGATCTGTGGATGGGATGAAAGCAATAAGCACAATCCACTTAATAAATCTCACCAGCTAAACAAGAAACTCTAAGCATATTAGGGATGAGCGATGTAGTTCTCAGTCCATATTACAGTATTTTTGGTATCTATTGTGATAACTGAGATCAGTCATGATAACTAATAACTGAAAAAAGTCATGTGTGTTTTCAGTAAAAAGTATTATGTCAAAAAAATTATTATGTATTAATAAATTCTGTTCAAACTCTGTGATCAGCTGCACCTAAGAATCAGTTTTAGAAGTTGAAAACGTTTTTAAAACAGAGCACGTTTGGTAATAAAGACTTGTAGAGTAATATATCTTTATATACCTGATATTGTTTGAGCTGTCCGTCACTAGCAGACTCGACTGTTTTGTCCACCTTCTCTGTGACAGCGTGGGCCACAGCGTAGTATGACTGCAGGCCTCGAATGAACGCGGAGTTACCGTATTCATCGTCTACATCTGCTTGGCATGTCTGTGAGACACATCATGGATCTCATTCACTTATAAACACATTACGACAACAGAATGATTAAGGAGCATGAGCTCATGAAGCACAGGCTGAATCCAGTGACTCACTCAATAATGTGACGAACATCAACCTCAGAAACATCCTCACTGTCTGGGTCAGGAATCACCTTCTTCTCCTCTGTTGGGGCCTGAGAGGTCTGAGGCTCATCCTCCTCATCCTTTAGAGCATCAAAATGCATGGGTATATTAATACAGTAAGATGGACAGATCATGAGGCATTGTTAATTTTAAATTCACATAAATATGGCAAGTCATGAATTGTAAAACATCAAAAAATCAGATATAACTTGGGGTAAATGAAATTTATATTCAAATTCTGAAATGTTTGGATTATACCATCAGTAATGGGGAAAAATAGTATTATTTGTGATGAATAAAATTATTTATATATGGATGTTTTAATGAAGTATAAATGCAACACTGCGAGCCACATTTTTTTTTTTTTAAATTCTGTGATTAACTTTAATACTAATGTGGCTCTCTAATGAATAATATTTACATGTATATTTCGTAGCCTATTCATCTCAAAATCTGCGAAAAAACAACTGTAGTATAAACAAACAAAATAAGAGCTTGAAACTAAATTCGCGTCATCGTGAGCTCTAACTATTGACGCCAACATTTATGTAATTAATCTGATTATCAAAATGAAAAATCAATAGTGTTTACAAAACGGAATATGTAAAACTAGTCATCTACAGAAAGTTTTTCAAATTTTGAAAAAAAAATCTATTTAATTAATAGCTTGAATTGAATTAACTACTGAAATTAGATCTAAATAATTTTGCAAATTAATTAAAATTAATTTGTGATTAGATTTATACAATTAATCAGTAAAGAAATTTAAGCCAAACTAGACAAACATTCATAAATCTTTAACATTTTAAAATTTAATATTCAAAAAAAAAAATAATAATAATAATAATAATAATTATATATAATAAAAATTATTTTATTAGAGGCCTTGAGATGAATAACTAAAAAAATGTATATACAATATCGTGTTTACAAATAAAATTAAATGTATTTTAACAATAAATAAATATAAAACTAATGCACAATGAACACTAGAACTTGGTTCAACAAATATACATCTATTTTTGGATGTAAAATCAAATCTTGACTGGGTCAAATCTTGATATTTAAAAATGACCACCAATATCAAAAGGTCAAAATGTGTATTAGGAAAGCCATTTATTATAATTATCCAATCATGGCACTACTATCTCAACGATAAACTAGCTATTAATCTTATCCTGTTGATGGACTATTTCCTGACAGCTCAAGGCAGCAAACACAGTTCAACACACACAAACAATTTTCTTTTCAAGTGCATTTAAAGCCCTTGCAGAGAGCAGCGAGTTGCTCAAGAGACTCTGAACAAAAACACAGATATAAGCACCTCTTCCTCATCTGAGCCACTATCTTCACTGTCAGAGCGCGGGGCCACCTCGTACCTACAGAAAACAAACAAACAGCATGACTCCAAACCCTTCTTGTACACTACTGGTCAAAAGCCTGGGAAAAGCAAGATGTTATAGGGCTTTGAAAAAAAGCCTGTTCACAAAGGCTGCATTTATATGATCAAAAATATGGTCAAAACTGTAAATTGGCAGAAAGATTCATTATTACAGTCTTCAGTGATGCATGACTGTGAACATTTATTATTATCAGTGTTTAAAACTGCCACGTCATAAAAAAGTACCATATAAAAGTACAATTAATGTATTTACTTTGTACAAATATACTTAGATATTCATCAAGTACAGTTTATAACTTAAAAATCACCAAAAAAAAAAAAAAAAAAAAAAAAAAGGATTTTTCAAATAAACGCTGTAATTACAAACTTTCTTTTTATCAAAGTATCCTAAAAGGTTAAAATTACCAAGTACCGATTCCTTGTCATGGTGATCGGACAATACCCAGTATCGATTCTGATGCTTCAAGCTTTTTGCAACTTTGCCATTGCATAAAGCACATTTTCCCTCCAATTATGATACTTAAGCGGAGAAGATAATAAACTAAAGATGCTGCATATAATCCTATATATTATTATTACTGCATATAATCTTAAACATCTCTTATAACCATTTAGTGCGGACAGAAGCACCTTTACAGAAAATAATAGATAATATGCAGGAGACTCGCAGAGCTTCCGGGAGAGGCCATACGGTTGGACACAAGATGGGGAGCTCAAAACACTGGATATACAATGGTTGCAACAAAGACACTCGCGCAAGTTGTGCCAATAATCTGTATAAACAGAGCTCGCACCACATCTGTATATATTTTAGCTGCTGTGGTGCATGCGTAGCGACCTCTCAAGCGCCCATGCAACATTTGCCTCCTCACATGTTGTAGTGCTGCTATCTGTATAACCCAGGTGTGCACGTGCATCTTCCTCTCCTTGTAAACTCAAAAAACACTTGCGATTGGTTCATAAGAACAGCCAGATTGGCGATAGAGTCATTAAATGTGGTTATCGGCCGATACCGATCTCTGGCCGATCAATTGGAGCATCCCTAGTTAAAATGTGTTTCCACAAAACAATGAATGTGGAATAAATTGTATTCAACACTGATAATTATTCAATAGTGATAATTATTGGTGGAAAACATAACAAGTGATCTGCATATTAAAATGACTTCTGGAAAATCATGTGACAATATCAATGCATCATCAGCATCAGAAAGCTCTGAATGACTGGAGCAGACGTCTCGGATTAGCACATAATGAACTTGTACATGCTACAGCAATTATCCTTCTGCATTTAAACCCAGCAGAATTCCCGCTATAAACTTCTTATTCTAGGAAATTACTGGTTTGTACTTTCTGGTATTCTTATAAAAGGGCCTGTTGATCTCTTTATGGCAATTTTCATAGCAGATACTCAATAAATAACACATTTAGACAAAATTCCCCAAATGTCTCTTGCTCACCCTGGATTCATCTCCAGCCAGGCATCCAGTTGTCCAGCTTTAGGAGCGTCCATGCCAGTGAGGATCTTCCCACTGTCCACATGAATCACCTTCACCGGCAGGTCACTCATTTGACTAGTCTCATCCAGAGGCTATGATACAAGACAAAACCATAGTATTAGATTAAGGCACAGGGTTACCACTGTTTTTGACTAATACATCCCCATCCTTTCCAGTTATATGCATTTAAAAGACAAAGGGCCCCAACATGCACCCAGCGCAATAAGGTGCAAGACGTGTTTTGCGCGATTTGTTGCAATTTTTATACCAGCGCAACCCTAATTTTCACGTTTTGTCCCACATTGTTTAACCCCCAGGGGTCTGAGGTGGTTTTGGGGCCCCTGAGATGTTTTGACATGCCCTCACATTTGTGCTTTTTTCAGCTACTTAATACATAGTACTGGCCAACATGTATTTATTTTATTCAGCACAAACTGTGCTACAATAATATGTGAGAAATATTGATGTACATGCTTGCGTTTTTTAGGAAAAAAAATAAATATTATGCATGGTTAGTAAGTTTTGTAGGAAAACATTTAGCTGAAATAAGGTCCAAAATAACACACTGAATGTGCCTGAACAAGACTTTTGAGTAACCAGTCTTGTAGGCTAGAATATTTACTTCCCAATTATTTGAAAATTATTTTGTTCTCTCATAAAAAAAAAAAAAAAAACAATTCAATGAAGTACAATTTGTTAAGATTGTTTTGGGTGATCTCAGCTGTATGCGTGAGTGACAATGGTCATGAATAATTCACACCTTGAGAGACAAAAGACACTCCCTCACTCACCCATCAAGGGCATTGTAAAGCAATGTCCATCTGCAAAAGCTAGCCCAAACTAACCGTTTGTATGACCATGTGTATACAAGTACACCCCTCACAATCTATCTTTTAAATTCATATTTTTAATATAAAGCTATACAATATTATATTTGTGCAGATACATTAGTCAGTACTGAAGCCAAATCTGGAGATCATCTAACAAAATAACTTACGATAACAGTCCAAAAATTAGTACACCCAAATTTATGTTATAGAAAAATATTAAATACAAAATTTTAAAAAGAGGAAAAATGAAAAGAAACAAAAAAAAGGAAAAATTTAGTTGAAATTTTGTAGGTTGTAATTTATTTTTGCAATATTTTGCTTGAATTTAATTGTATTATCTTTCAGTTTCTCAGTATGTTTGGTGACTAAAATATTATTTTAATAAATATATCTGTTTAGGAAATCTGTTTTGTTTAAATGCACCAAAATACTACACTGAGAAATGGATAAAAACATTCATTTTCAAAATGGGCTGTACTCAATTATGCTGAGCACTGTATGTGCACTTATACAGCATGCACAAAAAATTGAAATGGTATAAACGTGTTTGCAAAACTGTTGTAATAAAAACTCTCTCGTGCATTAATCCAGCATTTAATAATAATTTCTGAATGATTCTGAGACACTGAAGTAGCGTAATGACAAAAGCTTTAAACATAAGAACGAATAATATTTTAAACATGAAAAACAATTACTTTAAATCAAAATAATATTTTAAGACCATATTTGTTCATATTTTTAAGACCATATGTTTATATATTTGACCAAATACTCTATGATGATGATCCCGCGAGGTTAAATGGGTCATAATTTCAATTTATTGCTGAGAATAAAAATGAAACTACCTTTCTAGCGCGCACTGCGCTTGTGGGCGTGTACTTTCTAGCCAGCACGCTGTCTTTGTTTTGGGGCGTGGGGGCAGCTTTCCTCATTGTTTTTAATAATGGCGGAGACGGAAAGAGCCGGCGTGATTCGGACTCTGCCGGAAGAATTCTATGGATTATCTAACGAGACACCATTTGTTTTCAAAATGAATTGGAAAATTGACCTTCCAAGCTTTATGCAGGTATGTCTCTCTCTTGTGTATTAATGTATTCAAGGCGCGCGTAGACTCGTGGGCGTGGTCGCATTAAAATGAATGAACTCAGACTGAAAAACTAGACATAGCGTTGGTTTCATACTGATTATTTTATCAAACAATGTTTCTTTTCAACATGGGTTTTGTTTTCGCGGAGTTTGTGCTTTTTACTGATGCGTTTCTACAAACAGTTCGCGGAGAGAGAAAAGAATGCCTACACTGTTTGTTTTCCTTATTTTGCAAAAGCACACTCTTTTGTTGTTACTGTGAGTGTACAAAACAAAAGAAGACACCTAACAGATTCGATTGATGTATTGCTCTTATCTGTACGATCAAAACTAAAAGTGTAATTTAAGTTTTTTTCTTCGTTATCGGGAGAAGACGGCTCAAAACACGTATATGCGGTCTTTAACCCATGGGGGTTAAATAGCAAATCATTTGCTCTACTTCGTGGACTCATGGGTGTGCTGGTCTATAAAGGAGGTGTGTTAAGGCGCATTGTTGGTGCCTTGTTATTTTGAAAAACTGAAAAATAGACCACGCCATTGACAAAGTAAAAGCTGGTCTAAAGTCCAGCGGTGAGTAGTTATACGCCTATGCAGGTTCAAATGCTTAATACATACAGGATGTACAGCAATACACAAATATCTTTACATATGTAAAAAAAAAAAAAAAATGTTAGTGTTACAAACATTATCATTTACTACATGAATATAAAAACCACTGCCTCCATGCCTTCTTCATGTCCGGGGAGCTTTTTTCAGTTTATTCATGACAACTTACATTTTTTTTTATAATGTTATTATTATAACCAGTAATATTTATTATATGCATATTTATATTTGTTTTATAAAAAACAAGTTTAAATTTGTCCATCTGTCAGGTTTTGGAGACGTATGCATCACCTTATGGGGCATAAGTATAGGACGCGTGTTTGAATATAACCACACTTCGTTATTATTGTTCATTTATTCGTTTGCTGGAAATTAGAACTGAATTTAGAAATAGTTTAACAAATCTTTGCGCTTAACAAATGAAATTATATATGTAGGCTAATGGATGTCTTTAGTGGAGTGCGTACAACACAGTTTTCTTTTTCACAAAAGTAAAGGAGTAAAGTAAAGAGAAAGTAAAGAGGCTGAATCGAGGAGACTCATTCTTTATCCTCAAACAGAGTCTAAATCTCCATGCGATTTAGACTTTGTGCCTAGATCCTTAAAATAGAGCCCAAAAATAGACTGTAGAATAAAATCTATAATATAAATTATTCTAATGGTTAAATATAGACCATTTCAACAGCGTTGTGTGGCATTGAAATCTGTTTCTTAAATCACAGGAAAAAATTATTTAAAATAAAACTAAATATTTTCAAAATTATAATATTTCTCAATATTACTAATTTCAATGGATTTCTGAATTATGTAATTTTGCAAATTATAATAAAAAAAACAAGTAAAAAAATTTAAATATATATATTAAACATATTTCTGTTTGTTGTTACTATGCATGTGCTACACTGGTGTTAAATGGATTGTTTACATTAAACACTTACAGAAATTGTAAAATTAGAGATATTGAGCGATATTGTATTTGATTAAGAATGGTAGGAAATGTATAACCAATTTTTTCCCACTTTAATTTTTGCAAATGAAATGAATCATTCAGGGGATTTATTACTTCTTTTATTTATTCACTACACCCATTCTCAAATTTGACCTGATATGATGTAGTCTAAACCTGGCTTTAAAGGTTGAATTGTCACTAAAGACACATTAAATCAAATGATCAGCCAACACAACTCAAGATCTCACCTCTCCATCTGGACCAAGAGCAGGAGCTCCACCTTCAACGTTCTCTGGCTTCTGAGAGGGAAAAATAACAGACAGAATGATTTCACACACTACTGAACAAACAATTAAAGACATCTAGATTAAGATTCTATTACAGAGCCTTTCCCATTCCGTTTAATCTCACCACCTTCTTTTTCTTCTTCTTCTTCTTGTCTTTAAGGGCCTGGGCTGCTTTGTGAGCTCTGACAAGCTCTGTGAGATTGGCCACATACTCATCAGTCTGCTGCAGCAGGTATGCCAGACGTTTGTCCTTCTTTTGATCAATCAGCTTCCTGTAACCCTCTTCATCTTCAGCCTGGAAGAAACACAAACAGAAGAGGCTTTCTTTAGACCTTTGAATCATCCAACAGTTTTTCTTATGATTTATTGGTTAGCAGTTGTTCAAAATATTGCTCCAAAATATTACAAATGTTTTAAAAAAAATAAAATATATTGTGTTCAAAGGGGAAAAAAGTTTTTATTTTTTTACCCAGACATTTAAATTGAACATATTTTAGAGCAGTAATCACAATACTGTGATACCGTGAAACCGTGATATTTTCATCTAAGGTTATCATACCGTCAGAATCTTTATACCGTCCCATGCCTAGCCTGAACCAATACTTTTGAGCCACAAAATTATTTGACAAAATAAATATTTTATATAGCACACAGTAGATTGATTAACGCCATTACATCACCATGCTATCCAACATTTCCTCCGGGGTACCATGTAATTTCAGGTGTTTCATTTTTAATTTTTCGACTTTAACTGCTGTTCGGCAGTTTTACTTTCATTCAGGAACATATTGTTCATGCCCCATGACAAACTGAGGTATTGGATGGGAGTATTAGGCTAAGGACTGGTGGGAAAAGAATTTGATACCGAACGCCGAAGGGAAAGAAAAACCTCCGCATTTCATGATGCAAGTGTCTGTGGTTCTTTAAGATAATCAAAAATCGTTGCTTATATGGTAGACTCGTAATCAGAGCGTTGTCTTAATCATATTAAAAGTATTGGTGTCCATGTAAACGTACTCAGTAAAAGTGCTAGATAATGTCACATACTGTCAAAGACAATAAATCCCTCTGCCTTTAAGTGTCCTCAAATGTTTCATTATGTGTGATGTGTTCCACCCCCCCTACACACAACGTTTGTAAAGCATCTGCTTCACATTGGAGTCAGAATCCTTGCATGTAAAATATAGCCATACTTTAGAACCCTTTAAGCAAATTTGATGAACATGATCATGTGTGTTGATGAAAGGAATCGCTCACTGGGTGCGCTGTACTGCGCGCTTTGCCTTCTATATCTAAGCAACAAGAACAAACGCCTAACAATCGCCGAAGGTGTCCGCATACCTCAAAGTGGTTTAGAATTGAATGTTTAAAAATGGTGTGACAACGTGTACCTATGTGTGCTTTGGTGCACCCCTTGATGCTTCTTACGTCCCAGTCCGCTGCATACCGGTTACAAAGGTACCGGTGCCATTATGGTATCCAGTACCCATTATGGTTTCGATACCCAACCCTATTATTATGTATCATTTTTTTTTTTTATTTCATTCATTATTTTTTTTATGGAGGGGGTGTTTAAATACCAAATGTCAATTTTTAGTAGTAATTCTCAGACAGCTATTGTTAAATGTTATATTAAGTCAGTTGTATTACTGAGTTCAGTATTTTAAAAAAAAGCTCAATAAACGGAACTGTGTATAAACCATACAATGCATAAAGTTGATTGGTTGGTTGGTTCTGGTCACATGACGCATGCGGCATTCTGAAAATTTGAGATGTTTTAAACTATCTGCTCTGTAAGAAAGCGCATCACTCTATTTACATGCGATACATGAATTTCAGTTCAATGAAAACACTATAAAAACAAGCTATAGAAAATCTGTGCATCTCCTTACCATCAGCCTTCTCATTCTCTCCTTTTCGATACGCTCATTCTCCTTCTTCTGCTCTCGCTCGGTGTTGGCGTGGTACGTGGCTACGGCTTTGGTCACCTTCTGCATCTTTGCGGTAATGGAGCGATGATATTCCTTGAAGTCCTTTGCATGCTGCAGGATACTGTTGAGATACTCCTACAAAGCAAGAGAATAGTTGTTCTGTCATTAATCTGTCATGTCATTAATCTGTCATTAATCTGTCACCTGTCATGTCTTTAATTTAGAGAGTGTAGCACATATTTAGCATGACCCTGAATGCATCTTAGACTGCAGCTCCACACAGAAATTTTGGCCAGAGGAAAAATGGTTGTGCCTAACAGAGCCTGGTTTCTCTTTAGGTTTTTTTTTTTTTCCCTTCACTTCGTTAGTTGGTGAAGTTTTCTCCTCGCCACTGGCTTGCTTGTTTGGGAACTTGTGGAGCTGCGCATTGATGGATTTGATGTGAAATTTAAAGCACACTGAACTGAACTAAACTGAACTTCAACTCTGAAATCTGGACTTTACTAGAACTTCTATTTTAAGCTGCTTTGACACAATCTACAATGTAAAAGTGCTATTGAAATAAACATGAGTTGAATTGAATCTTCTGCAGATTAGACTGAAGTAAAAAAAACAGTGCAGTACCTGGTGTTTCTGTCTGCGTTTGCGTTCCTGCTCGATCTTCTGCTGTTTCTCCAGTTTCTCAGTGATACGAGCCTCACGCAGGGACTGTCTCTTGCTGCGCTTGTAGGCCTTGGCGTTCAGCGCAGTTTCCAGAGCTGTATCACGCCGCATGCACACTACCACTTCTTGACGGAGCTGTGTTCATGTCAACAACAGGAGGCAAAAATAAAAAATAAATAAAAAATTTGTTAAAATATATATATATAAATTTTGAATTAAAAAAGCAATGAATGTAAAAACATATGAGAAAATAACAAATACAATTGAACTATTTAAAAAAAAAAATAAACATTTGCAAAAAAAAGAATCTATAAATAATAGTAATAATAATGATGATAAAAAACAATTTTATTGCAATAATGACGCAAGTTTTACCTGTCTCTGAAAGTTCAGAAGTCTCAGTGCCTTGAGCTCAATGTTGGCTTTGGTCCTCAAGTCTCCAGCCAGAGAGCCTGGAAGATTCTCCAGTTCCTGAATACGATGCGCAATACGTGCCTGTAACCTGACAGGTGAAAACAACAACAGTAAACGTTGGTGAATCCAGTTAACAAGAGTGAATGATTTCCTGAATGCATTAGGTCACACATCTTACCTGTACTCTCTTTCCTGGAGGATCTCCACGGGGTCCAAACCCCGGGGTTTCTGGATGGGTGTGATGCGGTTCTGTTTCTGATGCAGCACCATTGGCGGCTGGGCCGGCTGACCTGGAGACTGGGTCTGAGGGGGCATGACGGGGGAGGCGGCAGGAGGAACTGACGGTGGTGCTGGAGAAGGGCGGCCCGTGGGCTGAGGGGGTATCAGCTTCTGTGGGGCACTTGCGGGGGCAGCAGCGTTCACCATGGGTCCTGGGATTACAAAGTCAAAGTAAGTATGTGGCTCCGCAAAACACCCAGTGAACTTCTTTTTCTTAACATTAATGATTGGAGATCATTTTCACAATTTACTGACCTTCAGGCCAAGGTTTAGGTGGTCCATTGGTGGGTTGTCCTTGCAGGCCTGGAGGTACACCGGAGGGTCCTGGAGGAGGCATGTTTGGTCCGACCATTCCTGTAACATAGAAAAGATTAAAACAATTGAAATGTACTAGTGTTTTGCCTGTATTAGCAGCTATTATTACAGAATTTTGAATAGCTGTAAAAGTATCATCTCACCATGTGGTCTATTGTAGTTGGGTCCACCAGGACCGGGACCCCCTGGTCCAGGAGGTCCTGCACCTTGTCCTGAAGCAGGGGGCATGTTGGGCATCCCCTGCTGCATGCCGGGCATGGGCCGCTTTCCCTGCACTGCCATCTGTAGGTGATCTGGTAAAGGCTGCCCACGTGCAAGCATTTTATAGGCCATGATCTGTGCCCGCAGCTGATGAAGTTGGTTTTGGTTGAAAGGAGTGGGTCCGCCAGCGCCACCAGGACCACCTGCATTCGGAGGTCCTCCACTGGGTCCTGGCCCTGCAACGCCACCTGCACCTCCGCTACGGTTCTGCTGAGCCATTGCCTGCGGGTCTCCGCCCTCCATAGGCATAGCACCAGGACCAGAGGGCATCATGGGGCCAGATGGAGGGCCATTAGCAGGTACCGGACTGGGAGCGTGATCAGAACCACCCAGAGGAGATGGGTAACCTAGAAAATATTAAAGACAACATTAGATAATTTGATTCTTGGTGGTCTTCCAGTGCACTGTTAATATAACTACTAAGCTGCTTTTTAGTGCTTCTTGATATTTAAGGAGATGTTCGTGCATGTAGCAGTGTAGGATGGATTATGGGACACTTGTAAATGAATTTAAAATGTGATTAGTCATTCATTGCAAAGTTTTCTGAAAAAAAAAATATATAATTAAAATATAACAAAATAATTTATAGAACACCAAACCTTGCATTTAGTAGTAGAACTTTTATAATTACGCAATTGTACAATCACAGAGCTGCAGATTAATTTGTTTGTTGTTTTTAAATGCTATACAAGCCTAAAAAAAAGATTTTTTTTTCTCTATTATCTATTAGCTTTTTTACCATCTATATACAGAACAAGCATATTGGTGGATTTTCTCCTAATATTAAAAATGTGTCATCCAGCAATGGTATATTCAGCAACAAGTTTAAACAATCTGGGTACAGAGCTGCAAAAGCTACAAACATGCAGGAGGGTCTTCCAGAAAGAAGGTTATGTAACTTATCCAGATAAGTTCACGGATATGCAAGTAGATAACCTTAGTGTTCAGTTCCAAAACTATATAATAATAATAATAATAATAATAATAATAATAATAAATGTTTATTTGTATTGTTATTTTATTTATTCTTATCTGCATTATTATTATTATTTGTAACATAACACATTCAATAAAATACAAATGGAAGCAAAACCATCATTTAAAATACATAAACCTATATTTCCTTCTAATAATTTTCCATTTCATATATAATTAGCAACTAAAAAACATAAGAATTCTTGTTTACAAATAAATATAAGATACAAGATCATCATATAACAAAGCAATAGGCTTTGAGAATGTATCTTGCCATTAAACAGAAGATTTGTGGAACGTTGCTTGTGGTGTCTGTTTCCATGATGACTCTTGGATTCTGCATTGAGAATGCCTTTTGTTTTCAGGTTTAACATACTCTCGAGTTGACTGAACTTACTCCTAGGAGAGTCTTTGAAACCAACACACCTCGAGAAAGCAGGTTTATGGATAATCAACCCAGAGTTCAGGCTTTAGCGGATGGCAAGTAAACCTTGCTTTCCAGAGTACACCCCTGATCTTGTTTTAGTAGCTTGTATAATTTATATTGCCTGTTAGTGAACGCATACTATTTTTAATTTTGTTTAGTTTTTGCTGTGGTTTCCGACAGCTGTCAGACGTTCCGTTTCAAAAGGGTAACCCTAGTCACCCTACATTGATCTCTTTCTGGAAAACAAGTGTTTTAGCTGCCCCAGAGGAGAAACACAGCAGTGCGCATCAAAGGGAAATGTGAGCAAACAGGTTGGATGACTTTTCTATGCCCAGTCTAAACAGAAGAGCGCCATCTGTTCACCACATAACAGACACGGATCACACACACAACATCTGCATCTCATATTTCACATGTCCTTGTGTATGATATTACCTCATGTATAGAACAACAAACAGAACAACATAGATTCATAAAAGGAATAGCAAGAATGCTAAAATAACAGATGTACAGAGAGTGATTAAACATATGAAAGATGACAAAGAATGACAGATGGAAACACAGAATGGTACAAGAAGGATAAAGATAGAACGAATTGTACAGGAATGATAGAAGATAGAATGAATGACAAACGGATATGTAGGCCTGTCACAATAATCAATATCAGCTTAACGCACATGGACATGACCTCAATCATTTTTGGTGATGCAATATATATCACCCATACATAAAAACCAATTCTAGCAACATTTTAGCTGATTGTGCAACATCTCTATCTCTATTGGAGGTGTCAGTGTCAGTATAGTTTAAAAACACTATAAAATTGTGAATATTTACTATAAATTATGTGTCGGACAAGTGAAAATAGATCTGGTAGCAGATAACGCAGCCTCTGTTTCATTTTACTTTGCACTTTTTTGTTAACATTTATTATTATTTATTTATTTAGGATGTGCGTTTTCACATTCTGATTCCTATTATTAAATTGTTAAAATGACTATAATTAAATTAAATATTCTTAAAAAAATATATATTATGTGTTCTTGTACTTGCATTGTGATGATATAATTTTGTCATTCTGCCGTTATATAATGAGTGACATAAAATGGTCTTAAAATGACAATAATACAGTTTATCACAATATATTTTGGTGCAATATATCGTACAACAAAAAATAGATATTGTGACAGGCCAACGAATATGGAAAAACTAATTAAAAAGGGAATAACAATTCTATAAATGAAAAATAATAATAATGGCATTTAAAATAATGATAGAAAGAACGGAGACTCTAAACATATATAGACTGAAAAAAAAAAAAACAATCTCAAGTGGATAGAACAGCAGATAAAAGCAACGTACAGATATGCCAGACCACATATAAAACTACTCATTGATCATATGAAGGATGAAAGAATGATTAAATATTGACCAATGGATGGAGAAAAACTACAGAAAAAAAACAGCTTGGCTTAAAGGGGTGGTCCAGAGCGCATTTTTAAGGCTTGTAAGGTTGTATTTATAAGGGCGTACTCACACTATGCTATCCGAACCGTGCCCAGGCCCATTGCTCAGATCGTTTGAGAAGTGCGAGTCCTCTGATTAGGGTTCAGGCGCGGTTCACTTGGCCAGCCCTTGCCCGGTTGGAAGAGGTGTGCCAGAGAATGGTTCACTTTGGCGCGGTACGCTTGTAGTGTGAGTGCAAAGCGCGCCTGAGCCCGAAACTGAAGACGAGACGTGACTTTTAAGGGACTGTTTGATATGGATTTATAAATCATTCTTACTGTTCAATGAACGCAAACTGTCGTAGTTTATTAAAGACGTAAACCCCTCACTGCACATCAGCTGCACCTTTAGCAAACCTCCTAATTCCTGCAGCAGGAGGACTTTATGATTGTTTATAAGCGTCAAAAGTGGCTGATCTGTTTGGCGAAATATTTGACTGCGTGTCACCGCATATCAAACGACTAAAATGATATAACGATATAAAGAAATCACTGTGCGGAGCGAAAGCGCTTACTGAAGAGCGCATCATTGATGGCGTAAGCGTGCCCAGGCCCTAGGCATGGGACGATAACCGTTTTCAAGGTATACCGCGGTTTGGAAAAGTCAAGGTTATCATACCGTCAAAATTTTCTCTAATACCGTTTCTAAGGTATGAGTAAGATTTTTTTATTTACATTTTTTTTAACAACAGCATCTCCAGCAGAAAAGATATTCAAAGATGTCATTTTAAATTGTAAATAAATCTGTGTTTTTGAAACTAATGAAGACAGCAGAAGTCAATGATTCATTTTCATTATTTGGCCTGGCACGTTTACTGCTCCAAAATATTATAAATGTTTCTCAAAATAAAATATATAGTGTTTAAAGGGGAAAAAACTTTTAGTTTTTTACCCAGACATTTAAAAAGAATATATTTTAGAGCAGTAATCACAATACCGTGATACCATGATATTTTTATTCAAGGTTATCATACCGTCAGAATCTTATACCGGCCCATGCCTACCAGGCCCGAATGTAATTTGAGTGCGGGAATGGAGGGGGGACAAGCGTGCTTCGGCCCAGTTCAAGGCAACTGTACATAGTGTGAGTATGCCCTAAGATGCAAAGCAATGTGTGCTCATGCTTCATTTGTAGAAAATCATGTTATTTTTTCATATATCTTACTTATTATATACAGCTACTCAGCTAACATCAAAACGATTGTCATATTTCCTAGTTCTTTCGAAAGCCCGCCATCAAGAGGCTCTGATTGGTCAGCTAACATAATGTGCTGTGATTCGCGAATCGGCTTCAGGAAGCGTCTGTTATAACATTACAGCACATCTGGCCACGCCCTTTCACTGCGCAGGGTGTATGCGTGTAACCTGAAGGGTATATTTTTTTTGTAGTCCCCAAACTTTGTTCGCTGTAGGCTTTGCTAAGCTAACTCTGTAAAAGCCAATGTCTCCCTTTGCATTGAACTTTGAGTGTCTTAGATTCAAAGATGTTGTTTATACTCACACAGCTACATTACAGATCATCTAAAATTTAAAGGGTCACGAAACCCCAAAACACATTTTTTGAGCTGTTGACAGTCATATATGTGTCCCACGCTGCTATAAACACTATTAGGACACATATATTGCACTAAAAAGTGAAAATTGGTTGTTTTTGCGTTATTTTGATCAAATTCGTTCTTCCGGTTTGAAACTAATTTTTGAAGCTGCGTCATGGCCATGAGATACTTAGGTGTAAATCCAGCCTGGAGAGTGGCTGCCTGTCTTTTCCAGAACATTGTGACGTATCTGAGTGTGCTGCATTAATTCATGACAAAGACATGCTTCAAACCAATCAGCGCGCTCTATTGTGTATGACGCGAAATTTCATTAATATGCATGATAGCTCCGGAGACTGTTTACACTGTACAGACTGCAGAGAGAGGCCACGTTGTGTTGCCAAAACAAGTGAAAGAACTAGAATTTGGAGACACGAGTCGTCGGTGTTGCGTTTATTAGTGCTGCAACGAAGGTTTTGTTTTCATTTTCCCTCTATGAGAGAGCTGCTGGACTCACGTGTGGATTATAGTTCACGCGACAGAAATGCGTTTGTAAGGAACATTTTTACCCGAGAGCTTTTCGCATCTAGAAATGATGAAATCCGGATTTGCCGCTCATCTCCTTTTAATAAAAAGACACAGCTCCAGTGTGATTGTCTGTCTACAGATTTGGTAAGTGTGTGCAGTGGTCAGCAGTGCTCTTTCAGTTTTAAAGATATACCATAGTCAAAATGATTGAGTTACTAAGTTTACAGTATGTTAATATCACTGCAATATTATAGTATGGACTGAAAGATCCGCTAATGCTGCTCTCCGAGTGTAAACATGTAAACTCAAACTTTTCCCGTCGTGCAGGATTTTCGCCGCATTTTGTGACAGGATAGTTTATACACGCACGGCTTTCTAACGCTACCTACCGAGTACATAAGTTACAGAGAAATGCGGAGGATTGTTTTTCTCCCATTCGCTGTGCGGTATCAAATCAGCATATGTGTGTATGTTTTGCCTGTGAAATCAGCACGTGCCCAAATGGAAACTCCCTTCTATGCAAATCCTACCCTCTTTCCCTCCCCTGACACTCCCACACTCCCAGAGCTGGACACGCCCAACTTTCCTGACTTTTTTTCAAACTAGAGGTGTGAAAACACCCTGCTAAAACAGGGGGGTTTCATGGCCCTTTAACATGTGACATTGTAGTGGACCACCCCTTTAATCTGCAAGGTACGCATTTTCTAATTTAATAACCAGTAAGCTTTCATTTATAGTCTCCTCTTCAGACTAAGAACAACAAATTATTATTATTTACTATAGAATGTGACTATTAAGTGTATGTTTGACCTTCACCAAATTGTGTAATTTGTGTTATTAATATTGATTACATTATTATTATTTTATCATTATTGGTATTATTTACTTTGTTTATTATATTTTTTTTACATTGTGTTTTGCTACTTTATCAATATTGTATAAAAAAAGTAAAATGATTGGAAGTGAAAGATTTATCCCCTTTGAGGCTCAAATATTGTATTGGTTATGCTGCTACACTAAATAAAGAGTTAAAAACAGCAACAACCACAACAACAACAGATGGATAAAAACAACAAATAAAAAGTGATACAATTATAAAAGAAAAACTGACAGATAGAAAGGTACAAATGAAGAACAGAAACATACACAGAAAGAACTACATACAGAAAGAGCGACAGAAAGAACAACACAGACAAAAAGATGCAACAATCAGACATGCTCACAATAAAAAAGATGCTTTTTAAATGTCAGAAAGAATGACAGATACAAAGAAAACTGACAGGAAGATTAAAAAAATGCAGATAGAAAAAAAAATAAAGAAAACAGACAGAAATATACAAAAAAAAGTATACCACAGAGCAGGGGTGCCCAAACTTTTTTGTACGAAGGGTCAAAAACCAAATATCATTGATAGTTGGTGGGTCGAAGATAAATATACCAAACTATTTTACATTAAAGTTGCCATGAGTAATTTCCTAATATTTAAAAATAAATAAAAAAAACATTACTTTGAATCGTATTACCTCATGCAGAATAATTTTAATTCTAACTATCGCAACAAAAACAATCACATTTATTACACAGTGGAGGTCAGCGCTGAATACACTAGTCAACCACAATCTGCCTTTGCCTTGATTTGCTCACCAAAGTCCTCTATCCATCGGGTGACAGAATGTACGTTTTAAACTAAATCTGATTAATTGACACTATTTAAATTGAAACATTTAGGCCCAATCCCAATTCTATTTTTGTACCCCTACCCCTTCACCCTTAAAACCGAGAGTGAAAAGAAAGGGCTTCAAAATGTACCCCTAAGAATTGGGACAGCACTACAGCACCTGCACAAGTCATCAGATGTCATCGCGATCTCTTGCTTCATATGAGATCAGACGATCGTGACTGCTGTAGTTACTCCAGTTGTGTTATTTATTGGTATTTATCTTCAGGAAATCACTGAAGGCATATATTATGTTATCATAACAATGTGGCAATAAGATCGTAACTGTACTGTGTATTTACACCGTGGCCATATTCATTATGTAAACACACCAAAAACAACATTAACATTATAGCAGACACTGTAAAAACATCATTCCCAGCCACTAGACTTTTCTGACAGGGTATTCGAGTGTCATCGAGTGACAGAATGTTGTGGGACTGCTGTACAGGAGTTATTATTATGGATTATAGATAGCGAAATTTAGCTGTTTTTATTTTAGCGGTATGGTAAAATACAAACGCAGTTATGAATATACTGTATTAAAACATGTGCATCGTAATAATGACAAAAAAAAACTAATTTGTGGATCTCCTTACCTCCTGGTGCAGCGATCCTGCCATATTGGCTGGTGTATTCTGGGAAATTTTCTCACCCCTTGGTTTCAAGTGTGGTCCCGCAAAATCTTAGTTCGAAGGGGTATCTACCCCTTCCCCTTAGCCCTACATCTTCAAGCTAAAGAGAACTGGGACACCCCTACCCCTCCACGGGAACGCGCAAAACGAGGGGTAAGGGGAAGGGCTAAGGGGTAGAATTGGGATTGGGTCTAAATTAGGAGCTAAAATTATCTTTTTTGTAGGTTAACAATAAAACAAACAAATAAAAGGTTACATTAAATTTGAAATGTCTCTAAACCATCCCCACCAATTCTCCCTCTTTTCTCAGATGGATGGCGGGGCAAACAAAAGGTTACCATGAGCCAACTTTGGCCCACCAGTCCTAGTTTGGGCATCTCTGATATAGAGAGTAACAAAGAACGACGGACCGAAAGTTACAAAGATATGACAGATACGAAGGAGCAAAGCATGACAGATAGAAAGAAATAAAAACAATAAAAAGATGCAAAGATGGCAGATATAATGTCGGAAAAGAAAAACAGAGATAGAAAGAGATGAGATAGAAATGACAGATGGAAAGACAGAACAACAGACAGAATAAAAAAAAATTAATTATTGACAGACACATCGTGATAGACCGAATAACAAACGGAATGATATACAGAGCGAAAGATAGAATGACAGATATACATTATAGACTTAAATACCTTGAGAATGTTGGTCCATAGGACTGGGTGGAGGTCCCATACCGCTGTGCCCACCCTGCCTCATGCCCATTCCTTTCATCTGACCATAGCGCTGGTCTTCAGGAATGCCCTTCTCATGCATGCCCTCCATGGGCTTCAGAATTACACAAAATACGAAATGACTCAAAGATAATGACTGAACAGCAGAAATGAAATGAAATCAGCACTAAACTAACAGATGTACACTACACTGTAAAACCCAACTGTCAACTTTATCAAATGAAATGAGTGTAGTTAACTCAAAATTAACTGAAAGTTAATTCTACTCATTTGAAAAGAGTTTTGAACTCAGTGTTGAATGTAATGAGTTAATTAAATACCTCATTACTTCAATTTAAATGGAGTAAGTTCACAGTACTCATATAGATTCGTTTTTTAATGTAAATGGTTTTTAGCAATTGGTTTCCTCAAATGGTTTGAGTTGCCTTAAGAATAGTTATCATTAAATTTTTTTTATGTATTAATAATCAAACTTTGTATACAATTGTGTATTGATAAAAGCCATCAATACCTTGTGCATCTGGTGCATGTTGTCCTGCGGGTAACCTGAGGGGCCCTGTGGAGGTAGAGGGTGTCCCGAAGAGGGGGGCCCAGGGCTGGGGCCCATCATGCCATGGGCAGAGCCAGGTGAGGGTCCAGGACTAGGCCCTAACATGGCCCCAGGAGACGGCCCAGGGCCTGGGGAAGGTCCCGGCCGAGGGGTCCCGCCCATAGGTGGGTCAGGAGTGGACATCTCTCAGCAGAGCCAGAAGTGAGAGGCAGAAACACAGTGTTCTGGATTCTCAGAAAGCCTGGAAAAACACATTCATTTTATTCCAGAAATTAGCCATGATGAACATTTCATGAAATACATTAATTAGATGTCAAAATAAATTGTTTCTTCGATGTACGGCGATGCAGATGCGAACAATTCAGTATCGGTTCTGTAATAATCATAAATGGTTATGTACTGACGTCATTTATCGCATACGCGTTATATGGCGGTAGCTTAATATGGCAGGGGTGGCGAACAAGAGTAATTAAAACACTCTACTACTTAAAACGCAGATAACTGTGCACAATTCACAATACTGTTGAGCGCGTGACCAGTTATAGGGGTATAAGATCTCCCTTGACAACACTCAAAAAGCAAGAGAGATATTATTTACATTAGTTTATTTGCTATATGTTGTTCTGTGCATGTACTTGAGTTTTGCTTGATACATTCAAAAAGAGTGTTTCTTTAAGCAGGAAAAATTAACAGTTCATATATCTGACTGCTTATATTAAATTAAAAAATTGTATTAAAAATAATATGTAAATATATTTATAAATTATAAAATTTAATACAAGAATTGTGTTGCTAAATATCAAATTGTTTATGGAAAGCATCGTCAATGCACCATGACGCACCGAGATATTAAATTGAACTGAATCGATGGCATGATAATCGTAATCGAACCGTGAGACCAGTGTAGGTTCACACCCTAACATTAATGAATTACGTGCTCAACACAAATAGAATTATTTTAATTTAGGAATGACATGATAGAAATTTTTTTTTACCATAAGCTCATGCTTTTCATGTATATGGTGATTTAGTGTCTGCATAAAATTAATTTAATCAGTCAATAAACAGGCATAGAAAGTAGGGCTGTGTGATTTGGGGAAAATATCTAATTGCGATTTTTTCGACAGATATTGCGATTTGATTTACAACTTAATTCAAGCTTCAAGCTGATTTTAATTTAATTCAAGCTTCAGCTCAATAATCTGTGGCAAAAATTTTCCGACAGCTCTTAAAAATGACCTGTTTTTGTGCGGTGTCTGTGACTGACACCAAAATATTCCAGTATTACAAATGCTGTTTTTTTAATATTAATTTGTGCATTAATGCTTCTGAAGCAGAAGACGCCATAATCCCACTTGTCAGTACTTTCCTGTTTGTTTTCTTTTTTCATTGTGGGCGTAGTTCTGTTGCACAATTCTGATTGGGCAGAACGAAAGTGTGCTCACTCAACTGTCTAGTTATAAAGCCCCAGTCAGATCACACGATTTCGGCATGATTTCCTTGACGTAGGGTGTTGTGGTAGTCGTTACCGACAAATGTACGTCGTGACAAGATTCAATTGTTTCTTCTCGTGTAATGTGGCAAAGTTCATGACAACCGATACCATGTCTGAGATGCCTCACGACACCATCGCAGAAAGTCTAGCATGTTTAATTTTCTAAAGCATAGTAAACTGGTTCTGAAGATGGTATTCGTTATTCTTGTTTACATATAAACATATATATTTTAAATTGCAGCCTCTTGCGATTAACTAATCGCAAGGTTTCAAATTGCAATTGTAATTCGATTTCGATTAAATCGCACAGCCCTAATGAAAAGTATATTAATGCAATTAAAGTGCCAACTTCAATGTAAGGTGATGTAAAATTTAAACAAAATACATAAACTCTCTTATTTATTAAAATGTGTTTAAAAAAAGTCAGAGGCTGTGGCTAAATTCTTTCATTTTATATCATTAACAATTTTCTGCTGACAAATGCATAAAACCTGGAGAGACTAGAGGGCTTGCAAATCTGCTAGCCTGACATCACAGAGGTTATTATGTTTTCCAGTCAAGCTACCAAAAATGCATCCACCCTACCTGTCAGGCTATCTTAACAGGAGAAAAAAACATAACCTATTTCAATACTTCAATTCTTTCACAAATTGGCTAATTATGCTGAACGTAATTTTTATGCAACGAGGAGCCACTACCAATAAAAGTCAGAATTTTAATTTGCACTAACTGATTTTGTCAAAATAACCGGTACTTTGGTGCAAAGTTGATTTAAAAAAAATGTAAATAAAGGTAGACCTACCAGATTTTTACATGTGGTCTGCAACTGTAATGCAGTCAAGACCTGTCTGGACCTACCATAGAATATATGAAAATAATGCAGTGTTGCCAACTATTTTCGATGAAAAGGTGCTAAAAATGATTTTTAAAAATTCTATTTTGGAACAGTAAACGTATCAGGCTAATTGAATTATTGACTTCTGCTGTCTTTATTTGATTCAAAAACAGATTTTTTTTTTTACAATTTAAAACAGCATCTTTTCTGCTGGAGACACTGTTGTTGACTTTTGCGAGCCCTATGAAGCAAGGTATCAAAATTTCAAATCAACAATTAACTAATATTTTAAGGCTGCACTTTCATCCTTAGTGTATTTTAATGTCATCAACTAATTCTTGATCTGAATTTATTTAATTTTCTAAATAACCATGGAAGAATACAAATTAAACAGGACATATGCTAATATACAGTAATAAATATGTATTATACTTGGATGCTTAAAAACATTTCATCTTTAACCCATATAGCGACCACCACCATGACAAAAACAGCACTAATTTAACATCTGAGAATCTGATCTCAACCTAATGGCCTGAAAGCTCATTTTCTGTTCATCTGTAAAAAAAATAATAATATTATAGCAGCATCTGAATGAAGCCAGTTATAGCTACAATAGCAAAGAACTTGAAATAGGGCACGAGTTTGGGTTAATTAATTTGTGCTCTAATGCGTGTCAGTGAATACATTAAATGGTTTGATGAAGACCACAAGGGGCTTTCTTCCAAAATGTATATCCAGGTAGCTTCTTTGATATAAAATAACATCATTTATATAATATAATTAAAAGCAAGCAGACATTTAGTAGCACTCATAAAGCAAGAAATCACTCAAGAGCTTTTAAAAATACACTTGGCATTTTTAACATGAAGCTTGCTGGTATCCTGTTTTCTTTGCTTGTTGGATGTCAACATTAGTGTCACTTAAAAAAATTGACCTTGTCTTAATATTAAAACAAAAACATGAAGATACAAATGTTACATTTTTAAATTTTAAAACAAACAAAACACAATTACAGCATGAAAACCTATCTGTTTGATATCCAAGAATCAAAATTAGGAAAGAAGCAGCAGAAAAGCATTTAATAATGCTGAAGAACAGTTTTTATTGTGACTCCAATAAGGTCAAGCTCAATGAACTGCATTTTTTATATCTACCCAATAACATTGGAAATATTCAGATGTTTTGTAACGTTAGCCATTAAAAAGGATATAAACACTGACACAAATAAACTGACTGTGAGAAATGATCACTAGACCAAAGGATGTGACAAGTGGGCTACATACAATTAAGACAATGCCAAATTACCTGACAGCTGTTTTCCAACCAAGTGTCACAAACATATGCGATATTTAATTCACTACAGATCTGAAAGTAAACTCTGACTTCTAATTAACACAAAATCAAGTAAATGAGGTCATTACTGTATAAAAACCTTAAAAGCCGGTTAATGACCCTTTCGTGAGTTTAATTCGAGTTAATGTGATGTTTACAAAAAACACCATATATACAAAAACATGTATTCAAAAAACAAGTGTAAAAAATTGTAAAACAAAAAAATAAGCAGTAAAAAGCGAAAACGACACATTTTAATTCTCCTCAAGGCTAACGTGAATTAGCACCAAGCTAACACCGAACAGCTAAACATTAGCCAACAATAACCCATTAACTCCATTAGTGTTTCTTCTCTGCAGCATCAAGACACACATTAGAAGCAAGCAAGCTGTGAAATGTAAACAAAAATGGGGTGAAGTGGGAATTATTTTGTGTTTTTAAAAGACGTGACCCAACTAACGTTACGGAGCAAGATTACAGCTCTGCTTCATTAAAACCAAAGACACAACGTTGAAACAAAACGACTTGTAGACGGAAAATATTTCGGATGTTTTTTTATGAAACAGTGTACGGTTGCCAGACAGTTTACCCATCATTTAAGCCAATTAAAAACGATTTTAAAACTATAAATGAACCCGAATAGAAAAGACAAAGAAAAGCAAAGGAACTGGGTTGTGTGTTTGTGTGATTACAGTCGGCCATGCTGTGCTTCCCCATATCCGTGTGTGCTTTCAAACCGAAATAATTCGACTTTAAAAATCACGAGTACAGAGGTGTACATACGGCGAGCATCTTTTTTTAAATGATTGATCCAACCCGCCTTCCGTACGTTTGACCCCGCTCGAGTTGCATCCCAAAAGTTCTTCATTCATTCAAGCTCTGCGGTGGCTCTGTAATGTCGGACCGACTCGAGCACCGCGAACCGGCGAAATAAACAACTTGTTCGCGTCCGATAAATGTTACTGACGGTCTCCGTTTAAAAGTCCGCAGTGACGTCATGTGATTTACAAACATTGTGCCGTGCTTAGAGCGTGACTTACAGTGTATATCGGCGCCGGTCTCTTCCCCGTTCTCTTCGGCAAATGTAGAAACAAAGGGCAGCTTCAGCGAGTTCCTTTTCCCTCTCACTTCCCCCTCCCGTCTGCTCTGATTGTATCTGTAGAGCCGCCTGTTCGCCTCGGTCTGCGGCTCGCGAGCGCCCCCTACATCCGCGACCTCAATGGGGGATGGGTGCTGCAAAAACCTATATATATATATATATATATACAGTTGAAGTCAGAATTATTAGCCCCCCTGAATTATGAGCCCCTATGTTTATTTTTTTTCCCCAATTTCTGTTTAACAGAGAGATGATTTTTTTCAACACATTTCTAAACATAATAGTTTTAATAACTCATTTCTAATAACTGATTTCTTTTATCTTTGCCATGATGACAGTAAATAATATTTGACTAGATATTTTTCAAGACACTTCTATACAGCTTAAAGTGACATTTAAAGGCTTAACTAGGTTAATTAGGTCATTATTTTATTGTATAAGTTATTGTATAATGATGGTTTGTTCTGTAGACTATCGAAAAAAAAACTGCTTAAAGGGGCTAATAATGTTGACCTTAAAATGGTGTTTAAAATTTTAAAAACTGCTTTTATTCTAACCAAAATAAAACAAATAAGACTTCTCCAGAAGAAAAAACATATGAAGAGTTCAGATGCAAATACCTCTAAATGCCATCTGAAATATTTTCCTAAAATGAGCATTTTTCTCAGCCTCCTGTTTATGTTAAGTTATTTCACTTTAAAGGCAATGAAAAGAACTTATTCATCATTATAAATGTAAAATTTCTGAGCCTACACACAAGAGTTGGAGAAAAATGCAAATTTTGAAAAAAAATATCAAGCGTCATTTAGAGGTTTTTGCATCTAAACTCTTCATATTTTTAGACATACTGTGGGAATTCCCTTGCTCTGTTAAACATCATTTGGGAAATATATAAAAAAAGAAAATAAAATTTAGAGGGGAGCTAATAATTCTGACTTCAACTGTATGACCAGATAATAGCTGAACAAGTCCACTAGGAATTGCATAAAATACTATTGCAAATTCTTTAGCAGTTATGGGGATCTTGTAATAATTGAGAAATTCACAATAATTAAATAGTTGTCCATTACTCACTATTGTACCAATGTCCATAAAATAAGGATTTATTTTTTTAAAGATTATACATTTGTTGTTTTATATAACTGATTTATGTGGAGAAAATTTATGCTTATAAATAAACATCCATAGTAAACAGATGTTTATGAAAAGAGGAGATTTTTATCGGGACCTTGTTAATATCAAAATTACACCTCAAAAAAATTCTAAACCCCCCACTTGGTCAAAAACTAATTCAAGGATCATTTAGTGATTTAGATGATAAGGAACATTGAGACCACCATCTTCAACTGGATTGCACAAAACTGTCTTTTTTAAATAATGTGGTCTGTTCCTCCATATAAAATTGAACAAAAATGTATCCACCTCTTTTATGACTGATTGTGGAACATCTAATGCAAGAGCCGTATATACTAAACTTGACAAACCTTCAGTTTTGTCTAATAATATTCTTCCTTTAATTGACAAATCTCTTATTAACTATAAGTTTAATTTTTGTTTAATTTTCTTAATAATTTCTTAATTAAAATTCAGATTACTTCTCTCCTTTTGATCTTTACAAATTTTTATACCCAAATGTTCTACCATCTCCTTTATTGGAACACCATATATATTACTATCATTGCATAATTTTAGAGGGAACAACACACATTTTTAAATATTTAAACATAAACCAGATACAGAAGAAAAATGATTTAGGCAATCAATAGCATTTTTAATTTCAATTTCATTGTTTAGAAAAATGGCAGTGTCGTCTGAAAAGGCACTAAGCTCTGCCCGAAGAGTTGTTAAATGTCGCTAAATTATGTCATACGTCAATTTGCATATTGTTGACGTCATCACGTCCAACCGTTTCTGTTTGCTTAACAGCTTATGGTTAATAAATAAAGTATTTATATTTGCACCACGCTTTATGTGTGCATGTCAATTTAACTAAATTTATTGCTGTTTGCATACAGTATATAAGTACAGATATGTAGTGAACTTGCAGTAATCTCTCAGACGTAATAAACTCAGACAAATTCCGAAACTGTCACTAAAATATCTGTGATTGTGAACAAGAAAAGATTCAACGGTCAAATTAAATTGTTAAATTTAAAACAAAGGAGAAGCAGATCGGTTTGACTGTACAAGGTAAATACCTCAGACTCGCGGTGCTAAATCATTTGCCGTCAATCGAACGGACACATGAGAGTCTATAAAACTCTCCTGTATTTTACAGTTCTATCCCGCTGTCATCGCGTAAAGATATTTTCCCGTAATTCTCTTGTATTTTTAATCTTTTTATGAAGGGTGGCAATAAACATTAAAGGACCGATCCTCCCTATACACAACCCATACCGCCGAACCACCAGGGGACACCCCTTGCTCTTAAATGTGAATCTGTTCTGTGCTTTCGTTTTATTTAGGTATGAAAACACTTTGAATTAAATATAAAAACGGAGGGATTCCCTTCCATTCCATTACAGGTGCCGTTGCCTCTCCTATGCAATCCTCAAAATCATGTAGCGTGCGTGACTGTCAGCTGACGAGTTCCATAGTAATAAATAGAGCCGTTTCCCAAACGGATTCTGTACATGCGATTTGAAGCGGAGCGAAAGTTTAGGGTCTGAATAATCACTAAATATACTTTCAAAGTCGCTATGTTGTCAAAACTGTATGCCTTGAAAGAACCATCCTTTTACCAGGCTGGCTACGGGCCTGTATAATGGAAAGCCTGTCAAAATGGAAGCCTGTTTTGCTTTAGAATAAAAATAACTAAATCAAAAATGATAGTAATTTGTCTTATTATTTACTTCGAAGCATGAAAATGCGTTTACAGACTGCACTCCATTACTACTTGTGACTAATTTATAATCACTGCAAAACTAATGGAAAATTCACTTCACAATAAATGTACAGGTATGATGGCCACAAAAAAAGAAACATATTTACATATATACAATTTTTTATTATGTACAAAAAAACTTTTATTCTTTACATTCAAATCTGTATCTACCAGAGGTAAAAAAAATTACATTTGTATGTGCAATGTTTTAAATCTTAAATTATTTTAGGGATACTCTTTTCCAGGGTTTAATGTGCAGAGGCGAAGCTGAAATCTAGCTTAAAATCCCTCAAAAGTGTGTAAAAAAAAAAACTCTGGCCTGCCCAATACTGGTTTGACCAATGGCATGAGATTCATTTATTCATTCATTCATTTTCCTTCAGCCTAGTCACTTATTTATCAGTGGTTGCCACAGCAGAATAAACCGCTAACTATTCCGGCATATAGTTTACCCAGCGGATGCCCCGCAGCTGCAACAAAGTACTTGGAAACACTCACACACTCTCACATTGCAGGACTGTGAAGGGAACTGGAGCACCAGGAGGAAACCCATGCGAACATGGGGAAAACATGCAAATTCCACACAGAAATGCCAACTGACCCAGCCGGGACTCAAACCAGCGACCTTCTTGCTGTGAGGCGACAGTGCTAACCACTGAGCCACCATGGCGCCGGTGTGAGTTTCAGCCATGTTTTTAGGCAACCAATGGCAAAACTGGAGAGTACACTGGAAACCTGTTGGAAAACAGTCATTATAGCACAAAATAACAAAAATGACACATCAGCTTTAAATGTTACTGCTTGTCTGAAAGACTAAAGTTGAAAATCTGTGCATAGTCTCAAAAACACATATGGCAAATCCTAAATAATGCACCACTTAAAGGGATAGTTCACCCAAAAATCTTTAAAAATTTCTGCCATCATTTATACACCCCCTACAGTTGTTCATTCGAGTTTATGTTAACCACAAAAGAAGGTATTTTGAAAAATGTTGGAAACTAGTAGCCAGTATGGAAGTCAATAGCTACCAATTTCAAACTTCTTCAAAATTCTTCTTTTGTGTCCAACATAAAAAAAAGCTTTAAAGGGGTGGTCCAGAGTGTATTTTTAAGCCTTGGTTGTGTTTATAAGATGCAAAGCAATGTGTGCTGATGCTTTACTTGTAGAGAATCACGTTATTGTTTCATATATCTTACTTTGATTATATACAGTTACTCAGCTAACATGAAAACGACTGTCATATTTCCTAGTTCCTCCGAAAGGCCTGCTCTCAAGAGGCTCTGATTGGTCAGCTAACATAATGTGCTGTGATTCGGGGATTGGCTCCACGTCACCAGAAAAAAAAAAGCATCACGCCCCTACAAGCACTCACTTTCGCACTGTGTAAGTACGGTCAGTCAGAGTAGCTGTATCAATTTGTGCCTGAATCAGACAGAAAATAAAGAGCACACAGCTGAACCTCACGCCTGCTCTCTAAAATAAAATCTGACAAGTGTCTTTCACATATATTCGGAATAAGCATGTGTAAGTAATAAGAAACATTCACATATCTTTTGCGAGTTTGTTATCTGAGATGTAGAACGCACGGAAGCATCCGCATAGAGACACTGCAGCGCTGGTGAAGATTGTGGCTGTTTACAGGGGTTTGATGGATAAATATGAATTTGTAGCTAAATTGTTAACTGTGCCAAACAGCATTTCCCCTTGTTTACGTCCTTGCTACAACATACTGTTAACGCTAAACACTATGCATGTAATAGATCAATTTTAACAAAATAAAAATACTTACAGGTTGTGGCTCACAATCCACAGCTTCATCTATTATTGTTGGAGCTGCTCCTTCTTTGAGGAGTTTTTAGCCGAATCCAGCACTGAACTGGGAGAGATTCTGGAAGATGTCCTTTGTCAAATGCTAGCTATATCTTTATTTATAACTCTCTGTAACATAATTAAAATTAAACTGTAAGCACTTCTCTCTTTGTGTAGTGTCCTTTGGAAGCCCAAATACAGAAACAGAACAACATTACAGTGCCCTTTGCTGCGACGGGTGTATGTTGTAGTGAACGCACGTAACCTGAAGCGTTTGTTATCTCACCGTTTGTTTGTGATCTTTGTAGTCCCCAAACTTTGTTCGCTGTAGGCTTTGCTAAGCTAACTCTGTAAAAGCCAATGTCTCACTTTGCACTGAACTTTGAGCGCATTACATTCAGAGATGTTGTTTATGCTCACACAGCTACATTACACATCAACTAAAGTTTAAAATATGATATTGTAGTGGACCACCCCTTTAAAACTACTTCAGGTGACTTTCCTTTTATTGCAATGTTGAAAGAGCTGGCTTTTCAGTAAAACAATCACTTGTTTTATTTAAAGAGCAAAATTTTAATTGACTCTATTTAAAGGGTTTCCACACCTTTACAAGTAACAAAAGAAGATATTTTGAAAATAAACCAGTAACCATTGACTTCCACAGTAGAAAAAAAAAAATACTATAGAAGTTACCGGTTTCCATAATTTTTCAAAATATCTTCTATTGTGTTCAAGATCTCAAACAGGTTTGGAAATTTTCAAAACAGAATTTTCAGTTTTGTGTGAACTATCCCTTTAAGACACCACAGTACAGAGCAGATATCCTGAGGTATGAGACGTCAAGAGTCAAATGGCCTCAATAGACGGCATAAAATGCCTTTCATAGTCCGAGACACAATTCCCCCACTCTTCATCAGACACACCACCCTCCTCCTCTTCGTCAGTATCCACCATCTCACTGTAGTCAGGGTTTGTGTTTCCCTTGTTTGATTCGTTAGGGTCTTTCAACCACTTTTCTCCACCTTCAATCGTTCTGTCCAGTTGATTATCATTCTCCGGTTCAGTCTCTAAAGGAGGAGTCGGAGTGTTGAGATGCTGGTTCTCCATGATCTCCAGCTCTGAGATCTTCAGATTGATTTCGGACGGAGAACGGACCAGTGGCCACACATACTGGAATATGATACAAATAAATACAGTTAGGTCCATAAATATTTGGTCATCGACACAGTTCTAACATTTTTGGCTCTATACACCAACACAATGGATCTGAAATTAAATGAACAATGTGATTTTACTGCAAACTGTCAGCTTTATTTTGAGGGTGTTTACATCCAAATCAGGTGAACGGTGTAGGAATTACAACAGTTTGCATATGTGCCTCCCACTTGTTAAGGGTCCAAAAGTAATGGGACAGAATAAGGATCATAAATCAAACTTTCACTTTTTTATACTTGGTTGCAAATCCTTTGCAGACAATTACAGCCTGAAGTCTGAAACACATAGACATTACCAGACGTTGGGTTTCATTCCTGGTGATGCTCTGCCAGGCCTCTACAGCAAATGTCTTCAGTTCCTGCTTGTTCTTGGGGCATTTTCCCTTCAGTTTTGTCTTTAGCAAGTGAAATGCATGTTCAATCAGATTCAGATCAGGTGATTGACTTGGCCATTGCATAACATCCCACGTCTTTCCCTTCAAAAACTCTTTGGTTGCTTTTGCAGTGTGCTTTGGGTCATTCTCCATCTGCACTGTGAAGCACCGTCCAATAAGTTCTTTGTATTTGGCTTAATATGAGCAGAAAATATTGCCTGAAACACTTCAGAATTCATCCTGCTGCTTTTGTCAGCAGTCACATCATCAATAAATACAAGAGAACCAGCTCCATTGACAGCCATACATGGCCACCCTATGTCATGAGCAGTTCCTTTCCTTCCCTCTAAACTCTTCCCATCACTCTGGAACAAGTTGATCTTGATCTGTCCATAGGATGTTGTTCCAGCACTGTGAAGGCTTTTTTAGAACTCTAATCTGGCCTTCCTGTTATTGAGGCTCACCAATGGTTTACACCTTGTGGTGAACCCCCTGTATTCACTCTGGTGTTGACTTTTCTTGATTGTTGACTTTGACACATACACCTACCTCCTGAAGAGTGTTCTTGATCTGGCCGATTGTTGTAAAGGGTGTTTTCCTCACCAGGGAAAGAATTATTTGATGGTCCACCACAGTTGTTTCTGTGGTCTTCCGGGTCTTTTAGTGTTGCTAAGCTCACTGGGGCATTCTTTATTTAAGAATGTTCCAAACAGTTGTTCTGGCCACGCCAAATGTTTTTGCTATCTCTTTGATGGGTTTGATTCATTTTTCCAGCCTAATGATGGCCTGCTTGACTGATAGTGACAGCTCTTTGGATCTCATCTTGAGAGTTGACAGTAACAGATTGCAAATGCAAACAGCACACTTGAAACGAACTCTGGACCTTTTATCTGCTCATTGTATTTGGGATAATGAGAAATAACACACACCTGGCCATAAAACAGCTTAGAAGCCAATTGTCCAATTAACTTTTGGACCCTTAACAAGTGGGAGGCAAATATGCAAACTGTTGTAATTCCAACAGCGTTCATCTGTTTTGGATGTAAATACCCTCAAATTAAAGCTGAAAGCCTGCAGTTAAAGCATTCGTTTCATTTCAAATCCATTGTGTTGGTGTATAGAGCCAAAAGTGTTGGAATTGTGTCGATGTCCAAATATTTATGGACCTAACTGTATGTTACCATTTAATGTGTTTAAATATGTCATAGTTTAAATATGTTACCATTAAAATATTTTATAATGTGACAGTATCTATGTTTCCATCCACCTATTTTTAATGCACATTTAGGAATAATCGAAAAAACAAACGCCTAATGGAAATGCCAATATGCATTTATTCATAGATATTAAATATGTGCATAAAAAAACCTATGCGGACAATTACGTAGGATAATTTTATATCCAAAATTTGTGACTAAACAACCATGCAAACATGAAGTTCCAGCAAGCACATCAAAACAAAAGTCATGGGACTAAAGAAAAAAGGTCCAGTGTCTTCTCCTGCAGCAGCAAATTCCTTTTTTTCTTTTGATATTTGCCGCCATTTTATCAGGAAGTGACGATTTAGTTGTTTTTGACTTTGTTTTGGATGGAAGCGGTGCTTTATTCACGAATGTTTTATGTGATATTCCAGTTTTGCGAAGTCCAATTCGCATCATTGGATGGAAACACAGCTAATCTCTTTCATTTATAACACAACAAAGTAGATTCTCACCTGCAAGTTCATGTGTTTAAATGATTTGCTGTTAATTGGATCTGGAATCTTCTCAAAGCAGTGACAGTAAAATGACCTGTGGGTGAACAGCAGAAATAAATTTACCATAACATTATTTACTAGGTAAAATCAAGGTTTGCACGCAGCTCTTATTCTTCATTCATTTATTTTCCTTCAGCTTAGTCCTTTATTTATCAGGGGTTGCCACAGCAGAATGAACCGCCAACTTATCCAGCATATGTTTTACACAGCTGATGCTCTTCCAGCCACAACCCAGTACTGGGAAACACTCATACACTCCACATTCAGACTCATCCACTACGGCCAATTTAGCTTATTCAATTCACCAACAGCATACGTCTTTAGACTGTGGGCGAAACCAGAGCACCCAAAGGAAATCCACACGAACACGGGGAAAACATGCAAACTTTACACAGTAACACCAACTGTCCCATGATAAACATCATAAATTTGTGTTGTTTACAATGCCAGTGATATGAAATGCTGAATAGCAGTGAAATGTAAAGAAAATCATATATATGATTTATGATTTTCATATACCATTTATGTTGCTGTATGATTTTTAACAGTGATTAGAACATTTTTCCATGGACACAATAAACAAGACATAGTTCAATTTTGAATTATACAATTTACTTTTTTTGATTGGTTATAATAAGAGATATATTAAATTCTGTCATCATTTGCTTACTCTTGACTTGTCCAGTTCTTTCTTCTGCTGAACAAAAAAAGAAGATACTTTGAAGAATGTTGAAAACTTATAACCACTGATTTGTTATTTCTACTATTTGTTTTTTTTTTATAAATTTAAATTTCCAACATTCTTCATAATGTCTTTTTTTGTATTCGACAGAACAAAAAGACTCAAATTTGTATAGAACAGGTCAAGTGTGAGTAATTAATTTAAGAAATTTCATTTTTGGAAGAACTATCCCTTTAAAATAATATATTCATTCATTCATTTTCTTTTTGGCTTAGTCCCTTTAATAATCTGGGGTCGCCACAGCTGAATGAACCGCCAAATTATCCAGCACATGTTTTACGCAGCGGATGCCATTCCAGCTGCAACCCATCAGTGGGAAACATCCACACACACTCATTCACACTCATACACTACGGACAATTTAGCCTACCTAATTCACCTATAGCGCATGTCTTTGGACTTGTGGGGGAAACAGGAGCACCCGGAGGAAACCCACGTGAACACCGGGAGAACATGCAAACCCCACACAGAGACGCCAACTGACCCAGCCAAGGCTCGAACCAGCGACCTTGCTGTGCTACCCACTGCGCCACCGTGCAGCCCAAATATTATTTTGTTGCAACTTATTAATAGACAGCTAGTTCAACATTTCTTGTTCTCATTTATTTTAATTGGATGTACTATAATAACAAAAACTAAAATAAATGTAGTGTACATATTCTTTAAACACAAAGAAAAATAAAATAGCAAGGTCAAAATCAGCAAAAGTACAATAAAAACAAACAAAAAAGAAATTAAAATAGAAAACAGCCAATTCAAAACTATATGAATATAACTCTACATATGTACATTATGTTATTCCTTTTTAACAATACCTGGCAATCCTTTTCTGTGCTATTGACAACACTCCAGCACTGTTAAAAAAAGTTAACTTAACCTAAAATTATCAGGCTGCAGAGCTTTTTTTTTTCGTTTTAGCATCAAGTGCTGTATTTGAGTTAAAAGTTGTTTGACAAAAAAAAAGTCATTTGAAGGGTATTTAAAGTTGACAAAAAGCAAGTTGCCTTACAATTTTAAGTTGAGTTTTTTTTTACAGTTAGCACTGAGCACTTCATTTGAAGAATTTCTAGAAACCAGCCAAACTTTTTTTGGATCCACATTTAATGTCAATGCATAAAAGGGAACTACTGCTGTGGAATTAAGCTCTATACAAACAGAGAATTTGCCAGGCTCGCTATTTGTAAAGTGCAATCCATATACTTTTATCCATAATGACCTTATTCTGCAATGTGGAAGTGCAATAATTTTTGGGATTGTTTTAGAACGTCCGATTCAGTCGCCTATGGGAGAAAATACTAGGAATAATAAACAGAAAGCTGTCAAACTTGCTCTACAAACAACTGTGTTCATAACTATACCTCAATAGTAGATTAATAGATTATAATCAATAGATTATATTATTATACATCTATAAATAGAAATTATCAGTTTGTAACATCAAGCAGGATAACGAGCGGTTTTTAAAGTTTAACAAATCAATGGAAGTGAATGAGACTGGAAATCTCGAGCCAAAAATATTCCAATAGCTGCGCCCGCTCGTACATGAAGAATAAGGTCAATAGTGTGCGATGAAATTATGATGAAGGGCGATACTTACAACTTAAACATTAAAATCAGGCCAATCACCAGCATGACTGTCAGTGTGGTCCCCACATATATAACAACATCTGGGAGATGAGATGAGATGATGACAGAAATGATTACATCACGATAGTTCACATCATGAAGCACAATTTTTGAACTCAGCTTCATACTGCATGCTATGGTTTTACAGGATGCATGCAATGTAAAGCCCCAATGACCAAAGAAATAGCTTGACTTGCTCATTCTTACTAGTTTTGTCACTGGTAGAGAAGGTGGTGAATCTCCTGGGGCCTTCACCAGCCTCGCTCACAGCGCTCACCCAGGCCTGATACTGCCGGGACGGCTGCAGATCTGACAGGAGTACACTTGTCCTGGTACTGCTCAGGTTAAACATTAAAGCTAGAAAGTCCAAAAAGACAAAGATATTTATTTACATCATACATCCGAATACGCATCCGAATACACATCCTTCCATTCAATAATACTGTGGGGAAAAATATCTGTGTGTGAACAGTATTTGTGAATTCACAGTAGTTCTGGTCATGTTTTATTTTTGTCTCCTGTTATAGGTATGGTAGTCGACATTTGGATCAAATGGATCAAAAGCTTTCATCAATGTTGATGACGCCAGGCCCATAGATTGGATGAATGGATAAAAAAAAAATGGTAAAACTCATAACGGAGTTGTAAAGTCAGGGTATATGCAGGAATCCTAAAGGTAATTTCAATACCTTTTGAAGACTTTTTAAAGACCTTCTCAGAATATTTAAAGACCTCATCGCCACTTCAAGTTCTAATCAGTATCAAACCATTAACTTAAACAGTTGTTAATAAACGGTTGTAGTTAAATAAATCAATGGAGCAAAACCATGCAACAGAACTCAGATAAGCTCGGAAGAAACAAAGCTTGAATAAGAATACGCGGTGACAGGCTTCAGCCACTGTTTAAACTCGTCTTTCTCCAACCAGGAGTACACAAACTTACATTTTCCCATTTTGCTCTATGGTTTCGCTACATGTGGAGAGCGTCACATCACCTTCCCGCGTTTGTTGCAAATTACATGACATCACTCAGATGTAGGAGCTTGGCCTGACGCTCCCGGCCCGAACCAATGGCGTGGATCGAGCATGCCGTTGTTAATATTAGTAGGAAAATAAATATATTTATGCTTTTTTGGAGTCAAACAATTTGGACAAAACTTAAACAAAAGTTAAGACCTTGTAAAAACACGATTAAGACTTTTTGATACTTTTTAAGGGCCTTAATTTTTTCATAACTGATTTATCAACTCTTAATACTTTTTAAGACCCCACGGACACTCTGACAATGAACCAACACTGTAAATAAATATCCTTAAATTAGCTGTTTTTGGTATTTTGTGATCCATGTTTGTATTTTTCCTCCATTTATTTATGCTTTTGAATTGCATTACGGGACATAATTTTTTCTTCCAACAACTTTTAACCTTGAAAAATTCCAAAAAGTGACTTTTATTAACATTTTTAATGGTTTAAAGAGATATATTGCCTGGTTGGTGTTGTACATTACGGTACAAAAACCTTGTAATAAACTGCCAGTACATTTTCTGTTCTACAGACTTATTTATCTCTATATTATTTCTTACACATTATATTATTTCAAACTATTAAAATGTCAATAAAAGTGACTTTGTTAAACTGTAGAGTTAAATTTTCAACATTAAAAGTCGACAGAGCAGAAATCAAGGTCCCATAATGCAATGCACAACCGTAAATAAACACTTATGAATTACAAAATGTGAAAACTGTTAATTAACAGATATTCTTTTACAGCGCATTTCCAAAAAAAGTGTTTTGCTTTAATATGGAAAACATACCATTTATCACGTCGCGGCATCATGTCACATGTTGTTAAAATATGGCTTAACAATTTGAATCCCTATTACAGAACAAAGCAAATGATCTACAGGTGTGAAATGACTTTACGGGTGGTATCATACTTTACCTGTCTCGTTGATGCCCACCAAGTAACGCAGGATGACACCATTGCTCTCATGCACTGGGATGGGGTTCCATGTCAGAGTCACAGACGAGTGAGAAATGTCCGTCACTTGGATAACTGAAACTTTAGGAGGAACTGCGAGGTGGAGAAGATATAAGCATTGACTTTAGATGGTTAACAAATCTGATTATCTGATCTTGCATTTATTAACCAATACTTTATAGCCCAAATCTAGCTAAAAAGTATAAAAATAAATGTTCCGAATGACACTTTTTTTATATTTTTTTAAGTCAATATTATTAAAAGAGTCTTCACAAAATCTGATGACAGTTTTACAGTTATCACAAATCAATTTTTTTTGTAATATTTTCTTCAACAATTCATTTACATTTGTAACACTATACTTTGTTATCCCATCACAAAAAGAAACAAACAACAACAACAACAAAACATTGCTATGTCAGCAAGAAAGAGATGGTCTCTTCATACAAAAATAAGAAATTGGTCATTTTCAGCATTCCTGAAGTTATAGGCACTGTATTTTTATTTTGTTCCTATTACTGATCTACAACGTCCTTTAAAGGGATATTACGCCAAAAATTGCAAATACTGTCATCATTTACTCTCCCTTCACTTGGCCTGAACCTGCTGCACTTTTTTTTATTCTGTTAAACACAAAAGAAGATATTTTGAAAAACGATGAAAACTGGTAACCATTGACTTTTTATAGTATTTGTTATTCCTACTATGGATGTCAATGATTACTATTTTTCAACATACTTCAATAGATCTTCTTTTTGAGTTCAATCTCTCATTCAATTACCTTCAGCTCATTACCTGCTTTTTCATTAAAATAATTTTTTTAAATTTGTCATTTTTGGGTGAACTATCCCTTTAAAGATAAGTAAAGAAAGCAGTTTTGAGGTTTTCCAACTTCCTTATTCAAACTGTTAGTGTACTTTGTAATTATCTTTTCATCAGATGTGAAGAAAAGTGACAGAATCAGAATCAGTTTTATTGCCAAGTGTGCTTCACACACACAAAGAATTTGTTTTGGCAACAGAAGCTTTCAGTGTACATAAAGTGACAACACAAAATTAAATATGAGAAAAGAAAAAGGCAATAAACATTAAACAGAGAGATGCATTTAGTCAAAAAGATCTGGATGTTGAGTTGCATGTACAGATTTGTTGTAAATATACAGGTTATAAGGTGCTGTGTACAAGTGCGTATGAGAAAGTATTGCTCGTTTATTGCACAGTAGGAGAATATTTAACTGTTCATGAGGTAGATGGCCTGAGGAAAGAAACTTTTCCTGTGTCTGGCTGTTTTGTGCTTGTGCTCTGTAGCGCCGACCAGACGGTAACAGTTCGAACAGGTAGTGTGCTGGGTGCGAGGCGTCCAGAGTGATTTTGCGAGCCCTTTTACTCACTCTGGAAGAAAGTTTATGTACACATGCCTACATGAATAACTCAATTACAAAATCATTATTCACTTAAAACACTCTTAAAACTACCACAGATAAATATGGAAATGAATGAAAATAAAACTAAAAAATATTAAAAATTCACTTTATTTTGATGAGTCCTTGTTCCATTTACCTACTGTGGTAATTACATTAAATTTTGCATAGTAACATTCAATTTAATCAAACCCGCATTCAAACTCTCAAACCATGCAGTAAGTAAATGCAATTAATATTACTCAGTGGTTAAATGAATAGTTGCACTGTAATTATGGCACCTTAGAATAAAATAAAATTTAAAATAATTGAAAAAAACTTAAATAAAAATGACTGTTAAAAAGGGAAGTAATTATTAAATATAACGTGTATTTGATTTATCAGATCATATAAATAATAAATAATAATATATATTTTTATTGTAATACATTTATTTATTTTTAAATTCTACAGGTTTGGTGCAGCATAACGACTTTAGAAGTTAACCCAAACATGAAAACTTCCACTTCTGAGAAGCTTTTAAATGTAAAAACGGTCAAAATACTTCTACAATTTATCTTTTATAACAAAACAACTCAAATGGATTGTTCACCCAAAAATTCCAATGTACTCATCCTCAAGTTTTCCAAACCTTAATGCGTTTCTTTCTTCTGTTGAACATAAAAGAAGATATTTTGAAGAAAGCCAAAAACCTGTAACCATTCACATCCATAGTAGGAAAAACAAATACTATGCAAGTCAATGGTCACCGGTTTCCAACTTTCTTCAAAATATCTTCTTTTGTGTTCAACAGAAGAAAGCTTTGAAATAATTAAAGGGTATCTAAATGTCGAATATAAATCACTAAAGAGGTGTACCTTTAAACATACATAATGTTAATTGATCGTTAAATCACATGTTCAGGTTTTTATTTCTGGTTTTACTATATCACACAATTTGCAAATAAAACATTGTCAGCGAAGAACTGTTAAAGCACATTGTAAATCATGTAAATTGATTAATTGTATTATGTATTTTTAACATTATTAAAAATACATGTCCTACCTTTTTGATGCGTGTATGCAATTGTTGAGTTGAGGAAACTGCTGTGGTTGTTAAAGACGGCGAAGAGCGACACATTATACGCCATGTAGTCCTTAAAGTCACCTGTGGATGGAGACAAAGTCAAAACTACTGCGAGCATCAGAGGAAACAACCGCTGATCTTTCTTTGACGTACATAAACCCACCTGTGAGTGTGACAGAGCTCTGTGTTTTGTTTACTCTCAGCCAGTTCAGGCACGGAGAGTCAGGTACGACAGACACATGCTGAACTACATACTGCAGGACGTGCTCAGAGAACTCCGGCTGAACAGACCATGAGGCCACCAGCGCCTGCTTCTCACTCCTTACATTCAGATGCACCTCAGGTATAGCCTGACCTACAGGGCAAAATATGATACAATTATAATACTATTTAATAATATACTCGCATTAAAAACATTAAGCACTGTTTTATGTTTATAAAGAAATCTCGTATGCTCAATAAGGATGTGTTTGTTTGGTTAAAAGCAGAGCAAAAATGGTCATGTTGTCAAATGTTTATTTTTTATAGTTTGTTCATGTTAGTAAATGCATTAACTAACATGAACTAATACAACCTTATTGAGGGGTAATAATATTGACCTTAACAGTTTTTAATTTGATTTTATTTGTATTTTCCAGCTAAACTAAAATAACTAAGACTTTCTCCCAACAAAATAGAATCAAAAATGACTAATGATTCAATATTTAGTAATAATAATAATAATGTAAACATCAAAAATAAAGGATCATTTTGTTGTAGTGTTGTCACAATACCCTAAACTCATGTCACGATACTATACCAGCTGAAGTATCATGATACCAAGTATCGCGATACAGCAATACATAACTCAAATCTATGAAATTAAACAAATTGTCAGAAATACTAGGTTTTATATGGTATAATACTTAAATGATCAAAAATTGCTTTAGTGTTCCTGTTGCTTTTTTATCTATTGTTTATTTTTTCAGTCTTATCAGGTAAAAATCCAAAGTAATTCCAAATTTCACTTAGGCTGCATTTACACTCCATAGTTCAAGTGACTCAATTCCGATTTTTTTCTCCCATGTGGCACAGATCGGATAAGGCCCATGTACGTGTAAGCAGGAAAAAAATCATATGGATTCCGATTTACTCAAATCAGATTCAGGCCTTGTTCATATGTGGAAATTTATCCGATATGAATAGGATCTGTGCCCTCGTGTCTGCAGTGTAAGCAGGTAAATCGGATTTCACCTGTCAATGAGAGTCGTGCATCATTAAAAACCATAGCTAATGACATCAACTCTGATGCTTTCATTTCGGAACAGACCCAAACCTTAAATCTTATACATGAGGACAAAAAAGCTTTTATATTGTTATGTAGCACAAGTATTTAAGCATGTTTAATGAGAGAGAGAGAGACAGAGAGAGAGAGAGAGAGAGAGAGAGAGAGAGAGAGAGAACGCAACATCCACCACATAACCAATATAAACTAATTTAAAACTGTTGCATACATCACATGCATAAATCACGCCATGGACATGACATCAAAACACCTACTGGTTTAAAAAGGCCTAGATTAATAGAAGATGGCAAAATGAGAACTTTTCTGCCATAAACTATAGTAAAACAACTAGTCAAAAAGAATAAAAAAATAAATAAACCCTGCGAATACAATAAATAAAGTAATGGAGAAAAGAGCGCTCATTTATTATCAGCTGTTAGTCAGCGACCGCTCTTTTTTTTTTCCTGGTCATTGCGCCTTTGCCATTGCTGTGTAAATGCAGACAATCAGATACGAATCACTTTTAAAAGATGCTGTAAGCTGGTCATCAAAAAAAAAAAAAAAATCGGATACAGTCACAAAAATGGTCGAAATTGACCATCAAGATCTGCAGTGTAAATGCGGCCTTAGTGAGTTTGTGAGATTGTCATGGTTGCTGTAGCTACTAAATCATATTCAAAGGAACAGAAATTAACTGATTCAGATGTGTGTTTAAACTGAAGCATCAGAAAACGTGCAATACTATAAAAGGTGCAAATTCTAAACAGTTTTGCGGCCTTAAAGGGCTCCACAGACTGTTCAAATTAAAATAAAATGGTCTATTGTTAATTTGCCGGCACAAATGTGTGAGTGACTTTTCCATATGCAACATTAACTATTGTACAATCCCAAATCAGAAAAAGTTGAGACAGTTTGGAAAACGCAAATCAAAAAAGGAAGTAGTGATTTCCAAATTTAATTTGACTTGTATTTCATTGCAAACAATATGAACACAAAATATTTGAGGTACTTGACTGGCCTGCCTGCAGTCTCAACCTGTCTCCAACAGAGCGCAAAATGTGACAATGAAGAGCCTGTACTTTTGCCCACCTTAAGACTTGTTTGCATGAAGAATGGCACAAAAAAAATAAATAAATAAATCACACCTGAAACACTCATCACTTGGTGTCTTCAGTCCCTTAAAGTTTTTTAGGTGTTGTGAAAAGGAATGGCAACATTACTAAGTGGTAAATGCTTTAAGGGCAGATCACACCGAATGGCTTTTTGCGTTGAGAGGCGTCTTTTTTTGAATGATTTTCTAACGGCCGCGAGCGATTCCCATGCTGCTTATGCGCCCTGCCGCCTTGCGTTTTAACCGCCTGCTAAGCCTCACGTTTTTGCCCTTGCGTGCCGTGCGCTCGCAGTTGAAAAAATTTCAACTCTGCGCAGAAAAAGCGTGTTACGTCAGTCGCGTCTTTTTTCATTCTCCAATCAAATTAAAGCAGAGGTGGGGTTTGTGATGTCAAGACAACAACAGAGATATTTGAAGATGGAGAAGAGACTTGGTTGCTGTTTTGAGTTATCTGGAGCTGTATAAATCACAAATCTTGAATAATCACAATATTATTAAATATTAAAATTATATTAATATCAACAGAAACACTCTCGCACAATACCCAGCTGATTCAGTTGTTGCCTAGCAACATAAAAAAAGCACACCGCGGTTCTTTTTTTCCTGTCAACAAAAAAGGCAGTGTGGTGCGCCGTTTTTGGAGATAAAAAACCGCCTTCGGTGTGATCGGCCCCTTACTGTTCCAATTTTTGCAGGAACAGTTTATTTTGAAAAAAAATAAATAAAAAAAATCACGAGGAACACATTAAATAATATTTGTTGTATTGTCTGCAATGAAATACAAGTCAAAGTAAATTTAGAAATCTCTACTTTCTTTCTTATTAGCATTTTCTATACCGTCCAATTTTTTTCTGATTTGAGGATGTAAAACCGTTATTGACAATAAAACTTTTTACAAACTACAGTGGCACCATCAGTATTTTATAGCCATAGTATCGCCGTACTACCATAGTACCGGTAAACTATACAACCCTACTTTGTTGACTTGCCTCTCTCAGGAAATGGCATGACTGTGGGGTCGGATGTGCCCATTGAGGTGCTGGCGGACACAAAAACCCCCACAACACTGGGCTTTAGAGGGAAGTGTCTGAGCTGTGGGCAGCTGTGTTCAGTGCGACGCTGGTTTCCAGCATCTCTCTTCTGCCTCGCAACCTGCTTAATCTCAGTGCCATTTTTAAGCGTCAGTGTTACAATATAGCTTGTAACTTCCCCTCTAGCCTGAGACAATGGCATTTCCTGAGACAGGAAATAATAGACACACACATTTCAAGAGCACATTCATAATGTATTAAACCTTTTGAACGGTAGCAAAGTAAAGTAATTGTAAGTTACAGGAGCATAATCTACCTTCCAATAAACGTTACAGGAAGACTTGTCAGAATTAGGGGCGCAGTCACTCCAAACATCTAGCTGTCCAACTGGAGCTATTAAAAAACATATGAGAAGTCTTTGTCAGTCTTTAGTTTGAATTAGGGCTGCACAATATTGAAAAAATCTGACGTTGCATTTTGTAAAATTTCAGCAGATGGGTTAAATAGCTCTATTGGGTAAAAATTCAGGTGCAGAGATTAAATAATCAAATGTAAAATAGCACTGCATAGTCTTCATTGTATAAATAATTCACTCACTATTATTTTATTATTTATCAGGGGTCACCATAGCGGTGTTTAAGTCACAATTCAAGGTATTAACAAACCGTTAACTAACATTACTAGTTTAATAAACTACTAATTAGCTGTTTATTAATAGTTAGTAAGGCAGAATTTGGGTTTAGGTAGCAAATTTTATTTAGTAATGTTCAACCTAATTTGTTTGTTTAAAATCAGCCCATAAAAATAGTTTACAACCATTTACCTTAAAAATATTTAGTAAATCCAATGAATCAATTTTTTCAGTGTAGGATTAGAGACGCATAATACTTTATAACTATTAATTAACAGTTAACATCTTAATAATAGGCAGGTAATAAGTTAATAGTTGATAGCATGAATTGTGACCTAAACTAAAGTGTTACCAAAATGAGAATACAATCAGGTATAAACATAAAACAAACCCTTTTTTTAGATTTCTGTTTTGATTTACTGTTGGTCTCATGCATTCAGATGACGCAAATTTGTAGGTCAGAGTTCACCAAACGGCAACATACTACGTCACAAAAACTTGTGTATACCTGTCTGATGTATTCGCACGCATGTGAACGAAAGTGTATGGGGCAAAAGGTGCGATGTGACTGCAATTTAATTCTTCTTGGTACAACAAATGCAGATTTTTTTGGGCTTTTTAAACACAACATTAGTCAAATAAAATAAAATATTTTTGTTTTATCATAGCAGTTCATTTATCAGAAATTATATTGTTTGATACTGTTAACTTGCCTAGTAAACCTAATTATCCTAGTTAAGTCTTTAAATGAACTTTAAGCTGAATACTAGTATCTTAGTACTAGTATCTAAGAAATCAATTATTAGAAATGAGTTATTAAAACAATTATGTTTAGAAATGTGTTGAACAGAAATTGGGGAAAAAATTAATGGGGGAGATAATAATTCAGAGGACTTCAACTGTTTGCAGGTACTTTTAGCATTAGAGAATATAGACTTTACTTTACTTTAACGAAAAATGAGTGATGTCCACCGATTAAACACTGATGAAATACTGCACACTGATGAGGGAAAACCTAGACATTCACAGAGCTTTTAGAGAGATACATAAAATTGGGGATTGAAATTAAATTCAGCTGTTTTATTTTTGGGGTTTAGTGAAGGCGGCTCATTTTTGATCCAAAGGGCGAAAGGTGTATACAGAAGGGTTAAAACAAGGCTGATAATGAGATTCAAGATCATCCAAATGAGTAAATGGACAATAAATGACTGCAGTGAGGTGTGTGTGTTTTTCTGACCTGCAGGAGGCGTGCGTACTGAATACACTGAGCTCCAGTTACTCATGACTTTCTCTTCATGTCCACAGTGGCAGCGAATGCGAAAACTGTACTGCGTGAACGGCTGTGGATCCTCCAATCGAAACAGGGCCTGGCAATCATCCACCTGCACAATAATAATTGATTCTGTAGTTTACATTTATCTTTAACAAGATTTAACATATAACATGGTTAATGATGGTTTCTCTGAACTATCGCTTTAACCGGAATTGAAAAATCAAATGAGATGTAGTGAAATGCTTTTTACCACTGTCCTAGTTACACTAAAAATTCATCAATGGATTTACTACATTTTTTTTAAGGTAAGTAGTTGGAAACTATTTATATGGGCTGAATTTAAACAAACAAATTACAGTTAGTAATATTGAACTTAATTTGTTTGTTTAAACTCAGCCCATATAAACTGCTTGGAACCACTTACCTTAAAGAAAAGTAGTAAATCCAATGAATCATTGTTTTCACTATATTTATAAAGAGTATAGACATGCAGACATGTACTGTAGAAGAGATGGTATGCACTGAACAATTTTTTTATTAATAGATTATAATATATAATAAAAACATATAATATAAACATGACAAGAATACATGTTTAAATGAAAATCCCACAATCCTACAAACGTGGATCAATACTGAAACTCAGGAGAATGAGGAGTTGCACGCATGAAGACAATGACATTAGACAGTGGAAATATACACACAGATTTTGCAAATCATTTTGCTTTTGTCAATTGCTTTTACCTCAGTCCAGTCCAGCATGTGATTTTGCACATGGTATTGCACGTGACACTCATGTAAAGGGCCCATAATATCACAGTCCATGTCCCAGAAGATTTCCAATTCCAGTGGTCTAAATATGTGGGTCATATTGTATGGGGGGTCTGGCCGTCCTTAAAAAAAAAAAGAGAGAGAGAGAGAGAATAAAAGCAACGTTAAAGTTTTGCCTGACTCTGAGACTTGCATTTAAAAGGCTGTGACTGAACATGCTGATCTGATAAGGAAATTTAACTATTTAATGTTTTGTCATTTTAGTGGCTAATTCATACAAGTTCAGTCGTACGAAAATGTATGATTTTAAAAAGGAGGCGTGGCACCCAATCCCGCCCCTAAACCCAACTGGCATTAGGGGATAAGCAAATCTACCTAACTAAATTGTACGAAAGAGACGATTTCATACAAATTAGCCACCAATTAAAAAGTTAAGAATTGCTGTGACAGAGCGTTAGACTGAATGATACTGAATGATCATTTTTACAAGTTATGAAATTATTTAAATTATTGAATTAACAGTATATATTATTTACTCAGTTTAAAATATTAGTATATTATATAAATATATTCATTTATTTATTTCTGTGATGATAGCTGAACCTTCAGCTGCATTACTCCAGTCTTAAAGCGACTATTCACCCAAACATGACAATTCTTTCATCATTTAAAAAACAGTTATAGAAAGTGTCATTAAATGATGACTACTATAATTTGAGTAAACTATGCCTTTAGATGTCAAATGACCCTACAGAAATCAAGCTAATATAATGATTTGATTCTCAAGATATCTTGTTACATGCAATAGTAAACGTTTGAAGAGGATCAAAACCATTAAAGTTGGCCTAAAACTATTGAACAAAGCCCATTCGTGTATTAGGGTAATTAAAAAAAAATGTTTTTGATCCACTTCAAATTTTGACTACAGTATTTATACATAATCAACATAATAATTTACTAAAAACACTTGCACTCCTTAGTATTTTAAATGTGTTAAATACTGTTTTACTTCATTCATTCATTTTCTTTTCGGCTTAGTCACTTTGTTAATCTGGGGTCGCCACAGCAGAATGAACCGCCAACTTATCTAGCATATGTTTTATGCAGCAGATGCCCTTCCGGCTGCAACCCATCACTGGGAAACATCCCATACACACTCATTCACACACATACACTACGAACTTACCCAGTTCACCTGTACTGCATGTTTTTGGATTTGTGGGGGAAACCGGAGCACCCGGAGGAAACCAACGCAAACACAGGAAGAACACGCAAACTCCACACAGAAACGTCAACTGACCCAGCCTGTGCTCGAACCAGCGACCTTCTTCTGTGAGACGATTGTGCTACCCACTGCGTCACCATGCTTCCCACTGTTTTACTTATAATATTCATTCATTCATTTTCTTTTCGGCTTAGTCACTTTAATAATCTGGGGTCGCCACAATGGAATGAACCGCCAACTTATCCAGCATATGTTTTACGCAGCGGATGCCCTTTCAGCTGCAACCCATCACTGGGAAAAGCAAAGGACCTCAAGCCGGGAATCGAACTTGGGTCTTACTTACAATCTGTAACATTTAAATGACTAACTGTGTTAATTCATTCATTCATTCATTCATTATCCTTCGGCTCAGTCCCTTTATTAATCAGAGGTCGCCACAGTGGAATGAACCACCAACTTATCCAGCATACGTTTTACACAGCGGATGCTCTTCCAGCCGCAAGCCAGTACTGGGAAACATTGTTTTTAGTAACAATGTAAAAGCATTTACAGTCTATTCATGTTAACTGAACGTATCCTTGCTGAATAATTATTAAATATGTTAATATCGTTTCTTATTGACCCCAAATGCTGAATAATACATGAAAGAAGAGTATGGCGTTTATGTTTTTTTTAAACATTTATTGAATATAATAATCAGAACCAACCAAAAAAAAAAAATCTAACAATCGTTTACAGAAGAGCAAACATGACTTACTGATATGGCCTGTGTTGAAGACAGATTCTTCAGACCGTGCATAACCCATCACGTTTCTAGCAGTGACCCATACTGTAGTCTGAGTGCCTTTTGTGTACTTGTCACGGTTAATGATGGCACTTTCACAATCACTCTCTGCAGAATTTACATTCCTACACACAAAACAATGCTCAAATCAATGTCTTTATATAATACACAGGAAGCATTAGTGCAAAAAAAAACCTCTCACCCCTCATAATCTTGCCAATGAAAAGTGTAAACAGTTGTAACCATCGGCTCATCGGATATAGTCCAGGAGCAATAAATATCTTCCTCCACCAGGTCTTCGATAACACAATTAGGACGGGATGGGGGAGACGGTGGATCTGCAAAAGATGAAAGAATGTTCTAATGGGATGCCAACAAAAAAGGAATTAAAACTAATGAAATAAACATCAAACCAACACAATGCGCTGCAAGAGCCTCATTACTTTTAATACTGAAAAAAAAACAGGAAGTCATGTGGAGAAATCTGCAAAAGCAAGCCACCAGGGTGTTGCACACTTCCCCTTCTTGACTAATTTTGGACAGAATCTCAAAGCACATGCATTTATCAAAGAAAGTTTCCCATTGAAAAAAATAATAATAATCAAGCTCCCTTCTCAAATAAAACAAAAACAACAAAATGGCCTGCATAACTTCATGCATTGATTCTCTGGCTGAATCGAATCAACACTGTAAAACACTTTTTATGCTACCTAATTTTTTTTGTTGAATCAACTTAACTTTTCAAGTCATCTGAACTTACATCAATCAAAGTGACTACAAATATAAAGTCACACTTATATATAAGTTAAGGCTGCATGATATAAAAAATCAAAAAAAAATCGGACGTTGCGATATTTTGTTTTTCTGCGATATGTATTGCAATATGACTGCAATTTCACCAAATGGTTTATTATAGGGCTGCACAATATGTCATCTCAGCATCGATATCGCAATGTGAGAATCTGCAATAGACACATCGCAGTACGTCAAGCCGTTATTTATTTATTCATTCATTCATTTTCTTTTCAGCTTAGTCCCTTTATTAATCTGTGGTCGCCACAGCGGAATGAACCGCCAACTTATCCAGCATATGTTTTACATAGCGGATGCCCTTCCAGCTGCAAGCCATCACTGGGAAACATCCATTCACACTCATTCATACAAATACACTACGGACAATTTAGCTTGCACAATTCACCTATAACGCATGTCTTTGAATTTGTGGGGGAAACCGGAGCACCCAGAGGAAACCCACATGAACACGGGGAGAACATGCAAACTTCACACAGAAATGCCAACTGACCCAGCCGAGGCTCGAACCAGCGACCTTCTTTCTGTGAGGCAATCGTGCTACCCACTGCATGAATTGGCTATATTTATGGCAAAAAATATACTAAATATACAATATATAACATACAACCATATCAATTTCTTAACAAACATACATTGAACAAAAAACAACAACAAATAGCAACAACACTGAAGAGATTCATATACAATATTTTCATTGATTCATTAATTTTCTTTTCGGCTTAGTCCCTTTTATTAATCTGGGATTGCCACAGCGGAATGAACCGCCATACAAACATCCATACACACACTTACGCTACGGACAATTTTGCTTACCCAATTCACCTATACCACATTTTTTTTTTTTTTTGGACCTGTGGGGGTAACCGGAGCACCTGGAGGAAACCCATGCAAACACGGGGAGAACATGCAAACTCCACACAGAAATGCCAACTGACCTAGCCGAGGCTCGAACCAGCGACCTTCTTGCTGTGAGGCAATTGTGCCTACCCACTGCACCACCGTGCTGCCATATACAATCTTTTCATCAAGCAATTTAAAAAAAAATAATTTAAAGCATTTGGACACAAGAAATTACAAAGTTCTCTACTCTAACAAAGATTAAATGTGCTTAATTATACAACGAAGACTCTGTGGTGTTATTTTACAGTTGATTATTGAATTTCTCAATATTGTGTTTCATCAAAAAGCATAAAGTGCTGTTTATTTAATGTTTTACCTTTATTCTATTGTTTTCATCCGTCATTTAATTCATTTTGCGTATAATATATGCTATATATATATATATATATACATACATACATACACACACACACACACACAGTTGAGTCAGAATTATTAGCCCCCATTTATTTTTTTTTTTTAATATTTCCCAAATGATGTTTAAGGGTGCTTTCACACCAGTGAATCGATTCAGTTGTTCCGAAACAGGGATTAAAATTGTTACATTGTTGCTCTTTGTTGTTGGCGCGGTTCGCTTTCACACGGCAAAGTTTCTAAATGGACCAAAATAGCTAAAACAAGTCACGTGTGAGTAAACTCTCCTCACATTGGTCAGAGTTTCATGGTTTATTTAGCAGAGTCCCGCTCGGGGGTGGTTTGGTGGTGTTTGACAGCGTGCGCGCGACATGTCTGAAGAGCGAGGAGGGGAGGGGTGAAGAGAAGGGTGCGCGACGCATTTTGAGGACCGGGAGGAAGACGCGCGATTTCCGGGAGATTATCACTTGTTTGCGGGCATCTGGGAGTCTCTGTGCATTTGCGGGATACTCCCGGAACTTCCGGGAGACTTGGGATGTCTGGAATGACTCATATAATCTACTCATAATTCTCTCTTCATATAGCCATATGCCTATTACATATCCATAAAACACTGTGATATAACCGGGCTCGGATCGTATCGCTTTCTCACTACAATCGATCCGCTCCAGGGTTCGTTTCAATCGAGCCGAGACCACCTCATTCAGGCGGTCTCGGAGCGATTGCTTTGGCGCGATTCCGAGCGCGATTGCCCTGTTCACATATGCCAAACGAACCGCGCTAACTGGGCAAACGCGCCACGTTCCGGAACAAAAGTCTAGGTGTGAAAGCACCCTAACAGAGCAAGGAAATTTTCACAGTGTGTCTGATAATATTTTTTTCTCCTGGAGAAAGTCTTATCCGCTGTATTTCAGCTAGAATTAAAGCAGTTTTTAATTTGTTTAAAAACCATTTTAAGGTCAAAATTATTAGCCCCTTTAAGCTATATTTTTCTTCGATAGTCTACAGAACAAACCATCGTTATACAATAACTTGCCTAATTACCCTAACTTGTCTAGTTAACCTAATTAACCTAGTTAAGCCTTTAAATGTCACTTTAAGCTGTATAGACGTGTCTTGAAAAATATCTAGTCAAATATTATTTACTGTCATCATGACAAAGATAAAATAAATCAGTTATTAAAACTATTATGTTTAGAAATGTGTTAAAAAAATCTTCTCTCCGTTAAACAGAAATTGGAGAAGAAACTAAACAGGAGGGCTAATATTTCTGACTTCAACTGCATGCATCCAATATTTAAATGTAATGTAAAATGTAGAATAACAATGTATAGACATTGTATTAATAATTAAGTGGAATTATTGTTTATTAAAGTTACAAATGGTGTACTTTTTTTGTTAATCTCTCTTGAAATGCCTTTAAAACACATGCAAATGACAAACGTTCACTCTGTTTTGGTTAAACTTTGGAGTTGCAACACAAATCTCATGCATTGTCAACTGTGGTTCTGATTAACTATAATCCAAAGCAACATCCCATATAATACAATGTACATACATTGTTGTTTTACATTTTAAATTACATTTAAATATTTGATTTCTGTACCTGAATACCGTTAGACACGCCAGAAAACCATAACACTGTTTGTTTTACTTTTTTCACCACTGGCTTGCTTGGATTGGGTCTTGTAGAGCTGTGCATCGATGGATTTGCTCTTCAGTGGTTGAACTGTGATGTGACTATTGCGCACACACATACACACATTGCGATATCAACGCAGAAATGATATATTTGGCACAAGGCATCCAAGGATTTTGTTATAGTAATTCTTTCATTCATAAATATTACTTAATTGAGCTGTAAGTTTCAAAGATTAAACAAAATTTGTAAATAAAGCTTTCTTTCTAAAAAAAATTATGCATCAGGGGAGGATATAACGTTGGCTATACCAAAAAAAATTCCCAGAACCCCCCAAAAATCAAGGTAATTTAAAGGTAAATTATCAATTTCTGTCGTACTCACAGCCTCCTCGTACTTTCACATTGCAGGTGCTTCCACTGCATGAGCAGTTAATATGCTCTCTATGCTCTTCTGGAATAGAAAAGTTGAAGGTTTCAGTGGAGTTGGCACATGTGGTGGGTAACTGGTGTCCCGACGTGATAACATGAAGTTGGCAAAGACCACACTTGTACGCTCTTCCCTGTGCACTTGTGTGGCACAAAACAGACACATTGCGATGCACAGGAAGGGCTTGATTCCACCAGCAGTTTACATCCACTTCAAGTGCAAACAAGCCTGAACAAATACAAACACAACTGAAACAGGTTAAGACAAGGACACGCTATGAACTCTGTTACATAAAATCATACGGAAATACAATCATATATATATATATATATATATATATATATATATATATATATATATAGATAGATATGTGTGTGTGAATATTATTGCACTATTAAAGCTGTTGGACTAAATTATTAACTTGTATAACAATAGAGTATTTGCTAAAAACTCGCTTAGATAATGAATAATTGTTACTGCAGGCTCGTAGCCAGGGAAGATTCGGGTGGTTCGAAAGACCCACCCCCAACTGACAAAGTCCAGAATTTGGCTCTGATGTGAGCTCATTTGTCCCATTTTTGACTCTTCAAATCGACAAATTCTGACTGAGGAAAGTTGAATGAGTTGACCAGTTTGTTATTTGCCTATAGGCTACAGTTTTTAATTTAAAACAAATTTTAACAGATCATATAATTTTTTCAAATGATAGATGATAATAGTTTTTTAATGCTAATCTCATAAACATTATTTTAAAAACTGAAATAACTTACAAATTTTTAATGCACATTTGTAAATATATACTTCGTGGTAAAATAGTAGGCCTATTGTAAGCACTGACAAAATTGTAGGAAATGTTTTTGGTAAATCAAAAAGTGTGGTTACTCTCTGACAAGGTAATCCAGCAAAGCATAGTGCTTAAAATATCACTAAAATGCTATATTTAAACCACACAATTGCCTAGAAAATGAGGCAAATTTTTGAGGATAAAAGAAACACCCCTTTCAATAGTACAAGCAAGTAGTCAGCCTGTGTACTGGGATAGATGCCAACAGAGTGGATTGGGGTTAAATTGGTTTTATATTATTCAGACATTCTCATTAATAATATAATTTCAGAAAGGTATTCTTTGCTAATTCTAAACGGGGAAATTATATTAGTAGTCAATGACCATCAAAGTACAACATTGTTCACAGTCAATTAAATAGAGCTAATGTTGTTAACTTACATGCAAGTCATACGTACAGACCGAATATTTAAAAGTGTCGTGGTAAACATTATATGGATCGTGTCACAAGTTGTCAAAAATGTACGAATGTGCGAATATAAAACCAAATGCTAAGTGGCACGTGCCACAAATGCTGCTAGAACTTTACTTTAAGTACATTTTTCAACTAATAGCATAGTTTTTGTCTGAAATTGGTTTTAAAACACTTAAAAACGTATTTCTGTGAAAGGTGTGGCTGTTTTTTATTAATAACGTAGATAAATATACAAGTATTTAGAAATAAATACTATATTCCCTTAAGATATACAGTCCATATTCGTGAATAAACCTTTATTTAGCTCACCTTGAGAGCATATCCACACGTTAAGTAGTAAAAGAAAATGCAGCTTTGCATTCTGCCATGCCATCACTCACGGCATTCGCGTAGCCAATGTAAAAACTCCAGTATGACGCAACGTCCCGTTAACCGAATGGTTTACTCGTTTACGGAAAGTCCACGGTCGTGTATTTATTTCTTTGCTTCCTTCTGAAGTGACATCGCTGACATTCAGAAAGAGCACAGATGTTCTTCGGTAATCTTCTTGAATTAATTAAAAGTTTTAGCGTTGCTTTCTACGTGCTAGAAACAGCAATTTCCATTCCCGCTGATATCGTTCCATCATTTACTTATAGATCAGGTTTACTTCACACCCACGTTAAATCGTGAAAAGCTCGAACTCGCTTCTGATAAACACGCCCGTCCAGCCTAACCATAAGGCTCCGCCCTCACGCCCGTACGTCAAGGACCCAAAGCCAGTTGACCAATCAGATCAACGATACGTCTCGGCACGTTTGTTCAAAGTGATGACTTTTTATCAGAAACCGCTTACAGTTTCGATAAACCACGCTTCCTGAGTTCAGCTCACTCACTGACTGTACCAAAGGGGTTGTCATCAGATAAAAACGTGTTTCGTGTCGTGAGGTCTAGCTGGACAGTTTTTACTCACGTCAAAAACAATACATAGTAAAAACAAATCCACCTGATTACACGGTTTATGCTATATTAGATATTCAAGGTGACTTTTATGAGTCATTTGCCAAAAAGCTTTTTTTTTTTTTTGCATTTGCATTGCATTTCACGTTTTTACTCATAGTTTTTAACTGAACACATTGGTAAATATTATGGTAAATATACGATTAGAGATTAGTCATAATTCCCACATCATGCAAATGGCCTTAAGAAGATTGGCCAATGTAAATGAATTATTAGCATCCCCCTTTGTTAGATTTTTGTTCACTTATAGATATGTAATTTATGCATTTAAATAATCTTATATAAATAAAATTTAAACAAACTCCACCACAGCAATAATATGACAAATGTATATATATTTTTTTAAAGCAAAACAAAGTCTGTGCTCCAAAGTATTTGAGAACTCATTCATTTTCCTTTGGCTTAGTCCCTTTATTAATCTGGGGTCGCCACCGCGGAATGAACCAACAGCTTATCCAGCATATGTTTTACGCAGTGGAGGCCCTTCCAGCTGCAACCCAGTACTGAGAAACATCCACACTCATTCACACATACACTACGGCCAATTAAGTTTACCCAATTCACCTATACCACATGTCTTTGGACTGTGGGGGAAACCGGAGCACCTGGAAGAAACCCACGTGAACAAGGGGAGAACATACTCCACACAGAAATGCCAACTGACCCAGCCAGGACTCGAATCAGTGGCCTTCTTGCTCTGAGGCGATCATGCTACCTACTGCGCCACCAGGTGCCCCCACAAATGTATTTTTTTAAAAGCAAAACAAATATGTGCTCCAAAGTATTCGAGGTTTATAACAGTTTAAGTTGGAGATAACATCTGTGGCAGGATATGGTTAAAAGTGTTTAAGAGGTTATGAATGATTATAACAACTGTATTACAATACAATTTATTTTAAAAAAATTAACACATTTTTTTTTATACATGGAATATCAATTACAACATTCATTTTATAATTATTCTTCCATGTTGTTGTTAACCCCACCCCAACCAAACACTTCCCTCCCTCAACAGCCTCTAACTTCCCATTGAAAAAACGAAATTACCATAATTAACTAACAAAAAAATAATAATATTAATAATAATAATGAAGATATTATTCATATTCATATATTATTGCTCAGCTTAAGAATCAAGAGAGTTAGCCAGCAGATAATCTAAAACGGGGCATCACAACTTGTCAAAGGTCTTTAAAGAACCAGTAAATGATAGTCTGGTCACTAGATGCAGAGATAAACATTTCTTGTATCCATGTATCAAAAGAGGGTGGAGAGACATGTTTACACTTTAACAGGATGAGAAGTCTGGCTAGTAAACGATACAATTTATAAAATGCAGTGCAAACGATTAAGTAAAACATCAAGTGAAAAAAAAATTGGAATCTCTAAGCATTTGCTGTGTTAGCTGTGTTTAGATTTCTGATGATCGACATGTTCAAAATGTCAGAATGTTTCAAAGATGACAGCATAGCTTGATGACAGCTTGAATGATGTTGATGGTGATTAATAGTGGTAATAATGCAAGTAAAAAATGTACGTGGATAACACAAAATTATTACTAACAGATATCAGTACTAGTATAGTGTTTAGTATTCGCTAGTAAATTAGTCACTCTAAAATTTAATTTGCAGTAATTTGCATACATTTCCCAAACAGAAATTGACTTTTGATAAAGATCAGATTCAAACTTCTTTCATTCCGTTGGCATTTTAGAGTCAAAGTTTTTCAAAGGGGATTTTTATTTATCTTATCACTTGATTTTTTTTTTTTTTAGCTTTTTAGAAAATACTGTGACAGATAAAACAGCCTTTGCTTCTAATGTGTTGCCTTACAATTGTTCTTCCTTCTACAGCTGAAGATAAATTATTAGCACTCATGAATTATTATTAAAAATATATATATATTTGAAAGAGGGTGACATGGTGGCTCAGTGGTTAGCACTGTTGCCTCACAGCGAGAAGGTCGCTGGTTTGAATGCCTGGGTCAGTTGGCATTTCTGTGTAGAGTTTGCATGTTCTTGGCGTGGGTTTCATCTGGATGCTCCAGTTTCCCCCACAGTCCAAAGACATGTGGTACAGGTGAATTGAATAAACACTAATGAGTGTGTATGGATGTTTCCCAGTACTGGGTTGCAACTGGAAGGGCACTCGTTGTGTGAAACATTTGCTGGATAAGTTGGCGGTTTATTCAACTGTGGCGACCCCTGATAAATAAAGGGACTAAGGTGAAGGAAAATGAATGAATGAATAAATTTGAAAAATTGTAAGTGATGCTTAATGGAGCAAGGAACACAGTATTTCACGATATTTCTTTTTTTTGGGGGAAAGTCTTATTTATTTTAGTTTGGTTGGAATAAAATGTTTTTGAAATATTATTTAGGATCATTTTTTGATTGGCTACATAACAAACAACTGTTCTCCAATGACTTACCTATAGTTAATTAATCTAGTTTTAGTACTATTAAATTGCACTTTAGGCTAAATACTATAGTATCTTGCAAAATTACTAGTAACATATATGTACTATCGTCATGGCAAAGACAAAACAATCTTGTTATTAAAAATTAGTTACTAAAACTATTATATTTGTTTTCCAGTACTAGGTTGAAGCTGGAGGGGCATCTGCTGTGTAAAACATATGCTGGATAAGTTGGCGGTTCATTCCGCTGTGGTGACCCCTGATGAATAAGGGACTAAGCCGAAGGAAAATGAATGAATGAACTACTATATTTAGTAATGTGTGGGGAAAAAATCTCAATTTAGCAGTACTTTCCTTTCACTGTATATTTTTGTATTTAAACCCATAAAATAATTAGAGATAAGCCCAGGGCCTGGTTTTTCAAAAGTAATCCACTAGGATTTTGGATAACGGATTGGATCAAATCATGAAAATGGGTTTGCAAAAGAAAAATACGGATTACATAATTGGATTAGATCCCGTAATCCAATCTTGGTTTTGATCTGAATCAAACCTTAAGTTTGGGTTTTTTAGACCTTTTTTGTAGGATTTATATCACTGTGATCCAAAAAATCTGGATTAAACTGATCCTATCAGAAAGGTGGATTCAGAGTGGATTTAATGCCCAAAATGTAATGAAAACTTTAAAAATGTATCAAATAATACTGTATTTGGATCATGCAGTATCCTACAAGATATCCTATTTATTCATAAGATTTTAATTGTATTTGTTCATGGGTCAGGCTACAGTGATTAGGCTTTAACGTATTCAGAATTTCAGTATAGGCCTACAGCAAAGTAGAAAGAGTTTGGCCTCATAAAATAATCCCCCAAACAGCTGTCAAAATTGACCAAAAACAATAAATTTTATTCTGTCACTAATTGATATCTATTCATCACAATGGAAAATATTTTTGTTTTAAGAATATTTATTAGTGATGCATGCAATGATTACAGAGTAACCAAAAACATGCAAGGACTGTCAATCACTGATTTTTGAAATCACTTTCAACAAATGCAAAAAGAGACTGAAAGGGCAGAAGCACAGCTTCGTCTGTCAGAGAAACAACTGACTCTGACCAAACTGCAGCGAACCAAGGCCAGACTTGAGATCCGCCTCCTAAAGCCTACGCTCAGACAAGCTGGCCTCTCCGCATCAGATGAGGAAGTCTGAAATTATTGTGGAGTTTTTGACATTAAGTCTTTTTTTAATTCAATACTTCTATATTTGAAACTTATTATAATATCCTCAATGTACAGGGTTTGTGTTGTAGGTGTCTCAGATGAGCGGACTGCTGGAAGAGGATGGGGTGGGGTTTTTCTTGTTTTGAAATTTTTGCAAATGTGTGTGTTTTTATTTCAAATAAAAATAAAGTTATATTGACCCCACACTGCCTATTCTAATTGTTGCTCTTTACATATCTATAGTTATACATTGTGATTTCCTAATTTCCTATCCTGTTTGGTTATCCAGATTTAGGGATCCTGAAAAGCCCCTATCCGGATCAGATTGATCCAATCCGATGTTGCTTTGGAAAACTGGCTCAAAAAGTAAGCTGGATTGCATGATCACGGATCACAAAAAAAAAGGATTACTAAATCCGGATTTTTTAACAATTCTATCCAGAATAAACCTTTTGAAAAAACGAGCCCAGATGTTTATTTATCTTACAGCACAGACTAAATCCTTAACAATTAATGCAAATAATCACCTTTATTCAAGAATGAAATGTACTCCAGGAGGATTCACACACTGAATTAAATACAAAAAACGAATACAATACAACATCAAGCATTATAAAATAACATCTGAAGTTAAATCAACATCAGAACTCAATGAGATTTACAATTCAATGCAGGGAGAAGTAAAGACACACACACACTCTTATTCACTCATGCTATAGAGAAGGTTGGTCTCAGCAGAGGGAGCTGATTTCTCCTTTACTGCAGCCCCATTTGCAGCAGGCGTTGGACAGTCCCACCACCACATCCCGACCCTTTCTGTCCACGCTCCGCAGCGCCTCAAGCACCTCCTCTGAAATGAGAGAGCGCACAGGCCTGCTGAACACTCCGCCGTCCTGTTCACCTTGTCCCAGTGGTGGGAGATTTGAGTCAGTGGCGTGCTGGGAAGAGGAGGATACTGCACCAAACAGCACCGAGCCGTCTGCGGCATTACTGTCATATGAGTTGAACAAGTCCAGGATTTCATCTGTGGAACACAAGAGATGAGGATTAGTGTAAGAGTTGCCGTCAAATAATATGTCGTCAAATATGTCAAAAATGTATTGCAGGACTGTCTTGTAATCGATTTTTAATGTGTTTTTTTATGCCAATTTTAGTTGTCTATTTGATGTCATTTTGACATAGTTTTCATGCATTATAGAGATACAAAATCCAGTGTAAATTTGGAATTGATGATTTTAATCAAACTTTTCTTATATTATATTATTGTGTCGTTATTTTAGTGGTAAAAAAGGGTATCAATGTGTGGATGTCAAATAGACGTAAAGGTTTTGATCAAATCATTCATTAATTTTCTTTTCTGCTTAGTCCCTTTATATTAATCCAGGGACGCCACAGCAGAACGAACCACCAACTTATCCAGTACATGTTTTACGCAGCGGATGCCCTTCCAGCTGCAACCCATCTCTGGGAAACATCCATACACACTCATTCACACTCATACACTACGGACAATTTTAGCCTACCCAATTTACTTGTACCGCATGTCTTTGGACTTGTAGGGGAAACTGGAGCACCTGGAGGAAACCCACCCGAACGCAGGGAGAACATGCAAACTCCACACAGAAATGCCAACTGACCCAGCTGAGGCTCGAACCAGCGACTTTCTTGCTGTGAGGCGACAGCACTACCTACTGCCTCACTGTGTCGTCCCGTTTTGACCAAATCAATATGCATTTTTTATATCAATTTGATGTCGTTTTGACATCATTTACATGCATTGTAGAAATACAAAATCCAGAGTAAAATTGAAATTGAATCTTTAATAAAACGTTTCTTATATTATAATACATTTGTGTCATTATTTTGGTGGTAAAAAAGGCATTAATGTGTGGATGTCAAAGAGACATCAAGGTTTTGACCAAATCAATATGTATTTTTGCCATGTTTTTTCATGTCAATATCAATTTGATGACGTTTTGACGTTGTTTACATGCATTGTAGAGATACAAAATCCAGTGTAAATTTGGAATTGAAGATTTTGTTATAACTTTTCTTATATTATAATATTATTGTGTCGTTATTTTGGTGGTAAAAAGATACATCAATGTGTGGATGTCAAATAGACATCAAGGTTTTGACCAAATCAACATGTATTTTTGATATCAATTTGATGTCGTTTTGACGTCATTTACATGCATTGAGATACACAATCCAGTGTAAATTTGCAATTGAAGCTTTTGATAAAACGTAATACTTTAGTGTCGTTATTTTGGTGGTAAAAAGGCATCAATGTGTGGATGTCAAATAAACGTCAAGGTTTTGACCAAATCAATTTGCCTTTTTGACATGTTTTTTGATGACAATATCAATTTGATGGCATTTTGACGTCATTTACATCCATTGTCGAGATACAAAATCCAGTGTAAATTTGGAATTGAATCTTTTAAAAAACATTTCTTATAATACTATTGTGTCGTTATTTTGGTGGTCAAATAGACATCAAGGTTTTGACATCAAATCGATATGCATTTTTTAAATGTTTTTTGATGTTGATATCAACTTGATGTCGTTTTGACATCATTGTGCTTGCTGGGAAGACAAACTATGGATCTCTATGATGTATTGTACGGTAAACTCAAAATAATGCTGGGTTGTTTCAATATATATTTGAGCCAAAGTTGGGTTGAATCTCTGTGCACCACATATCAAAAGTCATTTTGAAAGTTCTGTCATGACAACTCTCGGAGAAATTTAATATCGTAATGAATGTGCATGACAATAGCTATAGTTACTTTCAAAATGTGAATTAAACTTGTGCACAAAACTGGAATATTGCATAAAAAATTTGTGAATGATGCACAATTTCCGTCCAATAAGTAAAAGAAAACCAATCATCACTTCCTTATAAACTGATGCCAAATATCAAATAAAAAAGTGGAATTTGGTGCAGTAGGAGGAATGCAGTCTGGCTTTAGAGGCGTGAGACCGCTCTTTTTTGGTAGCGCAACCACTCAAAACAGCTCTAAAGGTAATAATATTGAACCACTTTGATGACAGACTTTGGTTAAGACATTTTAGAATAACTAAAGCAACATTTGAGATGTTATGCTATATGGTCCACTGGTTTGTCCATTTTGCTCCATCTGTGACATAAAATCTATTTTGTTAATTAAATCAAAATCACTTGAAATCACTCAAAAAAAAAAAAAAAAAAAAAAACTTTGAATTTAATCTGTAAATGTGTTTCCATTTTTTATGCATTTTTTTAATCGGAAAAATGTTTATCCTGCTCAATTATGCACATAAGTTTTTATGCATATATTAAAAATTTCTGCACATCTTGGTGTTTCCATCAAGCATGTTGTATGCGATATTCCAAAATCTGCATAAAATAAGGTGGATGGAAACATAGCTTTTATTGATGTGTTTATTCTTGGTGATATAGAGTCACTATGCTGCTGCTGCTTTAATTGTTGGTGCAGAGAGCAAGGTCAGGAATCATTTTAATATGATGATTTTCTGCTAAAACCATTTATCATCAATGCTAAAATCAGTTAAAAAGCTGAAAGGTTGGCACTGTTGCTTGCTGTTGTTTTTAGGGTAAACAAAAAATGATTTTCTGATGTTAATCTGTAATGCATTTTTGGTAAATTAAAAGTCTTTATTGTCCCAATAATCAATTTAATGCATACTTGCTGTATTATTATTATTATTATTATTATTATTATTATTATTATTATTATTATTATTATTATTATTATTATTATTTGATTTACATAATTTTCAAATACTTTCATTTAGGTTATTATTTATTCATATTTAAATAATTAAATAAGCTGCCAAAAAAAAAAAAAAATATATATATATATATATGAACCTCGGCTGGGCTGGGTCAGTTGGCGTTTCTGTGTGGAGTTTGCATGTTCTCCCTGTGTTTGCGTGGGTTTCCCCCGGGTGCTCCGGTTTCCCCCACAGTCCAAAGACATGCAGTACAGGTGAATTGGGTAAGCTAAATTGTCCATAGTGTATGAGTGTGAATGAGTGTGTGGAAGTTCCCAGAGATGGGTTGTGGCTGGAAGGGCATCCGCTGCGTAAAATCGTGCTGGATAAGTTGGCGGTTCATTCCGCTGTGGCGACCCCGCAAGGGACAAAGCCAACAAGAAAATGAATAAATGAATATATACATATATATATATATATATATATATATATATATATATATATATATATATATATATATATATATATATATATATATATATATATATATATACAGTTGAAGTCAGAATTTTTAAACCCCCTTGAATTATTAGCCCCTCTGTTTATTTTTTCCCCATTTTCTGTTCAACAGAAAGAAAAGATTTTCAACACCTTTCTTAACATAATAGTTTTAATAACTCATTTCTAATAACTGATTTATTTTATCTTTGCCATGATGACAGTAAATAATATTTTACTAGATATTTTTCAAGACACTTCTATACAGCTTAAAGTGACATTTAAAGGCTTAACTAGGTTAATTAGGTTAACTAGGCAGGTTAGAGTAATTAGGCAAGTTATTGTATATCAATGGTTTGTTCTGCATACAATCGAAAAAAAATAGCTTAAAGGGGCTAATAATTTTGACATTAAAATGGTTTTTAAAAATTTAAAACTGCTTTTATTCTAGCCAAAATAAAACAAATAAGACTTTCTCCAGAAAAAAAATATTATCAGACATACTGTGAAAATTTCCTTGCTCTGTTAAACATCATTTGGGAAATATAAAAAAAAATAAAATAATAATAATAAAAAAAAAAAATATATATATATATAGCGGAATGAACTGCCAACTTATCCAGCATATGTTTTTACACCGCAGATGCCCTTTCAGCCGCAACCTATCACTGGGAAACACCCATACACTCTCATTCACACACATACATTACGGTCAATTTTAGCAAACCCAATTCACCTGTACCGCATGTCTTTGGACTTGTGGGGGGAAACTGGAGCACCCGGAGGAAACTCACGCGAAAGCGGGGAGAACATGCAAACTCCACACAGAAATGCCAACTGACCCAGCCGAGGCTCGAACCAGCGACCTTCTTGCTGTGAGGCGACAGCACTACCTATACTGTGCCACTGCATCACACATAAATATATATATATATATATATATATATATATATATATATATATATATATATATATATATATATATATATACACACACACACTATAACAATATTTTAATGGCAGTCCATTTCTAATACAACACATCAGGGATCAACGTATTTTAAAATTATATATTTCCATTGAACTCTTTACGGATTTTATGAGTTCTATAAAAAAAAGAGAACTTAAATAAGTAACAAGCTACTTATTTAAAATGAGCTGAAACCACACAATTAGTTTTTTTTAATGGAAAAAACTTAATTGTTTTACATTCAATCCACTTAAATTTGTAAACTCAATTCAATTCCTTTATGTTTACCCAACACAAATTGATTATGTATAAGTATAACTCAACGTTTTTGCACAATGTATATTTTAATAAAAACTAACCTGTGTTTGTTAAAGAGCGTTTCCATCGGGATCCTCCGCAGGTGAAGATGACAGCACGGATGAACTCCCGGCCGCATAATTTGACTCCGTATGAGGGCCCGGCATCCAGCGCCTTTACTCCTGCCAGCAGCAGACACAGTACAAGAGCTGAGGTCTTCCACATCATGCTGAGAGCAGATACTCACACACTGGTTTCCTGATGGTCTGCCTTTGCTTTGGGAAGCAGATGCCTGTTGGATGGCGAAGTTCTGTGCTTTTTGCGGGTCTCCATGCCTGCTTATAAAGAGATGAGGGACACACAAAGCTCCCCAAGCAGACGCAGGAGTCACTGATAACCCTGCGAGATAAAGTCTGAGACCTTTCTGGAAACAAAAGTGCGAGCAGGAAAAGGTGATTGTGTAATTATGAAAGGTGTACTGTGACATGAAGCACTCTTTCTCTATTTAAACGGATGAATCATATTTGATCCATGATCATCAAGGCTGGATAGTTTACTTGCAACAATCTGGTGCTGTATTCAAATCATTAGATTAAAATGTCACATTACTTATTTTTGAACAAGTATCAGACTTTTAGATTCCTGTTTACATTGTTTTTAATAGGACAAACTTGCACCATATTGATATAAAAGTGCAAAGAGTACAAACATGTCTTACGTTAAATATTAGTGTTGGGTAAAGTTACTTTCAAAAGTAATATAAATAATCTTAAGCCTTTCTTAATCCTAATAAATAAATAAATAACAACATAATAACATAACATAACAACAAAATAACACAACATTCATTTGTGTAATTCTATCATTCATTCATTTTCCTTTGGCTTAGTCCATCATTCGTCAGGGGTCACCACAGCGGAATGAACCACCAACCATTCCAGCATATGTTTTGCACAGCAGATACCCTTCCGGCCGCAACCCAGTACTGGGAAACACTCATACACTACGGCCAATTTAGTTCATTTGTCAGATGTCAATGGGTAACAGCTCTGTACCATGACACAGCTATTTTGTGGATGGGATTTGAACCCTTGACCTTGGTGTTATTAGCACATTCTCTACCGTTTGAACTCTTTCTCCATTTAAACTAATGAATCATATTTGCAGAATGACTAATTGTCCTGGTTATTTTATATAAACTGTAGTCTCTTACTGTTAAGAAATGTACTTAATTTTGTATTTATTACTTATAGATAATCTTTACTTTCATAACACTCTTGCACCATACTGAGAAGACCACAAAGAAAATATTCTGTATTCTGGCATTTCTGTGTGGAGTTTGCATGTTCTCCCTGTGTTGGCGTGGGTTTCCTCCGGGTGCTCCAGTTTCCCCCACAGTCTAAACACATGGATATAAGTGAATTAAATGAACTAAATTGGCCGTAGTGTATGAGTGTGTGTGTGTGTGTGTGTGAGAATGAGAGTGTATGGGTGTTTCCCAGTACTGGGTTGCAGCTGGAAGGGTATCCGCTGTGTAAAACATATGCTGGAATGGTTGGCGGTTCATTCCGCTGTGGTGACCCCTGATAAATAAGGGACTAAGCAGAAGGAAAATGAATGAATGAAAAAATGACACAAATTTATGATTAAATGTCAATTAGAGAAAATCTATTCATTTTTAATAAATAAAATACTGCCATTTTGTGAATAGGAATCAGCATAGCTGTTGTTTTGTTAGCAGACCTTGATAACCTTATTACCTTTTCAGACATTTGGAAATAGTACAATGTAAAAATATATATGGCAAAAATGTTTATACTATAGCCTTTTAAAATATGCTAATCAGATTTCATTATATTTAAAAAAGTTATATTATAAACTTTAACTTTGAATATTTTTTGTCAGTTTGATTGATGTAAGTTGAGATGACTAGAAAAGTTAATTTGATTCAACAAAAAAAATTAAGGCAGCAAGATTTGTTTTGCAGTGTACTAGCAAAGTCCCTTTAAGACAAGTCATTTCACTTGGAGGACATCTTTGAAACACCTCTCGGGCATTCTGTCTGAATGGGGCAACATCAAATTCTCCAAAACTGTTTGCCAAGCTTACGATTACATTACATTTTTGGAATCATCAATAAAATCAAAACACAACTGTCTCATAAGTTTCATTTCTAAACGTTTGAATCAAACAAAATGAAATTTTTTTTCAGGTTGCCTGAGCTAATGCGCATGCGCACTCAAAAGGAACGAGATCACGACACCAACCTCGCTTATGGCCGTGTTACACATTATCATCTTCTGGATAATGATCGTCAGATCGCGCTGGTCTTCAGAAGTAATTCACAACTTGGGCTTGATCTTGAATCTCCTTCAGAAATGACAGCGACTCTTTGTTTACAAGTTTGTGGGTTTTTGAATAGTTGCTGTTATGTAATGTACGTTTGACAGGCACCTAACCCCACCCCTAACCCCAACCGTCATTGGGTGATAAGCAAGTCGTACTAAATTGTACTAATTAGATCATATGAATTCATACGAATTAGCCACTAAATCAAAAAGTTCCGAATTGCCGTGAGATTGCGCTGATATTTCTTGTATTTGTTGAGATTCCAGTGAGATTGCTGACCACCAAACATGTCGTAAAAACACATGTCTGGTCCGAGCATCTCCCATGAAGAAACGTCAGTCTATAGTGATCGATAATTGGCTCCTGTAGTAGGCAGGGCTTCATTCGCCATTTTGACCGTAACACTTTCCCCCTTTCAAAACTATGCGAGTGACTGTCTTCTGTATTCTATAGTCTTTGGTACTAGTAAGATGTTTCACCAGTATGGACTGTTTACCATGATATGCCGCTGCAATTACTAAGGGGTGGTTGCTATGGCAATGTTAACCAGTTTCTATGAGTAAACAAATGACAGGTAAAGTCTGATCATTTATGAAAGTAACAACACCCTCTAAAACCTGTGTCCTGATTTCACCATAATCCTTCATCTACCTTCATTTCAGCGATAATAATAATTTATTTTTTCTTTTTTTCTAGACGTAGTGATGACTAGGGGTGGAGGTTAAGAGACAAAGAGATGTAGCTAGCATGGCATTTTCAAAGTGTGATAACACAGTCCATTGCACACGGGGCAATCTTTGTGACCGCACGGACAAAGGTCGGCAATTTTCAAAATGACAACAGAATAATGAATTTTTAATGAATGTGATGATAACAATGACAACAGCGTGACATTTCCACAGACATTAAACACATTTGACGTTTACAACATATTTTTTTCTTTTCGCAGAAGCTATTAAGCTTTTTAAAATGTACACAAACTCCACACAAATGACTTGAACATGCCTTCTATTATCTAATAGCTTAAAAACTAATTAAATACAAATAATTAATACTATACTACTGCCACAACAACTTATTATAAGAATAATTACAGTAAAAATGTTTAAGTGAGGTTTTTTTTTTTTTTTTTATCATCATCACAGAGTATATACAGAGTATATACAGGAATCAGAGAGTGAAATTCAATACCTTTTTTAAGACTCTTTCCATACATTTTAAGACCTTATAACCACTTTAGGTTTCAACCGGAAACACTAGATTCGAACTTACAGTATATTTACTTAAAATTAATGTAAAAAACTAATCTAAAACTAAAACATTATTCATGATCAAAAATCTAATAAATCAAGCTAATTCAGCAAGTTGGCGCCTATAGAACTGCAGAAATAATGGTGTTGCCTTGGTTACTGCAGTCAACAAAGCAGCATGATGTCAAATCTCGCAATATTTCATTGATTTCATAAACTGCACAGCATCCTGATATTCGCAGATTTCATTCAGGCAAACTTTAGCATACAACCATACATTGCATGATCAAAAATTATATACAATTAAATACCTTGCAAAATAGCATTTGAGACTTTTTAATACTTTTTAAGGGCCTTAAATTTCTCTACATTGATTATCAACTTTTAATACTTTTTAATACCCTGCGGACACCCTGCATAAGTAAGTGCAAGTTAAATGGTGTAAATCTGTATTTGGTTTTAAAAAATATACAGTTTGTTTTATTTAGAATGTCTTTGTCTGTTGCTTTAGTACACTTAAATGAAACAACACAACTGATTTAAGACTTGAAACTGATAAAAACTTTCATGAGTGACACTCATTTTCTTTTCCTAATAGCTATAAAGTTATACAAAAAAGGCTACATCTTCTATGATGATCCTATTTTTGATGATCTTAAATAATTAACAGAACCAAATATTTCAATTGAGAATTTTGAGTCTGTATTTGCCACAGTAACAGATTAATGAATGTTTCTTTAACAGTGAAGACATTAGAAAATATCTTTAACATGGATGAATTTCCACATTTTTGCTCATGTATAGGAATTTTTGACATTAAAATAAAAAACTGAATAGATTCTGGTGCTTTGTGACTTGTGTTATAATAAAACAAGCAAAAAAAAAAAAAAACATCCTATAATATTATTAATATTATATTATTTTACTTTAAGCTGAAGGACAAATTCTATGCACCCAATATCAGTGGAACATTTTTATAATCAATCATCAGGTAATAATAAATATATAATCGGGTATAATCAATCAGTCAACAAATCCTATTCACTTTAAAAAACATAAATCATCAATATCTATCCTCAAATTAAAGATTTAATAGGATATCCTGTTTTGTCTTAAGAAAATATTTAATAAAATATGAATTAGATAATAATTTTTTACAATTTATTAAAAGTTAAACACTACTACTACTAGAAAATATAAATTATTATTATATAATAATAATATTATATGACGGGCGTCACGGTCATGCAGTGGATAGAACAATCGCCTTACAGCAAGAAGATCGCTGGTTCATGTCCCGGCTAGGCAAGTTGGCATTTCTGTGTGGAGTTTGCATGTTCTCCCTGTGTTCACGTGGGTTTCCTCCGGGTGCTCCGGTTTCCCCCACAAGTCCAAAGACCTGCACTATAGGTGAATTAAATAAACTAAATTGGCCATAAAACATATTCTGGATAAGTTGGCAATTTATTCCGCTGTGGTGACCCCTGATTAAAAAAGGTACTAAGCCGAAAAGGAAATGAAGGAATGAATGAATAAGATAATAATTTATTACAATTTATTAGAAGTTAAACACTACGACTACTAGAAAATGATGATGATTATTATATAATAATATTGCATTACTACTATACTAAAAATAATTAACATTGTAATAATAATAATAATATTCAAGAAAATATCCTGGTTCATCTTAAGTAAAACAATAAAATATTAATTAGATAATAATTTATTAGCATTTATTCATTCATTTTCTTTTCAGCTTAGTCCCTTTATTAATCCGGGGTCGCCACAGCGGAATGAACCGCCATCTTATCCAGCACATGTTTTACACAGCGGATGCCCTTCCAGCCACAACCCATCTCTGGGAAACATCCATACACACTCATTCACACACATACACTACGGACAATTTAGCCTACCCAATTCACCTATACCGCATGTCTTTGGACTGTGGGGGAAACCGGAGCACCCGGAGGAAACCCACGCGAATGCAGGGAGAACATGCAAACTCGAACCAGCGACCTTCTTGCTGTGAGGCGGTTGTGCTACCCACTGCACCACCGTGTTGCCCTAAATATTATTTAGTATAATAAAGCTAAATACTCATTAATAATAATAACAATAAAAATAATAACAATTATTATTTTGATATGTTATGTATGGTTGGATGGTTCGGGATCTGTAGAGCTGAGCATCGATGGAATTGCTCTTCAGTGTTTGGACTCTCAGTAGTGATAATTAAACCACACTGAACTGAGCTACACTGAAAACTGGACTGACACTGTTTCAATTTACTATGATCTTCCATGTGAAGCTGCTTTGACACAATCTACATTGTAAAAGCGCAATAAAAATAAAGGTGAATTGAATTGAATGTATAAATGTTGTAATGTGTTTTTATTGTTACACATTTTGAAGCATGTTTTATTCAGATAAAATTGAGTAAACGTGTGTTTCATTGTAAAAATAAGAAATATTAACAGATCTTAGAATATATTCGGATCAGTTTTCTATCTGCTAGTAAAATTACAGGAAATAGCAGGTCTGATTTCAGATCAGTATCTAGACCCCGTTGGCACGGATGTGAGACCCGTCTGAGATGACTGACAGGCTTCAGACGAACCAGGCGGAGAATGGCGCATTGGCTCCATCGTTCCACCAATAGGAAGACGCGGCGTTATAATTTTTGTGTTTGGACCAATCGGAGCGAAGAAAGGGGGCGGGAACATCGCGAGTGGGTAGCAACAGTTGCCCGGGTGAGGACGAAGCGCCATAGCCACGGTAGTCGTGGTGACAAGAACCCAGCAACGAGAATCAACAACAACAACAGCCCGATTCATTGAAAAAAAGCGTATTAAATCAAACGCGCGGCTGGAAAAGTCACTCGGAATAAGAGGTGATTCCGTTTTTTATATTTCATATGCAGTCACTATGTGGAAAGCAGAAACAGGTGCGAGGATGGGGATATTTTTAGCGTCTATCGATGTCCAATAATCACGATTGGTAACCGGGATTGCTAAGCGATCGAGTCGCGCGCTAGCCAGATGCGTCTCGCTAACGATAAGCATTAGCATCATCCTCACCAAAAGCCTCTTGTTGTTATGACGATATACTAGATAGGTTGTACAAAATGGCGGGTGTTGTTTGCAATAATACGTGAGTCTCTCCGTACACATTGCTGGATAGCCAGCCACCCATCCATAGCATTCGGCTATCGTTGCTAAGGAGCCAGGTGTTATAAACGCTGTTGGCATAGTTACACCGACGACCACGCTGACAAACCTGCAGTTATAGCTTGATAACCCAGACCGGTCTCCCGTTCCTAACCCGACTGACCGCTGGATGATTATTGAACATCAACACACATGTAATAACACATGTCATATAATTCAGTGGATTGTAAATAATATCCAAAGGTCTCCGTGCAAAGCAGGGCATATGATTGCGCAGCTACTGCTATTGCACGTCAAAAATTACATCATTTTTGTTTCATCGTTTATTGAATCATTCTGTTGCTTTGTGTGATTATGGTAGCCAGGTTTCAATGTTTTATTAATTGTGACTGCAATTTATTTATGAGCATTTATATGCACGTTTTGAAGATTTTACCCAGTGTGCGCATTATACATTGTCCATCAGGGGGGTCAAATTATTTGGTAATGTTAGTTTTGTGTAATACATCCTTCAGTCATGTACAGTTGAAGTCAGAATTATTAGCCCCCCTTTTTATATTTTCCCCTGTTTTCTGTTTAACTGAGAGAGTAATTTTTTTTAACACATTTCTAAACATAATAGTTTTAATAACTCATTTCTAATAACTGATTTATTTTTTCTTTGTCATGATGACAGTAAATAATATTTGACTAGATATTTTTCAAGACACTTCTATACAGCTTAAAGTGACATTTAAAGGCTTAACTAGGTTAATTAGGGTAACTAGGCAGGTTAGGGTAATTAGGCAAGTTATTGTGTAACAATGGTTTGTTCTGTAGACTATTGAAAAAAAATTAGCTTAAAGGGGCTAATAATTTTGTCCTTAAAATGGTGTTTAAAAAATTCAAAACTGCTTTTATTCTAGCCGAAATCAAACAAATAAGACTTTCTCCAGAAGAAAAAATATTATCAGACATACTGTGAAAATTTCCTTGCTCTGTTAAACATCATTTGGGAAATATTTAAAAAAGAGAAAAAAATTCAAAGGGGGGATAATAATTCTGGCTTCAACTGTATATATATATATATATATATATATATATATATATATATATATATATATATATATATATATATATATATATATATAGAGGGATATTTAGTGTATTCTGACCTGATTAGCTATTTCAGAGGTTACTGTAGGTCAAACTATACAAACTATGCCTCTAATTTGACCTGACTTTCAGACTATATGTAGAAAATAACACATATTTTATGAGAAAACAATCTTATGAACACTTACTGTGTCAATCTGTGCTCTAGATCTGCAGTTTCAAACTGTTGAATTAATTTCTTTCTCTCATAGACTGATTAGCGCGATTACGCATTAACAATGGTATGAATCATAATAGGAGTGGTCAAATGTATATTTATATTATCTATTATTTTAATTATTAACATTATTATTTGAAATACAGTACGATTTCTCGGTATTAAAAGGCTGACCCCCTTACATTTTGTTTTCATGTTCTTTAGGGGGGGGATCAAGCTTTAACTAGGGGGGGTCACTCCCCCCAAACCCCCCTGTAATTCGCACCCTGATCTTACCTATTGATGAATACAATAATATCAAAATGTTTATTATAGAAATGTGCATTATATGTAATTCCTAATAATAAAAAATTATTACTATAAAAGGGTGTATTCATAAATGGAACTACAACAAAGCTAGAATAACAACAACAAACATTGTTCTTGTTTTTATGCAATTAAAGGCTCATAAATCAGAGCAGAAGGCATTAAATTTTGCATGCACAGCAAAATTATCTTCCTCTTTTTTGCAAGCACAAATATCTAAATATCCTCAAATCTACACTGTAAAACCCAGTAAGTTAAGGCAACTCAAACCATTTGAGGAAACCGATTGCAACAAACCATTTGAGTTCAAAAACTAATCTACTGTATATGAGTACTGTGAACTTACTCCATTTAGGTTGAAGTATTGAGGTGTTTAATTAACTCATTACCTTCAACACTGAGTTCAAAACTCTTTTCAAATAAGTAGAATTAACTTTCAGTCAATTTTGAGTTAACCACTCATTTTATTTGATACAGTTGACTGTTGGGTTTTACAGTGTAGATATATATATATATACTTGAGACGCAAAATGAACAAATTTATTGTGCTTTTCTAAACCACTGAACAAAATTCAATGAGTTTATACTCAAAACAAGAACAAATATCCACCAATGGGTTATAAAATATGCAGATATTTGTTCTTGTTTAAATATTAACTTGCTTTGTCTTAATCAGTTTCAGAGAAAACGCTGTTAATATTTCAATTTTATGTTTATTGTTAACACACAGTTGAGTACAATCATGTAATATTTCAAAGTACATTTGAATCTCAGTATGTGACCTTAAGTGACATACAGTTTACATACATTATTTTCAGGTGTACTAACTATATATCATACTCAAATTTTGGTAAATTATAAAAAGAAAAATAGCATAAAAGAACAAGAAAATAATAAAAATTAAAGGACTATTTACATCCAGGGTGAGAACGCATGTCATATAATTCCTTTCAGAATAATCTAAAATGACCATCTTCATTACACATGGGGATAACACACAATACAATATGAATATATTTATATATATATATATATATATATATATATATATATATATATATATATATATATATAACCATACATATACACACAGTTGCATGTATTCAACTATCAGTTAAGCATCTTCTATTTGTTTATAGCAACAAAATCAGGTCTTCTAACTGAAATATATTCAACCCATTTTCTCCATTTTCCCAGGAATATATCCTTCTTTAAATTAACTACAGAAGTGATTTTTTCCCACTGTATATATCTCAATAGTTGCATCTATCCTATTATTTAAGCTTGGTCGCTCTTGCTGTAGCCATTTGCTTGTGATTGATTTTAAACTGCAATGTTTTGACATTTCAATTGAAAACAAGGCATAAATACTGATAATTCACATTTTTTTATGTTTGATCATAAGGTAATGTAAACGTGATGTCAATTTTATATGATCAGAGTTATTCAAACCATTGTGTACTCATAAATTTGCATGCAGAAAACAGACGTATAGTCTTTCCTTCAAATTATTCATTAAATTATCTTTACCAAAGGTCTTAAAACTGATTAGTGAACACATCTTTAAGTTGGAAATGCTGTAGAAGTGACAAATGCCAGACAAGTGTTAAAATAAAAAGGTCTTTCATAAAACCTGCAAAACCCATGCATGTTACAAAAGGGAAAAAAATATGTATACAGTCTTGATTTGAAAAATGTTCACCCTTTTCTTATCATGCTTTGCAGGATTTATAGAAGTAACTTCTATTAAACTGTACACAAATTATAAAATCATTTTTATGGGGTACAATGAGATGGCTTTATTCTTTTCTCAATTTGACCATCAAATATAAAAAGACAACTTATTAGAAATCCCATAAATAATCCCTCAAAACAAGGCTTTCCTCTGAAATATCAAGGATTGAATATTACTGTAGGCAATACAGAGAACCAATAATCTGGAAGAACAAAACACTGTACTCAAAAGATATTTGGCCACAGATATGCTTGTGATATTGATGTTATGTTATGATATAAAGCATAACATTATTTTCATGTTGGATAAAAATATAGCACAAAGCTAAAGACACCTCATTTTTCACAGAGGATTTGGATTAGTTGTAGCACAATATTATTATCTGAAGTGATTTGTTTCAGTTCTTTTGAATGTAGTCTTAAGTGCCCCAAAACAAATGTGCAACCCATCATTTAAAAGGCACATGTTGAAAAAGGTGGATAGCATCATTAAATCATGCATTTAGAGAAATTTGAGTAAAGTAATGATGTGAATTAGTAATGATGGATGAAATTTATAGCATTTAACAAATTCTGGGAACGAACATTGAGATTTAAAGTATTAAAGATCTTGAAAACAACAGTTGTTATGTTTTTTTTATTAGACGAAAGCACCTTATTTTGAATTTATTTCATTTTTTATTCGCACTTTGTGTTCTTTTCAATGGCGAGTGCCCTCATTCATTTGCAAGCTGTGATCAGGTTACTGGTAACAGGACACCAAACGCTCTGCCCTAACCTTCCCTTCCCTTCTCTTTGATGGCCAAACAATGCTTGTAGTCTTTAGGGCTTTCAAATAATTGTGTGGTTGTACTAGGCAGTGTAAAGGTGATTAGTGTAAATAAAGATCACCACTCTTAGTGGCCATAGGTAGGCCCACACGGAATCTGCGCACGCAGAATTCCGCAGATTTTCTGCAGAATTCCGCAGATTTTTAGCCCATCATTAATTCTGTTTATTCACTTAAAGTTAACTATTTACAGTTAATCTAAATGGATTTGCATTTTAAACATTAAATACAAGTTAAAAAGATATTATTTTTTATTTAACACATTAAGGTTTTAGTTATGATACTCCCAAAATAATTCCGCAGAAATCCGCAGATTTTTACCAAAATTCTCAGCAGAAATAGCAAAAAACATCCGCAGGTTCCGTCTGGCCCTAGCCATAGGCTTTTTGGATCATTGGAACACTCTTAGCTTTCACCCTAACCCTAACTTCCCTAGCAACACCCAGCTTTCCCCCAACACCCCCTAACTTCCCTAGCAACCCTCAGCCTCCCCCCAACAAATAACACTCTACAAATTTCCTTTTGCGAACACAGGACTTTATTCACTTGTTGTTTTCTTATTAGGGACATTAATTTTGAATTGTAAGAGACAAACATGTTCATTAATGTTCATCAAGGTCATCAATCAGTTGTATTGGCTTTTGTTGAATCTGTTAACGTTAGCTTACTTTTTAAAGTCAGGTTTATTTAATAGGAATTCAGGCAGAAAATTCTACAATCAGATAGCAAAGTGGACCAAAAGATATCTTTAGCCACTGGCATATCACTCTGTAACCCAAGACTGGTTGGAATTAAACAGATATATATTAAATAAATATAGAACTAAGCTTGTATATATGCATATTAAAACTTGAAATGCATTGTTTCTATAAATACAACTGAAAATTTTAAATGAATATAGTTATATATATTTTTTGTGGTTTTTAATTTAACCCTGTCATTTGCAGTGCTTCATAAAATTGTAGTTTTTTTTGCCCAATTAAAGCCATTAAATAGATAGTTCAACCAAAAGTGTAAATTCTGTCTTATTTTACTCACCCTTGGCTTGTTCCAAATCAGTTTGAGATGTTTTGTTCTGTTTAACACAAAAGAATATAGGAGAAAGTTGGAAACCTGTAATCACTGACTTCCAAATATTACTTTTTCCTACTAAGGATGTTGATGGTTACAGCTTTCCAACATTCTTCAAAATATCTTCTTTTTTGTTTAACAGAACAAAAAAAAAAAGTCAAACTGGTTTGAAACAAGTCACAGGTGAGTGAATCATAACAGAACTTTCATTTTTGTGTGAACTATCCCTTTATACATAGTCTTGTACACTTGGTCTTTTTTCACATTTGTCATAAGCATCATTCCTCTAAATCAAAGTTTGTAAAGATTTTCTTTGTAGTTGGTCAGTTTGGTCCATGTCTTATATAATGCTTTAACAAAGATTTTTTTTCTTGATTTGTTACATTGTAAAACCAAATTGGTTAAGGTAACTTAAACCATTTGACGAAACTGATTGCAAGAAACCATTTAAGTTCAAAAGCTAATCCTAATGAGTACTGTGAACTTAATCCATTTGAGTAAATGAAGCAATCTGAGCACAAATAAACCCAATAAATGAAGAGAACTCAAACCAACTGAGTACTGTAAAACCCAATAAGTTAAGACAACTCAAACCGTTTGAGGAAACCAATTGCAACAAACGTTTTGAGTTAAAAAACTAATCTATATGAGTTCTGTGAACTTACTCCATTTAAGTTGAAGTAATGAGGTGTTTAATTAACTCATTACCTTCAACACTGAGTTCAAAACTCTTTTCAAATGAGTAGAATTAACTTTCAGTCAATTTTAGTTAACTACACGCATTTCATTTGATAAAGTTGGTTGTTGGGTTTTACAATGTAGTCATGACATTCAAGGTCACTTGTTTTCTAATTCTGATAATCTTCAACAACACAGCTGTATAAAGGTGTTCAACCTGGTATTCAAGTTTGATGCTGCTTTCATGTTTCATGGTGGATGGACACACTCTCTTATTTCATTGAAAGAGACAGTGCTATCTTGCACTTATCTACTGTATTTACTGTAAAGTTCAAATTTAAGACTTCTGTATTAATAGTAAACCTATTGTCGAATTGTCCTTTTGTCTTGGTGTTAGATTGAATGTTTTGTATTCTAATGGATTATAAGATAAGTTAGATTTTAAAATAGTTTCATTTCAAATCAATATTTAATAAGTCTGTCATTATTTGTGCAGTTAAATATCCTGTGAAATTGAAATACTTTTTTTTAGATAGTATGTTAGTCTTAAGGATATATATAAGTTAGTGCAGGGATGGGCAACCTTGATCCTGGAGGGCCGGTGTCCCTGCAGACCGGTGGCCCAACCCTAATCAAACACACCTGCCTGCAGCTTTCTAGTGATCTTGAAGACACTGATTAGTGTGTTCAGGTGTGTTTGACTAGTGTTGGAGCAAAAGTCTGCAGGGACACCGGCCCTCCAGGATCAAGTTTGCCCATCCCTGAGTTAGTGTGTTCCAAAAACAGTGACAAAATTCACATTTAGAAGGTATAAACATGCAAAGTTTGCACTTTTGCCTGAACGAATCAATGATTTTCTAGATGACACCTCATACTTCAGCTTCTCATCAAATCTTCTGACCAATCAAATGCTCTCTAGTATCTGACATGTCCCCCTTCAAGACCATATTGCTATATGCGCTTGAGCTCAACTACTCCCAATGGCACAGCTATGGACACAAACAAAATCAAATTGGCTTTTTTTTTTAAAGGGTTAAAATATATCCCGCCCTGTTTTCATGTTTCAGTTAAGATTATGTCAAACAGAGAATAAAAAAATGCACATTTCAGAGCACTTAAGGGAACCTTTAAAATGCTATCTAATAAGTGATATGACTGTACAATATCTCTTACATGTCCTTCTTGTTTGAACTTGGCTGAAAGATGTTGTAAGCAATGAAAGCTTTGTGTTTTATTGGCCAATAACCCAAATGTCTAATGTCTAATCAAACTTTGTGTCTAATTATTTACTTTTGTGCTGGAAGTAAAATGGTCATGCACATCACAAAATAAACCCCTTCATGGTAATACACACTTTTCCCTCAAATCCTGATGAAAACTCTCTCAGGTTTATTTAGTTTATTATATACTATCCTCTGTGAGCCAATAATCGATTTACCCTTTTATTTCATTCAGACCAGGGTAATGGCAACTCCAGCATACGTGAGGGAGCTGCAGCAGACCTCCCAGCCTCAGGGGGGCAGTGTCCCTCCTACAACAGGACAGGCCTCAACCGTGACGGCGGGTCCTCAGCAATTCCTGGCTGAACTTCAGACTACAGGAGCCACGCCCTCAGCAGCCCCGCCTACAGGCCGTACCACGCCTCCAGCCTCACAAGCACAGAAAAGCCAGGCGATTGCCCAGGCTCCACCCACACAAGCCCCGCCTACTCAAACTCAGTACGTCACAGCTGAGATTCAGAGCTCACCTACACAGTCCAGCAATGCTCAGAATACACCGCAGTACATTGTTGTCACAGTTACAGGTAAGAACTAAACAACCCCTTGATGAATGGCTATGGTGAATGAGAACAAAATATATACACTCAAAATTATGCTTGCTGTTTGTTCAAACTACTTACTTAAATGAGCTAAAACATCACAATTCTTTAGTTTCTTTCGCAACAAATCTCTTACGTTTAATCCACTTAACTCTAGGGATGTAACGATTCCCCTGACTCACAATTCACGATACTAATCTCGAGATTTTTAGTCGAGATTTTTTAAACAAAATTATTTGAAACAAATCCAAGGTCATCCAGTCTGCATGGTTTGGCTTATTAATAGTTTTTTTGTGTGTATAGACGTCTGTGACAGTAGTTTTTTACTGTGCTGACGGTTTATGTGCATCATATTCGTTCTTTTGTTAGTGTATGTAAACGTCTTTTTGCAGTATTTGCACACAGTTTGTCTGTTTCCCGCTGTCATTTTACTCTGCTGCCCCACCTCTTGCTCGCCGCTTATGTGCAGGTAAAGCAAGATTGCGCATGTAAACACAGCGCCCCTTCTGTTCAAAACATGTATCGCAATTCATTCGGTTTGAATCGGCACGTATTTGAATCGATTTTCAACCGACTCACAGTGAATCGTAACATCCCTACTTAAATCTGTAAAACTTTTAACTTAATTCCTTCATGTTGCCTCAACAACGATCAATTCTGTTGAACCCAGCATTTTTTTACAGTGTATATAGATATGTGTGTGTGGAAACAAAAGCCTTTGATCATTTTCATGCATTAATATTTTGACTGATCATTTTCATCTGATATGATGCTAATTGAAGGCAACATATACTTTTTATATTCTTGCTTTGGGCAAGTGATTTTATGCTTTGATTCGCATATTAAAATGTGTCTTTACAGTAGCTACACTTTAGATATACAGGGAGTGCAGAATTATTAGGCAAATGAGGATTTTGACCACATCATCCTCTTGATGCATGTTGTCTTACTCCAAGCTGTATAGGCTCGAAAGCCTACTACCAATTAAGCATATTAGGTGATGTGCATCTCTGTAATGAGAAGGGGTGTGGTCTAATGACATCAACACACTATATCAGGTGTGCATAATTATTAGGCAACTTCCTTTCCTTTGGCAAAATAGGTCAAAAGAAGGACTTGACAGGCTCCGAAAAGTCAAAAATAGTGAGATATCTTGCAGAGGGATGCAGCACTCTTAAAATTGCCAAGCTTCTTAAGCGTGATCATCGAACAATCAAGCGTTTCATTCAAAATAGTCAACAGGGTCGCAAGAAGCGTGTGGAAAAACCAAGGCGCAAAGTAAACGGAGAACTGAACCATGAACTGAGAAAAGTCAAGCGTGCAGCTGCCAAGATGCCACTTGCCACCAGTTTTGCCATATTTCAAAGCTGCAACATCACTGGAGTGCCCAAAAGCACAAGGTGTGCAATACTCAGAGACATGGCCAAGGTAAGAAAGGCTGAAAAACAACCACCACTGAACAACACACACAAGCTAAGACATCAAGACTGGGCCAAGAAATATCTCAAGACTGATTTTTCTAAGGTTTTATGGACTGATGAAATGTGAGAAAACAGTACACCTCTCTGAACAGTGTCTGGGAGGCTGTGGTTGCTGCTGCACGCAATGTTGATGGTGAACAGATCAAAACACTGACAGAATCCATGGATGGCAGGCTTTTGAGTGTCCTTGCAAAGAAAGGTGGCTATATTGGTCACTGATTTGTTTTTGTTTTGTTTTTGAATGTCAGAAATGTATAGTTGTGAATGTTGAGATGTTATATTGGTTTCACTGGTGAACATAAATAATTGAAATGGGTATATATTTGTTTTTTGTTAAGTTGCCTAATAAATATGCACAGTAATAGTCACCTGCACACACAGATATCCTCCTAAAATAGCTAAAACTAAAAACAAACTACAAACTACTTCCAAAAATATTCAGCTTTGATATTAATGAGTTTTTTGGGTTCATTGAGAACATGGTTGTTGTTCAATAATAAAATTAATCCTCAAAAATACAACTTGCCTAATAATTCTGCACTCCCTGTATATAGATTAGAGGTGTGAACCTATGGTCTCACGGTTCGGTTACGATTATCATGCCATCGTTTCGGTTCAATTTGATATCAATTTGGTGCTTTGACGATGCTTTCCATACACAGTTTTATATTTTCTTCACAGCACAGCAATTCTTGTATTCAAATGTATAAATATATTTATATATTATTTGTTATACAATTCTGTCCTTTAATACAAACAAACATATAAACTACCTTTAAAAACTCACATGCACAGAACAACATGAGCATTTATAGCAAATAAGCAAATGTAAATATCCCGCTCGCTTTCTGAGTCCTGTCTAGCGAGTTCTTTCTTACACCCCTTTGATTGGTCACGTGCTCAACAGAAAGGACTGCGATTGGCTCTAACGCTCTGACGCTGTTCAGCGATAAACAGCAGCGGCGATCACAGCTGATCCATGATAGACGTGGTGGAGAAAACTCACTCTGCATACACGCGCTTGTGTCTGTATCCAGAACTGTAACAGCCGAGAGGAGAGGAAGAGTCACGCCAGCAGGTCAAATGGGCCACAGTGAGAGAGAGAAATGGAGTTTACTTTCATTTTCTCAATCGCAGTGAAATGGGGGCTTCTGCTGTGTCAGTAAAAGACTGTCCAGCAAACACACACGCAGTGAAATTGTGCAGAGTTTATGCGTTTTTAAGTAGTTGGAGCGTTGTAAATACTCGCACTCGCCTCCCTCGCCATAGTACTCTACCGCGACATATAAGATAAATGACGTCAGTACATAATAAACGGTTATGGTTAATACTGAACCGATACCGAATTGTCTGCGTCTGCATCGCGGTGCACCGAAAAAACAATACATTTTGACACCCCTAATATAGATATAAATTTATGAAGGTTTAGTTTGATCAGTTAGGTCTTCCAGTGTTTTATTATCAAACACAAACTCAAACCGATAAAGAAAAATGTATGCACTGCCTACTGCATACAGTGTTTATGATCGCTGATAGAAGGAAGACTCCTGTCAGATATGGTATTTGTTGTTTAGACCTGTGCTGTAAGTGCCAATCAGATTAGTGCAGGTTCTCGGAAAGGAGGGGTTTAGAAAGAATTTATGTTCAAATTAATCAAATCATTTTTTAAGACTCTTTGAGATTATAGATGACTTTAAAGGTATATTATGAAAGAATATAAACATACTGTAGGGTACCTACATATTAGCATAATATGGGTACTTTAAAATGCATTTTTTTATTGTACATAATAAGTAATGTTACTGCAATATATACAGTTGAAGTCAGAATTATTCAACCCCCTGAATTATTAGCCCTCCTGTTTATTTTTTTCCTTAATTTCTGTTTAACGGAGAGAAGATTTTCTCAACACATTTCTAAACATAATAGTTTTAATAACTTATTTCTAATAACTGATTTATTTTATCTTTGCCATGATGACAGTAAATAATATTTGACTAGATATTTTTCAAGACACTTCTATACAGCTTAAAGTGACATTTAAAGGCTGAACTAGGTTAATTAGGTTAACTAGGCAGGTTAGGGTAATTTGGCAAGTTATTGTATAATGATGGTTTGTTCTGTAGACTATCGAAAAAAATTATAGCTTAAAGGGACTAAAAATCTTTAAAAATGTCCTTAAAATGGCTTTTAAAAAAATTAAAAACAGCTTTTATTTTAACCAAAATAAAACAAATAAGACTTTCTCCAGAAGAAAAAATATTATCAGACATACTGTGAAAATCTCCTTGCTCTGTTAAACATCATTTGGGAAATATTTAAAAAAGAAACAAAAAAAATCAAAGGGGGGCTAATAAGTCTGACTTCAACTGTATATATTGCAGTAACATAACTGGGGTCATAAATGGCAGATACTAAACATTCAAGTTGCCAGAATGTTGCTACTGTTATTACAGTATCAATCATAACAATTTTGGGAGTCATGTTCTTCACTACTGAAACTTTACACTGTGTGTATTCATTTAAGGACCAGAATATCATACGGAAACTTTACACGCTGTATGCAGCCATAGGGACCAGAAGACACGTGATAGTAGGGAAATGTAATTTTTGCCAGTAAACAGCCATGTTGAACACCATAGCAACCATCTAGCCAAGCCTTAGCAACCTAATAAACCCCTCAACTTACTTAAGCCTTACCACTAAGCAAAAATCTGAAAAATGCAAAATGTGCATATATATATTTCTCATTTTTAAAATATATAAATGGTTTATTTAACCATTTCTAAATGCATTCATTTATCTTCTTATGCATATCATTTCTGTGTAATTAAAAGTGTGGCACAAGCAGCTGCAAGGTCATGCATTTAGTTTCCAGAGAAAGCATAACCGTATGAAATTTATAGCATTAATGGAGTGTTTAGATAAAAGCTTCAGCCAAATGTCTAAATGTAAATGCATTTCCTTTTCAAAAGAATGTGCCCAAAATATCTTCCCATCCCTCTTTACTGATGTCTCTTATCTGATAATGTGTCAACTTGTCACTCACCTGCGATCAACCAATAGAAAACCATAACCATTCAATCAGATCTCCATGCACAAATCAACTTTTGTCCATCAAGAAGCTGTTATAAATTACAATATGGAAGAATTTCTTGCTGACTGTAAGAGTTTTGTCTTTTCTTGTATTCCTCTAGAGGGTTCTCTACACTCCAGTGACTCTGTTTCAGATTCCAGTCCTCCTGCTGCTGTGGTCCAGACTGGAGTTCCCACACAGGTGGTGCAGCAGGTACAGTCGGCCCAACAGGTAAAACTAACCCTAAACCAAAAAACCTGTGCACACCTGAAAACGCACAACTCTGAAGTGCCATACAAAAGTGTTAAATGAACAAATAATTCAAACAGAAGTTTTCAAAAGTCTTTGAAGTAAAGCAATTGGTCAAAAGTGACATGCTTGCCTTTACATTTACTCTGTTTGGATCCAGTGTAAATAGGTACTGACAAAAATATATAAAACTCTCTGAAATGTACAAATTTTCTAAATGTGATGTTCCCAAAAACACTCAAATATTAATAGAACTATTCAATAACTATAAATCTATTCGTTTTTAACTTTGGCTTCATAACATAAATAGTTTTGATCTGCCTTGCAACATAAAACACAAAAATTGTGGGTTTGTTGCATGGTGTTTCTTACTGCAATATGGTGTAATTAAAAACATTTCGGTTAGATCAGAAGACATGCTGCTGAAGCTTAGAAAGCTGGGAGAGGATTTCTAAACACCTGGGCTTTAGTGAGTTCACAGATGGGGGAATTCAGCACTGCTTGTGGTTTGAGTTTTCTAGAACAGCAGTTCTTAGAAAAGCAGTCCTAAAACATATGAAGCTCGACCATAGAAGGATCTTTTTCTGCCATTAGAAAAAACACAAACACACTTCCGTTCATGGGCATTTATAGTCACCACATAGGAAACCAATGCTATCAATTTTCTTTTTTTAATTAAATGTGCTCATTTGTTTAAACCATTTTAAAGGGATAGTTCACCCAAAACTGACAATTCTGTCATCATTTACTCTCCGTTCACTTGTCACAAACCTGTTTTTTATTTTATTTTTTTCTGCTGAACCTAAAAGAAGATATTCTGAAGAAAGCTGGAAACTGGTAACCATTGACTTCAATATTATTTGTTTTTTCCACTATGAATGTCAATGTATACCATATCCCAGCTTCTTCAAAATATCTTCGTTTAGGTTCAGCAGTAAATTTTTGGGTGAACTATGCCTTCAAACACCACTTGGTAGTTTTACAGCACAGCTGTAATTCCCCAATGATTTTCCTAAATCTTCTGGTAATCGTTTTGGAAGGTTAACAAACTGTACGACAACAGGCAATCAGTTCAGACTGCACGATTTTCAAAGTAGTCGTGTCACAGATGTTTTCACACTGCATGACTATCTGGGGTAGTATTCTGTCGGTGGTTTGTTCACACTGCAATATGGATCGGCGACAGGGGGTTTCACACTGCATGACTTTACAATAGGAGAATCGCCAACAACTTTGTCCAAACTACGTCTCACAACCAAACACACGCGAGAAGTGACATGGAAAAAAACGCGAGGTCACATAGTATATGTTATTAACTACATAATGAGAAAGAAGCCTTTAGTGGAGTAGAAATGCACTTATTTTGCTCACCTGGCCTTTGAAGGGATTTAGCAATTCTTCTCAACTTTTTTTCTTTTTCGACCCGGTTGTTATATTGCACAGATGACACGTCAGACATGGGTCTGCCAAATTTCCATTAGTTTTTCCTCCATTTCCTGGGTCCAAATAAACTGAAAATTAGCCCTTTTAACTTCTACCCCACTCACCTCCCGCTGGCCTGCAGATACCCATACTAGTGGATGCTGCTCTCTCATTGGCTGTAGGCAATCGCTATGTTATTTTCAGTCAGAACATATTTCACACGGCATGATTTTGAATTGCTGACAGCTTCAGATATTTAGCATGCCAAACATCTCACGGGTGTCGGTGACTCATTTGTGATTCTCTTAGATGGTGTCTTTGATAGTTCACACTGTGTGATTGTTACTTACATGAACGAGCACTGATTTGCCTGTAATTTCAGGCATTTGTCGGCGATTTCTCAAAACCTGTCGCAGAGTCAAAATCGCGGCTAAAATCATGCAGTCTAAACTGGGCAAGTGTATGTGTAAAAATGGAAAACATGTGCTTTTTGACCATTCATTTGTGTTTTTTTTTTTGGACCTGAAAATGCAACTTTTGAAAAAATGCTTTTCACAGTGCAAGTTTTAGGAAACAATACTGTTTTTGTCTCCATGTTAAAACAATTAATTGTTCAGTTTATAGGCACACACAATAAAAACGTGTTTTTGTGGGTCCATGTAAATGGGTACTATTTTGACAATGCTAGCATCTGAATGCGATACCTTTCAGAAATTAAAAGGAAAAACTTAGATTTTCAAATAAATCATTGAGTAACTATACCCTAAATGTCAAAGTGTACACATGTATAGAGGAATTACCAACCTACGTCACACATGACGTTACAAGGGTTGAAAAGTAATAGTATGATATTTATAGTATTACAAAATAATTATATTTCAAATGCTGTTTTTCTTATCTTTCTACTAATCCTGAAAAGATAGTTTAGCTTCCACCAAAATATTACACATCTGTTAATAACAAATGTACAGTTTAATGTACAATCAGTACATTACAGTGATTTCTGAAGGATTATGTGACATTGAAGATCTGCTAAATTTATCCTTGCAGTCACTGGAATAAAAAATACATTATTGACCTTATTCTTCAATGTGGAAGTGCGCTCGTTTTTGCGATTGTTTTAGAACTTCTAATTCAGTTGCCTATGGGAGAAATGACTAGGAATACTAAACAGCAGAAAACGGTCAAATTACTTGCTCTACAAACAAGTGTCACGATTATACATTAAAAGCAGAATAATATAATAAGAAAATATCAGTTTGCAACATCAAGCAGCATAACAAGCTGTTTTTAACGTCTAAAAATTAATGGAAGTGAAAGTGACCGGAAGTCGAGCCAAAAAGATTCCAATGGCTGCGCCCGCTCCTACATGAAGAATAAGGTCAATAATATATAACAGAAAATAACAGATAAATACTAAATTTAAATGAGTAGTATTCAGGTTAACGTGTGATCTGAACATCACTGTCCCAAATAAATAGCTTTTTTTTTAGGCCACTGATATGACCTGAGTCTTTATTTCATTTTAAATACAAGTGCTATTAATTTCTTCAGGGGTAAGAGAGATGGTTCCTTCTGTAATTTCCTTTATTCTGTGGAAATATTTTCACTCAAAAAGTTGTGAACTGTGACCCGGTTTCAATAAAATAGACAGTGGTTTGTCATTCTAACAATAGCTTGTCCACTGTGCTAATCTATTTCATTTTTCAATTTATCAACAGAGGTCAGTAGTTCAAGCCACATCTCAGACAACAAAAACAGAGCCGGGCACGCAGCTGAATGTCACCAGCCTACAGTCTGTGCACCTGACACAGGAGGTGAGCCGTAACACTCATATAGACGTGCTATTACCCCAGTAAAGATTGGCTTTGCAGTTCATTAGATGCCTATGTTATCCACTGTCTCTCTCTCTCTTTCTGTGAAATGCATTTCATTTCAGATGACATTTCATATTTCATTTTCTAATGTTCACACCCATCTATTTTTGGATGTATTGCATTGAGGGGGGTCATGACATGGATTTCTGATAATATAATAAATTCTTTAAGGATGATTTATGTTTTTGCAAAATACAGAGATGGTTTTAACTCATTCTAAACCTCTGTATGTTTTTTTAAATTGTTTTCAGTGGGAGTGCATTCAGTGCAGTATTTGTTTAAAAAAAAACACTTCAGTTTTTTTTTGGAAATAAGCTCATTTTAGAAGTTCCATAGAGTTAAACAGTTGAGTTTTAACATTTTTTTAAAAATATTTAGCTGATTTTCAGGTCTGGTGGGAGCACTTTTAGCTTAGCGTAAGTCATTGAATCGGATTAGACTATTAGCCTCTAGCTTCAAAAATGAAAAGATTTTTTTATCATTTTCCCTTTTTTAAAACTTGACCTACTGTAGTAACATTATTTTGTGGGCCGATATGACCTATTCTCTCATTACGGCGTAATGATATTATGCAGCACCTGAAAATAGTCCCCTGCTAGGTAACTAGCTAACAGTATTATTAAATACAAAAATGATCAAAACCCTGTTTTGACATTTTTTGAGTGAGCTATCGATAAGGGAGCTATAATGAGAGTATTTTCAAAAAAGGGGAGTGTTTCTGTAAATCATCAGCTTCATGATGAGGCACTGTGTCTGTTTCAGCTCACTGGATTTGTTTTCTGTTGCTGCAAGTTAAAGATTTTTTAGCTTAGAACATACAGCACTCATCTTTGCCATTTGCCAGTCAGCTGTCCAGTCACAGGGGAAATACCTCACCGATCAACTGTCACAACATTCTTGTTGCAAGTTGTACATAATACAACAGTGACATCTGCAACCAAAAAACATAAAATAGGAGGAGGATTTTAAATGGCTCTACACTGTGAACATTTTAGACAGAAACAAGTGAACTGAAATCAGTTATTAATATATGATATTCAGTCACTAGATTACTGTACAGCATGTCAGTTCCCAAACATTCTACTACCTGACAAGCTCTGTCTCTCTAAATGTCTCTCTATGCTAATCTTGCACAAAACCACCACAATGACACTTCATTTGAACATTTATTTTCCTGTCAGATGCAAAACATGCTGGGAAATCTGATTTTCAGTGTTCAGCTTAATGCAATTACATTTTGTGTTGACATAACTTTCGTTCTATTAAGTTTGAGTGCAATGAACTCATTTCATATAATTAATTGCACTGTTCAGATTTACAGTGTGCCTGTGTGATGTCACAAATCTCAAATTATCCGAGTGACCCATTTTTGAAACAAATGTTTTAAATAAATGCTTTATAATAAGGAAGACATTGGTAAGATATGAAACAGAATTGTCATGTGCTTGGTTTCTCATGTCATGACCCATTTAAAGGCACAGTATGTAATTTTCTCCGCTAGAGGGCACATATGCATAACAAACAAAGGCGTAGTTTGATGATATAGGGCTTTATTTTAACGATCTAGGCACAAAGTCTAAATCGCAGGGCGCAAAAACATTAAGTGCGTGTCCGAATCCACTTTTGCTATTTTAAGTACGGATAAATACGCTCTTCTCCCCTTTTCTTTCTTTACCACGGGGAGCTCTCGAAAACTACCTGATCTAGTACTCCCCGTACATGCTCAATCGACCAGGCGGGAGCCCTGGGCTCAATTATCTCCGAGCTCAGGGTTCTCTCCCGGGACAGCATGCCAAACCTGCTAACATTTGTCAAACAATATCTAAGTGTGAACTCTTGAAGTAAAATTGTATTCCTTAAATTCTTTTTCATTTGTAAAAATATTTGCGTATTGCTGTACATCTTGCGTGTTTTAAGCAATGTGTAAGTGAGGTGCATAACTAATGCGCTCTGCGCTGGACTTTAGACCTGCTTTCAGCTGGTCTATTGCACTGTCTATTTTAGTTCCTCAAAATAGCAACGCGCCAACAATGTGCCGTAACACACCTCTTTTATAGACTGGAACACCCAGGAGTCCACAAAGTGGAGCAAATGGATTTGCTATTTAAACAACGTGGCGTAAAACAGGAAAATTAAGGTTATGTTGGTCTGAAAATAGCAACACGTCAGGACAGACATGTCTCAGCTTTATTGCGTCTGGTGTATGATAGGGCCCATAGTGACCTAGTGTGGAATCATGGAAGTTATGGTCTTCATTACATCCTACGGGACTAATGGGTGAGCTAAAGTATTGAAACCTTATTATCATGGTAGTATGAAGCAGAGTAAGGCCCAGATAGGGACAGATACTGAACAAGTATTTTACGGTGAAGCAACTTTTTAAATAATTTTGTATTGGTAGCGACCATTTGCACGCTGTTTATGCACCCCAGGTGCCTAGCGTTCTAACCACCTGCTGCGCTTTGCATTTTTACAGAGCACTCTGTGTGCCTCCAGTTAAAAAAAAGTCAACTCTGTGCAAAAAAAAAAAAACCACCCGATGTCATGCACTCCAGTACCAAGATTTTTGATACAGGGGTTGCCTAGCAACATAAAAAAGCACAGTCTAATACTAAAGTATATAGTAAAATCACCAAAAAAGCAATGCAGTGCACCACATGTTTTCAGAACTGAAAAGTGTGACCCAATGAGAGATGAGCGCGACGCGGCACTAAAGCAGTGGAGGTTTTATTATGCCTTAGTCCACCGCTTTTGATCACAGCAAAGCACTGTTGCTTCTCTGTGCAGTCATATCAAAGCACCTTTGCTGTTTCCCTGTTTTCTATAAAAGCAAATCAGAAATCGAATGCGTGAGACTGCTAATTTCTCAGGATTTTAACATTCTTTGAAACATTTGAGATAACTCACATATTGTGCCTTTAAAGCAACAGTTTATTCAAAAAATTGTCTTAACCCAGTTTTTTTGCAGTTCTTTAAGCAGACAGTTATCTAACCCTCTGTTGGTTGATTTCAGAGCACTTTTTTCAGAGAGAGTGAAAGTAAATTGAGGAGACAGAGACAGATAGAGGACTGGTTGGAGCATAGGCCAGCAGTAGTACTACTAGAGAAGCACACTAACCCATTTGGAGAGAGTTTATCTTACGCTTCTGTTGATGGAGGTTTGATGGACTTCTCTGTACCTGTGGCCTATTCACCCGTCAGCTTCTCGCTTCCGCTGGTGGCAGTGGGCTGGGAGACAGACGGGGTCTCCTACACCTCTGCTCCTGTGCCAGATGTGCAGTCTTTCCTCTATGAGATGCCTTCTGCCCATAGAGTAGGTGACGTTAGTTAAACAGTGTGTAAGTGAAGCTGTGCTCAGTCAGTGAGAGTCAGTTGATTGTGTTAGATTGTAGTGCAGTGATTTCCAACCTGGGGTTCATGTTCTCCGCAGTTTACATTGCGTACTTTATTACAAAAAATTACTTAAATAAAATTAACTGCTACTAGTGGTGTAACGGATCACAAATCTCACGGTTTGGATCACACTACGGTTTTTGAGTCATGGATCGGACCAGTTTTCGGATTAGCAAAAAAGAGAGGAGACAAATGTTATTTGCTTTCCATTTATACAAAATATTACTGCAAAAACCATTGGTTTTAACAAACAAACAGAACTTAGAACCTGTCATTTTAAGACAAATAAAAATCAAGAAAGAACCAGCTGGAAAAAAGGAAAATATTCAATAGGAAAAATGATCTTTGCTACTGTTGCTGATATTGCTAAATATAGAAATCTTACATCTTGTACAACAGATCATGTTTATCTTCAATTAATGATTCAACAATTCACGTAAAACTTCATGTTTCATTATAACTGGATCATTTTTGAAAACCTATTCAGTGACATAAATTTGATGGTTGTTTGTCGCCACCCATTGGTTACACAATGTATTTCTACAACATTCACCAATGTCAAGTTCCATTTAACGGTGATTTTAATCTTTAGCATAAACATCAATGTTTATCTCTGAACTATAAACTGTTCTCCCAGTACTTCTGTGTTATTTGATTGTTTGTAACTAACTGAAAAAGTGTAGAAACTGAATCTCTCTCGATCAAATGCAGATTTGAATGCAGCGCTTAAGGATTAATAATAAACGTATGCAAATTATTAGCATTTATTATTCATGCTGCACGGGTTTGAATTGAGATCACAATCTTTTAATGTTTAATTGTGCAGCTTTACACTGAATGCATTAATGCAGGCTAAACAGTGACAGAAAACACCTTTAATTAATAACCTAAGAAAGCATTTAGGTCCCACCACAACTTTTTCTGTCATCATTATATTTTACAGGCAACCAAAAATGCTTTCACACACGTGATTTGAATGACACGGTAGGCAATCTCTCTGCAATTGTTATAAATGTTGGATTAACCTACAAGTTAAAACAAAGTTATTAATCTGCGGATTACGTATGTTCCGAACTGTGGGTTGTGATCCATACAGATCATGGATCAACCGTGATTCGTTACACCCCTAACTGCTACACATTATGGTTTAAAAGTTTGAGGTCTATACACAGTGCTACACATCTGTTTATGCTCAACCCGTGCTGCCTTTGTTTTATCAAAAAATGCTGCAATAAACAGTAAAAAAAGCAATAAAACATTTACACAAAAGCAATATTGACGTAGTTAACTAATACCAAGTGTTTTTATAATAAATTATAATTATACTGTAAATATATATAAGTTAAATCGGTAACACTTTATTTTGATGGTCCATTTGAGTATTAGTAGACTGTCTGCTTAATCCTGACAGACATTTAACTTACTTTAAGAAACTTTGCAAGTACATGTCAACTTACACTATCCCTGTTACGACTTCATGATGTTATACTAGGGACTGAAGTAAATAACATTTATATTGTGACAGTATTGTGTAATATGGGAGAAAAATAACCATGCATCAAGCAAAATACTGCCAAAAAGAGAATAATTTATTATACAAAAATCAAAGACAAACAGAAAAATAGTAATAATAAAGAAGAATAATATAGATAACAACAAATACACAAACTGTAAATTATAGACAATATAAAATAACAAAAATAATCCCAAAACAATAAACCCCGCAGGGGAAGAGGACAAAAGTGGCGCTGAAAGAAAAAAAAATAACAAAACCAAAAATCAAACTAACTCAGTATAATCCTTTTACCTAACTGAAACCAAAATAATCAAAAGCAAGTCTTCGGCGTTTACACGCCCTAACTTACCTACTCTAAACCTAACCAAACAGAAAATACAAAGCCAGCGCTCACTCCTAAACCTAGTGTGTCTATACACCTGTTTACTAGGTGTTGTAAAGATGTATGTCACGTGACATCTACCTCTCCAAATCCCCCTGGGGAAAACAAAGGATATCAGCAAATAATCTTAAATGAAGAATAAAAAAACAATTAATGAAAATAAACCAGATGGCAATACCAGTAATACTGTAACAGTCTACTTATAATCTAATGAGAATTAGTTGGCATGTAGATGCAATGTAACTTTCAATTCAACAAAGGGACCATCAAAATAAAGTGTGACATTAAATCTTCCTATTTCAGACAAATATCTTTAAATATTTGTATTTAGAATCCTGAAAATAAATTACAAAAATGTTAAGCAGCACAAGCATTTTCAAAATTGACAATGATAAGAAATGTTTTCGTAATGGATGCTGAAAATTCAGCTTTAAAAATATGTTAAAATTTAAAACCGTTATTCTAAATTGTAATAATATTTCACAATATTAATGTTTTATCTTTTCAAGGAAGATTCTTAATGCTCTGCGGTGCTGCAATTATTAAATATTAAATCTATAGTCTATATAGGTCTTAAAGTGGATTCCTGGAGGGCCGCAGCTCTGCACGGTTTTGCTTCAACCCTAATCAAACACAGCTGATCCAAATAATCAAGGTGTTCAAGACTACTAGAGACTACTAAGCAGCGGTGAGTTGGAGGTGGTTGGAGCTAAACTATGCAGAGCTGCGGCCCTCCAGGAATTGAGTTTGAGACCATTGGTCTATAGGTTTCACTCCCCCACACCTTTAAATGCTAATATATTGCCTTTTGGTTTTAACACTTGAATAAATAATTGTAACTTTTGTTTTGTTTTTTTACATAATTTTTTTTCTTCATTTTTAAAGAAATTACTTTTCTATGTTCATCCAATCAAAGACACTTGTATTACTTGTTTTAGATTAATCAGATTGAGTCTATTTTTTACCCACAGTATTGATTGTTTCTAGTTGAAAAGTGAATTTTTGGTCATTTCCAGTTTAATACAGGTTGAGCACTTTTCTATTTTGCCGTGGATGATCGTTTTGGGTGGTACATAAGGCTAAAAGGTTGGGAAACACTGATTCAGTGCATTAAACATGGCTTTTTTTAAAAGAAGGTTAAAACTGCAGAAGTGTGATGATGTGTATTTTGTGCACCACAGGTACAGCAGCAGCTCCAGCAGGTGCCTGTCCAGCATGTGTACACTAACCAGGTGCAGTATGTGGAAGGAGGAGAAGCAAACTACACCACCAGCACCATGTGAGTATTTACAGGAAGCATCTTTGCTGAATCAGCTATGGGGCATTTCAGACTATACATGCCTCCTGTAGCGTGAGATGCTATATTTATTTCCTGAGTAAACAGTAAACTCTCCACTGAAACCTCTGTCAACCACAGGTTAAGGAAACTTGTTTTAAAAACAGGACTGATTACTGATATTTACCTTTACTCTTTAAAGAACGCTACACCTTTTTGTAAATGGGTTTATTTTACAAGCCACTTAGACTTAAACAGTTGAGTTTTACCATTTTTTACTCCATTCAGCCGATCACTGGGTCTGGCAGAAGCAGTTTTACCTGAGCTTAGCATAAATCATTGAATCGGATTGGACCATTAGCATCTCGCTCAAAAAATGTAAAAAAAAAAAGTTAGTTTTCCTATTTAAAGTGTGACTCTTCTGTAGTTACATCATGTGCCAAGACAACAAGGATATTACACAGCACCTGAAAATAGTCCCCAGCTAGGTAACTAAGTAACTGTGCTGCATAATGTAATTGCACCTGCTGCAGCCATTGTACAGCAGCAGCGTTTCTTGATTATTATGCCAGAATTAGAGTATAGTTCCTAGCCATATCAGCCTAGAAAATAAGTCTTTTTTTTTTTTACAAACATTATGAAACGGCATTAATTTACACTTTAAATAAATGAAATTAAAACAAATGAATAACAAATAAATACATTAATTTTAATTATTTGTACAAATGGAATCTTTAAAAATGCTGCGAACACATGTTTTTGTGTACTACTGTTCAAATGTCAGTTTTGTTAACACTTTAATTAAAGGTGACATGTATTTACAGCTTTACAGTAGCAACGGGGTGTACATTTGTTACAGTGTTTATTAATCTTTGTAAATCTTAATTCAACAACAAGTTCTGTCAATCGATTAAAAAAACGAATTAATCACACTTTTTTGCAATTAATCGCAATTACAAGACTGAAACTTGTAATTTTGGCTATTCAAATGTAAAATTTATGTAGACTCAAGACAAAGAAACTATTTAAATTCAAAATATGATTGTTTATCAGAATTTTTGTTCAACTTGTAACAGATTTCTTCATGTAAACAGCATTACGCAATAAACCATCAAGATCCTCAAACTGTTGGCTTGAAAGCCATATTTATAACAGAAATAAAAACACAGACATGTTAGGGCCATTTGAATTTCAACAATCAATGCCAATAACAAACAAAAATGATTTCCATGTTGGATTCTAAGTGGACTGCAAAAATATTCCAAAATACAGGCATTGAAAATATGGAAATTGGAAAATTATTATAATTAAGTATTGAATACAAACAATTGTACTCATTGAAAAGTTGTACTGCTGATAGTTGAGAACATTAATTATAAAGTAGAAACAATTTTGCTTAGTCCTCCTTTACATTCAGCCATACTCTCACAATCATTTATTATGATTGAGATAATACTCTGATTAAGAGTCTACCATGTAAACAGCGAATTTTGATTACCTTAAAGCAGGGGTTCCCAAACTTTTCAGCCCGCGACCCCCAAAATAACAATGCCAGTGACTCGCGACCCCCAATATCCTGAGGTGGTTATAAATACAGAAACCTTGCATGCAATGGCGCACACACACACCAATAGACCCAAGTCTATTCTTCGTTTAATTTTTTTAAATGTATGTCAGTGCTGTAAATGTGCCAGAAAGTTTAACCTGGTGTTATAAAATCAATCTGCTGCATCTGACGCTATTGCGGTGTCTTTAATATAATGTGATTACCCCAGGGGTCGCAATCCAATAGAACTAGTAACTATAAGCTACTATAGTAACTATGTAGTATATAGTAACTATAAATGACTATTTTTTTGTCTTCTGTAAGTTATGGATAATATATGGTAATTCTTATGGTTTAATAAAAATAAATAGATTTTTGGAAATCACCAGGCGACCCACCCTTCATTTTCCCGCGACCCCTCGGGGGGTCCCGACCCCCACTTTGAGAACCACTGCCTTAAAGGACCACCCGAGGTTTTTTCTTTCCTTTCAGTATCAAATTCCATTAAATTCCATTAAAACAACACTCTTTCACCAGTCTTTACTTCATGTTCTCATCCAATAATTGGGGCATGAACAACATGTTGCTGAATAAAAGTGAAACTGCCGAACTGCAGTTAAAGTCGAAAAATTAAAAATGAAACACCCGAAAATACATGAAACTCTGCAGGAAACGCTGGATAGCATGGTGCTGGTGATACGACGTTAATTGTTTTATACTGAAACTTTCATTCTAAAAGTGCTTCCTTGGTCTTATCCATATTTCTTTGCACGCTGAACACAACAGAAAATAAAAAAAACTGCAACAAAATATTTCAAATTAATCACATGTGTTAATGCGCTCATTTTGACCACACAAAAATACTATTTTTAGTACATGCAAATAAAATAAATACAGCTTAAATGTGAAAAACAGTCTATTTTAAAAACATGAAATATTGAGACCACAGACTTAACATATTACTGCAGTAGCACTTAAACAGCTTTTCATGTTCTGCCTTTGCCCAATGTTTTAAATAACTTTAGTAACCCACAATTAGTTAGCCCAGAATTAAATATAAACAGTTCTAATTTAAAGCATCACTCAAGAAAAACACTGTGTTTGATTACCACCCAGAATCCTAATAAAACTTTTTATTTGCTCATAGTCGTTCCAGCAGTTTCCCCTACACAGAGACCCCTCTGTACACCCAGAGCAGTGCGGGACAGTACTACGAGGCCACCCCTGCCTCTGGATCTGAAGCCGCGTCCCCTGGCACGCCTCTCACCGTCTCCGTCACCTCAGGATCCCCAGGTGTGCCCATGTTTGTGGCAGGGACGGGGCAGATTGTGGCCAACCCCACCACAGCAGCGGGCAGCGGGGTCACAGCAGTAGTAGCGGCTGCGGGGACGGCAGCTAACGGCTCTGGAGAATCTGTCGGCGAGGCTAACGGTAGCGGCGGCAGCTATGTGATCCAAGGTGGCTACATGTTGGCCGGCACCGGGACCGGGAGCAGTGGAAACGGTCACGGGTACCCGCAACCCACTCGCGCCTCTCCAGCCACCGTGAGTATAAATGAAGGCGAGGACAATAGCGTGCCGTCGGCAGACAAAAAGGTATGACGACAGCAGGGGGCGGAGTTTAATCGTCACCCATCGCCACTCACTGACTGCCCCACTCTACCCGAACCAGTTTAAACGCATGGTGATGATCTCATTGCACATGTCAGAGAGCACAGTGATACTCACAAATCTGAATCTAGACCAGGGCTTTGGAATTCCTGTCCTTGCACCCAACCGCTCTGTATATTTTGCTAGTTTATTATTTACCACACACCAGACTGAGAAACTAGCTTGTTAAGGCCATGGAATACTTCAAACTATGTTATTTATCTTCTTCGTTTTAATGCAAAATGATGTTTGACCGCAAAGAGTGGTATACTGTAGTATTTTTGAACACTCCAAATTACTCATAGAAAAGATGTGAAGTCATGAGGTGGGCTCTTTGTTGTGTGTGTGAAGCCTCTGAGTCAAAGTTTCCAACCGCCAAAAGGTAAAGTCTCTCTGTGAGTGATCGTACCAGCTCTGCTACTCAACTGCGTATTCATGTGGCTAGTGTTGATGTTTTGGATGTTGATCCTGTGGAATAAGAAACGAAATGCAGGAAAGAATTTGCATGTCAAAGGAGGCGGAATTCCAGAACACACATACCAATTGCGTCACGGACCAATGGTAGCTCAAAGGTGTTTAGAAGACAAAACGAAATCCCTTAAAGTTCACATAGGTGAGCTGTTTAAACTGCCGAAACAAACTCAAAAAAACCTTCATTTCGGCTGGATTTTTCAATATGACATCACTACAGTTCATTGTTTGATTTCATTTGAAGGATATCGGGCCTTTAGAAGAGCTCCAGGGTCCTACACAGTGCTCTCTACTACTTGAGCACATGAAATCATCAGGAATTTCAGAAATTTCACACATACAACACTTAGTAGGGAAGTGTGACATAATATACTTACATATATAATATACACTTACCGGCCACTTTATTAGGTACACCTTACTAGTGCTGGGTTGAACCTCCTTTTGCCTTCAGAACTGCAATAATCCTTCGTGGCATAGATTCAAGAAGGTACTGGATATATTCATCAAAGATTTTGGTCCATATTGACATGATAGCATCATGCACTTGCTGCAGATTTGTCGGCTGCGCATCCATGATGCGAATCTCCCGATCCACCTCATCCCAAAGGTGCTCTCAGGGCTTGACGCTAACTTTTTTCAGCAGGAGCACATGCGTGGCACATTTAGGCGATGCGGTGGCACAGTAGGTAGTGCTGTCGCCTCACAGCAAGAAGGTCGCTGGTTCGAGCCTCGGCTGGGTGAGTTGGCATTTCTGTGTGGAGTTTGCATATTCTCTCCGCGTTCGCGTGGGTTTCCTCCGGGTGCTCCGGTTTCCCCCACAGTGCAAACACATGCGCTATAGGGGAATTGGGTAAGCTAAATTGTCTATAGTGTATGTGTGTGAATGAGTGTGTATTGTTGTTTTCCAGTGATGGGTTGCAGTTAGAAGGGCATCCGCTGCTTAAAACATATGCTGGATAAGTTGGCGGTTCATTCCGCTGTGGCGATTCCACATTAATAAAGGGACTAAGCAGAAAAGAAAATGAATGAATGATTGAAGGCCTCTCTAAAGTGATCTGATTCAAGTCTTCAGTGGCAGCTTTTTGTTCAATTGTTGATCCAGTTTCGAGCTGAAAAATCTCTTTCACACTGGGCAGCAGGAATAGAGAATTATTAATTAGTTATTAAGTTAATAAAAAAGTGCAGTATGGTTAGTGCATACATTCACATGACCAGAGCTATTTAATCTGTGTTTGTATCATAAGAAAATTATGGCTGTATCAATGCTCCCAAACAAAACATTATTAATTTTATAATAATATATATATATATATATATATATATATATATATATATATATATTGTACATATTATCTTAAATATAAATATACTTGCAGTAGCAATATTGAAATACATTTTCTCCACAGCACATAAAATATTGTGACTTTTAAGAATAATTTTATCAAAATTTATATTATTTGCATAATATATTCCACCGATTCCACCCTATACTTCCCACATGGGAAAAATAAGACAATGTAAAAAAAGACACAAATACAAACTCATGTGCAAGCTGACACTGTTTATCTGAGCACTTTATCTTTCTGGGCTATTTAAAGAAGAGCGTAATATAGGAATGCCTCTATGAATTAAATTTTCCTTCTGCCCCAAAGTAATATCATCCTTTCTATTAAACTTTAATAACCTTCAGCAACAGATTGATTTCTTATTATTATTTAACAGACAATTTAAAACTAAAATGTTTAGCATTTAACACCTTTTGCAAGACACAGTTTTTCTTTTCAGTGTGTTCAAGTAAAAAAAAAAATGTATAAAAAATAGGAAATCTATTTCACTCTTACTATCCATGTGCACCACTGACAGGTCAAATCTGCTCTCTCTCTGCTGCTGAGAGATTGATACGCAACGGGCCAAAGTGTGCATATAAAGTAATGCAAAAACTCAGCTATAGACCAATTACCATGTTTGTAAACAATCAGGATGCGCGCGCAGGGAGGTGGCAGAAAAAAACCAGGAGCGCTAGCATTTACAGCGAGGGAATGACATCCAATGCGGTTCAGAGTTTGTTGTTGTTTTAGAAATAAGATATATTGATTATATATTATATATATTATTTACATAATGCTTTCAGCGTAATATAACAGCTTGTCACCCAGTGATAAGCACAGTGATTCTGCAAAATTAATGTTAAAGTGAGCGGCGTTCGTCTGACAGGTCCATTTGCGATAGCACCCTCCCAATGGATATTGAATAAGTCGAAATGACCAAGCATCCAGCCAGAAATATACAAACTCATTGAAGCTCCAAGGGATTTTACGAGAGAAGTTAAAGGTCTAAAAGTGTTTGGATGCCAACAATTGTGTTCTGTGTGGTCATGACATGTGCAAGAAATAATGCTCCATAATTACCAGATTCAAAACTATGTAGTGCTAAAAACCGAGGATCTGCCAAGCCAAAGACAAGGAAAAAAAGACGGAGCTAACGTTATACAAGGCCAGGGTGATCATCAACAGGCAGAACAACAGCATTCTGACAGCGTACTACACTTGTATGGCAGGCCCAGGGTATGTGAACTTACACATAAAGGTAAAGTTGGTTTTTTATTCGCACATTCTGACTTTCCCCTTAATAATATAATTTCATAAAAGTATTATTTGCAAACTCTAAATAGCGAAATCATATTAGCAGCCAATGACTGTCAAAAAACAACATTGTTCACAGTCAAATAAGCAGTGTTAATGTTGTTTTCAAGTCACACTAGCAGGTTATTTCAGTGGTAAACAATATAGGGAGTGTGTCACAAGTTGTCACTGAATGGATGTGTGAATATAAAACCAACTTAACCTTAATAACTTACACTTTCACGTTTCATTATTAGCATTCAGTGTCAGCAGTTTAATTAACCACATGTAACTGTTTTGCCGAAATCATTGCTGCAATCAAAAATGAGTAATGTGTATGATTCAGCATAGCCTGAACTTACCTGATATAACATGAGAACTGCAGAGTCCAGCATTTATAATTAAGTCGTCACTTCATTCAGCTCCCTTTTAGCCAAAGACATCTGCAGTCGGCATTAAAAGCAGAGTGGTGTAAGGTAAAAGTTAAGTTAAGTTCGAATTTGGCATCCTACCGCAAAACATGACATGTTTGCTATAGCAGCCGGTCTTTTTCTGCAACCGGGGACCCGTGTGACGTCATGTGTGACGTAGGTTGGTAATTGGTCTATAGAAAGCGAAATCAGATTCCGGGACATTTATGGCGATTTATAAATTCCGGCCGAATGCATTTTTAAGTCCCAAAAAGAGGAGATGCTCGGGAAAAAGAGGATGTATAGCTGGGGTACGTTTCTTTAGTAAAAGGCTTTTCTTTTCAAGTCCTCGCGCTATTCTTAAAGGTACTACCAAACTCAGAAGAGGTAGTTTTGTGTCCAGCGCGTCTCTGAGTCTGCAGCAGCAGAGCATGCGAGTCTGTGGCGGAGTATTTTCAGTTTCTCACGAACACAGAACCGGGCCGCCCAGGTAAAGTCCTATGTGTGGAAGTGCTGGTGTTGCATTGGGTCTTACACTAAATACACCACGATATGCCATGACCGAATTGTAAACGTTTTCTATGAGGCTCGCACGATGTGCGGCACCGCCACCATACGGTGCCTGGCGTTGCTCAGCAACGTATTCAAAACAATATTAAGACCGTAAATAAACCAGTAACGTTAGAGATGTGCTGTTGTTGATCGCGCCTGTGTGTGCTACAGTCACGATAGATTTCTAACATAATACACCATAACTTAGTGCACAGGTGTCAAACTCAGTTCCTGGAGGGCCGGAGCTCTGCACAGTTTAGTTCCAACCCTAATTAATCACACCTGATCAAACTAATTGAGTCCTTCAGGCTTGTTTGAAACCTGCAGGTAAGTGTGTTGAAGCAGGGTTGGAACTAAACTGTGCAGGGCTGCGGCCCTCCAGGATCTGAGTTTGACACCCCTGAGTGTGAAGAGCATGTTGTTTCACCGTGGCTGAGTGAATTAAGTCCTCATTCAAGCTTATAAAAAAAAAAAAAAAAAAACTCGCACATAGGCGACTAAATAAATTTTTCAGTTCGCACACATCTACTTTTAGTCGCAAATGCGAGCGAAATGGTCGCACTGTCGAGCCCTGGCTCTATTGGATTGAGATCTGGTAACTGTGGTGGCAATTTGAGTACAGTGAACTCATTGTCATGTTCACGAAACCAGTCTGAGTTGATTTGTGCTTTATGACATGGTGGGTTATCCTGCTGGATGTAGCCATCAGAAGATGGGTACATTGTTGTCATTAAGGGATGAACATGGTCATCAACAATACTCAGGCTGTGGCGTGGACACAATGCTCAATTGGTACTAAAGGGCCCAAAATGTGCCAAGAAAATATCCCCCACACCATTACACTACCACCAGCAGTCTGAACCATTGATACAAGGCAGGATGGATCCATGCTTTCATGTTGTTGACGCCAAATTCTGACCACCTGAATGTTGCAGCAGAAATCAAGACTCATCAGACCAGGCAACGTTTTTCCAATCTTCTATTGTCTAATTTTGGTGAGCCTGTGTGAATTGTAGCCTCAGTTTCCTGTTCTTGGCTGACATGAGTGACACCCGGTGTGGTCTTCTGCTGCTGTAGCCCATCTGCCTCAAGGTTGCCATGTTCAAGGTCACTTAAATCACCTTTCTTCCCCATTCTGATGCTCGCTTTGAACTGCAGCAGATCGTCTTGACCATGTCTACATGCCTAAATGCATTGAGTTGCTGCCATTTGTTTGGCTGATTTAATATTTGTGTTAACTAGCAGTTGGACAAGTGTACCTAATAAACTGACCCGTGAGTGTATGTAGATATATACAATTTAAGGGATTAGTCAATCCAAAACGAATTCTGTAATTAATTACTCACCCTCATGATGTTCTTATCCCCGGAGACCTTTGTTCATTTTCAGAACGCAAATTAACATATTTTAGATCTGAGAGTTCTCTGACCCTCCATAAACAGTTCTGAGATGTTCAAAGTTCAGAAAAGGAACTAAAACCATTGTCAAAACAATCCATATGACTTCAGTGGTTCGACTGTAATCATACGAAGCTCCAAGAACACTTTTGTGGGCAAAAAAGTATGATGTGTAACAATAAGCGACAGTAGCGCAACACGTAAGTGTCATATTTCCCATAGTAATTTCGCATCAGGTCAAATCTGTTTTTTTATTGGTGTACAAAAGTGTTCTTGGAGCTTCGTATGATTACAGTTGAACCACTGAAGCCACACAGAATGTTTTGACAATGTTTTGGTTCCCTCGCTGTCTATGGAGGGTCAGAGAGCTCTCGAATCTAAAATATCTTTGTGTTGATGAACGAAGGTCTCAGGATGTTGGAATGAGATGAGACTGAGTAATTAATAACAGAATTTTCATTTTTGGGATAACGAATCTTTTAAATTCACATATCGGACTCTAAAATGCAAAATTTTAATGAAACATATATGCTTCGTTTGAACTGAAATCATGGAGGAATATCCTGCAGAGTTCACATGAGATGAATGTCTGAAGTAAGAAGAAATAAAACACACACACAAAAAAAATTCCTGAATAAAATAAACATAAAAAATGTGCAGAGTGGTGGGTTGCCAGGATTAGAATCGAGAAGCACAAATCTTGAGATGCACCGATCGTCCGGCCAGAAATTGGACATTTTTTAAAGTACAACATGTGTAAATGAAGCGTTAATGGGCTCCACATGGGCTTCATTCAATGTACCTGCATCTGTTTGTTTTGTCTTATGAGTGGATTATAGTTGTATTTAAAAAACTCACTGACAGAAGTCCCAGTTTTTAAGAAAATACTGCTAGAAATACTGGAATAAAATAGTAAACGCTACTTTGAGGTTGGGAGGGTTTATTGATATATATAATGGGACTATTACAAGTTTATATATTTTTAAGATTATCTGCATATAATGCATAATAAACAACAGCACGTGTGTTTTGTTTGCTGCGCTTATTAAGAAAACACCATTTTTCCTGCTGTTCTAAAAGTACCACCTACAGACAGAGAGGGAATTAACATTTTATTTCATAAATTCATATTTATATTTTAAAATTACACAATTGATAAACCAAATTATAAATATAATTCCTTTGAAAATCTGTATTGGAATCAGACGATTTGTTTGTACAAAATCGGCAATCTGAATGGGCTTTTGAAAAATCATGATTGGTGCATCATTATCTAAATCATTTCAGTTTAACAAAAAGTCATTAGATTGACTTTTGTCTCCCAGCATGCTACTCTTATGACGACACATGTCCAGTTGACATGAGTGACGCTTGCTAAGCCTTTCACTGTGCTGTCGTGTTCATCGCAGAAACATTCAAATTCAGTCATAATCATATTCATGATATTCATGAGTCAGATGGCCTTGTGCTCAACATGTTCATATATAAAACACCCTTCCGATTTTGCTACACACACGCTATTATACAACTAGTTTAATTAATGATTGAAGCATACCATCGATGGACAGTTTCATTGCATACTCACCTTGTATGCCACGGCACGCAAAAACAGCTGTTAAGAGGCATACAGCGCTGTGAAAAAGTCCCTGTCTGACTTTCTCTCTGGTATACATAGAAAGCAATGTGTCTACTTTCAAAAAAATTGTTGTGAAAACAAAATGTTCTAAACTAATGTTCCACTGTCATATAGCACAACATAGGTATAAAAATGAAGGGTTAGTATAAAAATAAAGCAACATATTTATTCTGACCTTTTGTCATTAAAATATATAAAAGAATAAATAATTATGCTACCACAAAGGGCTCATGCTAAAAAATATGTATAAATTACATTAAAGTAATAAATAACATTACACTTTTAAGCAATACAGTTCATTTTTTCTTAATAGAACTGTTTCGTTTTCTCTCTATTTGTGCTTAAATAAATGTAGCCTCTGTGAGCATAAGACGTTTCTTTCAAAAACAGAAACAAAATCAATCCAGACCTACAAACTTGACTGATAGTGCAAGGTCATTCAGCCAAACAAAACGTCTGTCTGCCAAGCGGCTTTTGTTTCATCTTTCAGCATAATTCTTTTTTGAAATACTGACAAAATTAAAGCAATGGAAAAATGACTACTGTATTATTAAAATTGCGCTGAGAAATTCAGTCAAAGACATTCATATTCACAGCACCGAATGCTTCCACAAAGCTGTCAGAATAACAATATTTTATCTAGGCATGGCTAAATAATGTCATTTGTTGCAAATGTGAGGACACTGTATTCATTTAAGGTCAACATGATTTTAAGATCCACTGCAAACTGTACACTGTAAAAATGCTGGGTTCCACACAATCAATTTGTGTTGGGATACCATGAAGGAATCAAGTTACAGTAACTTATTAGTTTTTACAAATGTAAGTGGATTGAACATAAAACAATTAAGTTGTCACTCAAAAAAACCTAATAAATTGTGTTGTTTCAGCTCATTTTAAATAAGTAGTTTGAACAAACAGCAAACGCCTAGAACAACTACTTCCTAACATTGTTTTCCATCTCAATATTTTGTTTCGCTTCAAAATGAACTACCGGGTTAGTAAATACTGTTTTATGTTGACTTTAAACGATGTGTCAAAGAAAATCTCTGCATGAGTGCATAATTGCCGTGCATAGGGGTGTTTCTAGAATTGCAGATACATTTTTCTTTGTTGTTGTGCCAAAATACAAATCACTTCCTTTTGTACTCTTAATGAAAAACAGATTTCTTTGTAGTATGGCTCCATGTACCAGCGTATAATTTATTTTCTTGTTTTTTTTTTTTCAAAACGGAAAAAAGAATAAAGGGTTCGTTTATGCCAAATTTGAACCTTCTCACAAACGTTAAATTTTTTTCAAATATTTTTTTTTGTTTTGTCATATTTGGTTCTTAGAAACAAAATGAAAATGCGATAAAATGCGAACCGTATTTCGGATGAGATGTTAAACTGAGGTCCTGACTCATTATTAAAAATCCCATGGCACTTGAGTAGGGGTGTAAACCCCGGTGTCCTGGCCAAATTTCCTACATTGGCCCTTACCCATCATGGACCCCAATCATCCCCGTCCACTAAATTGGCTCTATTACTGTCTCTCTACTCCAGGGGTGCTCAACCCTGTTCCTGGCGATCGACCTTCCAGCTGATTTCAGCTCCAACCCTGATCAAACACACCTGAACCAATTATTTAGAACGTGAGGAGCACTTAATAATTACAGGCAGGTGTGTTTGATAAGGGCTGCAACTGAAAACTGCAGGTAGGTCGATCGCCAGGAATAGGGTTGAGCACCCCTGCTCTACTCCATCTACAGCTGGTGTGTGGTGAGCGCCTTGGCGCCGTTGTCCTGTGGCTGCCGTCGCATCATGGCCATACACAATAAATGCGCTATTTAAATACACATTACATTATATAAAACCAAAAAGAATAAACAGCTTTAAAATTTGTTCTCTTTGTGGGCGGGAATAATACACACTCTCTGCTGATTGGTCGACCAGACATAAAACCGTGCTGTCATCAACTGTTCCTTGCAATGCTACCTTTTAATAACTAGATGTGACATGTTTTTGGAATAGTACGCATATTAAGACCAGTATGCACTGTCAACTCTGCACTTACATCAATCAAACTGACAAAAAATATGAAGTTAAACTTTGTATAACTAAAAAAAATGTAGTTAAAACTTGATTAACTTGAATATTAACATGAGTTAAAGCAACATAAAAATATTTGTTGTTGACTTTTCGAAAATGTGCTACAGTGTATATTAGATCGCTAACCAAAAAACACACTTTAGTACATTGGGTCAAACTTTATTTTGATGGTCTGTTTGTTGAATTTAAGTTACATTGCCACTAATTCTCATTAGATTATAAGTAGACTGTTAGGTTGGGGTTAGGGTTAGTGTAAATTGACATGTACTTGCTAAGTTTCTTATAGTCAGTTAAATGTCTGTTGAAGAAGCAGAATCTACAGATATTAAGCAGACAGTCTACTAATATCAAATGGACCATCAACATAATGTGTTACCTTACATTGCAGTAATTAAATCATGATTAAAAGAACTATTAAGCAATAAACGAAAACCAGTGATAAATTCTATGCTCCTTTTGATACTGTGGTAACAATTGTAATGTTTTACAAAATAAGAACTTTTGCGATTCAAATATTTTTTTTTATCTCTGAAGGAGATTTGCTTTATTTTACATTATGAGAAATATTTCAGTTTGTGGATTTATTGACACTACTAATTATTATTGACTAATTGTTGCTATTAATATTAGGGATGTCCCGATCAGGTTTTTTTGCCCTTGAGTACATGTCATTTGATTTTGAGTATCTGCCGATACCGAAACCCAATCCGATACTTCTATAATACATAAAAAAAGAATAAAGAAGAGCGAAGAAACAGATTCAGGATGTTCCTGATGTTTTATGTAATTCACCTTATTTTAACATTCAACAACTCTGTTAACAAACAGAGCACTTCTGTGAGGTAGCTTGAACAATCAAATAATAAATAACATTAATTCTTCACTTTTGCAACATTAAATAATAAAAAAATCATAAAATAATAAATAATTAAATAAAAAAAAAATCTAATATAAAAACAAACAGCTCCTCAAGTTAAAACACCCGGAAGGCAATCCCAAGTTTACATATCTCACAGTTTGCTATGGCAATGTTGTTGTCATCAACTTTATAATACCTCCAGACCGCAGACATACTCGCGCTTTTCGCTTCAAGCTGCTTCCATGTTCTACTTTGCCGGCATTTACCAAAAGCATCGTTGCTAATAAAATTTGGCCTGGTATCAATAAGTTTTTAGTAGCCTACCTAATAAGATGAAAGAACTTTATAATTACTTCATAATTACTCTCCCTGTAATTCGTTACTATCTAAATTTGATATAAGCAATTCATTTTTAGAATGCAATTTTGTAGAACAATTTTGGACAGAAATATCTTGGTTTGTTTTCTCAGCTTACAAAAAACTTTTTGATTTTAAGACGATTAATTTATTGTTTTTGATTTGGGAGTCAGATTGTAAGGAAATGGACAATGTGTGGAAATTTTGAACTCTTTGTGTCCTTTTCCATCCTTACAAATGTGAGCTATTGAGTGTTTGCCTAATCTTAGAACATTTTGTATTGACTTGAAACTTTATTATGAATCTGTCTGACTATCATTAAATAAGAAAGCTGCCAAAACAACTGAACTGCTGAAAAAAATAATATTGTCATTATAATCATTACTTTTAAATTATCAGATCCCTTTTGGTACGCTTGAGATATTTATGTTTTATTTTTTTTTAGATTAATCTAGATTAAAATGGCTCATTTGAATTCTGCCGAACATGTGTGCTGCCTAAATAAGCCATGTGGCGCATTAGACCAGGGGCTCATCTCCTGTTTCCAAAATGCATCACAAACTGCTTGAGAAACTGTTCTACTATGATAATTGGTGATGAAAATAAATGAAGTTCAATAAGATGTTCTTGTGTTTACCAACTGTTTATTCAGTTAAACATGAATTTTGAACTGTAGGCCTACATAAGCTCCAAACAGATTTTTGATTACCTTAATTCGACTAAAGTCATAACTGAACTAAACAGAAATGGAATTAATGGGAGTGTGCATATATTAGTGGCATTATTGAAGTAAACACCGTAATCAAACTATTACCGTCATGTCGGATTTTTCACCATATTTTCCGACAAGATCTACGAAATGCTGAAGTTTTTTTCTTTCTATTCGGCATGCGTTATTAAATTCCATAACACTCTCACCAGTCCTTACTCCTTATTTGCGTCTAATACCCCAGTTTGTCACGGGGGCATGAATGAAATGTTCATGAGTGGATGTGAAACTGCCGAACTGCAGTTTAAGTAGGAATACACACAGGTTTGAAGACTCGTTGTCGCCACCTACAGTGCAATTCGACCAGGTATACATCCGCGCTAAAATATCAAGGTGAAAGTCATCATAGCTTGCATAGAATAGACCCAGCTCCCAACCCAACTTTGAGAATAGATTAACGGCGATATTTATTTTAACGCTCGATAAGACTCTCGCATGTTAATGCCGATATATATATATGCATTCGAGTCCTGATTGGGAGGTAACATCCGATTTCGAGTCTGAAACCACGTGATCGGGCGCGATTTGCGTTCATGTGATCCCTAATTAATATTATTGTTACTAATTACCAATATTGATTTCACAATAACACTAGTGGGAAAAAGACAACAAGAAATTATAAATTTCAATTATGTAATACACTTTTTTGTTGCATAAATGATCATTTTATGATGGCCTAAAACCTTGTAATCCACGGCAATACGTGACAAGTTATTAAAACAAATAATAATATAAAAAACCTAAAAAAAGATGCCAGATTTTGACGCCGAATGTGTCTATAATTATAGAATCACCCATATGCATGTGCAGTGTGTCTGCATGCGAAAGTGTTCCCACATGTTTGCATCTACACGTTTGTGTGTATTAGTAGATACTTTAGCCTGGGCTCTCTGTCTGAGTGTGTGTGTTTGGCTGTGTGTGTGTGTGTCTTATCCCGGCAGCTGTCCTCTGGCCCTCAGGTGCAGTGGTTGTTGGATAATTATGAGACAGCAGAAGGAGTGAGTTTGCCCAGGTCTACTCTCTACTGCCACTACCTGCTGCACTGTCAGGAGCAGAAGCTGGAACCAGTCAATGCTGCATCCTTCGGGAAACTCATCCGCTCTGTGTTCATGGGCTTGAGGACCAGACGTCTGGGCACACGGTGAGAGAAATCTGGATGTAACAACTGGTAGCGCCTTGGGGTGTGTGATATTTATTGGCTATAATAATTCTGTAATGATTGTTTTTTATCTATGTGCAAGATAACATTAAGCAATTCACTCTGTCTGCAAAAATAACATGTGAACCGGAAGTTGCTGAGACTTTTATTTCAGTATGTTGATGTACTTCCAACTGAAATTGAGTATTGAGTATGGGGCAGGCCTTTCTTTTTGCACATAATTTTCTCATAGGAAAATAAAGGTAAGAGGGGCTCTTTAAGAATTTTGTGGCTAAGCCCGTCAAACTGACATAACAGAGAAGGACCGACACTCCAAACGCAGAAGAAAATAGTCAGACTTTGATAGAAGATTATCAAAAAAAAAAAATTTCAGTAGATTAACTTGCATCGATCAATTTTGATTTCAGACACATTTTAAAGGCTGTCGGAACATTTAAAAAAAACAAAGAGAACTCAGCCCTTTGTGTAAAATGAACAGTCCGCATCTTGCTATTTTAAAACAAAAAAAATCACTCTTTTCATCTCTCTAACTTCATCTCTCTCACTGAAAAAGACACTTGCCTCTGGAAAAAAACACTTCAGTGACTCTGCATCTTCTATTTTGTGTTTCCAAAATGCATCACAAACTGCTTGAGAAACTGTTCTACTATGATAATTGGTGATGAAAATAAATTATGTTTAATGTGTTTACTAACAGTTTATTCAGTTAAACATGAATTTTGAACTGTAGGCCTACATAAGCTCCAAACAGAGATTTTTGATTACCTTAATCCGACTAAAGTCATAACTGAACTAAACAGAAATGGAATTAAGACATGTGGAGTATGCAGATATTAGTGGCATTATTGAAGTAAACACAGCGGGCTTTAGGACCTTTCGCCACATTTTCCGACAAGATCCACACGCAGCTGTCAGTGAAGGACCGCACACACACACACACACATCGCGAAATCTTTCCATTTTCTTTCCATTTGGCATGCATTATTAAATTCCACTCTCACCAGTCCTTACTCCTTATTTGTGTCTAATACCCCAGTTTGTCACGAGGGCATGAATGAAATGTTCGTGAGTTAAAGTGAAACTGCCGAATTGCAATTAGAGTCAGGCATACTGCTGATTTGATTCAGAAGGGCACGCTTTTGTCAGACGGCTCACCAGTCAGGTATACATCTGCGCTAAAATATCAAGGTGAAAGTCATCATAGCTTGCGTAGAATAGACCCAGCTCCCAACCCAACTTTGAGAATAGATTAACGGCGATATTTTTTTATCGCGCGATAAGAGTCTCGCATTAACGCAGCACGTTAACGCCGATAACGGCCCACCACTAGTTCTTATATTAAAAATTCTTCACATACAGAATTTTGTTTTCCTCTCTCTTCTTCAAAAAAGAAAAAGAAAGGAAATATTGTGTTTATCCAGAGACAGTTTATTATGGATTATCCTGAAATTCAAAGTTTATTTCAGAAAATCAGTGTCATTTTGGTACTTTGCAGCGATACTGCAGCCATATAACTCAAATTACTATTAACGTTAAAGGTATGGATACACACATGCACACACACATTTGCCAACAGCATCATAGGAAAGTGCATGTTAGACATTGAAACCAGCATACAATAGTCTACAGCAGTGGTTCTCACCCATCCGCCACATTCTGTCTTGACATTACACACTTTCTGTGTCATAAATTCTTCCTATTCCCACAACGACTGCTGATTCACTAGTATCATTCAAACGACAACTAAAAACCTAAAAATCTCTTTCACGATCACCTGAACCTCTGTGAACAAAACCAGGACCCCCCCCCCCCCCCCACCACCACCACCACATCATCCAACAACCCCAAACCATTATGCAATTCTCAGAGTGCCTCACACAGGTGAGTGGGCTTGACAAGCCACCTGTAGAAAACACTCTCTCTAACGCCCCATTCACATGGGGCTTCAGCGTCAACGCTTGACAGAGGGCGTGTCTGAAGTTGGGGCTGACGCGATCGTCAAAGCAGCGTCAGCCAAGGAAATTAGTCAGCAATAGGCCACTGTCTGAGCTGGTGTATTTGCATACAGCGATCTGATTGGCTGAGGCTTCCGTCGGCGCTTGAAAAGTTGAGCAAGTCCCAACTTCTGCAGCGAGCAACGCCTCTGAAGCAGCGCTGACGGATCCACAATGCAGTATGGCAATGCCTGACGTCACCCATTCAAAGTTGCGTTGGAAGCGTTGAAGCTGACGCCCCGTGTGAATGGGGCGTAACACTTTAACTGACACTTGCACCATTTTTTGCACATTTGCAACAGATACTTTCTTACAAACTCTCAATAGCTCAATAAATAGATAAATAAATAAATAAAATAAACAATAAAATTGTGCATTTATGAAGTGTGCTTCACACAGGTAAGTGGGCTTGACAAACCACCCGTAGAACTCACCCAAACCCTTTTTTCTAGCTCTTAATTCTTTGATCACTAACAGTTCCTTTGTATGATTAGCACTTCTTGTGTACATTGCCTCTTCTTATTGAATCACTGAATGCCTCCTCAATTGTAAGTTGCTTTGGACAAAAGCATCTGCTAAATGATTAAATGTAAATGTAAAGGGCTCTGTGCTGCGAGTGACAGAGTTGTTTTGTTGGCTTTCTCTTGTATGTTGGCTCTAAATGGTTTAAACATATTTCAAAATGCTTTCAATAGATGTGAAAAACAAAACAAAAAAATCAAACCAGAACTATTTTTTGTGCAACATTTTTGGACGAAAGGTTGTACAGTAATCTTTAGAGTCCAAAATCATCCTCTGTGTGATGAAGCCAATTCTAACTCTAAATAATAAATTAACCTTTAATTGAAGTAATAAAAAAGACTTGGGTTTGTGCTTTTTGTAATTATTACAACAGTCCAATAAACAAGAGGTTAATATCAAGCTGCACTTTAGACAAAATATTGGCTGTTTTGTTTTTTTGTTTCATCAACAAAAAATATTTCCAAATGAAACCTTAGCTGAACATTTGAACATCTCAGAGCTAACTGTAGTGTATTGATTCCTGAATGAATCTGTTATTGAATCTGCCATTTTTAATTAAATGTTTGAATGAATGAATGAATTAGTCATTAAGACCTAATAGATGTTTTAATAGCATTAATCATGTATTGATCCATGACAGGCCCAAAGTAATATTAATTATTCTAATAAAAATAAAGAGGGTGCAGTGGCGCAGTGGGTAGTGCTGTCGTCTCACAGCAAGAAGGTTGCTATTTCGAGCATTGGCTGGGTCAGTTGGCATTTCTGTGTGGAGTTTGCATGTTCTCCCTGTGTTCATGTGGGTTTCCTCCGGGTGCTCCGGTTTCCCCCACAGTCCAAAGACATGTGGTATAGGTGAATTAAATAAACTAAGCAAAATTTTCTGTAGTGTATGTGTGTGAATGAAAGTGTATGGATGTTTACCAGTGATGGGTTGCGGCTGGAAGGACATCCGCTGCGTGAAACATATGCTGGATAAGTTGGCGGTTCATTCCGCTGTGGCGACCCCTGATTAAATAAATACAGCCTTTGAGAACATAAAAGACTTCGTTCAAAAACATTTGAAAACCGACTTGAAACTTTTTGAATGGTGGTTTTGAATGTGTCTGTGAGTCACGCACACGCGATTAGACGCCTCCATGATCCTCAGGTTCAGGTCACACAGGTGCACTGAAGCTTTGGTGTGTTTGTTCCAGAGGGAATTCCAAATATCACTACTATGGCCTGCGGATCAAAGCGAGCTCCTCTCTTCTCCGGCTGATGGAGGACCAGCAGCACCTGGCCATGAGACAGCAGCCCTTCTCCCAGAAACAGAGGTGGACACTCAAGCTCTCTGTCAGTTCTCACCATCAGTCTCTCTCTGGATCCTGCGTTTCTCATTCCGTCTGATTGTGCATCCCTGCAGGTTGAAGCCGGTTCAGAAGGTGGAGGGAATAACCAACGGGATGTCGTCAGGATCTGGACAGCAGCAGCAGCAGCAGCAGAGCTCGGGTTTGTCGGACATCAGCACACAGGTCCAGCAGTACCAGCAATTTCTGGGTAAGTTATGGCAGAAGCCTTAAAAGTCAGTAACACTAAAATGTATTCTTTGTGCATTCCATTCTAGTGGGAATATATAAAGCTTAGAAAAAATATATTGTTTAAAATGTGAGCCTGGACCACAAAACTAGTCTGCCGTATATAGCCAAAATACTTTGTATGGGTCAAAATGATCTATTTTTATTTGATGCCAAAAACCATGCAGAAGGTTATGGTCCGCACTCATTAAATTAATACTTTATATATCTTTATTATGCCGAAAAATAATTTTTTAAATAAATTTTCTACTGTAGATAAATCTATAATAATTTTTGATTAGTAATTTTCATTGCTAAACACTTCATTTAGACAGCTTTAAAGGGAATTTATTGCTTTGTTTACCCTCAGATTTTAGATTTTCAGTTATAGTTATATCTTGATTTAATCTGACTTTTCTAACTTTGTTTATTCAGCTTTCAAATGTATATATCTCAAGATACATATATATATAAACACACTTATGATTGGTTTTGTTGTCCAGATTAAGAAATATGAATTTAAAACTAGGAGTTTTGAAAAACTTTTTAACCATTCAATAGTTTGAATACAAATTAATTAATACAAATGTGCACTAAATCTATCAAATGTAGAGAGATTTGTAATGCCACAAAAGAACTTGGTTAACTAAAGAGGCTTATTTTAAACACATTAAAAAGTCTAACCTTCTAATGATAATGTGGTTAAAGCTACCTGTTAATTTTAATAAAAATAAAATGTACATTTTTCTAAAAATATTATGTATTAGGGGCGACATGGTAGCTCAATGGTTAGCACTGTGGCCTCACAGGAAGAAGGTCGCTGATTCGAGCTTCGGCTGGGTCAGTTGGCATTTCTGTGTGGGGTTTGCATGTTCTCCCCGTGTTCGTGTGGGTTTCCTCTGGGTACTCAAGTTTCCCCTACAGTCCAAAAACATGCGCTATAGGTGAATTGAATAAACTAAATTGGCCGTGTGTGAATAAGTGTGTATGGATGTTTCCCAGCACTGGGTTGCACTGGGTTGTACTGGGAAGGGCATCCGCTGTGTAAAACAAATGCTGTATAAGTTGGTGGTTCATTCCGCTGTGGTGAGCCTGATGAATATACGAGGGACTCAAAGGAAAATGAATAAGTGAATGAATAATGTAATAAGTCAAATCATTGAGTTTGAAGTAACTGTTTAGCCAACACAATCTTATGGAAATTTGTAACTTTTTGATTTAGTGGCTAATTTGTATGAATTCATACAATCTAATCTACAATATAATTTAGTATGATTTGCTTATCCCCCAGTGACGGTAGGGTTTAGGAGTGGGGTTAGGTGCCACACCTCCTTTTTAAAATCGTATATTTTTACACGACTGAACTAGTATGAATTAGCCACTAAAATGACAAAACACAAAATAGTTACGTTTCCTCGTGAGATCAGGCTGGTTTAGCTAATTTTTACTATGTGCATAAAATTATAATTTGTTAATAAACATCTAACCGCAAAACTTAATCAAATTTACTAGGAAATACAGTCTATCAGCTTCATTGCTAGGAGTAGCATTATATTTTTATGAATGTTTTTTATTTGGAACGATAATTAGGAATATCTAAAATAGATTTAATGTGACCGGATTTAATCAGTTCAACTAATGAGTGAACTGATTTTTAAAAACAATTCTGTCCATCTGATTTAAATAAATTAATATATAATTAAACACTTAACCAAGTGTTTAACTTAAACTACATTTCACTTTAGTATTTTCGAAAACTCAATTTTTAGTTCTTTGAAACTAACTGAACAATTTTTTTTTCTCTAATTGAGTGCTTCCTGTTAGATGTTAGTCGTGTGACCGGATGTCTTGTCCTGAGTGGATATTAATAACATATCAGCATATGGTTGTTGTTATTCTTGATGTTTAGATGCGTCTAGAGCTCTCCCAGAGTTCCCTGATGTTGACCTGCAGGGTAAAGCTTTACCAGAGGGCATTGAGCTGGAACATCTCAAGAGCTTTCAGCTGCTCTACAGAGAACACTGCGAAGTGAGTTTCAATCCAGTCATTGAGTGTCAGCATCTCAACAGCTTTCTGCATATAAAACCCCTTAAAGTGTCATGAAACTCCTCCTTTTATTTTAAGTCTACCTCAGAGCTTTTCTAAAAACGCTAGATTTTGGGCTTGGAGATGGGAGGGAAGTGGGTTGTGAAAAATTCTGCATATAAGTAAAATATCTTTCAAGATGGTTTTAATTGTTGTTTTGTGTTTTATCAGGCCATTCTAGATGTGATGGTCAACCTTCAGTTCCCTTTGGTGGAAACTCTTTGGAAAACTTTTTGGAGGTTCAGTGAAAATCAGCCAGGAGACTCGGCAACATTAGCTGTGTAAGCTGGCTTCTCAACACAACAAATTCATTAAGTCGAACGCAACATATCACAATTTTTATGCTTTCAGTAGAATTTCATCAAGGTGTTCTACTGAACAAGGCAGAGCTGTGAAATCTGTATTCAATGTGAAGTGAAACAGGAAGTCAGGGCAAGACATATTGAGCATATCCTCTTTTTTAAAATAGCAAGTAGCATTTTGTTTATATCACAGTTCAGCCAGAGCCACTGAGCTCAGTAGAACCGCATCTAACGACTGATTACAGCTACAGTCTAAAGGCCCGTGCACACAGAGACTGTTTTTGCTCGTGTTTTCCGTCGGCGTTTAAAGCCTTGTGACTAAATAAAGGGCGTCAATGTGATCGTGCACACCAACACGCAAAATGGCAGGCGTAAAAGCGTAATTTTTAAAGAAACGCCTCATGCTCGTTTTTTTGTTTAGACGCACCGCGTCAAAACCCTCTCCACCAATCAGATTGGCACTTTTGTTCACGTGCACGTAGCTGTTAAAGTTACAGTAAACAGCACTTGGAGGCACTCAAGCTCAAAACTGTCAATGAGAGCGCACATTGAAGAAGATGCCCAGAGGCGATATGAACATGGATCTGCTTATTGCACTGGTGAACAATAATCGTTTCTTCATCGCTAGAGCTGGAGCTGCTACTTAAACCATCATAGCTTGTTTGAATCGCCAGTAATTTTAACAACAAGCATGTTAACTGTCTCTCTTCTTCTTCTTCTGTGTTACAAGCGGGTGTCAGAAGCTTAAAGTTGTGTAGCGCTGTCTGACGTCAAGGAGTGATTTACATACTCTTCTGCTCGACGACAGTGAAAATCGCTTGGGTTTAAATCCAGAAAAACGTCTCGTAAAACGCTGATGATACAAGCAAACGAAAAGCGTCCCGGTGTGTACGAGCCTTAATACTGAGTCCGCCTAACCATTTCTTCTTCTAATCTTCTCTACGTCACTCTAAAATACAGCATTCAGTGCAGAATTCAAATGCATCTGATATATTTCATGGTTTGCGCTGACTTTTGAATATGTTCCCCTCTGTGCTTAGGTCTCTAAACTGAAAGAAGTCTATAGTTGGGTTTCCATTAGGGTTGGGCGATGTTGACCAATTTGTCATCGTACGATGTGTAATGTGAAACATCGCGATGGACGATGGCATCGTTGTCGTAGGCGGGGTTGGGGGTGGTTGTTGTAAAATATCAATTAATTTATAACGAATTAATTAATTGTAGCCTATCGTTTTCACTACCTGACCCACATGGTCTTTGCTTTACCCATAACCAAACCATAAATAAATAAAGTTAAACACAAATTACCACCTGTCAATTACTTTTTTCTGCGGGACTCTGGCATGAATAGACACAGTAATCTGTGTCATTATAAGGGCTTTTTCCCACAGCTGGTGGAGCAGACGAGAGTTTGTTTGGAGTTCACTGTAATTTGTATTGTGATTGATGATAACTTCCTTATTTTATTATTATTATGAGGAAATAATAACAAGTAAAGATGCTAGGGCTCGACCGTTTTGGTCGCATATGCGCCCGAAATTTTATGCAACCTAAAAATATATTTGGAAGCATTTGTGCTAGTGCATAAATTGTTGCCGTGTGACCTGTTTTCACTGCAAAATCCTCACCGCGTGCGCGAATTTAGGAGACATTTATGCAGAATGCGTCTTTGCACCTAAAAACGCCAAACGCAGCGCTCAGGAACAGATTAAAACAGTTGTTATGTGAACTAGCTGGAGTAAAAAAAGCCTGCAATGCTTGCCCCGCCTTTGTGCTCTTCTTATTGGCCCACTGCTCTAGAACTGAACGCGAATGGATTGGTTAATATTAGCTGTCAATCACTCAGTCAATGCCTTCTGCCTTTAGATGACAGGAGCTACAACACGCGAAAATGTGAAGCGCTGAAGATGAGAGAATTAAAAAGTTACTAATAATGGCAAATCTTATTAGTGATCATGTGCTGAATGTTAATCCACCATTTACACTTTTGATAAAAATGGATAAACGATTTCCAGTGGCTTCAAGTCCACTATGAAAATGACTAAACCATTGACTTTAAATTCTGTGGGACGGGGTTTGCAGGTAACAGCGTTTGCCACTGAATCTACACATTTTAAGCGTGAGAGGTACTGTATAATCATTCATTTAATCCTCACGATGCTGTCTGTCGTGCAAGCAGCAGTTAAATGTAAAATTTAACACAGCTCATGAAAAGACCGTTATTGCTATTAAGATGACATACAAATAATAAGTTATATATCAATATACATGTGGGGCGGGGTGATGGATCGCAATGCCGGCTCAGCATCGTGAAGTTTATAGGCCATCGGCGATGGACAATGGCATCGTCTATCGGCCCAACCCTAGTTTCCATCACCCTGTGTTAATGCACATTTTAAATTGTTGCATGAGAAACCAACAGTATCTGCACATGCAGTTTCAGACATGCAATCTCGGACACATGCACAAAACAGGGCTAGTGACCTCACTGTGAGGGCTGGGGTGAGGGGAGGGCTTAGGTGTACACATTTAAAGCACGCATGCAGTCTCAGATTGCATATGCACTCAATCTGCAGCCAGAACCTTCTCTGAGAAACAAGCAATGGAATAAAAATCCTTTAATTCACTTTCAAATGAAAATCTCTTAATTCAGATTTAAAAAAAATTGTGCTTGCTTTAAATGCGAATAATGTGAGATGGAAACGCATTTTGCCAAATAAACTCTGACGTCACAAACATTGCACCCACATGAACAATCAGCTGTCTCCATTATGGTTACCTTGTTTATCATTGATTACTAGGTTACCAATACTACTGTCAGCTGCTCTAACAACAACAAAGTATGTTCAGTTTGATCTGTCTCTTACTGAGCTCAACTGTCCTTATTGAGCTGTGATAAAAGGCTATAGAGCTCGGGAATCTACAGTATGTCACGGCGAGTTGCAGTCGGCCATGTTTGTGGGCAAATGCATGATCGCACAATGTAAACCAATGGCAATCATAACAGAAAAAATTATTGTTTTATAGATGTTCTTTTAAAAAACATCTCGAAAACACTCCCAGATATGGCCAGATACCTGTATAAATGATCTTTGTGTGTCTGAAAGGCTGATAATATGCATTCCATAACATTCTGTGTCCAGCGGTGAAGTGTAACTGGAAAAGCCGAGCACAGATGCAGAGGGGGGCGGATCAAATAAATGAACGAGTTTATCCGTAACTGACAGGGTATCAACAAGCTGCCGCAAGAAAACAGTTTCAAAGATGATTTTCCTTGTTATTTGTAGTGCAATCGTTCACAGAATATTGCTGATAAGTATGTGATACAATAAATAAATAAATAAATAATCTGTGTCTCATTTCAGAGGCTGCATCCTCCGAAGGATGCATTCGAAGTGCGCTGCCTCATTGCGGCACGACGAAGGCTGTCTCATTTCAAAAAAATTCAAAGGCTCCTTCAAATGCAGCCTCGAAATACGTCCTTCGTTTCCCAGTTAATAAAGGACACAACCGGTGGATCCTTCGTGGCCTCAAACATGGGGGATGCTTCCTCTGAAATGAGACACAGCTATAAATCAATGGGAATCAGGCTCCCTTGTCCTTAATACTCAGAATGCATTGCGCTGTAACGACACCTTCTTGTTCTGTATTAGTTATTTTTTATAGCCTTTCACTTGCTACAAGTATAAACTATCAATTAGAATGTGTACAGCAGGTTTTAAAGCAAAATTTTGATCATGTTGAAAGCATAGAGATTTATGTTTTTGCACTTCATAGGGTTAATGAATAAAATAGCAAACAAATCCAATTTTTTTAAAATATCTTAGGCACGATGAGTCCGAGAAGAGGCTACCCAAGTCATGTTTGGTGATTCTCTGTAAATATGAGCCGGTGCTTCGCTGGAGTCGTGACTGCGACAACACACTGTACCAAGGCCTGGTGGAGATGCTCATCCCAGACGTTTTGAGACCCATTCCCAGTGAGTTCCAGGATGTTCTCTCGCTCCACTTAATACTATGCAGCCTTATGTGCCAGAGCTGATGGCGATCCATCAGGTGGCTCACTGTTTGCCAACAGTGGCCTATTTTTGCTCACCATCTCCTTGCCAGCTTGGATGTAGCTCAACACGAGTGCTGCTGGTGGTACCAAATACAAGTAAATCATCCACTGCCAGACAATACCGTGTATTTTGTTGATATATCTTAATTCTCTTTCTAGGTGCCTTAACACAAGCCATCCGAAACTTTGCCAAGAGTCTTGAGAGCTGGTTGACTAATGCCATGGTGAACATTCCTGAAGAGATGGTTCGTGTCAAGGTAAGAAATAGCAACTAAATTTGATCATATCTTTGTCGTATTGTTTCTAAATGTGCTCTTGCATTTGGCTTGATTGCTTTGTCCATACTTGAGAATGCAATGGCCGCTCTAGCAAAGGAATGCCCACCGTCTAGTAAAGGAATCGTCAAAAAAAACTGATGATTGTCTGGACGAGGGACTCAGTCTAGATGTGTGTTCTTAATGACACTTTCTGCAGCAAATGTTGGGGTCAGAAAATGTGCTGGAATCTTAGCGAATACTTGCCTCACAGACATGAGAAATAAATCTACATACATTAAAGCTTGAAATCTCTACTGTTAAATGAACTACATGGTGCAGTCTTTCCTATCTGACCTCATTATTTGAAATTAATTCTTGCCTCCGCCATTCGAAGCATCAAGCTTGAGTGATTTACATGTTAAGTCAATGCAAAGACGCGAATAAACATCCCGCGGCACAAATGAAGCTGCGCCAATCAGGAGCTTGTTCTTTTAGGGGCGTGATTGTGACGTAGTGTCGGCTGTTGGTGTCCTGAGCAAGTGTATCTGTCTGCGGACTGCAAGACAGGGGCGTAAGATGAAGAGGTGTAACTTGTAGTAAGTTAGAGGAGTAACTTGCATTTATCAAGATCCCATTGAACCATGCGAGATGTCACAACAAGATTGGCAAGATGGCCGAAATACTTAACAGAGAGCATTTTCATCAAATGTTTTTATTTTCCCAAATTTATCCACAACCAATTCCTTGATATATTATTATATTCATTCATTTAGCAACTCCACACGCATACTTCTTCATCTGTTTTGTTATGACAGTTAGCCTACTCGGCATTGCCCCCTGTGGGTGCAAATAACAGTACAAAGGGGAGTCAAGCGTGTCAAGTATGAAAGCCTCCGCAACTCAAGGCTGTACGATAATCACTGTGATGGTTGGGGTAGGTGTAAACGTTAATAACTATGATGGTTTGGTTATAGGTTGGGGAAGGTGTAGAGGTTAATAACATTGATGGTTTGGTTTAGGTTTGTGGTATAGACGTTAACTGATGGTTGGGTTTAGGTGTGGAGTAGGTGTAGATGTTAATAACTGATGTACAGCGCCATCTTGCCGACAACATAGTTTTGACATGTCTCATAATTTACGCCTCTAACGTACTACAAGTTTCGCCTTTAAGACCCCTTCACATTACGCCCCTGTCTTGCAGTCCGCAGACAGACCCTTCTCATCCTGAGGGGAAATCCTCCTGCTGACATTGGAGAACAGCTTATCAAACTGGGCTCGGCTCAGTCGGAAGCACCGCTAAAAACTATCACAGGGTTCAACGCTAAGGATTTTTTCAATTTTTAACTTGCCCTGCCAAAATTTTCACTGGCCCCACCAAAAAAAAGAAGTTAATAGATATTTCTCAGCCACATATTTTAAATAATGTGTCAAAAGCCAAACAATTGTGTACATACACTTTTATTCAGCATAACTTTTCTTAAAATACAAGCTTCCATCATCCAGGTGTAGTTTCTGGAGGAATTGATGAACTCACAGAGCTGGATGCACCTCTGAAACGATCTAGTGGACTCAGACACAATGCAAAACGAATATATGCTGTTTATCAGCCTTCCTAAAGCATATAAACACAGCTACTCTCTCAGTAAAATCCATGTTAGCAATGAAGCTAGAGCATACCTGCCGACACTCCTGTTTTTCCCAGGAGTCTCCCGTAATTCAGACCCATCTCCTGCCACCCTCCCGTTTTGTTATTTCTCCCGGAAAACTCCCGTAATTTCACGCCCCTGCCCACCCCCCCCAGTCCTCTGCATTTTGGTATAGTCTATAACACCCCCTGATCGCTGACTTTAGTTTAGTATTCGATCGCAGCAGCTGCCCGAAACCCGGTGCATAGTACAGTTACTTAGCTGTTATTCAGACACCTCACCCACGCACATGCCGTGTCTGGTGTGAACACAGCATAACACTTGAATGACCACAAACTTGTAAACAAAGTTTAGATATTGAGTAACACCTAAGTTATTGATTTTTATGGTAGTTACACACTTTGATTGACATGATGAGGACTGATTACGTAGCCATAACTGAGGTAGGGTTGTCACGATACTGGAATTCGGTACTGAAATTTTAAAAACGTCCATTTCCCACGAACATTTGAGCACGTTCTTAAGCAGCACTGATTTGTCATTGTGTTCATGTGCTCAACAGAAATGATTGTGATTGGCCGTGAAGATCATCAGTTCACTGAACTCACTGCTGTTTACTCAGTGTAACCACAGATAAAAGGACACTGGGGTGTTTTAAAAGTCACATCGATCAGCTGGTTTGCCCATAAGCTGACATACGAGCAATCCACTGATGAATCGTGGCTTTAAAATGCTCCAGTGTCTCTGTATCTGTGGTTAAACTCAGTAAACAGAGGTGAGTTTGGTGAACTGATGACTTTCACAGCCAATCACAGTCATTTCTGTTGAGCATGTGAACACAATGGCAAATTAGCTCTGTTTAGGAACATGCTCAACAGTGCTCAAATGTAAGAAGGAAATGGACATTTTTCAAATTCTAGTATCGATTGGTACCGACTTCCAGTATCGTGACAACCCTAAATGGAGGTTGGTGTCGCAAATTGTCCCTTCAGGTGAGCATGCGCATTAGCTTAGGCAACCTGAAAAAAATGCTGTTTTTTTTTTTTATTCAATCATTTAGAAACAATTTAAGACACAGTGTTTGTCAGATTCAACTGTTGATTTCAAATATGAAGTTTAAATTGTAAGCTTGATTAACAGCTTCCCCATTCAAAGAGATAGGAGCTGCACTTGCATGGCAGAGAGGAATTTCAAAGATGGCTGCCAAGTGAGATGACTTGCCTTAAAGTGTTTATTTCTGCTGCTAGATAACAACAGGGTGAACAAAACATGCAAACGCTAGATAATGCTGCTTGCTTGCCTCAAGTTTGAACTTTGGACTATAAATGTGGTTTCATTTGCAAAGTCCCAACACTGAGTGCGTCCATAAGAATGAGAGTTGTTTTCTGCTGAAGTGGCGCAGAAATTAAATATACATTCTCTCTGCTTGCAAATTGTGTTTTTGGCACAGATTCTATGTGGGCCTTATAAGCTTATAATTGTATATAATGATGTAATATAATTATAATTGTAATATAATTGTAATATAATGATTTTAAGATATTGAGCTTCAAAGTTTTTGCATTCCATAGCAAACAGTATGTGTGTAACATTTGTTTTTAAAATAAGAAGTCTTAAAATGTAAACAACTCTACAAAAAAAAAAAAAAAATCCCATAATGTAAATAAGTTGTCATTTGATAAGAATATGTCAATAACTCAATTTTGACAAAAATGGCAGATAGAACCTTATAATTCTAAGGTGACGAATTGTCAACCACTACAGTGAACACCACAAAACGTCTGTTCTTGTGACTAATATTGTGTATGCAGGGTCTAACAGAAAGCTAAAAAACATGCTAGTGATACATAATCAGACATACATTACTAAACTGATGAAGTTTAGTAATGAAAATCATAGTTTTCCCAGAAATCATATCATCTGCATTAACCCTCTTGTACACGTCTGTAATTAACTAGGCTTTTGTTATGTTGGTGCCTGTTTTTGCCTCATTGACTTCCATTATAACCACATTTTTTGAAAGCAAAGCCATGATGTCATATAATCATGCATACTTTATTGTTGGTGGTTTTCCCTGGAAGAGGTTAAATTTGTTATTTTTACTGTCGATCATGTGCAAAAATGTTTCTGGCTTTTACATGGCTTTTATATATATATATATATATATATATATATATATATATATATATATATATATATATATATATATATATATATATATACATACACACAGTTGAAGTCAGAATTATTAGCCCCCTGAATTATTTGCTTAACCCCCCAACCCCCCCCCCCCCCCACCCTCATTTTTTGTTTAATGGAGCTCATTTCTAATAACTGATTTATTTTGTCTTTGCTATGATGACAGTAAATAATATTTTACTATGTATTTTTCAAAACACTTTTATACAGCTTAAAGTGACATTTAAAGGCTTAACTAGGTTAATTAGGGTAACTAGGCAGGTTAGGGTAATTAGGCAAGTTATTGTATAATGATGATTTGTTCTGTAGACTATCGAAAAAAAATATAGCTTAAAGGGGGCAATTTAGTCCTTAAAATGGTGTTTAAAAAATTAAAAACTGCTTTTATTCTAGCTAAAATAAAACAAATAAGACTTTCTTCAGAAGAAAAAAATATTATCAGACATACTGTGAAAATTTCCTTGCTCTGTTAAACATCAAGGAAATATTTAAAAAAGAAAAAAAAATTCAAAGGGGGGGTAATAATTATGACTTCAACTGTATATATATATATATATATATATATATATATATATATATATATATATATATATATATATATTTTTTTTTTTTTTTTTTCTATATTAGGCTAAATAATTTTTTGTTAATGACAATCCATATTGCACCTGTCAGTTTCACTTTTATTAATTTATTCAGCTACTTTGACCAAAATGAGCCAGGCTTTACAAACTATTCGCAGCACTGAAAGTAATCACCTCGGAAGAATAAACTCAGTCGGAGGGATGAGAGAACAGAATGTCACTGTGAGAATAATTTTATAGAGCGGCGCACATCACATCTGCACAGCCGGTGCATGAATGAATCACTTGATGCATCACTAAGACACATTGCGCAGTATCTGCTGACACTTCCAAAGCAGCAACACAAAGGGAAGAAATCAGTGCGTTGGGGATATGTCCAATGTATTATTGACCCTTTTCTACTTGATAATTACAGGTAGGGCTACTTTGTGTGTGAAGAGCAGGTATTAACCCTCTCTACGCCAGTGTTGCAAGTGCGATCTGCTGATCTAACAGACAACATGATTTAAAAACAGCAATGAACTCCATGTTGCAGGTCAAAATGAACCCATTTAATGCAAAACTAAATGCATTTATACTAATAGGAACAAATAGTCTTGGAGAAAGTTTTTCGAGTTGAATTATGAATAAATGGAGAATGATTGACGGGCGCAGCGGAGGGAAGTGCTGAATTGAACATGAATTTAACCACTTGAATATTCATCTGTGCGTCACATTAAACTACAGAATGGCTTCAGAACATTTGGGATATAGTAGACCTACATGACAACTTTATAGTGCCTTATAATAGGCTACCTTCATGGCTTTTGTTGGCTTATAAATTACACAGAATATAGGGCACGTGCAAGATCAGATTTGGATCGATACCAGCTGGCCGATACCCGATCCAGCAAAAATATGCGGTATCGCACCGATATCCGATCCAATTATCGGGATTGGTGGATCCCTAGTTTAGATATAATCAAAATAATATCTTGCATGATTATATGGTGTCATGACCTTGCAATAAAAAAATGTCATTATAATGGAAGTCAATGGGGCAAAAACAGCCACCAACATAACAAAAGTGTAGTAAATTTGCCCAGAGCCTATTGTTGAGTTTTTGAAAACGTTCAAAGCATTTTCCCAAAATATGTATCAAAATAGGGTTTGCCACCAAGAATCATTCCATTTGCTAAAACACAGAGAGAATTGTGGCCAAATTAAGACTCAAAATCACCCAGAGGGGATGAAAACATCCCCAACAGCACACAACAGCGTAAAGAAAGCTCCTTCTTTACTTTTTTAAGTGTATTTAATTGCAAAACAAATGCCCTAGAAATGTTTCCCAGTATTGGGTTGCGACTGGAAGGGTATCCGCTTTGTGAAACATATGCTGGAATAGTTGGTGGTTCATTTCGCTGTGGTGACCTCTGATAAAATCAGAGACTGAGAAATAAATGAATGAGTGAATGAGTGAAATCCCTAGAAATACTTTAGCTACACACATCCATCAAAATTTATCAAACATTTGACAATACGACTATTAAATATAAAACATTTCATCAGTTATTTTCTGTGAACTATCTTTTGTTCAGGTGACATCTGCAAGCGCGTTTGCTCAGACTCTGCGCAGGTACACCTCTCTAAACCACCTGGCCCAGGCAGCTCGAGCCGTCCTGCAAAACACTGCTCAGATCAACCAGATGCTCAGCGACCTCAACAGAGTGGATTTTGCAAACGTGCAGGTGTGTGTGTGTGCGTGTGTGTGACTGGACAAATCCCTCACATCCCAGCCAGACTTGAGGTTGGATGCTGTATTTACGAGAGCTTTCATCTGTCACCATCTGAGATGAACTCATTTTTGACTTTGTGTGGCTGTGGGTGTTTGTGGTCTGTCTATTAGGAAAGCGGAAACTTTAGTCAGTGTTTAGAATAACATACAGTTTGTTTCTTTGAAAGTAATTTTAAAAAGGGTTTTTACTGAGTGTGTGTAGTCATCTAGCTGACAATTCTGCCTAAAATGACTTGCAGTACATGTATTAATGTAACAATAATGCAATGCCTGCCACAACCCTGGAACCCAGCCACAAAATACTAATGACTAAAACACTAATATTAATGACCTCTGTCTAACCAATAGCTTTTACACCAATGTACAGTAAGTTCATTGAAAAAATGATCAAATTCAGCATGAGCACCTTTTATGCGTTTTATGAAGTACAGGAGAGTGTATGTTTATTCATCTTTACATAAACATGTAAAGCTGAATAATGATGGAACATTTGTACAAGATTTAGTTGCATTTAACATCCCTTCTATAAATATGAAATCACAAAATATTGGTGTAAAATTTGTTGCAGGCTTTATAGTTGGACCTCTTGTCTTTGACCCATAAACTGAGAAAAAAAAAAACATTAGAACTGTCAATCAATAAAAGCTTTTAATCTAATTAATGACATGATGTAGAGGTGAACTAGGCTAATTAATCACATATTATATTTGAATTCTGAAAAAGTTGCATCACAATTAAACTATGCATTTATTTATTTGTTTCTCATTATTAATAAAAGTATTTATTAATATTTTAGATTCATTTGAAAATAATTTTTTTTTATTAAGAAATAATCCTGTAAATAAGACAATTGTCATGTAAATGCCACCAGTAGGTGGCAGTAAATCAGTAATTAGTAAAGCCGCAGCCCACACTGGGAGTAAGGTCTGTCTGCGGACTGCAAGACAGGGGCGTAACATGAAGGTGCCTTAGGGACGTAACTTGTAGTACATTAGAGGCGTACCTAGAAGTTAGGGAGCCATGTTAAAACGGTTATGGAGCCATGTTAAAAGCCATGTTGTCGGCAAGATGGCACTGTACATCAGTTATTAACCACTACACCTACCCCAACCCTAAACCCAACCCCATCAGTTATTAATGCCTACACCTACCCTAGCACTAAACCCAACCATTAGTTATTAACGTCTACACCTTCCCTGAACCTAAACCCAGCCATCATAATTATTAATGTCTACACCTTCACCTACCCCAACCCAAAACCCAACCATCATAGTTATTAATGTCTACACCTACCCCAACCATCATAGTTATTAATGTCTACACCTACCCCAACCATCATAGTTATTAATGTCTACTCCTACCCCAACCATCATAGTTATTAACGTCTACACCTTCCCTGAACCTAAACCCAACCATCATAATTATTAATGTCTACATCTACCCCAACCCAAAACCCAACCATCATAGTTATTAATGTCTACACCTATCCCAACCATCATAGTTATTAATGTCTACACTTTCCCTAAACCTAAACCCAACCATCATAGTTATTAACGTACAACCGTGAGTTGCGGAGGCTTTCATACTTGAAACGCTCGCCATTGTACTGTACTGCACTGCCGAGTAGGCTTACTGTCATGACAAAATAGATGAAGAAGTCAGCGAGTGGAGTTGCATAGTGGAGTTGCTAAATAAATGAATCTAATAATATATCAAATGACTTGGTTGTGGATAAATTTGGGCAAAACTCATGAAAACATTTGGTTAAAATGTTCTCTGGTAAGTATTTCCACCATCTTGCCAATAACATGTCGTTGGTTTAGTGGGATCTCAATAACTGCAAGTTATGCCTCTAACTTACTACAAGTTACGTCCCTTCATCTTACGCCCCCGTCTTGCAGTCTGCAGACAGATATACTCGCACACTGGACTTTTCGCCCCATAGACTTCCATTCATGCAGGTGTGAATGAGACAGACGAGAAACGCAAGCTCTTGCGACAAGTTTCGCATGCTGCTGCGTTGCAAACTCTGACCTGTGAAATCGCATCAAGTGACTGCGTGAGACCAATCGAAGATCAAAACATGACCTCTCTGTTAATGGTGTAACAGATCACAAATCTTACGGTTGGGATCACGTTAAGGTTTTTAGTCACAGATCGGACCATTTTACGGAAAAGCCAAAAAGGAGAGGAGACAAATGTCATTTGCTTTGCATTTATTACAAAAACAGTACTGCAAGAAAACTTTTGGTTTTAACAAACAGAACGTACAACCTGTAATTTTATTACAAATACAATGATTAAATAATCAGCTGAATAAAAATAAACTAAAATATTCAGTACTGAGAAAAATTCACTGTTACTACTACTGTTGCTGATAACACTAAATGTAGAAATTTAACATAATTTGTACAACCCATATTTATTTTTTGTCTCATTTTAAATAAACGATTCCGTTATTTACTCATAAAACGTGATGTTTTATTTCTAGATGTATAATTTTTGAAGAACTATTCAGTGGCATATTTTTGATGGCTGTTTGTCGCCACCTATTGATTAAATAATGTAATTGCTGCCTACAACTTTTCATTTTTGAGCATATGACGATGATTGTAATCTTTACCATAAACATCAGTGGTTTTATCTAAACTATAAACTGTCATCCCAGTACTTCTGTGTTACTTGACTGTTTGTAACTTCATAACTAACTCAAAAAAAATAAAGACTCAATCTTTTACTTGATATTTGCATTTCTCAAACAGATTTGAATGCAGCAATTTGAAGGATTAACAAACATATGCAGATCACCATTATTTATAATTTATGTTGCGTGGGTGTTGAGATTCCAATCTTTTAATGATTAATCGTGCAGCTTACACCGAATGCATTGATGCAGGCTAAACAAGTAGTGACAGAAAACACCTTTAAACCCACCACATCCCGAATAACCTACCACAACTTCCTCTGTCATCATTATATTTTACAGGAAAGCCTAAATGCTTTCATACATGTGATTTGAATGACGTGAGAGGTGATCTCTCTGCGATCGTTACAAATTTAGGATTAATCTACAAGTAAAAAAATGTATTGATCCACGGGTAACGTGTGTTCCGAACCGTGGGTTGTGATCCGTACGAACCACAGATCAACCGTAATCTTTTACACCCGTTCTGTGCAGAAATGTAAAATATGGACCAATCGCTCGCCTTTTTTAATGTCTAATCATCTTGTTTAATCCCACCTCTTTTCGCAGCACCGTACGACAGAGTTTTGCATGCCTAAAGTCTAGTGTGACCATAGCATTAGTCATTTGATTCATTCAAATGACTGGTTCATTTAACAGTGATTTACAGCTCTTTATTTGAGTAGCTCATTGAATCATTTCATCAAACGTTGAAAAGGTAGATTGACTAAGAAAGGAAATACAGAAATACTGTATTATTTTTTCTCAATTTCTTAATAATAGAACTGCTGTTTAAAATCAGTATCACATTTACACACATTTACAAGAGATAAAACAGCCCATGTGTGATACTGTACTTCGTGTGATATTGTGTAACTCTATGATACAAATATGAGACAAAAATATTCATCATCATTCATATACATCATCATCTTAAATTTTAGTGTCATGTAATTGCTTTCTTTAGGTTCCATAACGCAGTGAGTTATTTTCCTGGATCACGTTCTTTGAAATAAAAATGAACCTAGGGAGAATATTCATCCTAATTACATTAATCCTGCCAATAAATGATATGGGAAGATCTGACCAGTTAGACAGTTCTTGTGTAATTTTAGAAATGAATGGGGTGCATTTAGCTTTGAGTAAATCACACAAGTTGGGTGTAACATTTATTCCTAAATATTGAAAACCGGAGGGAGCTAAGCGGAATGGAAAATCAAAAGTGTCTTCTGAAGGGGCATTCAAATACAGAGCCTGAGATTTATTTAAATTAATCTTATATGAGCTATATTCTCCAATAATAGTAAGAATTGCCTTAACAGAGGTTTCAGAAAATTTACCATACAATAAAACATCGTCAGCATAGAGTGAGATACGATGCTCCTGTGATCCAATCCTGATGCCGTGTAAATTTGTACTAGCCCTCACTGCCACTGCCAAAGGTTCAATGACCAAGGAAAATAAGGGGGGTGAGAGTGTACAGCCTTGGCGGCAGCCTCTATGGACAGGAAATCTATTGGAAATTAACCGGTTTGTATTAACTGCCGGAATATAAGAGTTTAATTAAATTAATAAAATTACAACCTAGATTTATATTCTCTAACACAACAAAAAGGAAGGGCCACTCCACCCTATCGAATGCCTATTCGGCATCAAACGAAACACTTAAAGTAGGTTCTTTGTGTACATTGTCTAGGATATTCAACAATCTGCAGATGCTATCAGAGCAATATCTATGTTTTACACATCCAGTTTGATCCAGCGAGACAATAGATGGAGGAATGATCCTGGATCATGTTCATCACCAATCAGCGATATTGTTTTTATATCGCTGATCCATCTCTTTAATTTACTCATCCTGTTTTATTCGATGACTAACTTTCACTAAATTTCTGTATTGTGCTTCCATGCCCTTCCAGCTGCAACCCATCACTGGGAAACATCCATACACACTCATTCACACACATCCCAATTCACCTATACCACATGTCTTTGGACTTGTGGGGGAAACCAGAGCACCCGGAAGAAACCCATGCCAACTCGGGGTCAACATGCCAACTCCACACAGAAACGCCATCTGACCCAGCCGGGGCTCGAACAAGCGACCTTCTTGCTGTGAGGCGATTGTGCTACCCACTGCAACACAGTGCTAACATGCAAAATGTCATTCATTTTCTTTTTGGCTTAGTCCCTTTATTAGTCTGGGGTCGCCAGAGCGGAATGAATCGCCAACTTATCCAGCATATATTTTACGCAGCAGATGCCCTTCCAGCTGCAACCCATCACTGGGAAACACCCATACACACTCATACACTATGGACACTTTTAGCTTACCCAATTCACCTGTACCGCATGTCTTTGGATTTGTGGGGGAAACTGGAGCACCCGGAGTAATGCCACACAGAAATGCCAACTGACCCAGCCGAGGCTCAAACCAGCGACCTTTTTGCTGTGAGGCGACAGCACTACCTACTGCGCCACTGCGTCGCCAACATCAGACATAAAAAAATAAACCTGAAGCACCACATTAAAAATGATCCCAACCATCGAGATTGGCACTTTTTTTCATAGCCTTACAGTAGACACTACTTGGTGGAGCTCAGGCACAAAGTGGTCAAGACAAGCACACCGGGGTATTTCTGTTTTCCATTGAGTGCCATTTAATGTCAGGGAGTGATTGTGCACGTTCACTCTGCTGATCTGCAAAGATTTGACAATAAGCACAAGTGAATGAGCCTTAAGCCCTTTTTAAACCAAAATATTAGGCTAATAAACACAATTACAACAGATTACATACGACATACAAATGATTTATTATCTCTGCATTTAGCATTTTTCCATCACTTTTAATACAGTGGTATTTACTCTGAATTTTGAGTGAAATAGTTTTATGAATCTAATAAGATGTCAGGATGAGTTTGATGAGTTAGTGAGAGATGAAATGGTACAGTATGTGATTGAGAGTGCTTTCTGAATGTCCTGCAGGAACAGGCCTCATGGGTGTGCCGGTGTGAGGACCGGGTGGTGCAGCGGCTGGAGCAGGATTTTAAGCTGACCCTTCAGCAGCAGAACTCTCTGGAGCAGTGGGCCGCCTGGCTGGATGGGGTGGTCTCGCAGGTCCTAAAGCCCTACCAGTCGAGCGCTGCTCTTCCGAAAGCAGCTAAACTCTTCTTGCTGAAGTGGAGCTTTTACAGGTAAACCCACTTTTCTGGCCTTCTTAAAAATGTTCTCAGAGGGCCTTGGTTTTAAAGGGGTTAGCTAGTTGTACATGACTTTCTTCTTTCAGTCCAATCAATTCAGAGGAGTTTAATTTATATAAAGCACATCCATCCACAATCCGCCTCCACCTCCGGGGAGGTAAATAATCTCTTGAAGTGAATTGATGCATTTTGGTTATACAAAAAAACAAAACTAGTTTCAGTATATTTAACAATTTTGTGTAACTTTTGCTCACTGTACAACACATATTCAGGGGAGAGAGACTATTTTCTGTCTTTTTGTCAGATTATGTTGACTTTATTCACTGTGTCTGGAGCCATATTTTATCGTGGTTGGACATGCTCTCGATTGTACTTGTTTTGGACAGCCAAAAAACAGCAATTCTCTGCTATTCTACAACGTGAAACAGCCAAAATAAATGCAATACTCTGAATAGAATCAACTAAAAGAAGAAAGCTAGGGTGCCTTGAGGGTTAGTATATCATGGTGTGATTTTCATTTATGGGTGAACTAACCCTTTAAGGTGCCTTTTTGTCAACCTGATCACATCTGGGTGATGCTAGATGCTGGTTTAAATGGGGTGTAAAACATTTTGAACTTCTGCCCGCTTCCAAGGAAGGTGAAAAACGCAATAGGTCGGATAGCTTTTATGTTTACAAAAATGATCAGTGAAAATGTTATTTCAGGAACATGGCTATAATAAAACATCCCATTTCTCTATTTCGGAGATTCTCGATTTCTCTATTTGTTGTCATTGCTTTTAGACAATGCATGGATAATGATTAAGAATTGCTTTCAATTTCAAACTAGACTTGACTTTTTCCATGAACATTGAGCAAGACTTGCATTTCAACACATAAGCATGAGAATTTGAGAGTATAAGCCACAAAAGTGAAGTGAATTCCGCTCTCACCCACCGAGATGACTGTCAGGGCTTTGCACCACAGAAAGACCTCAGTCAGTCACTTTTAAATTCCCATCATGTTTATCATGTTTCTTTGCTGCTATAATTATAGAAGCAGTACTGGACAGATATATATATTATATATATTTATTATACAATATATCATTTTAGCATCGATATCGCAATGTGATCATTCGTATTAGTCACATCGCAGATCATGCAATGATATGCAAACTTTAAATTTACATGAGTTTTTGAGGTCTGTGACTGTATAATTATTTTTTTTTAAATTTCAGACATGAGAAATTGTACAGTTTGTAACTTAACGCTTGAATATGATTATGATACTCGAAAAATAATAAAACACTGTTTATTTCAATTGTGTTTTTTTTCTTTACTGCATTTATATGTTTGTTGCTTGTTTATAAGATTTTATGCAGATGCACTTCTCTACAGAATCATCACTATCCATCTAAAATGATCATTTTTTTTCCAAATAGAGATATTCATCTGGTGAAATTGTAGTCATATTACAATAGATATCACAGAATAACAAAATATCTATGCTGCACAGCCTTAAAGGGAGAATATGTAAGATTTTGTCGTTAAAATATATCCCTCCCCAAGAACAGTGTATTATTTTAGCCGTCTTATGTACTTACATTATCCCAAATGTTTCGAAAAATGTTAAAATACAGAGAAATAAGCAATTTGAACTATATTAAAACAGACCGTGTCCTGTGTGGCCATCCTAATGACACCTTCAATTTGTGATTTGATTTTATAGAAAACAGGAAAACACTAAGGATGCTTTAATATGGTGTGTGTTTTATGAAGCAGCATTGTAACTTACCATTAAAATGTATTTAGTTTGATAAAACAGTGCTACTTCTTCTCCACATGATCATGAGTAGAAGAAGTGGAAGTAGTGGTACAGTGGCATAATAAAAACAGGCTTTCAGTCTTACTCAGCTTCATACTACCCTAATAATAAGGTTTGAATACTTTAGTTCATCCATGGATTCTGCAGGAGCCTATAGGATGTAATGAAGATCACAACTCCACACTCAGTCACGGTGTCATCAAACTAGGCCTTTGTTTGTTGAGAATATGCGCCCTCTAGTGATGAATATTACATAATGTGCCTTTAAAACTAAGGGAAAATATCTACAAAACAAAAAAAAGTCTCAACAAAATCCCATATGAATGAAATGGAGCTAGAGTTTGTCACATTGCTTCCCTTCTAAAACAGTAAATCCTATAAGGTAGCATCAATTTGTGGTTTGCAACTTTTCACATTGCGTGCTGTGGTTTTGGAACAGAGCTGTCATGACCGTTGTGTGACTGTCAGTTACAATAATGTCAGATACGTTTCCCTCTCTTACTCATCCTCTCTCACGCTTCCTGTATGTTGTCTCTTTGTTTCGTCTTTAGCTCTATGGTGATCCGAGATCTGACTCTGCGCAGTGCTGCCAGCTTCGGCTCTTTTCACCTAATCCGTCTGCTCTACGATGAGTACATGTACTATCTGATAGAGCACAGGGTTGCCCAGGCCAAGGGTGAAACACCGATTGCTGTCATGGGAGAGGTACAAACACACTCACATATTGAAATGGGAAGTTTGTCTGAGATGAAGTAAACATTTCAGTAAGCAATACAAAACAGAAGTGCGTCAAGCTACTCATAACAGGATATTCAACAGAGGAACTGTAAATGACACGTTCTAAATCTAGCATTTTAAATGTGCTAATTCTCACTTTTTCTTCGCTCTTGAAGTTTGCAAGTCTTGGCCGAAGTCTGAACCCACTTGATCCAGATAAAGGTTTGTAGTTGTATGCACAAAAAAAAACACACAGATGCTAAAGATTTGCATGTCAAAAGGTTGATAGGTTGTCACAGACTTTGTTTCTTTTTTACCTAAAGGGACGGTACTGTAGGTGATCTGGCAAAATGCTATCCGTTAGCTTTGAAAACACAGTCCCTCCCCTGCCATCCAAAGCCATGCCTCATGAAACACGAACATGTAACATACAGTAGACAATCCACTAGATCATGCCATTCGCCACTTCATAGTACTTTATAATACTACAATTCCAAACGAAAAACTGGATTATATCCAGCACGTTTTCAGTTGTGTAGCAATATTTCATGCATGCAAGGATCACTGGTCTCACTCTTTCAATAGCTTTGTCCTAAAGCAACTATGGTGCTTGGCTGGCAGGACTAACTCACACTTACATGCTATTTCAGACCAAATATTCAAAGTAGCATGGTAAACCATATAGGGAGTGCATCACAGGTTATCATTGTTGAAAAATGAACCAATGTGATGTGAATATAAAACTAGCTTCACCTTAGTAAAGCAGGCTAGGCAGAATGGCGCTATTTACTGATGTTTTGTTATTAAACTAAATACAAATCTACATTATCAATGCTGTAAAAAGACCTTATGAAACTGAAAATAGTCACATTAATCTTTCGTTGGAAGAGTTTTTTGCATATAACCCATTCGTAACAACACAATCTGCATCAGCTTTGCATGACTAAAATTGTTTTAAACATCACCTGTCTAAAAAAATACTTCAGCCATGGTGTCATCCTTCCTCCATCGTGCAAAACTAACTCCAATATTGATTCAGGATTTTAAAAAGTTTTGATTCAGCATTTGTTTTTACCGCTGTCACTCTCTCTCTCTCTCTCTCTCTCTCTCTCTCTCTCTCTCTCTCTCTCTCTCTCTCTCTCTCTCTCTCTCTGGTGAAAAGGCAGATGTACAAATATACATTTGTTGAAAGACAGTTTAGGCTACTTATTAGAATTTTGGGAATAGTCGGCCTGACAAATTTTAATTGGATGAACATTTTTTAGTCTTATGACTTACCCAGAATATAAAAATAGATAGAAAAACATTTAGATCATTTACTCTAATTATTACTATTGGAATGTGAAGAGACTTTCAACCAGCACAACAAAACATGTTTCTGGAGACAATCACCTACTGCATCTTTAATTCAGGTTTTAGTTTAAAAAAAAAAAAATAAATAATAATAATAATAATAATGACAAAACAAATGAACCCTATAGCAATGCACTAAAATACTCCTTTGCAACCCACAGCTCAGCCATTCAAAAAATATTACAATTATATTGAATTTAGAAAAGTATTAAGTATATATGTATTGAAAAATTATTCAATTTTTTTTACTGCTATTATACTTTTAATAATTTACATTTTAATGTCATAGTTTACATGTTAAAATGTGTTAAAATAATAATTAATAAATTAAAATCAATTATAAATATTTTGAAAGAATGTGCAACAAAACATTATTTTATTATCATTTAGAGTAATTTATTAATCATTTAAATAAAAGGTAAAATTAAAAAAATGTAATGTGTTTTAAACGATCATCATAAAAGCATTATCAGTAATTATCTTAAAGTAAATGTTATATTAATATAATACATTCATATAATATATTGTATTAATATAATGTATATTAATTAAACAAAATATAAAAACTGTACAATTTTGATTGCATTATCAGTATTTTGAAAAAAGATTCAAATAAACAAATAAAAAAATCTATCTAATTTATAAGTTGTATTTAAAAAAATGTTTTACAATAATTTATAATGAATGAAAAATCACTTTTAATGAAATTTTGAAATAATAAACACACGTATAATCAATCAATTGAAAACAAAAAATACAATTATAAAACATAAAATTTGCATTAAAATAATGACATATATATAATGTAATTACATTTGTCATTTAAATTGTAATAATATATTTATAATAAAACATTTTATAATAATAATAATACATTTTTAGTCATTTAAATTGTAATAATATATTTATAATAATACATTTTATAAAAATAATAATACATTTTTAATCATTAAATTGTAATAATATATCTATAATAATACATTTTATAATAATAATACATTTTTAGTCATTTAAATTGTAATAATATATTTATAATAATACATTTGATAATAATAATAATACATTTTAGTCATTTAAATTGTAATAATATATCTATAATAATACTTTTTATAATAATAATACATTTTTAGTCATTTAAATTGTAATAATATATCTATAATAATACATTTGATAATAATAATAATACATTTTTAGTCATTTAAATTGTAATAATATATCTATAATAATACTTTTTATAATAATAATACATTTTTAGTCATTTAAATTGTAGTCATTTTAAAATAAAGATATCAGAAATGAATAAAATATGTTGGAATTGACCTTCTCTGTATGTTTGCATTTCAGAAGAGGAAGAAGAGGAGGAAGAAGAGAGTGATGATGAGTGTCAGGAGTTATCTCTGCAGTCAGACGTGGGTGCGATGGGGGACGAATCTCTGGAACCGCCCGCCAAACTGGCCCGAACAGACCAGAGGGTGTTGTTCACCACAGGAAGCATGGAAAACTGAACCGAAAGCCACACAAGCACACACTCCACATAATCACCACCCATCATTTATGCACTTCAATCCACACATACATGCATCCAAGAAAACACAAATGCTGCAGCTTACATATTTACACCACATTTCCGATGTTTATATGTACATTTCCATGCCTGTCGATGTCTCAAACACATACACACACATTGAAACACAAAGAGCGTGGCCCTCACACAACTCATAACATGGTCATCGATAAACGTATTGTATCGAGATCGTAGACATCATAAGATGCAAGAACACAAATGAAAACTGCTGCAACTGGATCCTAAGAGTGGTTCGCTATGGACTGAGCTCTGATTGGCTACTGAAACCTGAATGAAGCTTTTTTTAACCTTTAATGGTTGTGTAAGGAGATGGACTGTAAGTGTGCGCGTGCGTGTGTTGTGTGTTGATGTAAACTTTCTGCCTATCCGTGTGTTGTTTGTGTGATGGTGAGTGATCCGGGATCTTATCGTTTCGTTGGCTAGCGCGAACGCGTGTGTGTGTGTTTTCGTGCATGTGCGAATGACCGTCCGTGGTTCTCAACAAGTGTTGATAGTTGTTTTCGTCAGTGGTTCCTTTTTTGATGCCTTCAGTGACTGCCATGTCATTCAGTGTTTAAAGCATATTATAGCCCAGCTCTCGAGTCTACTGGGTGTATGTGATTCTGCTGGGGTGTGTTTTATTTTTTAGGGCTAGTCTATATACATACCTCTGCAAATGACAGCAGTTTGCCAGAAATGAGAGGTTCCTCTCACTCCTTCTGTTCATTTATTTGATATGGGTTTTATAGCATTTTGCTCCTATTTTGTTGCACTTTTTCCTCTTGCCAAACATGGTCCTGAGCTTGGTATTAGGCATTAAATGTTTCTGTCCTTACTCTTTTTTTTTTTTTTTTATGGTCACAAAGTGACAATCTGGATGTGTACAGCGTTGTCTAACACTGTTTAGTGCATATTTGATGGTTTTGCTGTGTATTTAAGATTTGGGTTAAGATATTTTACTACTAGAACCCTTCAAACGAACTTGACACCACTGCCCATAGTAGCTCTAAGTAGGGAACGGATCTTTCGGCTTCTCAAGACTTGTTCGTCGACTCCTTTATTTTTTGTGTTGTGGCATTATTTAATGATCAATTCGAGAGACCTATAGTACATTAAAACTATATCATTCAACTATTGCTGCTGTATATCTGAAGGATAGTGAGCAGCGCACAAGATGCTGACTGATGTCAAACCAGCATGATGCTTTTCTTTCCCTCTGATCCTCTTGACATATCGCAAGATCTGTAGATCCTCTCTGTACGACAGCCATTTTCATGACAAAATGAATTTCCCTTTTCACTTTTTGAAGTCGTTTCCGTTTCTTGCTAAAAAAAAAAAAAGGAAAGATAACACACGAAAAAAAAAACAAGTGTGGTAGTGTTTTGAGTAATCTGAACCATGGGGATGGTTGTGCCTTTGCAGTTATCAAATGAAATCCAGATGTTTTTAATTTAAAATATGAATAAATCACTAATTTCTAAAATTGTGAATCCTTTCCAGTATCTAGTTGTATCTGCTTTTCTTCAGCTGCTCTAAAAGGTCCCCAAAGTTTCACAGCTTTGTTGTGAAAAATAGTTTTCTGCGTCTTTCTAACCACCTAACTACAGTTTCTTAATACCAAAGTGTGACATCCTTCCTAAAAAAAAAGCACAAAACATGATTAAGAAGCTTCAAATGTGGTAATGAGGGGAGTTCAAGTGCTTGCTTGCTGAGGTGATTTCCTGTTAAGAGTCACATTGTGTGCCTGAGATACTTCTGAGAAAAGCAGCCCATTAATAGAGACAAAAAAACAAAATCTAGTGCAATGCCGTGACTTCTGGGGTACAAAGAAGCAACAGAAAATCTCCTGAACTGCAGGTGTAAATATAACAAACATTTTGATTAATACATTATGGTTTTAAGTCAGTAAACTTTTACTTTATTAAACACACAGATTGCATTTATTTTTAAATTAAAAATATAAACTAACAACAGTGTTTTTTAATTTTATTTAAATGTCATTTTATGGCAAATTACAGTAAAAAAAAGGACAATTATATTTTAAAGTATATATAGTATGAACTTAAGCACATACAATGAAATAATAAAAAACATATCAACAAATAAAAAGGTAAATAATAATGTGGCTTTTTTGTATAATCTCTATCACACAATACACTCTACTTTGATCTGGCAATCATGGTTCACACGGTCATGAAAATCCTGGAAAAGTCATGGAATTTAGTTTAACAAATGTTTGCGTATTAAATATAGGTTAGTTGTCTTTACTTCTTTTCTGTCCATGGTCAAACACATGCTCTCACATTATTAGTGCTGTGTAAACATTATCTAAATACATTTTACATAGATATAAAGATTCATTTAAATTAATAAGTAGATTGTTGCATGTTTTACGATATGCTGTAATAACTTTGAACATGCATAGTTTTTCTTATTATTTACCACATATACGTAGACATTACATAAAACATTAGGTCATGAAAATTTAGTCCTGGAAAAGTCATGGAATTTTAGTAGTAAAAATGTGTATGAACCCTGGACAATAAAACACATTCTTGGATATATTGCCTAAATGGGTGTAACAACAGTATTTTTGTAAAACAAGTGAAGTTTATTTATAAAGTAATTTCTTTATTTTTTTTAAAGATTTATTTTTGGCCTTTATTAGATAGGACAGTATTGAGACAGGAAGCGAAGTTAGAGAGAGAGAGGGGGATAGGGTAGGGAAATGTCCTCGAGCCGGGATTCGAACTCGGGACGCCCTGACGTGCTACTGCACCATATGTCGGCGCACTAACCACTAGGCTATTGAGCCAACTTATAAAGTAATTTCGAGAGGATCACGTGCTTAAGATTGACCACGGCTGGTCCCACATTAGCTATCATATGATTTATCAATCAGACGAATTCAAACGCACATAAATAACCAGATTTCCTTACTTTTACATGAATATTATGACAATCTATGAAAAAATCTTAAGAATACAAAAAATATGTTTTATAGAATTATCTGTTGTCTTAGACTAGACTTATGACCGAGAATTGATGTTAAGTCTTACCTTCCTGACTCATCATCTCTCCTTTCTGCTTCACAGCTATGCTTAGTCAAAATAAGATCATCATATATATATACATATATATTCTATAACTCATATATAACTTGTATAACAACCTATTTGTTATATATAATAATAAATAGTTGCACATAGAGTAGCAAACTTGCACGTGCAAAATACGGCAAATGTGAATGGTACCAAATGTGTTTATTCTGGGATTACTCTAAATTATTATTTGCATAAAGTAAATCATATCTCAAAGCTTTTACTGGGGCACGTTTTTTTTTTTTGCATTGTCTCCCCGTGCCACCCCCAGCAAGATGCCGCCCTGGGTGATCGCCCATATTGCCCATGCCTAAATCCGCCACTGCCTCCCCCTCTTTCCTAGACTAATTCAGGACAGGGCGGCACAGCTCAGTGGCTAGCACTGTGGCTGGTTCGAGTCCCGGCTGGGCCAGTTGGCGTTTGTGTGTGGAGTTTACATGTTCTCTGCGTGCTTGCATGGGTTTACCCCAGGTACTCCGGTTTCGTCCCACAGTCCAAAGACATGCACTATAGGTGAATTGAATAAACCAAACTGACACAGTATTTGAGCGTTTTAGTACTGATCATTCACCGCATAACCATATGCTGGTATAGTTGGTGGTTCATTCAGCCGTGGCAACCCCTAATCAAGGAATAGGCTGAGTGAACGAATTCGGGGGAGCTCTTGAGACCTATCTGACCTAGCTCAGTCCTCTCTCTTGGGACAGCATGCCAAACATGTGTTATTATCAATCATCAGATAAGTATGAACTCTTGAATTATTATTGACACGCAATCGCTATTTTGTTGGGTACACCTTGCTAGTGCTGGGTCGAACTCTTTGTGGCACAAGTTCTTTGATGTACTAAAAACATGCCTGAGAGTTTAAGTCCATGTTGACATGACAGCATCACACTTTTGGTGCAGATTTTGTTGGCTGCACATTCATTATGGAAATCTCCTATTCCAGCACATCTCAAAGAGGCTCTATTGGATTGAGATCTGGTGACTGTAGAGGCTTCAGGAAACCAGTTTGGGATCATTTAAGCTTCGTTACATTGTATTCTGTGATCTTCAATGGATGGACAAGGTCAGCAGCAGTACTCAGGTAGGCTGTGGCCTATGAAACAATGCTTTATTTGTTACTTAAGGCATTTTCTACTGCATGGTATGATGTTGTTTAATTAGGTACAGCTCCCTTTTGGGGGCTTTTCCACTGCATTCCAAATCTAGCACCTGGCACTTTTTTGTACCTAGCAAGCCAGTGCACTCATTTTAGACTGCAGGAACCTTCTAGAACTCAATTTAATTCATTTTTATTTCTATAGCGCTTTTACAATGCAGATTGTGTCAAAGCAGCTTTACATAGCAGATTATAGTAAATTGAAACTGTCAATCCAGTTTTCATAGTTGAAGTTCAGTTTAGTTCAGTTCAGTGTGGTTTAATTTTCACTGCTGAAAGTCCAAACACTGAAGAGCAAATCCATCGATGCACAGCTCCACAAGTCCCAAACCAAGCGAGCCAGTGGCGACAGTGGCGATGAACAAACTTCACCAATTGACGGAAGTGAAGGGAAAAAAAACAGTCTAATTGTATAATTGTATTTGTTGTCTTTCAGAGAATGGATGATCTACAAATAGCCTGATTTAAAAGTTTACTTCTTCCAGAAATGTCCTGATTGTTGTTTAATGAAACACAAAGGAAGATTCTCCCAAATAACTACACTGAGAAAAAAAAAGATTCATTGGATTTACTACAATTATTTTAAGGTGGTTGCAAACAATTGATATGGGCTGAATTTAAACAAACAAATTAAGTTGAATATTACTAAATGTACTGTAATTAGTTTGTTTAAATTTAGTTTGCAACCACTTACCTTAAAATATTACATTACAAATAAATTAATCCAGTAAATATATATTTTTTAGTGTACAAGCATAGCACAAATAACTACTTAGGGGAGCTTCCATAGAACACCAACAGAGGGCAGTATAATACTGCTGATGGTTGAAGAAAAAACAAATCTGGTGGTGGGGAAAAAAGATGCTTCACACATCACAACAACTAAGAGTAGCAGGAAATTACAATCAGACCTTAAACACTAGAGCAAGCTGTATTCATCACAGCAGGTGTTTTCACTTTAACTGTACCAGCTTAAATAGAAACCTTTTGGTGCTTTTTTATCTTAAAATCCAATGGTTTCATGGCAAACCTCTAATATTCCAGGAACTTTACCCCAAAAATATGCTTTATAGTGAGGAAAAAGAAGATTCAAATGTCCTTTACACTTCATTACAGCATTTTTTTTCTACGACATTGCTGCAAATGACTTTTTTGATTGTAAAGCTAGTAAAAAACTGCACAATATAATAAACTTTCATAGTTTTCGTAGTTTTGTTATCAAAACAATCCAGAAATTGGCTCTAGCTCTGTAATGCTGAACCTTTCTACCTGTCGAACCAGAGAAACCTAACACTAACAACCTAAACCTAAACCTAACAACTGTAGATGTTCACAGTGAACAACAGTACATCAGTATTACGTAGCTTATGAGTAAATGTGCTTCTTGCTTCCTTCCGTAACACTGTTCAGGTAATTCTGATCTGTTTTTGGACATTGTGTAATACACCTGTTAACCTGGACAAGAGTATTATAGTGGATGCAGGGAGGAGGATTTCGAACTCAACTGATATGGCAAAATGCTCTTTAGGGATTTTAGGCTTTTCACACTGCACTTAAGTATGGGGTTTTAAAAAACACACACACACACACGCAATAAAAACAGTAAATTCAGTCAATATTTCAAGTACTGTTACATTTACAGATTTTGGACATGGGGAAAAAAATCAGCTTATAATTTACAGGGAAACCATGTAATTTTGACATTCCCAGAATTGCCTGTGTGACAGCTCACATTTAATGCTTGTTTCCTTTCTTTTCTTAACTCTCCTGTGGGACAAAGATGAGATGTCCAACTTTAATGTTCACATTCAATTGGATTTTAAAAAGTAATAGCATTTTTTGTTTGAAATATGTTGAAATGTTGGTTGAGTAATGTTTATGAGTAATGTTTCACTGGTATTAATTGTTACAGATATGTTTAGGTATTCACAAACTTACTGGGTTTGAAAAAGAGTAGCAAAGCTTAAGAAATGTCATACTGTATATAATAAACCAATCAATCAATCAATTCATTAAACTGGACACTAATGTTTTTGACACATATATATTAGAGGCTTGGGAGGCACGGTGGCGCAGTGGGTAGCGATGTCGCCTTACAGCAAGAAGGTCGCTGGTTTGAGGCCCAGCTGGGTCAGTTGGCATTTTTGTGTGGAGTTTGCATGTTCTCCCCGTGTTCATGTGGGTTTCCTCCTGGTGCTCCGGTTTCCCCCACAAGTCCAAAAACATGCGCTATAGGTGAATTGGGTAAGCTAAATTGTCCGTAGTGTATGTGTATGATAAGAATATGAATGAATGAATAACCAACATGGTCCGGCTAAATATCAACTTCGACATGAATGGACCTGTGAGTAAGAGTAAGTATATTAGGGGGTTAAATAAGTTTTTTTAATTGCTTTGTTTGGATTTAAATGATGATCTTTGTGTGGAAAAATTACTAGTGATTTAATATGTTTCTCATCACCACCTGTTTGTTTTGGTATTTGTCAGTGTAATACATAGAAGCAGCTACAAAACAGACTTTAGTAATTCAGTAAATTGGTATATAAACATAATATTTAAGGTAATGAGATGCGTTCAAGCCATAAAGTCTAAAATACGGACATTACCTGGCATTCTATCACCCAGTCTTAATGTGAATTTTGAAGTAACGCATGAGAAACAAGTGATAGAAACAACAAATGTAGAATAAAAGTCTCTTTATTGGTAAAAAAGCTTGATTAAGGAGGTTTTGGATTTTACGAAAAAGGTTCAATGTGAATAATGAAAAAATAAACGCATTTGCTGAATAAACTCGAGTGTGGCGAACATTACACCCATGTGATTAGCTGTCTCCATTATGCTTGCCTTGTTTACTCTTGGTTACTAGGTTACCAATACTACCGTCAGCTGCTCTAACAACTTGATGGAAATGCACAGAATTGTTTTGTTTCACATCACATTAGGATGGAAACCTAGATATTGGCAAAGCTGTTCATCAGAGATTAGCATGGTACTATCTTACGTTAAACATATACAGTAAATGAGTGGGAATCCTTCTAATACAAGCTATTTCTGAGATAATATCAGCTTTATCCGCTTGTTAAGTCGTGATGTAAGGAATACTGAAAATATTTGTTTATGACCACTTTTTATATATAAAAATATTTTTTTTATATAAAATCATGGTGTACACATCAGTCTCTGGCTGCATCACAGAGACCAATATTTTAACAATTTATAAAAACTTAATCACTTTCTGGACATTGGATATTAGGCATGGATATATATATATATACACACTTATATAGCGATCATGATTTTCTAAAGTATTACATTGCTTTGTAAATGTTTATTATTAAAATTTGTCGAGTCTCCTCATACAGTTTGATAGAGCGCTTGGACCCAAAAGCCGCTTTACGCGAAGTCACACTTAACGAGCGGATAGTGCGATAAATAATGTTCAGCTGTATTCAAAGAACAACTAGCATTGTCTATTCTTTTTGTTTTAGCAATGATTGGCACAATAACATGCAAAGTTTTGAAATATTCACACCTCATGTGGTGAAAATGTGATTGTGATGCACGATTGATTGGAACGCACTTAGGTCGGAAGTGGGACATTTCACTGTTGATATTCCCACGTCCGACTGTTTCTGGAACGCAGCATTAGCTAAAGGGGCTTGAATGATTAATGGTAGAAAACTATTTATGTCATCCACGTTGTTTCATCTGCAACAACATTGAACACTTTTGAACACATAATTATGCAAACACATGTGTAGATTTCTCTCTATAAAAAAAACCCACGGATGGCAGATTAATGTGCTACTTCATCTCCAGCATGGATAAAATAAAAGATATACTACTATTACTACTACATCTGAATTTGAACATCTTATACAACTCTTAAAAAAGTAAGTCATATATTGAAGTTATATATTGTAAGCTATATATTGTAATGATACACTCACCGGCCACTTTATTAGGTACACCTGTCCAACTGCTCGTTAACACAAATGTCTAATCAGGCGATCACATGGCAGCAACTCAATGCATTTAGGCATGTAGACAGGGTGAGCATCAGAATGGGAAAGAAAGGTGATCTGAGTGACTTTGAACGTGGCATGGTTGTTGGGGCCAGACGAGCTGGTCTGACTATTTCAGAAACTGTTGATCTACTGGGATTTTCACACACAACCAACTCTAGGGTTTACAGAGAATGGTCTGAAAAAGAGGAAATATCCAGTGAACGGCAGTTCTGTGGGCGCAAATGCCTTGTTGATACCAGAGGTCAGAGAAGAATGGCCAGACTGATTGGTTCCAGCTGATAAAGGCAACAGTAACTCAAATAACCACTCGTCACAACCGAAGTATGCAGAAGAGGATCTCTGAAACCACAACACGTCCAACCTTGAGGCAGATGGGCAGAATTTGGCATCAACAACATGAAAGCATGGATACATCCTGCCTTGTATTAACGATTCAGGCTGGTGGTGGTGGTGTAATGGTGTGGGGGATATTTTCTTGGCACACTTTGGGACCATTAGTACCAATTGAGCATTGTGTCAACGCCACAGCCTACCTGAGTACTGTTGCTGACCATGTCCATCCCTTTATGACCACAGTGTACCCATCTTCTGATAGCTACTTCCAGCAGTATAATGCGCCGTGTCATAAAACGTGCATCATCTCAGACTGGTTTCTTAAACATGACAATGAGTTCACTGTACTCAAATGGCCTCCACAGTCACCAGAACTCAATCCAATAGAGCACCCAACCCAGTACTAGGAAGGTGTACCTAATAAAGTGGCCAGTGAGTGTATATAAGAAGTTATATATTGATTCTGCAATGCGCAAGTAAGATCTTTTCTGCAATTGTTTTAGGATTTCCAATTTATTTTGTCTATGTTATTTCCTAGTTCATGTATGTATAAGAAAATACCAGTTTGTAATATCAAGCAACATAACAAGCTGTTTTTTTTACAGCTAAGTATCTATAAAAGTAAGACCAGATGTCTCAAACCAATAAGGTTCCAATGGTTGCGCTGCTTTCCCATGATAGAATAAGGTCAACAGTATGAATGTGAGTAGTATGACTGGAATTCAGACGTACTGCATTCGTCATGTTGTCATCATCACATGACCTTCACATGTTAGTTGTGTCGATTCACTCCCATTCATAAATTCTCTTTTATGGCCTTATGGGATAGTAAAGTATCTATCAAATGCACACTTCAGGATCTCTCTTGAAGTAGTAGGTCATATGGATACTTATGAACATTATAACAAGTTTGGCCAGAAAAAAAAATGGTCCTACAAAACTGAGCCTGGTTTCTCTCAAGGTTTTTTCTTTCACTTTAGTCAATTGGGGAAGTTTGTTCCTCACCACTGTCGCCACTGGCTCGCTTGGTTTGGGACTTGTGAAGCTGCGCATCAATGGATTTGTCTTTCAGCGTTTGGACTTTCAGCAGTGAAAATTAAACCACACTGAACTGAGCTAAACTGAACTTCAACTTTGAAAGCTGGAATGACACGGTTTCAGTTTACTAGAACTTCTATGTTAAGCTGCTTTGACACAATCTACATTGTAAAAGTGCTATAGAAATAAAGATGAATTGAACTGAATGCTTCTTACTGTATACTTCTTGCCTAAACTTAACCATGTACTAATGAGTTTAGTGTCATCCCAAATGGAACACTAACCTATTTATAAAAACTGACAATCAAACGGTTTCTCAGTCGAAGTTTAACGGTTGCTACTTGAGTGAAATAAAAAACCAAACATTAGCTGTTATCAGTACAACCGCATTCATCATCAGGAGGCAACATAATCACTTACACAGAATAATTTTACATGTACAACCCAATTTAAATAAAGTAATCCAAACTTAGTGGCCCACTGAGTGCATGAAGTGTTATTCAACATTTCAGTTTATTAGTTGTATAGGCTACAATATCCCTGCATTTAAAGTGCACTTAATCTTTTTCGAATTTTCATTTATATTATTTAAGCTGTGGTCACACTGCACTTTTTGCCCCATAGACTTCCATTCATACGTATGCGAATGCAACAGAGCCTAAACGCAAGCTTATGCGACTAGTTTTGCATGTCGCTGTTTTGGTGAACTCTGACCTGCGCAATAGCATCGCGTTATTGCGTGAGACCAATAGAAGATCAAAACATGACCTCTCTGTTTAGAAATTGAAAATATGGAGCATTTGCTCACTTTGTCAATGTCTACTACTGTAGACACAATAGTTCAATAGCTCAAACTCTAGCTGGCCGCAGCTATGTTCTACAAAATGGCATAGAATAGTTCTTAAGTATGCTATTTGGGATGCACCTTACGAATTTTGACACACTCTATAGTAAAAAAGTATGCAACCCAGGCTCATTCTGATTACATACCCCTATAGAGAGAGCAAAATACGTCCCAGGAGTTATGTTTTTTTCCAGTTTTTGTTTTTCGCGAATCCACCAGAGGCCGCTGTGTATGCTTTTTGAGATCTCAAATTTCTCTCGCTAGTGCCATTTACGTCTGCTGTTCTCATGTAAATCCACCAAAGGCTGCTGTTGACTGACTGACTAGCCAACCGACCGATCCCCCACCCTCCCCCTTCCCTAAACCCAATCAATAATGTTTTCAAAAGGACCGACCTGCCCACCCCCTTCCCTAAACCCAACCGCAGTGTTTTAGCAATCCAGAAAAAGAAAAGCCCCCTGATTTTTACCACGTTTTCAGATTTTACCACATTCTCATCCTGTTATTTACTTGTTTATTTTATTTTTTAGCTTCTGTTTTTGTCTTACCCGCTTTCTGGAACCATTCTTCACCTGACTCAAACCCTGTTGTCATGGTCAACTCTGCTCTGCGTCTCATGTCTGCCGACGTACATGTCGAGCTACCGGACAAACTGGTAACAGTGGGAAAGCCGTCCATATAGAGGTAGGTGGTCAGCTGGTAAGCGCAAAAAGGAACGACGTCATACCGCCCCGTTGTGTTCGTTTTAAAGGGGAAATGAAGCACTCAGTCAAGTTTACCTTATTTTGTACATTGTATTCCACTTTAATGAAAATATATTAAACAAACTCGATTAATGTAACCATTTAGCAGAAAACGGCATGTTTTACTGTAGATTTTAGACCTAGGGCGCCGCCATCTTGGAGTATCGCTGTGTCTGACGTCACGGGGTTGGTTCGCTCTGATCAGCTGAACAGACACAACGGAAGTAAAGGAGTGAACGCGGAGACTGGACAGCCTAATTTAACCCAATGCGTGAAGATGTGGGCGTGGAGCTGCTGCAAATACAAGCATCAGATGTGTGTCTAATATAAAAGTATATAAATGTATTCTATTTTTCTTTTTTTCTCCTTTAATTACCGATCATTTGATGCGCTTTGATTCACTCTCTGTATTACTCTACCTGACTGCCTGTCTGGGTTTCAAACATGACTGTAACGGACTAAACACGGACACTGGACAGCCTAATTTAACCCAATGCATGAAGTTGTGGATGTGCATCACAGAGCTGGTACAAATACACGCATTTAAGAGTCTTGAGTTGTGTATTTTTCTTTTGCTAATACCTTTCGTTTGATGCGCTGTTCTGATCTGAGTTTGGTTTGAACACGAGCAGAGGCGAGGGGGTGCAGCGGTGAAAAGTGAAAGTACCCGCCCCCATGACGTCAGTAATGATTCACTCTCCCAATAATATGGTTTTCAACTAGGTCCGGTGCACTGCTCGTGTTCAAACCAAACTCAGATCAGAACAGCGCATCAAACGAAAGGTATTAAATGCGTGTATTTGTACCAGCTCTGTGATGCACATCCACAACTTCATGCATTGGGTTAAATTAGGCTGTTCAGTGTCCGTGTTTAGTCCGTTACAGTCATGTTTGAAACCCAGACAGGCAGTCAGGTAGAGTAATACAGAGAGTGAATCAAAGCGCATCAAATGATCGGTAATTAAAGGAGAAAAAAAGAAAAATAGAATACATTTATATACTTTTATATTAGACACACATCTGATGCTTGTATTTGCAGCAGCTCCACGCCCACATCTTCACGCATTGGGTTAAATTAGGCTGTCCAGTCTCCGCGTTCACTCCTTTACTTCCGTTGTGTCCGTTCAGCTGATCAGAGCGAACCAACCCCGTGACGTCAGACACAGCGATACTCCAAGATGGCGGCGCCCTAGGTCTAAAATCTACAGTAAAACATGCCGTTTTCTGCTAAATGGTTACATTAATCGAGTTTGTTTAATATATTTTCATTAAAGTGGAATACAATGTACAAAATAAGGTAAACTTGACTGAGTGCTTCATTTCCCCTTTAAAGATGAAATGCAGCCATACGTACCTCTGGCTACATAATTCGCGATCTCCAGAAATGTATATAGGGATACGTTTTCAGAATGAGCCTATGTTGGAAATATACCATTTTGTATGCATCGTTATGTTATTGATGAAACACTACGTCCTGCAGCTTGCTTATACTCATCTGAAACACGCTCAAAAGTAGGCACTTTTTCTTCACAAGGAAGTAGTAGACTTCCATTAAGTCTGCTCCTCTCATAAGCACCAACAATGAAACAAAAACAGTGAGCGAGAGGGCATTGGAAACAGGTTTGAGGACGTAAGCTGAGCTGCTGTTGTTCAATACTCTGAGACGTCTGGCTATATTTGGATGTTTCCCCTGAGATCCTGTCCATGCCAAGTTGGGCATTTTCCCCCTCCTTTTCCTATATTCCGACAAACCAATGACTAATAATAACCACGCTTTCTCACATGACGAGGAAGAGCGCGTATGTTACGGATTTTGATTTCGCACGTGCCTTTTTTTTTTACTCATCTACTGTTTTATATCTCTGTCCTGTTGTTCCTGTTCGGCGTTCTAGTGTGTAAACGCTGTGGCCAAGTCGTGGAGTGAGAGCATATGCCCATCTCTGCCTGTCTCTCTTTCCTTCATCCTGACATGTGTGTCCTCCTCCGCCCTGCGCCACCTGTGAGTCTTCCTGTGTCCCTTCTGCCATTTCGCCGCAAACGCTCAAGCTAATCTCCAGCTCCTCGCCAACGGGTACTGCTGACGTGCTAACGGCCACAATCAGCGCTGACGTCCGGCCGCTAAAGAATGCCCTCCAGGCAATTATCTAATCTATACATCCACCTTTTTCCTACTCCCAACAGTGCATTGTGTGAATTATGACAGCAACTTCTGTTAAACTGTAAACACTCAGGGACGCTTTTTAAATTTCAATGAGGTGGCGGTATTCTCCTCACAATTCACTAATCGAATATTAACAGAAAACTATTGTGGACTATGTCATCTGAAAATTTATAAGTTTTCAATTGATGTATGGTTTGTTGAGACAGGAGAATATTTAGCAAAGATAACTATGTGTTCACATCGAAGGCGGCGAGAGTGTCAAAGTTCACTCTGGCCGCCCTGGAGACAACGCTGTCTGCTTTTAACTCTGGCAGCGAGAGCGTCAAAATTCACTACATTGATCTCGAATTTAAAGGGGCCAGTGCAGCATATCAGCAAATCAGTTACATCCCCGCATAAAAACATGCTTTCTAGAGTGAAAATGATTTATTGTTATTTCTACACTACTAAATTTATCTATTTATAACAGAGGTGACAAACGGGGTGACGTGGTGGCGCAGTGGGTAGCACGATCGCCTCACAGCAAGAAGGTCGCTGGTTCGAGCCTCGGCTGGGTCAGTTGGCATTTCTGTGTGGAGTTTGCATGTTCTCCCTGTGTTCCCGTGGGTTTCCTCCGGGTCCTCCAGTTTTCCCCACAGACATGTGGTATAGGTGAATTGGGTAAGCTAAAATTGACCGTAGTGTATGTGTGTGAATGAGTGTGTATGGATGTTTCCCAGTGATGGGTTGCAGCTGGAAGGGCATCCGCTGCATAAAATATATGCTGGATAAGTTGGCAGTTCATTCCGCTGTGGTGACCCCAGATTAATAATGGGACTAAGCCGAAAAGAAAATGAATGAATGAATGAATGAATGAGAGAGAATTGACAAACAATATAAAAAAACTTTTATTCCCTAAAAGTAAAACATTGAATCATTTATGTTTGGCAAAAGCTGAATTATAAAAATGAAACATGCTTTCAATAAGATACTGGAAAGGGTTGCTGTTTTTAACAAATTTTTGTCAACTTTTTGTCAACTATACATGCAATATAATCACCCATATTGCTTTTAATGCATATAATAATGTTTACAATAACTGTAACTAGTGTTGTAGTGTTTCCAACTTCGAGATGATACCTTGAAAAAATATCAACATTCAATACCATTTTCTATATTTTGTGATTTAAAAAAAAAACTTAATATTAAAATTAATTATTATTTATGCACCAGAGCCAATATAGACAATCAGGGTATCTTCCGTCCAGTCTATATCCTTTTTCAAACAAAAAAAGGAAAATTAAGAACAAAAAAATTATATTTTGGTTCAATTCTCGTTTTTTGGTTTAGGACAGGAAAATGGATAAACTTTAAAATTCATTATACACATATAGGCGGTGCCGAATCGCTTTTTCGTCTGATTGGTCAACCAAATCTGAGCTCATGACGTCGCCCTCAAAATAATAGTCCTATATATATATATATATCGCCGTTAATCTATTCTCAAAGTTGGGTTGGGAGCTGGGTCTATTCTATGCAAGCTATGATGACTTTCACCTTGATATTTTAGCAGGGATGTATACCTGACCGGTGAGCCATCTAACAAAAAAGTGCCCTTCTGAATCAAATCAGCAGGATGCCCTTCTGGATCCTTCACTTACTTCGAAGACACTACTGACTACGCTTACATGGACATCTGTAATCTAGTTATTTGCCAAACACAAAAACAGCCAGACACAGGAAAAGTTTCTTTCCTCAAGCCATCTACCTCATGAACAGTTAATATTCCCCTACTGTGCAATTAATGTGCAATACTTTCTCATACGCACTTGTACACAGCACCTTATAACATTATACAATGCAATACTTTCTCACACGCATTTGTACACAGCACCTTATAATCTGTATATTTATAACAAATGTGTACATACAATTCAACATCCAGATCTTTTTGACTAACTGCATCTCTGTTTAATGTTTATTGCCTTTTTGTTTTTGTCACACTTAATTTTGTGTTGTCACTTGTCACTTTATGTACACTGGAAGCTTCTGTTGCCAAAACGAATTCCTTGTGTGTGTGAAGCACACTTGGCAATAAAACTGATTCTGATTCTGATTCTGATTAATAGACAATAATATAATTAAGGTGTTTACGTGATGTGCTTTCATGTAAGAGTTTCCTGTAATTTTGGGTGACTTTAACTGCAGTTCACTTTCACTCATGAACATTTCATTCATGCCCCCGTGACAAACTGGGGTATTAGATGCAAATAAGAAGTAAGGACTGGTGAGAATGTTATGGAATGTGTGTGTGTGTGGTCCTTTACTGACAGCCACATGTGTGGATCTTGTCGAAAAATATGGCAAAAAGTCCTACATGACGGTAATAGTTTGATCGCAGTGTTTACTTCAATAATGCCACTAATATCTGCATACTCAACATCTTAATTCCATTTCTGTTTAGTTCAGTTTTGACTTTAGTGGGATTAAGGTAATCAAAAATCGCTGTTTGGAGCTTATGTAGGCCTACAGTTGAAAATTCTTGTTTAACTGCATAAACAGTTAGTAGACACAAGATCATCTTATTGAACAACATTTATTTTCATCACCAATTATCATAGTAGAACAGTTCCTCAAGCAGTTTATGATGCATTTTGGAAGCAGGAGATGAGCCACTGGTCTAATGCACCACCTGGCTTGAGAAACCCGCTCTCAAAGGCTTACTTTTAGTCATTATCTGGGTAGCACATATGTTCTGAATGCCTTCGGCAGAATTCAAATGAGCCATTTTAATCTAGATTAATTCCAAGATTACAGTCAGATTAATCTATATTAAAAAAAATGTATCTATGCCCACCTATAATATATATAATATATATATATAAAATAGGAGAAAATAAAATAAAAACAAGTGGTACCCTTTGTTACAGCCCCAGGGCCTAATGTTTCTAATTCTGGTCCTGCAAACAAGTATTAAAAAACTAAACAATAAAAAACACTAAGTAAACAATATTCATTATTATTATTAGCCTATTATTATTATATTATTATTATTATTATTATTATTATTAATATTATTTGGGCCTACAGTAGCTCTGAAACAATCATGCAAACCAGGTTCTGCTCAGAAATGGCTATCTTTGCTCAGCATCAGGTGCAGAGCAGCAAGACGTTTGGCAGCAAAGTATGACCTTATTTTAATGACAAATGTGTAATAATACTACTAATTTAGGTTTTTATTTAATTTATGCAATGTAAGCATGCTTACTGATCAAATGATAAAATACATAAACTTAGTTTATATATATAATTAAATAATAATAATAATTAAAAGCCTGGGCGGACTATTATTTTGAGGGCGACGTCATGAGCTCAAATTTGGTTGACCAATCAGAGTAAAACAGGCGACGTGTATAACAAATTTTAACATCACTTGTCTGCTTTCCTACCCTAAACCAAAAAATGAAAATTGAGCCAAAATCTTGTTTTTTTTGGGGGGGGGGGGGGGGGGTTTTGTGAGGAAAAGAAAAAAACTAAAAATTACTAAGCCGTTTTCTTAGTTTTCCTTTTTTGTTTGAAAACGGATATGGAATGGACGGAAGATTATGGACATTAGTATTTTTACATTTTTAAATACATAATATAAAATAAATTTTGAATAGCACATCTTTGCAATATTAGCCTACGTGTTAGTAGTAGATGGCTAATACATAACCATTTATAGCCTATCAAAAACATTTTTCGGCGTTTATTTAGCATATAACATGTTTTAATCGATGCACATACAGTACAGCGTTTAGGGTGTTGTACCATAGCGCTCTACAGTATGTGTGTGCATCAACCTGCTCAACATATTTATATTCATTATTCAGTGCTGAATTTTCAATATGGCATTCAGAATTTTCAGTGCTGAATTTTCAATATTGCATTGCACATCCATTAAACCCAACAGTAAACAAACAGTGACAGTTTAAGACATCTAGTAAGTAGGCTATATGTTTTTGACATTTTCCCTCGTCAGCTAAAAAGCCCAATAACCGAGGAGATCACATATAATAATTTGAGAGATTTAAAGAGAAAAAAGGACAACACGCCAATCGACAGCACTTTACACAGCTGTCTTATTTAATTAATGGAATCAGAGATATTGAAATGAGTTCAGTTACTAACCTCTCAAAATTGTTTATACAGCTCAGGGACATGCAGCAGCGCGCGTCAAGAGAAGAGAGCACGCAAGAGAGCAAAGCGAAAGCAAGAATATTTGTGGATTAGTATCGAAATACTGATATTTGTGACACAAACTGCTACAAAGTGCTTTGCACGCATGTTTGAATTTTGTATGTTGCACTTGCATCTCCCGATTATCCTACACAGTGCTGCTGAACTGTTTGTGTTCTTTAAGGCTTTCTATTGTATGAATTACGACTGCATGAAATCATATAAAAGATAAGAGACGTGATGCGCACAGAAATCTGTGCTCTATGCCCAATTACTGTAGGTTCTCTTTCATATAATGCTTAAATGTTTTAAAATGATTAAAATGAAATATTTTATTTAAGATTGTAAATGAGCCTGGCTTGCCAAAACATGTTTTCAAAGCTCACGGTCAAATCGTAGCTATGCTGCTTTCTCAGTTATGAAAAGCATGGCAAAAAAAAAGTTGTTATCTGATGTGGGGTCAGGGTGGGCCAAGCTCCTGATTGGGTGGGCCAGGACCACCCTGGCCCTCCCGTGGAGCCGAGCCTGGTTAGCATAAGATACCCGCTTAAAAAAAAAACATCCTAACATTAATGCACATCAGTAACTCGCCAGTAACTTTTTTATTTATGTTCCTGTAAGACACATGGTAAATAACTGGAAATCTGGCGACCGCAATATTAAAACCCTTGGGAACAACTGTGGTCAGAACCAAATTTCTACAGATGGGGCCATTAAAAATGCGTGTCTTTTACCGTGGCTTGCCTCATGAGGTTCTGCGGTCAGCCGCAGCATGCTGTCAAACTCTCCTTGGAATTGAAATGAATGTGTTGTGCTTCACAGAACATCCACCATTTAGGACTTTTTAATACTTTTTAAGGGCCTTAAATTTCTCTACATTGATTTATCAACTTTTAATACTTTTTAAGACCCCGCAAACACCCTGTAAACATAACGTTATTTTCATGATGGATCAAAATACAGCACTAAGTCAAACTTGTGCCTCTCACTTAATTTTCATAATGTATGTGGATGCAACACAAACACTTATTTGAAATGATTTGTTTGAGTTCTTTTGACCGGATGTTCTCCACACTAGAAACCAAAAAAATTATTTGCAGAAGTCACATGCTCAAAAACATACAATTATCCTAAGAAAACGGCATTACTAAACAATAGACTTAAACAATAAAATGGAGATCTCTTTGCTAATTAACAAAATGAGCTCACTTGGTTTTGATTTTGAGTCTGATTTTTTTGTAAATTTGTTTTAGTTTCAGTAAAGTGTCATTTTCTTTGCGAACATGGTAAAGGGGGGGGGGGGGGGGGATTTTACTTTATGAATTACTGTCATTTGATGTAGCCAAAAACAAATCAAAATGGTGCTTTTACACCAAATGCAACAAGGTTAATCTATCCCGATCTTACAAGGAAACGTAACTATTTTACATATTATTAGAAAAGTTGCTAATTTGAACAATTTCATATAAATCAAATAATTTCATTTGCATGACAACATTTAAAACATTTTAAAAGGAGGCATGCAAATGGTTATAGCTATACAGCAATATGCTATTTGCTCATCAAGAAGCATTTCTTATTATTATGATCGATGTTGTGCTGCTTAAATGTTTTGAGAAAACCATGATTTGTTAAATGTTATTACAAATAATCACTTTTGATCAAGTCCTACCATAAGATCATATCTGAGAAAACAAAAATGTAATTACTAATACCTTATTTTATTTTACTTATATTATAATAGATCATTTTGAGAAATGTATGGCACCCGTTTTAACATTAAGATATGATTAAATTGCCTCTTGTTACAGTTGTGAAATAGTTTGGCAACAAGCAGGAGATGTTCATGGGCCAGTGACATCGCCACATTAAAATGGTCTATAGATTATATGGCATTATATTTTCTACATTTCTTGGGTTTGCTTGCAACATTTTGCATTTTTTTCAGCCTAAATTTACATTTTATCAGAGTGTATGATCCTGTATACAATACATTTAGATTAGGACATATTCTGGCATTCTCTGGTATGTCCAAGTTTACTTTATTGGCTCTTAACTTGTATTTGAAGGACTATGGAAAAAGAAGGGGAAACTAAGAGAAATATCAGGACGTATAACTCGAATCTGGATCCTCATGAACTATTTCTTTTTTTTCTCATTTTGTATGAAAAGGGGTTTTAAGCATAAAAGCAAAACTATCAAAGTTTATTATTATTATTATTATTATTATTATTATTATTATTGTTATTATTATTAATAATAATATTTACATATATGAGAATGTGTTATTTTGTTTTATTTTTCCTGGTCAAAGAATGACTATCATATATTTTGACCAAGATTTTCAGAAGACACCCATTATTTTTTTTTTTTTTATTTAAAAATGTTTACTTCTCTCGTCAGTCTTATTTAGAACAAGAATCATTTGATAAAAATGTTTGAAAGATCACATCCAAAATACTAATTTGTTGTCATCTTTATTATTTTTATTTAATCATTCAAGTCCTTAGCTGGATTTATCCATTTGTCATCAAAACTTTAATTTAATATTTATATTTTTAATAATTAAAAATATAATCAAATTTGACACCTTAGTGACCTTAGATCATTTAGCTATCACCATAATATTGACATTTTTTCCAAATAAAACCCCCAAGATCTTAATGCCATGTCTCTCAAAATTGTTGTTAAATTCTGTGCATCAGAGTTTTATAATTGGCTTTTGTTGTTTTTGTATTATTTCGGTTGACTCAATGATATTGATGTTCAAGAACTACTTAGGTTTGATGTTAACTGACATTTGGGTCACCATATTTGATGTAGTCTGTGCATACACAATGAATTATACAATGTAATTGAGTCACTTAAGACGACTTGAATTATTTCAGTTGAGTAATATATATTCAATATTATGTATTAATTTAGGCAAGGCGAGGCAAGTTTATTTATATAGCACATTTCATACACAGTGGTAAATAAAAGTGCTTTACATAAACAGGAATAAAAGAGACAGGTGTAAGAAAAATAAAAACAAAAAATAATAAAAATTATTTAAAAAACAGATAAATACAGATAAAAATGTGTTAAAACAGGTTATAAAAGAATGAAAAACATAATAGTGCGATCTGTCGGACGTAGCACAGTGCTCATTCAGTAAAGGCACAGCTAAACACATGTGTTTTCAGTCTGGATTTGAATGTGCCTAATGTTGGAGCACATCTGATCATTTCTTGAAGCTGATTCCAGCAGCGAGGGGCGTAGTAGCTGAAAGCCGATTCACCTTGCTTTGACTGAACTCTTGGAATTTCTAGTTTATATGATCCTAGAGATCTGAGTGTTCTTCTAGGTTTGTATACAGTGAGCATATCTGTAATGTATTGAGGTCCTAGGCCATTTAGTGATTTATAGACAAGTAGTAATACTTTAAAATCTATTCTGAATGTAACTGGGAGCCAGTGTAAAGACCTGAGGACAGGTGTGATGTGCTCTGATTTCCTGGTTCTGGTCAGAATCCTGGCCACAGCGTTCTGGATGAGCTGTAACTGTCTGACTGTTTTTTTTTTTGAGAGGAAGGCCTGTGAGGAGGCCATTACAGTAATCCACCCTGCTGCTGATAAAAGCATGAACAAGTTTCTCTAATTCTTCACTGGAAACAAAGCATCTGCTTCTGGCAAAATACCAGCACTGTTAGTTTGCCTGAATCTGTATTTAGGCAAATATCATTGATTATCTTTATAAGAGCGCTCTTTGTACTGTGATGTGTTCTGAAATCAGATTGAAAATGGTCTAAACACCCCTTGAAGTTTAAGAACTTGTTAACCTGGTTGAAAACAACTTTTTCAATGATTTTTCCAATGAAAGGGAGATTTGAGATTGGCCTGTAACTGCTCAATAGGGTGTTATTCAGGTTGCTCTTTTTCAAGAGGGGTTTAACAACAGGGGTTTAATTAAAAGCTTGGAGTTTTAAGTTTTCAAAATACAGACAGCTAAAACATTCTTTAAATATCTTCTTGTGTGTTCCAGTGAAGAAAAAAATGTCGTAAAGGTTTAGAATAAAACAAGAATGAGTAAAAAAACTATTTTCATTTTTGGCCAATCCCCAAAAAAGAGCTCATTAAGATATTAATTCTTCATTCTATAAGTTACGCTACCTTTCATAAGTCTGGAGTCTGTAAGAATTTTATTGTTCATGCACTACAAGGTCACATTTATTTGATAAAGAATACAGTAAAAAAAAAGAAATATTGTTAACTAAAAAACTCCCCACGCCATATTGTAACACTAGAAGTCAGGATACAACAGAGGCGAGGGTCCAAACACAGTTTATTAATAACTTCGTCAGGCAGGCAATGGTCAAAACAGAAGCAAACAGTATATTGAAAGTAATCCAAAAATGTAATCTGGGTAACAGGCAGAAGTTGGTGCAGGCGGAAAACAGGAGAAACAAAGAAACAAGGCTAGGATCAAGACTAGACAAGGAAACGCTTAGAAATGTTACATCAAACATACAACAAACAAGACTAAGCCCTGTCTGTGTGAATCAGAGGTGAATATAAAGTCCATATAATCAGCTGATGAGTTACCAGCTGTGTGTGTAATCAGGGGTAATCAGGAACTGGTGTGTGTGTGAAGTCCATGATGGCATTTGTAGTCCAGTTCAGTGAAAGATGTGTAGTTCTCCAGCGATCCAGTGATTGGGACACATATCCTACCTGATCCACCTTTAAACACTGTATATGAATCTATATCTTTCATGACTAATGTTATTTATTTATGTTCTTATTGCCTATTTATGCTTGGCTTATGTTATGATCTTTCAGATTTTGATTTCGTTTCTGAAATCTCTATTGTTTCAGAATTTGTTGCTGAAGTTTTTATTATCAATAAAAAAAAAATTAAGTAGCATAATTTATTATTATCAATGTTGTAAACAGCAAATTTCTTATTCTTTGATAAATTTATGCAAAATTAATTTGATATAGATAGAATCCTACTGTCGCCTTTGATCAATTGTCTACATTCCTGCTGAATAAATCTAATAACCCTGAAAATTTGAACTGCACTCTATGCACAACTTTTGTGCACTTTATGGTGTTGTTTGAATGTATGTGTGAGAGTGTATGTATTTGCATAATTCAAGCATTTATATTCTGCATCTCATGTTTAATACTAAGGCTGCACAATACTGGAAAAAATGTGACATGAGATTATTGTATTATTAGTATTATTAGTTGCGATAACAATATTTCTTACAAAATAACATTTCCCTAGAAAAATTCAGTTGTTATTAGCTATTTATTTAATGATATAAAAATATAGGTTAAATATATTTGTCAGCTCTAATTAATTGTAATTCAAACCAAAAAAAAAAAATGGTGCCAAGGTGCAAACATTTAGACTTTAAAACACTATGAATAAGTGAAAACCTTATTGATTGGCTGTTGTCATTTTTCCCAAATGCTCTTTTGTCTCGACTTCCACCATTTCAAATACTTCCCCCAGGATCTCGGTATAGGGTCCCTTAGTATAGGGCAAGGACCAACAGATTTAAATTTTCATTTGTTCATTGTGCAATTGATCTGCTGAATTTTAATGGCAGGGCTCAACAATAAGGACTGCCGATGGCCCAGGGCCAGCATGAGAGACGCTTGGGACAGTAGACAGGATCACTACTGGCCCGATTGGGACAGTGCTGCCTTGTCACTAAAGTTTAATTTGTCTGAGACTATTTGTCAGTTGTGTGCATTTTAAGTCTTTAAATGCTATCTTCTCTTTGATGTCGTAAACACCATATTGCTTTTCGGTTCCTCTTATCTGATTTGATGTTTTGAGCATGCTATTTTTTCCGTAACCTGATAACATCCAGTACAGCGAAGAAACGGCAACATGGCAGCAACATCAAATTATGAGGCTAAAAGAAAATGTCTGTTTCTAATGTCTTGGAAGCAGACATTTACGTGGGAACAATGCGACAAAAAAAATTAATTGATGTTTTTACATATGTTGCCATCAGTTTGACAAGTCAACCACCTTTTGTTAAATAATTTTGAACTGCAATAAAATACCTGCACATTTTTCATACTGCTTTTTTGTTTGCATAACACTTAAAATTTTGCTCATTATACATTTATTAACATTTTTTTAAGTATTGAAATTCATAGATATAGATTCACAGACATTATTTTGACACATTTAAAATATGTGGCTAAAAATAGCTATTAACTTCTCTTTTGTTTTGTTTTTTGGTGGGGCCAGTGAAAATTTTGGCAGGGTAAGTAAAAATCTGAACCACTGGCCCAATCGGACCAGTAGAAAAAATCCTTAGCGTTGAACCCTGAAAGGGAAGAAGTAGTTGCTGTTTTTAGTGCTATTAATGTTGTTTAATGTTTGTCTTAAGTGTGTGGTATGATACATGTGTTGTGAATCTATTACGCTTCAGAACAAATTGCCCTAAAAGGGGACAATAAAGTTTACAGTACAGTACAGTATTGTTGTACCAACTGTGTAGTCATTTGTACCAACTGCAATTAGAATTTGAAATACTGGGTTTCAAGTATAAATAGGGTTAATTTAGTTTTTAATGTGATTTATGTGATGATATTGAATGTATTTGAGTTATGTTATTTCTTATTATGTGTTATTTGATGTTGATGTAGGACGGCATGGTGGCTCAGTCACCTCACAGCAAGCAGGTTGCTGGTTCAAGTGCCAGCTGGGCCACTTGGCATTTCTGTGTGGAGTTTGCATGTTCTCCCCATGTTCACGTGGGTTTCCTCTGGGTTCTCCGATTTCTCCCAAAAACATGCAGTATAGGTAGGTGAACTGAATAAACTAATGTGAATGCGAGAGTGTATGGGTGTTTCCCAGTGCCAGGTTGCGGCTGGAAGGGCATCCGCTGCGTAAAACATATGCTGGAATAGTTGTTCATTCCGCTGTGGCAATACATCCCTGATAAATAAGGAACTAAGCCAAAGATACATTTCTACTTGTGGACAATAAAGAAAGTGAAGTTTATTTTCAGCTCTGGGTTCACCTTTAGGCCGCTCCGGCCAATAGCAGAACAGCAACAACTTGGGAGCTGGGGGTAAAGATAGTAAAGCCCCATTGATTGGCCAAAAATTTAGATAAGCAATGCATAAAATAAATGTCCTTTATAACACTTACAGTATGTTGAATATACCATCATTTTGCCATATATTGTTCAGTGCCACTTTTCAAAAAAGATAAATCCACAGAGTGAGCCCTCTGTCCGGCAACATCCTTAGAGTTATTGGTAGAAAAACCCAAACCTGACGTACACACTTATAAAGTACATTAAAAAAGTTAGAATCTCCAGCAATGCCGAAAGCGCTTCATTCTCAGAGTATGAAATTGCTACCAATATTGTGTCTGGACTTCAAAGAATAGCAGTAGAAATGCCTCACAACCATGGCAGCCATCTGTTAAAGTAGAGTTATTTAAAAAGAGAGAGAGAGAGAGAAGATGGTCTAGAGAGAAAGAGAGAAGGGAGGGTTATAGAGAGAGAGAGAGAGAGAGAGGGAGAGAGAGAGAGAGAGAGAGAGTTAGAATAAATCCTTACCACAGAATGATTACGGCTCACAAGTCCTGCCTCTGATATGGAGTGCAGAAGGAGCCGGGATTACAACTACAGTAATCTGAGAACCGCAACTGCACTCTGCAGCCACAGACCAACACATCAGCTCCAACAAACTAAACGAGTCGCCTTTCAGCGGAGGACGAGAAGAGAAATACATACTCCAGGGAATAAAAGAAGCTAAAAAATCTGTTGGCCGGCGATCAACAGCCTGCTAAAACAAGAAAGCTCCACCTGTCGGCCTGCGCCACCTGTGTGCCCTCCCAACTGCCAGTTTTCGGAGTAATCCATTGTGCTTTTTTAGCAAAATGAGGACTACGCTGAAAGCGCACAACGGAAACAATTCAACAAGGTAAACAAAGTTACCATTTAGACTTAGAAGAGACTTTCGGAACTCTCGGAATGTCTCGGAATTCCGTGTTCTATTTGAGATTAAGCTTGTGATTTCTATTGACTGATCTACTTTTCCCCCATTTGATGTTGGATGCAGATGAGACGCTGACACATTTTGGACCTGTCCAATGAGGCTTGAGACACATGTGTCCACTTAACCAGTGAGCGTCCCGGACAAGGAGCTCTATGCGCTTCTGCACCAGGACACTTGTGGACAGTCGCCTCCCGCCTGTCGTTTCTCCTCCGGCATCCGCTCTCCCTCCATCTCTCCTCCCCTCCCCTCCTTCCATCCGTCCCACCCTCCCCTCACGGAAGATGATGTGACCTTCTGCCAAACTGCTAGAGACCATGCCACTGTCACAGTGGGCTGTTCTGTCTACACTGAAATAGAATCAAACAAGAGCCACGAGAGAGAAAGAGAGAGAGAAAGAAGGAGGGGGGGGACGGGGGAAAAAAGAAGAAGAAAAAAAAATCAGGACGAGTCACGGAGGAGAAAATGTGCTGTCGGGCGTCCGGGCTGGATGTGGTTTGCCAAAGCAGGTAACTGATCACCTTCACTTCAGCCAGGGATTCTGCTGCTGGTGCATGCATGCACTTTAATTTATTCATTTTTTTTAATTGCACACCTGTTAATTAGCGCGGAACTGTGTTTTAGTAGCAGCTTTGTGATGAATGCTAAGTGTGCTTGTGTTATGAATCCTCCTCAAAGTGCACCCACAGGTTGGATGCTTGTTGTATCCAATAGTAAAGTTTCACAAGTGCGAGCGAAAGCAAACAGACCTGTAGGTTATCGCTGTGTATTGTCGCTCTATACCACAGGTATAGCACACAATGATCAATCACTTCTCGCGGCAGATGGAGCGCGCTTCCCCGTTTGAGTCGCTGTGCTGGAATGTTAAAGCGGCAGAAATTGAATTCCGTTGAGAGGTGAACTGAGAGATCTTGGATAGGAAGCAATGACAGCTTTCAGTAATTACTGTTGGGAGCAGTTATTATGGAGCACACACTGACGCATTTGGGATTCGTCCCGCTGAAGCTGTGATAATGTGCCACTTTCGTATCGAGAAGAGGGTGCTACATGAGAACAAGGTGGTTAATGGGAAGAAAGGTTATTTGGGATGGCTGGAAAAGGATGGCAAAAGCCGATCGCAAGTAATGTTCGGGAAAAAAAGAGGAGGGAAAGTTAATCGCAACAGTGGGTGATTCAAAATTAGAAAGAGCCCAGCTAAAAATATGCTCTGGGGCAAACCGAAAAATTGTAACAATCCTAATTACAACTCTTCTGTCATAAATCATGTTGAGAAATGAAGAACATTAGATACTTTTGTGATGAATTAAAATCAATAAATCAATCATTATGCAAGGAATAGGTGTAAAAAAGTATTTTATTAACATTCATCTGAAAAAAATTACCATTTTATAAAATGACCTGATTGCCCTTGCGTCCTTGTTCTCCTTCCGATCAGTGCTATCAGAATAATATCTGCTTTTTCGGTGTTTTATGACCTGATGCCAATTTAATATTAAGCAATAAGTAACAGAGTAACAGAGTCTATATTTAAGCTTATTGCATGAGTTCTGTATATGCAAGTTGGCTGGATTTAGATGTTTCTGTGGTGGCTTGGCACTGCATGTGTAGTGTGTACTATGAAGGGCACAGCGTGTAGGACAGTTACGTCAAGTGGCTGACTGTTACGTCAAGACTACGAGGTTTTCTTTCTGCATTCAGAACTTGACTGCAGACTTTGAGCTTTTTGTGTCACTTCGCATGAGCGTGTTTAGAGAAATCAAGTACTATTTTAGAAGAGATGTTGTTTTTGGACCAATTAGGAACCACTTAAAGGTTACTCGATTTTTCAAGGTTAACCCGCTGTATGTGTGCAAGAAAAATATTATATCTTCATCTTAAAAGTTGGATTCTAAGCTTTTAAATAATTCTTTTCTTTAATCATTTCCCTTTATAACCCTATATATATATATATATATATATATATATAATATATATATATATATATATATATATATATATATATATATATATATATATATATATATATATATATATATATATATATATATATACGTACGCCCCATTTTGAAAATGAATATTTTTATCCATTTCTCAGTGAATATAGGCAATGTATTTTGGTGCATTTAAACAAAACAGATTTATTAAACAGATATAATTATCAAAATAATAGTTTAGCCATCGAACATCTTTAGAAATTGTAAGAAAATACAATTAAATTCAAGCAAAATATTGCAAAAAAAAAAATTACTACCTACAAAATTTCAACAATTTTTAAAATTTTTTTTGCTTCTCTTGATTTTTCCTCTTTTTTAAAATTGTAATTAATATTTTTCTATAACATATACATTTGGCTGTACTAGAAATATTGGCTGTACCGTTATCTTAAGTTATTTTGTTAAATAAGCTCCAGATTTGGCTTCAGTACTGACTAATCTAATGTATATGCACAAATATTATATTGTATAGCTTCCTATTAAAAATATGACTTTAAAATACAGATTTGTGAGGGGGTACTTATACAGTGTATATGCTGAGCGCTGTAGGATATTTTAATTGTGTATATTATAAAAAATAACACTCATATGCATCCTTTAGGGGTATATGAGGCACAAAGTAGACTAAGTGATGAGGTAAAGTCACAATATTAACACTTTCAGTGCTGTTTGTGTATGCCAAACATGCTGTAACAATGTCAGAGAGTTTTCATTGTTCTGTGGTTGCTAGGGTGTTTTGGATGGTGCTAGGTTGATGGTTATTTAAAGACTCTATATATATATATATATATATATATATATATATATATATATATATATATATATATATATATATATATATATATATATATATATATATATCGAATCTGAATGGCTGATAGCAGTGCAATATTCTGCAATATCGGAACTCCTACAGCCTCTTCACTCTTGTGTATTACTCCAGGCTGATCTCACGAGAAAACGCAAATATTTTACTTTTGTCAGTTTAGTGCCATTCTTTGTATAATAAGTTATATAATAAGTTACTTTTTGGTTGGCCATCTGTTTCTAATGCATCTCCTGTTTTTGTTACTGCAGACAAATTCAGTAAACAGAAAGAAAGAAGAAATGCACGCATGTGTTTAGCATTTTTACACAATAGCAATGTGGTAATGATTCCACTGCTTTGGCTTTTTCGGCGTTAATTATTGTAATATCCCAATTAAAACAAATAAATACTGAGAAATGTTTGTAGATTGATGGCATTTCATGCCGTTTAGCCTAGTGTCATTACTTTAGACATTACGCTAGAGAATCATTAAAATATTAGCTTTAAAGTGACGTTAAGTAGCAGTAACGGTTTATGTGAATAAATGGTGGAAGAAAGTAGTTCCTCATACCAAAGTATTTTTAGACTCTGCATGTTTGATTTTTTTTATACACACGATTGTGTGGTTGAATTGTTGTATCAACACAATATCACACTCGTAGCAGTGGGATATGGCTGTATGTTGTCACAGGTGGGGCACTAAGGCACCTGACCTGTGGCCTCGGGCCAACGCACGCCTCTCACCAGTGCCAATGTACAGCCACATCGCACTGCTACTCGTGTGATATTGCTCATCTATATGTGTGTGTGTGTGTGTGTGTGTGTGTGTGTATGTGTGTGTGTGTGTGTGTGTGTGTGTGTGTGTGTGGGCTTTATAGTTAAAATATGCAATTTGGTGCAGTTGATTATATTTTAATGGCCAAAATTTAGATATTTTTTTTTCTTATTCTAATTAACTGTAATCAGTTAAATATTTGTACCAGACTACTTTAATCATTAAGTTATTGCTATTATTATTAATAACTATTTTAATAACTATTATTATTATTATTATTGTTGTTGTTGTTGTTGTTGTTTTATTATTAAAATGGTTAGCTTTATGTTTCGGGAAGCATGCAAGTGTAGTGCAAACAGATGAGGATAAAAAAAAGCGGCTTACTAACTATTTGAAAGAAGTTATTGTTTTGCTCATTAAAATCATTACAAAAATTCAACAGCTGCCTAATGGAGGACATTTTAGAATGATTCAAAAAGCTTTTTGGTTGCTAAACATGATACACTTTCAGTCAGTTAACATAAGGCATGTTGTGAATTGTGTACAAGAGGTTCTTCTTTAATTTCAGATCATGTTGATGATTTATAAATTGATGCATCAAATCTGATACAGTGACCGAGAGAATCCTGAGATACAAAAATGATCTTTCCAAAAAAAGAGAGATGATGATCAGAGGAAGAGCTTGGGAAAGTTGAGCCAAGACATGCAGAGGGTGAGTGAGTGTTGATTCTCAGATGCCCATGTCAGAGTGTGTATGTGTGTGTGTGTGTGTGTCCACCCTGGTGTGTAGTGGACATTTCAGTGCGCTGCGGAGCCAGCGAACCCTGGGATCAATGCATCTGTTCTCTGCTTACACAAAACACTAGCAGCACAGAGCTGGCCGTCAATACTCACAATGCAACACTGACTCCAATAGATTATGCACATAAACAAGCCTCTTACTCTGAGAATTAATTGTGCCATCACACTAAACTGTTTCCTGAAACTGAAGCATGGCTGAACTAAGAATACAATGCACTTAAAATTGCAAATAATCTGAAATGATGTATGCAGAATGATGATGAATGCAGAATTGCAGTTCACGTTTAAAGAATTAAAATGAAATCAAAGAAATGATCTGACTGTATAACGTTTAACAAAAAAATAGTACCTTTTTAACCCAGGCTCACTCTGAAAATATACTACTATATACATTTCTGGAGAGCACCAAATACGTCCCAGGAGCTACTTTTTTTTATGTTTTTGTTTTCACAAATCCACCAGAGGTCGCTGTGTATGCTTTTTCAGATCTCAAATTTCTCTCACGAGTCCCATTCATGCCTGCTGTTCTCACGTAAATCTGTGGACTGACTGACTGAACGATCGACTGACCCACCCTCCTCCTCCCCTAAACCCAACCGATAGTGTTTTCAAAAGCTCCATTGCTACGTTTTCAGTATGAGCCTATGTTGACTTTTTTGTCTTAATGAATAAGAATAAAAACTGAAGGCTATGTATGAAGGCATCAATCAGTTTGATGGCTGATTGACAGATACTGCAGACAGGCATAAAAAACGGTTTATTTTTTTTTTTTCTCAGAATGTATAATATATATTATTATATTTATATTTTTATACAGTTCCATATAAATTCTCTTTCGTTATGTCCAATTCAAATTCCTGTTGGATGTGGCCAATATTGCTCAAATTCAAAGTTGAGAAGAGGTAAAACTTTTTTATTTTATTTATTTATTTATTTATTTATTTATTTATTTATTTATTTATTTATTTATTTATTTATTTATTTATTTATTTATTTATTATGACATGACTTAATACTGGGGTATATTTAGACAATAAAAAACTAAAATGAAAATAAAACTACTTGAAATATAAAATACTATTTGCAATATAATAATAATAATAATAATAATAATAATAATAATAATAATAATTCATAAATAATAATAAAAAACAAAATAATAATAATAATTCATAATAATATTAATAATAATAATAATGATTAATAAAATAATAATAATAATAATGATGATGATGATTAATAAATAACAATAAAAAACAAAATAATAATAATAATAATAATAATAATTAATAATAAGAAGAATAAGAAAAAGTTATTAGCCCCTTTAAGCTATTTTTTTACTTGCCTAATTACCCTAACCTGCATAGTTAACCTAATTAATCTAGTTAAGCCTTTAAATGTCACTTTAAGCTGTATAGAAGTGTCTTGAAAAATATCTAGTAAAATATTATTTACTGTCATCATGGCAAAGATAAAATAAATCAGTTATTAGAAATGAGTTATTAAAACTATCATATTTAGAAATGTGTTGAAAAAATCTTCTCTCTGTTAAACAGAAATTGGGGAAAAAAATAAACAGGGGGGCTCATAATTCAGGGGGATAATAATTCTGACTTCAACTATATATATATATATATATATATATATATATAAAATTCTTATTTTAATTTAGATGAATTTATACTAAAATTACCTAAACTGAAATGACATTTCATAAACATGTAAAGAATATAATATAAATACAAAATGATACATACATAAACATACAGTTGTCCAAAGCAAACAGGTCAGATGAGCAGTCAAACAGACATTTTCTTAATCCTACTGCAGCCGGGCAAACATCCACTCTAACTATACTCCTAAAGTTATCACGCTAGATGTGCACAAAAATATATTCATGTAATAAAAACACACACAAAGCATGTAATGCTACACCCCCGGTGAACAAACAGCAGAGGCGGGAACGTAACATTTCAACAGTGGATGTGAGGAATTACATTACATTCATTATGTTGTCTGAAATGCCACCGAACGCCATTCACTCTTCGCACTGCGACACATGGAGTAAATGAATTACACCGGGGCAGTAAAGCTGGTCTTACTGCCAGTGTAATGAATAGATGTGGTTTTATGAAGATGACGTTGAACGCCGTAATGACAAAGCAGTAAATTCAATGACCATTAGAGTTAAGACTATAACTAAAATCTTGTCTTTATTAACTCACTAGTGTCTTTCTTTCAAGGAGATTTTAACAGCAATGTTGGTTGATCCATGCCTTATGGCCTGTTTCAACTGAGGGGTACAGTACGGTACCACTCAGTGGCTTGCGTTTCCACTGCCAAAAGGGTACCAATGGTGGGTGTGGTGTACGACAGAAATTTTCAGTTGATGTCATTCTTGCTCGAGGAAATTCAATTCAATTCAATTCATCTTTATTTGTATAGCACTTATACAATGGCAGTTTGTTCATGTTTTTAGGTTCCTGAAGCAATCATTTGTGCCTTTGTTTTTTCCTGCTTCACTTTCGCGTTTGTCCGTTTCTGAAAGGATCGGATATCAGAAGCACTTCAATAATCACGCGCACGTTATTATCATCAGCTCAAGAAGTTCGTTATTTCAAATGTAGACGCGCGGCGAGCGCAAGCGAGAAAGCAAAACCGCTCGCACTTTAGACGGCCTTGTAAACAACAACGGGGCACAGGGTAGATTCTGCTCCTCTTCTTGGCTTTGTTCATCAAGACGACAAAGTTTGTTTAAGCTCGGGTCGACCATGGCTCGTTACTATATGTATTTATTATTACGGTGTAATGTCTCGGCTGTGTATTTAAAAATGACGCTTCGTTTGTTTTTATTCTCCAAGCTTGAGCACGCGCTAGTGACGTATCTCTGTAAACCAATAGCGTTCAGCTACATGTCTGGCTCTGCCTTTTGGTACCCTTTTGTCGTGCTAGGTAACCTTTCGAAAGGGTAACCAAAAAGTGGTACGGTAAGGTTTGCTTTTTGGTACCTTTTGACAGTGGAAACAGCCATAAAAGAAACAGGCTATTATTTTACACATATTTTGTATAAATATAAAATTAAACAATTGCTGAGTTGTTTTAATACAGTTTCCTACGGTCACTGAGAGAGTTCAGAAAACACATGCATATGGAAAAAAACAGTTCAGTCTTCAGTTTGTCAAGACATGTGTGTGTTAATTCCTGTAACACATGCAAATGCAGAAATAAGCTACAAATAGTGCTGACCACAAAGAATATGTGCTGGAGGACCCCAAAAAGTGACAAACCGGGCTGCTTCCTGTTTAGAGTTAGCAATGTTGTCTAAAATATTTGCTTATTTTAACATACTGGTCATGGTTCCTTCTTATTTATATAGTTTTAGTCTTAATAACGTGACCAATTGCACACTTAACAATTAGGGAGAGACAGAACATGCGGACACTTTTAGCTATTTCTGCACAAAACTTTGTAAAAAAAAAAATTCAGATTCAGATTTATCAGATTTTTGCGGAATTATTTTGGGAGTATCGTAACAAAAAAAAAACTTAATATATGAAATAAAATAATACCTTTTTGACTTTTATTTAAAGATTATTTAATGCAAATCCAATTAGATCCACTTATTTGGTAAACAAAGCAAGTCTCTCATATAATATCTCTACTAAAAGGCAGAAAACATTACTTTACAAACTGTGTTGTAAATAAATCATATGAACATTTTCATATTAGTCATTAATATTACTGAAATTAATTTTGAGTAAATATAAATTTACACACATTTACACACGTAAATAAATAGACTCGATGGGCTTGAAATCTGGGAAAAATCTGTGGATTTCGGCGTGCACAGATTCCATGTGGGCCTAACAATAACCCTTTAACTGGCATTGTAACTGCCTGTTTGACCTTTTGTCCGCATATTGTCAGTTATCATTTAAAAAAACCTCACATTCAGTTTTGAGTAGTGTAGGAGCACAATTTAACCAAAGAAATTGGTAAAAAATGTGAAAGTTAAAGAAAGGGTTAAATAAACCATAATAAATAGTGTGGTCCCTGCAACATTTCAGTTATGCTCTGCACTATTTGCAGTCTGCTTCATGTGTTTTGTGTCTGTTGTCAAATTGAAGGTGTTTGTTGCTGTTTTTCTATTTACACGTTTTTCTTAACTAGCAGTGAGTTTGAGCTGTCTCGGCCACCGTAGTTTTAAGGTCAAATATGGACAAATCCAATTGTTGGGTTAAAAAATTTATTGAAAAATTTAACCCAGTAGTTGGGCTTGTCCATGTTTGACACAAAAGAGGTTAAAACAACACAGAAGATTTTAAAATGAGCTGTATGGAAGAGACCAAAACACTTGTTGTAAACCAGTGTTTTCATTCCATTGTAAATCCGGGTAGAAAGGTATAGTTTACCCAAAAATAAAAATGACCTCCTCATTTTTTCTACCTGATGTAGTTTTAAACCTTACAAGTTTCATTCTTCTGTTGAACACAAAAGAAGATATTTTGAAGAATGCTGGTTGCTGTCACCTATTGACCTCAGTAGTAGGAACAAAAAAATACTATGGACGTCAATGGGCACCAGTAACAAAATATCCTCTTTTGTGTTCAACAGAATAGATTTGGAACGGATGAAGGGTGAGTAAAGGATGACAGATGTTTCATTTTTGGGTGATTTGACCTTTTAATGCCCTGACATACAAATCCTAAAGCAAAATGATGTGGTATTATTTTGAACAAGTCAGGGCTGTTCCTTTAAGACGGTTGTGCTGTCCAGTGTTTTAGATGAGTGACTGGTGCCTGATGAGATCTGTCTCTCAGCACTGCATTACACATACAGGACAATGCCTCGTCAGCAAGATCTTACAGAGTTGATCAGATTAATGAAATGTTTAAATGTCTTTAAACGGATGGGTGTATGTATAAACGGATGAATGGATGGATGGATGGATTTATAAACAGATGGATGGATGGATGTATAAATGGATGTATGGATGGATGTATAAGGGATGGATAGAAAGATGGGCAGACAGATGGAAAAATAGATGGATGGATGGAAAGATGGATGGACAGACATACATAGATGGAGACAGATGGATAGATAGACAATTAGATGGATGGATTGATGCATGGATGGATGGATGGACAGATGAATGGATGAATAGATAGATGGATGGATGGATGGATGGACGGATGGATGGATGAACAGATGGATGAACAGATGGATGGATGAACAGATGGATGGACATACATACATACAGACAAATAGATGGATGATGGATGGACGAACGGACAAATGAACGGATGGATAGATAGATTGATAGGTAGATGGATAGATGGAGGATAATTAGATGGAGATATGGATGGAAAATAGATGGACGGACACACAGATGGATGGAAAAGTGAATGGCAGACAGGGATGGATGGATGGATGGATGGATGGATGGATGGATGGATGGATGGATGGATGGATGGATGGATGGATGGATGGATGGATGGATGGATGGATGGATGGATGGACGGACAGATTGACGAATAGATGATAAATAGATGGATGGATGGATGGATGGATGGATGGATGGATGGATGGTTGGATGGTTGGATGGATGGACGGACAGACAAACAGACAGGATGGAGAAACGAACACACAGATAAATAGACATACAGACAAATAGATGGATGATGGATGGACAAACAGACAAATGAATGGATGGATAGATAGATAGATTGATAGATAGATGGATAGACAGGATAATTAGATGGAGAGATGGATGGAAAAATTGAAGGGTGGACACGGATTAATGGATGGATGGACGGACGGACGGATAGATAGATAGATGAATGGATGGATGGATGGATGGATGGATGGATGGATGGATGGATGGATGGAGGGACGGAGGGACAGACGAATAGACAAACAGATAGATAGACAGGCAGACAGATGGACGGATGGACAGACAGATGGAAGAACGGACAGATGGATGGCCAGATAGATAGATGGACAGATAGACGGACAGACAGATGATGGATGGATGAAAAAGTGGATGAATAGATAACTCAGCCACATGTGGTTCCCAAAAATCTTGTAAACCAGTAGCCACTGACTTCCATATTTTTTTCTTCCTACCCTGCATGTCAGTGGTGAATATTTTTAGGTGGACTACCCCTTTAAGTAAAAAAGGAGAGAGTTTAGCGATACAAATGCGTTGGAACTCAACAAGATTACATGACAGCGTGGCACACCCACTGTGGGACAGATGAAAACGCAGAGCTTGCAGGACTGATCCAAGGTCATGTAGGGGAAATTGGACATTTGTTAAGCAACAAGCTCCCATTGGCACAGAATCTGTCAATCAGTGTAAGTCCTTTGAGAAACGGGCGAGAAATGAATGTTCTCCTTCAACTGCAGGTGGAAATCTGATTATTCTCTCTCTCTCTCTCTCATATGCAAAAGTTGTGAAGCGGGGAACCTCTTTTGGCACTCAGGTGTTACTGTCAACAAGACACGTGCTTGTATTTGTATTCAGAATGCAATCCAAGTGCACCTTGTCCACTATAATGTCCTCTGGCAAAGAAGAAAGAGAACGCTATAGGATGCAAAGAAAACCACAGAAAAACCCTGCGCTACAACTCTTAACATCTCTAGTACTGTATGTAATATTTTTCATTATTAACAATACATGCTTTTAAGTTATTTTAACATGATGTCATTGATGACATGCGAAATTCAGATGGAGGGCAGGAAGTGATTCTTCTACATAGGAATCGCAACTCAGAACATCAAAATGTTTCTTTTCATGTTGTTTATAATTGTTTAAATTGTTCAAAATAAGAAATGCCGAACAGCTTTTATAGACTTCCAAAAGTTTTAGTTCGTAAAGGGGGGAAAGTTTAAGAAAATGGCTGAAAAACGGAGGGAAAGGCGGCATGTAATAAACATTTATTCAATACATCCACGTGTACAAACTTTTTTGAACCCAATAATATTTTTGAACCCAATAATATTAATAGTTTGACAGCACCAATAAAGATTTTATACAGGCCTAGCTATGTGTATAAATAAGTTAATGTGTTATTTAAAAATCAGATACAAACAGCACCACACTTATACAAAATCCGGGAGAATATAAATAAGGTACCCTGCCATGAAATCTCTGTATTGTTTTGCAATAATCCATGTATTTACTGGCGTTTCGGCAGAATAGAACAGTTATTATTGTGGAGCGCTGTTTACCCCTTACAGAAATAAATACATAATGTAGACTATGCGTCCACCCTCTCGTATGCTTTCATCTTTTATTTTGTGATGTCTGGGAGATATCCGCATGGGGAAAAAACTATAGTAATTTAATATTTAATAAATTTTACTAAGCATGTTTTTGAACCACATAGGGAAGTGCATAATGTGTGCAACTATTAATGCCACAGAATACTGTAGCATAGTAAACTGAAAACTGTAATAAATACTGAAACGTTAGTGTGGTGCATTGTGATTATAGCGCAGAAAACTGAAGCCTATTAAATAATTATGATTAAATGCACTACACACTGGTAACTCAGAGACATGATCATGTGGCTTGATGTTACTTTCAATATAATATATCTTACTATATTTATTAAATTAAATTTTAAAGAGATTGGGCAAGCATACTGTAAAGGTAACCTGCCTTTTTTGCATTTTATATTTGTTTCAACACAAAAAAATGCTTAATGCACTTCTTGTGGTGTGTCAGAATATATTTAGATTGTTTTTTTTATTAATTTAATCAGCTACCCCACTTTTAGGGTATATTCAGACTTTTTGATGGCATTTTGGAAGTATTAAAGTGAAAGTTCACTCAGAAATGAAAGTTCTGAAAGTTTACTCACACTTACGTTGATCCGAAGTAGGAATATTACTTTTTTACTTCCGAGGAACATAAATGTGGACATTTTGGAAAATATGTCTATATGAAAGTGAGATGAACTGCTATTTTGATATAATTGATATAGTATTTATAACTCTTTTTATCTGTCTTTTAATTATTTGTTTATTTTTAGCTGTATCTTTTTTATTTACACTGATTTCAGTAGGGGGCGACACGGTGGCTCAGTGGTTGGCAGTGTCACCTCACAGCAAGAAGGTCGCTGGTTCGAGTCCCGGCTGGGCCAGTTGGCATTTCTGTGTGGAGTTGGCATGTTCTCCCCGTGTTCGCGTGGGTTTCCTTAGGGTGCTCCGGTTTCCCCACAGTCCAAAGACATGCGCTATAGGTGAATTGAATAAACTACAGTTGTCAACAAAAAAGTTTTAGTTGTCCTAAAACTATTGAACAACACCCATTCTTGTCTTAGGACAATTTTGAAAAAGTTTTTTGATCGACTTGAAATGTTGACTACTGTAAATTGGCCGTAGTGTATGTGTGGGTGTGAATGCAAGAGTGTATGGGTGTTTCCCAGTGCTGGGTTGCGGCTGGAAGGGCATCTGCTGGATAAAACATATGCTGGATAAGTTGGCGGTTCATTCCGCTGTGGCGACCCCTGATTAATATAGGGACTAACCCGAAAAGAAAATGAATGAATGAAATTGGCTGTAGTGTATGAGTGTGTGTGAATGTGAGAGTGTATGGGTGTTTCCCAGTACTGGGTTGTGGCTGGAAGTGCATCCGCTTTGTACAACATATGCTGGATAAGTTCATTCCACTGTGGTGACCCCTGATGAATAAAGGGACTAAGCCGAAGGAAAATTAATGAATGAATGATTTCAGTAGGCCTACTTGAACTATATTAAATATTATAGGTGGCTGCCAAAGCAAAATTGTGAAATTCTTACATTTTTCATCAGTTGATGTTTTTCATGTGCTATTTATTTTACTTTTATTGCCATTAATTAAACCTCATTTTACTAACTAAGACATGAGTCATTGTGGTGCACATTGATACCCTTGTATCTTCAATACATATACTGTATAAGCACATTTACATTACAAGTATATTTTGTTTCTGATTTACAGAAGAAGTCATAAAGATTTGTAATGACATGAGGATGAGTAAATCCTGGCACAATTTTCATTTGAATTAGTATATTATTAGTAGCCTGAATGTACATACTGTACATACTCTACCTAATGGGTGCCTATTCATTCATTTTCCTTCTGTTTAGTCCCTTATTTATCAGGGGTTTCCAAATTCCCCTATACTGCATGTATTTGGACTGAGGTGGAAATCTGAGCAAACAAGGAAACCTGAGGAAAACCTGAGAGAAACCTGGAGGAAACCCACACGAACACAGGGAGAACATGTAAACTCCACACAGAAATGCCAACTGGCCCAGCCAGGACTCAAACCAGCAACTTTTTTGCTATATGGGAATAGTGCTTACCACTGAGCCAACGTGCCGCCTCTAATGGGTGCCTATTAGTACCTAAAATATACTGTACATTAAATCTGCATATTGGCTGCATAGTACCCAAAATGTTTGTTAATAACTTAAATTTGCATTATAGTACCAAAAGGCTGCATGATATATTTGCATATTAGTGATTTTTTTTCTTTTTAAAACAACTTTTCAAGTAATAGTTCACTCAAATAAAAAAAATGTGCTCATTCCTCATCATTTACTCACATTCAAGTGGTTTTAAACGTTTTCAATTTCATTCTTCTACTGAACACAAAACGAGATATTCTGAAGAATGCAGGAAACCGGTAAACATTGACTTCTATTGTAGGAACGAAAAAAATACCATAGAAATCAATAATTGCTTTGTAATGTCCCAATTTTTTTTTTCAATATATCTTCCTTTGTGCTCAATAGAATAAAAAAAACTTTAAAAGTTTCTTAAAAAGTGAAAAATTGGAAAACGATAACAGAATTACACTTTTTGGGTGAACTATCCCTTTAACAGATTTGTTACAGTGCATAAATTAATATAGCTATGAAAATGTAGGAGCACTATAGGTTTTACATTATGGAAAAATCTGAAATCTTTCACACCGCAGATGCTGTAAGAAGCCATGTCTCTTCCATGTGCAAAAGGTCAAAGAAAGTTACTACGTTTTCAGTCCACGAGGCAGATTACAAAGCAAAGTGTTATGTTTATACAGGGATTATTGTGTGAGAGTGGCAGTGCGAGCTGGAGAAAGAGAAGTGAGGAGAGCAGATATGCCACTGTTAAAGCAGTCAGATGACATCTGGATGCCACAACCTCAGCTTAAGGCCATCTTATCATGATCCTGCACTCCAAATAGCCACCCACCCACACACCCACACACACACACACACACATATATTACATCTATGCATACAACAAAAGCCAGAACATGCTTTTTCTGTGCACCATAACCCAACATGCACTGCAGTTGACCGTTAACAGAGGTGCCATCCGAGATATATGGAGTCCACAGCTACATGTGTCAAGTAAAATGGATCGTTGCCCCTGCAACACATTTTCAATTCCAGCGTAATCTGCTGCCTTTCAGATGTTATTACAGTTAAACAGCCTGGAAAAAATCCTCACTCTCACGCAAAAACAGAGCAGCAAAAAAAAAAAAAAAAAGCAGAGAGAGAAAGAAAATCGGCTTGTAGTGGTAAGAAGGCTGACAGTGAGTGAGAAATGTGTTTGGGGGAAAGGATCTTGATGGATGGACTCTTTGCATCCTTCTAGGACTCTGGGTTAATAGAGATCTTCACAGAATGTCCTAGGCGCTGGTCCAGGACCAGATCCCCGTCCTTTCTGATGCTGGAGATTAATGCTGATGAGAGAACATGGGAGGGACGCTCTTATCTTTTCATACTTGTATTGATAACATTTATATTATACAAGAATAGACAAGTGTGCTTTTGATTCTCCAACCATGTACAGTATAATGCCTGACTGACTTATTTCTATTCGAAGTTTGATAATAGAAACTTTTGTTTTGCTTAGACTCTTCTAAAAGTTGAGATATTTTACACAAAATATGATTAAATATGCAAAATGTTTACAATTTTGTAAGTTATTTTAATAATAATAATCATTATTACTTTCACGATGATGACTTCATGCCTTTATGTTAATTAAATCTGTGATGTAAAATTAAATGATGATGCACTGTGATGCAAATATGTGGTTTTAAACACTCAGGAAGCGTATTATGAAGTGTCAACGTTAAATATTTATTTTTAAACGTTGCATTTTTATATGGCAAAAAAAACAAACTTGACAAGTTTTTGTTAAAATGATTAAAAAAAATTTAAATAATATGTTACTTTTTTATCTTGTTTTAAAAGACTAAAATATTCTTGGTGTAATAGTTTGAAAGACTACATTGGAATACTTGTGGCCTTTATTATGTCATCAAATGACTGTTAGTCTAAATATGCAATTTTGGCATAAAGCTATTGTAACACTGAATAACATTTTAGTTAAAAACTTGTATGAAGTATTTATATGCAAGAATTCTGTCCATATTTGTGCATATATATGTATATAGTCTATTATACATTTAACAACAGTCACTTTATTACAGTAGGTACACCTTACTAGTACCAGGTTGGACCTCCTTTTGCCTTTAGAACTGCCTTAATCCTTCGTGGCATAGATTCAACAAGATACTGGAAATATTCCTCAGAGATTTTAGTCCATATTGACACAATAACATCACAAAGTTCCATCTATGATGCGAATCTCCCATTCCACCACATCCCAAAGGTGTTTTATTGGATTGAGCTCTGGTGACTGTGGAGGCCATTTGAGTACAGTGAACTCATTGTTGTGTTCAATAAACCAGTTTGAGATGATTCACGTTTTATGACATGGTGCATTATCCTGCTGGTAGTAGCCATCAGAAGATGGGTACACTGTGGTCATAAAGAGATGGACATGGACAGCAACAACTCAGGTAGGCTGTGGCATTGACACATTGCTCAATTGGTACTAATGGGCCCAAAGTGTGCCAAGAAAATATGGAACGGTGAAACATTTGATTAAACATTTTTTACTGATACTTGATAAAAGGCAGGATGGATCCATGCTTTCATGTTGTTGGTGCCAAATTCTGACCCTACCATCCGAATGTGGCAGCAGAAATCGAGACTCATCAGACCAGGCAACGTTAATCCAGTCTTTTATTGTCCAATTTTGGTGAGCCTGTGTGAATTGTAGCCTCAGTTTCCTGTTCTTAGCTGACCGGAGTGGCACCCGGTGTGGTCTTCTGCTGCTGTAGCCCATCTGCCTCAAGGTTGGACGTGTTGTGCGTTCAGAGATGCTCTTCTGCAGACCTCGGTTGTAACGAGTGCTTATTTAAGTTACTGTTGCCTTCCTGTCAGCTCAAACGACTCTAGCCATTCTCCTCTGACCTCTGACATCAACAAGGCATTTGCGCCCACAGAACTGCTGCTCACTGGATATTTCCTCTTTTTCTGACCATTCTCTGTAAACCCTAAAGATGGTTGTGCGTGAAAATTCCAGTAGATCAGCAGTTTCTGAAATACTCAGACCAGCCCGTCTGGCACCAAAAACCATGTCACGTTCAAAGTCACTTAAATCACCTTTCTTCCTCATTCTGATGCTCGGTTTGAACTTTAGCAGATCGTCTTGATCATGTCTACATGCCAAAATGCACTAAGTTGCTGCCATGTGATTGGCTGATTAGAAATTTGCGTTAACGAGCAGTTGGACAGGTGTACCTAATAAAGTGGCTGTTGAGAGTATATTGTAGTTTATTGGAAATAGTTTTCATGCCCTTTTAAAAGTTTTTAATTAGCTTTTTGCATGTTGCAGTTGACTAAATGGTCCTGCGGTGTATCCAATGAATATTTGGAGGCACAAATATTCCATGTGGTCTCTCAATTAACAGTATCATAAAAAATGCATGCGCAATAATTAGAAAATGTTGTTCAGACGGAGTATAGCATGTCACACCCCAGGACACTTCAGCGATTGTCATGTCAGTGAGTATCCATGTAAGCATGAACTAGTGATTTATTATTTATTAGAGGATGTCAAGAGTGTAATTAAGGGGGAAAATGGATAGCCACCGTGTTTCTTACACACATACGTCAAACTAAACACTCAAAGTCACTGTTAAGTCCGTGAATATAAGTTGGTCATGCTGCAGTTAGAAATCTTCCATCTGCCCTGCATGATCCATCAAAACGTGGAGCATGAGTGCTCATAAATATGATTTATGAATTGTGTACAGTACAATAAAACAGGACAAAACATGCTGTATACTTGTAATGTCCAAGAGATTGAACGTTGACTCATTTGGCATGCACCGATACAATCTACCAACAACTCAATGTATCTCAGCACCGCATAGCAACACCCTGGCAACCATCCACAAACCCTTAGTATTGCTTTGGCTCACACAAGCAAACGCCACTCATATTTTGTATGGATAATGTAAAAATCTAGTTGCAATTACATTTCGGTATCTGCCGATGCAGATCAAGGTCAACCCTCTATTTTAATCTGGATCTTCTGGACAAAAAAATGTCATCTCAAAAAAGAAAAAAGATTAATTTCATTTTGATGCAGCACAATCTGGCTGTAGGAAAGTTCTAGAAGGCTGTTGGATGTTGGCTCAGTCACCTTGTGAAGCATTTGATTACCTGCAGCAGCTCTCAGAATCAGTCAGTGTCATGTTAAGCCAGCACGACTGCTGCATGACTGTGCTTTAATGAGTCTTAATGGCTCTTTAATGGCTCGTTAAGCCACAGTCATGCAGCAGCCTTAATGAGCGCCCTATGAGCACGTGCACATGCTAAAATACACTGTCAAACACAATACCACAGAGAGCAGAGAGTCAGCACAACTCTCTAGGCCTGTCGTGTGTCGTGACGCATAATGGGCTTTTCAGCAGGATCATTTTAACCCTGGGTTAACATAACCGTGGGTTACCTTGAGCTGTCTTTCACTGCTCACGCACAATCCAGGGCTAGTACTGCAAGAGCTTTATATGGCATTCATTAATTTTCTGAACACACATTAAGATATTTTAGATGAAATCCGCTCCTTTATGCCTCATAGACAGCAACAAGGCATTCAGAGATTCACCAAAAACATTGTCGAAACACTCCATGTGACTTCCGTGCTTCAACTATACGCATACAAAGCATCAAGAACACTTTTTATTGTGGCAAAACAAAACTGTAGATACAAATTTGCTCTTCTCTACAGTTTCGGGTCAGGATGCACGTTTAATACAGGCAATGCAAGTCAGCAGCGCAATATGCATGAGTCTTACTGCTTGTCGCAAACATGCACCTCTGACATGGAAGGCATTGCTGAACAGTAATTTTCACAGTTTTTTTGGTGCACAAAAAGCTGTATATGATTACATGATGATTGAACCACTGGGGTAATAGTGAAGGGTTTATTTGTACCATTTTAACACTTTTGTGAATCATTAAGGCTGTACACACCAAGTTGGTTGTCGGTCATTGGGCAGTGTCGGGTCACCGGTAAACATCTGTCAGGCTAGTTTGTTTTACCTCAGGGGGAATTTGACCAATTCAGCATTTAAAATCTTCCTTGGTGGTCAGTGAAAGAGAGCATAAGAACAAAAGTGACAAAACTAACAAACAACGGAAGTCAAGAGGGATCCTAAAGAAGCCGGAAGTCATTTGGTGACATTTTTTGAATATTTGCAAATGATATGGGTTATCAGATTATTATATTTGCACAAGGGAATCCTTCAGCGGTGAGCGAGAAATACTGTGAAAATGCGTAAATGCTGCTTTGTTTATGCTCTGTATGTGTGCAGCACTAGTTCCAATTTCCCTTTGTGGAATTTTAATACAGATACTGTCACCTGCTGGTATGGAGAGATCATACATTCTCATTTCACTCTGGTGTTGTCCATTTGGTGTGTTCACATACAGCTTTTTTGGATGTGACGGAACTAGATGCAGCCAACGTGAAGCGACAACACAGTCAGTTTTCAGCCCCCCCAACCCCCCTATTTCTTTGATGTTGACTTGCTGTGTCTCTAACTTTAGTCTCAAACTAGTGATTCTGAGCATGTATCAACCTACCAAAATTATGGGGCTTCAGTAAATGAGGCTGTTACATTGTAATTGCTGCAAAATATTCTGAAATTCCAATTATTTGCTGATAGATTGAGATTAGTCTTATATTTTGTATGTTCGGACTGATGGCCGAAGGTCTGCACTCCATTCCAGCTTTCATTGGCCAAAGATCATCTAGTAGTCTGTTTGACTGGTACATGATTATAAATAATAATGTTTTACTTTTATAAAGCGGTTTAAATATGTAGAATAAAATATGTAGAATTCACCAACTTCATCATTCATTCATTTTTGCCCAGGATATTGGCAGCCAATTGGTAGATATGAGAATGGTTAGGAGATCATGATGATGGACAGATGCTATAATGAGCAAATTTTGTCTGTCTATTTTTTAAAAGGGTCATGAACTGAGAAAAAAGAGGTAATTGTATTTAAAACCTTCAGTTAAATTCAGAGGAAGAAAACTTTCATGTTCTAAAAAAAAAAAAAAAAAAAAAACTGAAGCCAATCTGCTAAAATGTGTAATGTGCCTTTATTTAGGCATACAAATCTGTAGGAAATAAGGTACTGTACCTAAAAGTGTTCCTTAAAATGTCCACAAAAGGTCCGTAGAGAACAATTTTGTACCCAAAATGAGATCTAAACTATAAACTATGATCAACAAAGTACTCTTCATGGTACCACCACCCCAGTGATGGCCATTTGTACTGCACATTAAAAGCTACAGTTTAGTGCTTTTTTTTTCTAAAAATTAACCATTTACACAAATTTGCAAAACAACTACACATTTACTCGTCTGAAAACACTAGCAGGTTTAATTAAAATTTTTAGTCTGCAAAATGGCTTCTGTCAAATCTATGATATTGACCAATAGTAGCACAGAAGCTCTTCTGTAAGCAGATGCGGATTATAAATGAAATAGTTGTTTATATGAATAGTTTGTGGTAGCTGGTACTGATATAATTCTGAGTTTATGAAAATTTTCTGATGGCAAACCAGCCAAAAAAAAAGATACCACTTCGGTAACAATTATTTAAACTCATAACACTCTCATAGTTAATGAGATATGACCAGTTAGGAAGAAATGTGTAGTCTGACATACCTCTTGTCTATGACAAGTGTCAAATCACATGCTGTAACAGGACGAAATACAGCTGGAACATGGAATTGATTGCACACTATAATTTTAATAGGACAACCAAATAAAACAACACACCAACCTAATGGTGTCTCAAAAGAGATAAAAAGAGATAAATCTTTAAAGAGAAAACATCAAGGTAAAACTATATTTTCGTAGAACAGTGGTCCCTCGTTAATCGCGGGAGTTATGTTCTAAAAATAACCCACAATAGGCGAAATCTGTGAAGTAGACAGCTTTGTTTTTTACAAATATTATGGATGTTTTAAGGCTGTAAAATCCCTCACTGCACACTTTATATACTTTTCTCACACAGGCATTAACATTTTCACACTTTTCTCTCTTGTTTAATCACTTTCACAGTTTAAACTTTTATAGAAAATAAGTCCAGTACTATAGAATAAAACCAAAGAGCAAAACCTGTTGTCAGGTGCAAACATTCATCGCATGTTCTTTTTCCTGCAGTTACTGATCCACAAAGCTAAAGCAGACTCCATCCTTAAGGGGGTTGCACACCGGATGCCTCGCGCACATGACAGTTGGAAGTAGCTGAACACACACCTGACGTGCACATTCTCATGTTATTTAAAATGAAGTTATCAAGATGGTGCTCTGTGTGCGGCAGTAATATGAACAGTGTCCTGGGTCATAGCTGGGCACCGCAGACAGCTGCCGACTTGCGGTGCCGGTGTGCGTACCCTGATATAAACCTATGTTTATATCAATTCTAAAATGCATGGTGCTGCGTGGCAGGGCATCCAGTGTGCGACCCACTTTAAATTATTTAATTACGATGGTCTTGTTGCGGACAGTTACAATCCTTTTTGTATCCTTGTTGGAACTCACAGAGCTAGCGATCGAAGATTTTTGTTAATTTGGCAAGCTGAACGTATTCTGTATTGTACAGGAGACACGGAGGAGATTGATTGACAATGGTCTACAGCCAGTCAGGAAGCAGGAAAAAAAAGCATGTCAAATTGCACAAAGAAATCCACAAAACTACGAGGTTGCGAAAGGTGAACAGCGTTATAGCAAGGGACCACTTTTTTCTTGCATTTGTTTGTTTGGTTTAGGGAAGAGTTTAGGTCAGTGATTTGCTTGTTGATCTGATAAGATCCACCCTCTCATGGTTATGTACAAGGTTATTACGTAACGTATTTAATGAAGTAATGTATTTCAGATTCGTAAATATCCAGACAGTCTCCTCTAGTGGGTTTGTCATCTGAAACTTGCAATGAAATGTACACAGAAATGTAAGCTGTGGCTGGGTGGGTGAATATTTATTGCATTCCTTCAAAGTAGGGCAAATTGGAAATCGGATATTGAGATATTTAACCTCCTAGGGCCTGAGTGTCAACAAACGTGGACAGCACATTTTAGCTCTTAAGTGGCTATTTAAAATAATTTGAATGTTTTATATTTGTTACAGACATACAGTGTCATCCTGCAACTGTTTTGCAGCATATGACATGTATCAAACCCTATTTTTATCTGTCCAAAATGGGAAAAAAAATTTTTTTTTACTCTCTGATAATCAAAGCAAGTTCAAAAAAAATTATATGTTATATATGCATTAAAAAACAGTCAGGAAAAAGTGTTTTATGTAAATTGGGACCACGAGTCCACATATATGGACATCGTTTTTCTCTAAAAGTACATCATATCAAAAGATGATACTTAGGTTTTATTCTAATTAGGTTCCAATAAGCCCAAATAGCAAAGAGAAATAAAAAAAAATGAATTAAAAAAACACCTTAGGCCTTAAGAGGTAAATTTGTCTGCAATAAATATTGTGATATGAATAGTTTGAAGAGCACTATTTGACCATTTTTTAATTCAGTATTCAGGTAAAGAAATGGAATAATCAAAATGCAAAAAATGCTTTTCTTACTTTGCTTTGTCTTGTTTCTAGTCCGAATATCAAAAAAAAAAAAAGAAATAAGGCAAAATTAAGAGTTTTTCCTGAAAACAAGCTAAATTATCTGCCAGTGGTGTACGTAAAATAATCTTGTTTTTGCTTTAAAATTAAGATATTTGGACTAGAAGCAAGACAAACATTTTTAAAAAGTAAGTTTACATTGCAATATCGATGCTGAAACGATATATTTTGCAGCCTTTCTTCAAAGGTGTTGCAAATGGGATATTTCTGGCTGTACAGTATACGGTCTGCAAACTGGAAGCCCTCTGTTTAGAACCAAACCCAACAGATGCAGTCGTAACCGAGAGAAAGTATATCTGCGCATTAATGTGACAGCTTGTTACTGATGTTTATCACAAGGCCATAATGACAGGCATCATTTAATCAAGATAACGGGAGTAAATATGAACGTGGAGGTTGTCAGGGTCGATGACAGACAGCCGCACGTTGAGTTACGATAGCTGTGAGCCGAAATCTGATGAATACAGGCTGAATGAATGCCGCAGTTGAAACATTTGTCAGCGCCACCGTCACCAAGATTCGGATTAAAATGGAGCGCTGACCTTGATCTGATGTGACAATAACGGCGCCTGTTTATTGACTCGGCTGTTTGTCCAAAAATGAGATCAGTGGAGGTGCGTCTAATTTGAAATTACCCTCTCACTTCCTTTACAAGGCTAGGAGCATTATTGTAGGAACATTTTGCCAAGCTAGTTGGATTGTTTAACCTTATTTTAGGTTTTCTTTATCAACTATATAAATCTACATGGCCTAATAATGCATTCTGCAACATTTATTAATTTTAGTTAATGTTAATTTCATAATCTACTTCTACATACACTCACTGGCCACTTTATTAGGTACACCTGTCCTACTGCTTGCTTGCAAAATTGGACAATAGAAGACTGGAAAAACGTTGCCTGGTCTGATGAGTCTCAATTTCTGCTGTGACAATCGAATGATAGGGTCAGAATTTGGCACTAACAACATGAAAGCATGGATCCATCCTGCCTTGTATTAACGATTCAGGCTGGTGGTGGGGGTGTAATGCTGTGGGGGATATTTTCTTGGGACATTTTGGGCCCATTAGTACCAAACACCACAGACAACCTGAGTATTGTTGCTGACCATGTCCCTGCCTTTATGACCACACTGTACCCATCTTCTGATGGCTACTTTCAGCAGGATAACGCGCCATGTCATAAAGCGCGAATCATCTTAGACTGGTTTCTTAAACATGACAATGAGTTCACTGTACTCCAGAGGTGTCCACACTCGGTCCTGGAGGGCCTGTGTCCTGAAGAGTTTAGCTCCAACCCTAATCAAACACACCTGAACCAGCTAATCAAGCTCTAACTAGGTATACTAGAAACTTCCAGGCATGTGTGTTGAAGCAAGTTGGAGCTAAAGTTAGCAGGACACCGGCCCTCCAGGACCGACTTTGGACACCCCTGCTGTACTCAAATGGCCTTCACAGTCACCAGATCTCAATCCAATAGAGCACCTTTTGGATGTGGTGGAACGGGAGATTCGCATCATGGATGTGCAGCCGAAAAATCTGTAGCAACTGCGTGACGCTATCATGTCAATATGAACCAAATTTCTGAGGAATACTTCCAGTACCTTGTTGAATCTATGCCACGAAGGATTAAGGCAGTTCTGAAGCCAAAAAGGAGTCCAACCGGTACTAGTAAGGTGTACCTAATAAAGTGGCGTGTGTAATTAAAAGCTCAAAAATGCAAAAAACAGAAAGCATTTATAAGCTTATACATTACAATATACAAATTACAAATGTATGAATACACTTAAATGTTAAAAAAGTACCATAACATAATATGAAATATTATTTTACAAGCATTTCTTTACACCTTATTTAAAACAGTGTGTTTTTAAGTATGAGACTATCAATCCATACCTATAGTTGTATTAATCGTTCATTTTTGTGATCAGTATTTATTTTAGTTGTAATATATATATTTTTAATATGCTTATACCTTTTATAAATTAAGTCTGTTTGTATCAAAATTATTTTAGGAAACAATTTTTATCTTTTTTAGTTTAATTTTAACACTTTAATTAATTATAGATCTTTATATTTACGATTTTAGTCAATCATAAACCATCCATTTTACATAGCCATGAATATTTTAGTTAGTTAATTTATTAAGATTATTTTCGCTCTTGCATTGCTTGTTTGCCAGTAAGCTGCAGTTCCTGTGCAGTATTCAGTTTTATTTCATCTGATAGGTCAGGCGCAGGAAGAGATGACTTTGTGAGAGCTCATTACGTTGGCCTAGTATTTCCCTTTTTTCCTCATGATATTACACTCATCTCAAGTGGATGTGTGCTTATGGGAAGGAGTACATCTTTAAATGTCACTGTACCATTATGAGGAATTGGCCAGCGTCGCAGCGTGATGGGGAGTGGACTTGGAAAATAATTCCCTTTGACATATCAAAGGCTCCGAATGGTGTGAACGAATGTGAAAACGAGCTCAGGGAAGGATGAAAACACTTTCCACAAAGCTATACATTTTAGAAATGCATGTGCAGGAACTTTAATGGGAATTTTTAATGGGATTATTTTTAAAATGTTTAACAATGACCTTGAAGGGACCAGTCATAGAATAACTAACAGTCTCCAGACTTAGAGAAAACAGATTTATACAGAGACATGGGCGGCATGGTGGCTCAGTGGTTAGCACTGTCGCCTCACAGCAAGAAGTCGCTGGTTTGAGTCCCGGCTGGGCCAGTTGGCATTTCTGTGTGGAGTTTGCATGTTCTCCCAGTGTTGGCGTGGGTTTTCTCCGGGTGCTCCGGTTTCCCCCACAGTCCAAAGACATGCACTGTAGGTGACTTACTTAATTGACCATAGTGAATGAATATGTGTGTGAATGTGAGAGTGTATGGGTGTTTAATAGTGATGGGTTGTGGCTGGAAGGGCATCCGCTGCGTGAAACGTGCTGGAATAGTTGGCGGTTCATTCCGCTGTGGCGACCCCTGATAAATAAGGGACTAAGCCGAAGGAAAATTTATGAATGTCTGTCAATCCCCTTGCTTATTAGTGACATACACTGTAAAAATTGGCAATGATTTTCACAGTAAAAAACTGTAAAAATGCTACAGTAAAAGCCGTAGCCTGCTTAATAGTAAGTTTCCTTAATATATAACCATATATTTTATTGTTTTGTTTTTTTGCAGTATATAAAAAACACTGGGTCTCATTCACTAAACTTTTGCATGAGATGTGCATCATGATTCCTCAAAAACAAAAAAACAATACAAAAACAACTTATACCACATGTATGCAGTAATCATGTACGCCCAGTGCCTTATAAGCATTTATACAACAGTTCTATCTGGTTATTGAATCTGAATGCGATATTCTGCAAATAACAGCACTCAAACTGCCTCGTCACCCTTCACCCTTGTGTATTACTCCGCCCACATACAGCAACAAGCAGAGGACAGTCTACAGCAGGGGTGCTCAACCCTGTTCCTGGCGATCGACCTTCCAGCTGATTTCAGCTCCAACCCTGATCAAACACACCTGAACCAATTATTTAGAACGTGAGGAGCACTTGATAATTACAGGCAGGTGTGTTTGATAAGGGCTGCTACTGAAAACTGCAGGAAGGTCGATCGCCAGGTATAGGGCAAGCGGCAACCTCCCGCTCTCCCTCGGGAAGCCAATACGGAAGTAACTAAAACTGCAATTCATCGACTCCCCTTGGGGGCTGGCTCCAGGAAGTGCAAGGGCTTTCTTTCTGCATTGGTAAATTGGCCATTTTTACAGCTGATAAAAACATGTTTACAGCCTGGTACAAACGATGGCTTTGGTGCATATAGCTATGATTACCCTTCATGACAACTCTGAGGGGGGTGAATTTTTTTATAACTCATCCGTTTCGTTTTTATTAGGTTATATTAAGTTTGCATAATTAAGGGCGTGGCCACTTGAGTGACAGCTAGCCCTCGCTGGTCGCTGTCTCGTCACCTCAGCTGATTCTGGCTAATTAGCCGCTGATCTCGGCACATACATCGTGTTTTTGTTTTGGTTAATGTTTCTTTACACAGTCATTTGCCTTTTGGAATTATTTCCTGCAATTATCAGATGATATGGCATGATGTGTGGATTTAATTGTGCTCACAAACCGTTCAAGTTGCCTCCATTTCACAGGTGAGAGAAATTATATACTTCTATACCATCTCTATAAATGTATTTGTTTTATTTAAGATCATTTATCATTTAAATGTTCTTTAGACCAGTATTGCACTCCAGAATCTCACAGATTGATTAGCTGTAGGCTATAAAACAGTCATCTGAAGCGTTGTCATACAGTGTTAGTGCTGGATTTTATAAACAGCCTTGCATTTACTAACACAGACTATATCTGAAGTGTTTGATAGTAATTTGCGTTTTCCTCCTGTCGAAAAACGCCATAAGAACAATGTTTAGTGGCTCAATGTGTTACAACAGTGTTTTTAAAAGTCTAAACACTTTATTGATATAGCGTACAACCAAGCACGTGTGGTCAGAACACAAACGAGTCACAGGTAATGAAGTATTAAACGTTCTCCCAAAGTAATAAGTCTGTTTTAATCCAGGTCTAAGCAAAAAGCTGAGAATCCAGCATGGTCTGTAGCTCCGCTCACTCTCCGCCTCTTTGCCCTTATTTGGTATGCCGCGTTTGGCGCGATGACGCGCTAACAAAATGGCGACGGTTGGCCGCGCCTACTTGTGGCTTCTTTTGTAGTGTTCAGAAACCTATGGGTGACGTCACGGACACTACGTCCATATCTTTTACAGTCTATGGTATAGGGTTGAGCACCCCTGGTCTACAGTTTGACAAATGCTGCTGCTGTTGGACAACACAATGAGCTTTTGAGGCTTTTTAGTCAAGAATGTAGTTGTTTAGATTGCAACTATGCAGTTTATTTATAAGGATAGTGCCTATTTTTTAAATATTTATAATTTTGGAGATTCAGTCAGATCAGCCTGTCTGAGCAGACCAAAGAAAGTGGCGGTTGACGTTTCACCACAAGATGGCGACAGAGACTGCATAAGTTCTTAGAGGGAGAAAAACTCAACGTTTCTCAATGTTAGTTTTAAATTACTGCAGCACAAATCTTTATAAATCAGGTAAGTAACATTCTAAGTCGATCTCTCTCTCTTTTATATTTTGTAGTGCTCTATTTATACCACATAAACTGGTAGTATTTGCTTTGCTCTGGGTTTTTCAGGGTTAATTATTGTGATATCCTGATTGCTACAGAGAAATACTGGGAAATCTCTGTAGACTGATGGCATTTCATGCCGTTCAGCTTTATAATGTGAAAATGTCAGCAAAATCACCTGCTTTGTCTTCACTTTAGACATTACACTAGAGAATCATTTAAATACTAGCTCTAAAGTGATGTTGGTGAATTAGTAATGGCTCTTGCTGTTCTTATGTCAGCAGCAGATATGAATGAACAGCGAAAGAAAAGGTTTTGGAGACTCTCCGTGTTTGATTTTTTTTTATACACACGATTATGCTGTCGAACTGTTGTATAAACGCAATATCACACTCGTAGCAGTGCGATATGGCTGTATATCGTCACTAATGGGACACTAAGGCACTCAGCCTGTTGCCTTAAGCTAACGCACGCCTCCCACCAGTGCCGATATACAGCCATATCGCACTGCTACGAGTGTGATATTGCTCATGTATAAAGAAGCCTAGATATAATTAGATGTTATTTACAGGGTGGGTGAAAAGTAACTAGATATCAAAAAAATTATAATACAGTATAATTAGAGGTCCAAATAACAAGCATTAGTTCCTTATATCCTTATAAATTGTGATTATTGTGTTTCACTTTGTATTTGGAGTTTCTGCTTGAAGACACTACTGTATATGTGCCCTAAGGAGTGAGCACATCTTTAGTGAGCACACAGATATGTTTGCTGCAAGTGATGAATTGCTGTTCAGTCACTTTAGCTTGCCCAGAGAGAAGTCCTTATTGATTTATGCATCTTTTTTAAATAGCACATTTTTTCTGGCCTCCTCATTTGACAACAAAGCCTCACATTCATTATAGCTAAAGTTCTTTATCTTTTGGTTCTGTGCCATAGTTGTCTTTCTCTGGACGAGTGCCACTTTGCGGAATGCACTTATATGGTGCTGGTTTGGGCGTGTATTATGCAAATTACTAACCACATGCATGCGGGCGATCATTAAAAAACTCCAAATTAAGTTTACAGAACCTTTCTGCTATTATACATTGCATGGTTCACTTTTTATGTATATCGTTTCATATTTTCCTTTTCACATTTTTATTAATTTATTTGTATTCATTCATTCATTTTCCTTCGGCTTAGTCCCTTTATTCATCAGGGGTCGCCACAGCGGAATGAACCACCAACTTATCCAGCATATGTTTTACACAGTGGATACCCTTCCAGCTGCAACCCAGTATTGGGAAACATCCACACACTCATTCACACACATACACTATGGCCAATTTAGTTTATTCAATTCACCTATAGTACATGTCTTTGCACTTTAGTGGAAACTGGAGCACCTGGAGGAAACCCCCGCCAACACGGGGAGAACATGCAAACTCCACACAAAAAAGTGACCTTCTTGCTGTGAGGCGACAGTGCTAACCACTGAGCCATCGTGTCGCCACTATTTATTCTGAATTAATTAAATACTTTACTACTATAATGGTGTTGTGTATACACCCTGTACATACAGTTGCAATCAGAATTATTTAGCCCCCTGAATTATTAGCCCCCCTGTTTATTTTTTTCCCCAATTTCTGTTTAACGTAGAGAAAATTTTTTCAAAACATTTCTAAACATAAAAGTTTTAGTAACTCATCTCATCATTGCCATGATGACAGTAAATAATATGTTACTAGATATTTTTCAAGACACTTCTATACAGCTTAAAGTGACATTTAAAGGCTTAACTAGGTTAATTAGGTTAACTAGGCAGGTTAGGGTAATTAGGCAAGTTATTGTATAATGATGGTTTGTTCTGTAGACTATTGGAAAAATATATAGCTTAAAGGGGCTAATAATTTTGACCTTAAAAGGGGTTTTAAAAAATTTAAAACTGCTTTTATTCTAGCCGAAATAAAACAAATAAGACTTTCTCTTAGAAAAAAATATTATCAGACACACTGTGAAAATTTCCTTGTTCTGTTAAACATCATTTGGGAAATATTTAAAAAAGAAAAAAAATTCAAAAGGGGTTGAATAATTCTGATTGCAACTGTACACTTGCTGTGCATTTGTATGACGCTTGAGGTCTTGAACCTTGATGTTCGCAGACTGTTAGCTACAGCATGCCTCTTCTGTTAAAGCCACAAAAGCAAAATAAGTGTTGGGGATGTTTGTTTGTTTTGTTTTTGTTGACTGTTTGTTTTTGTTTTGTGCACATTTACAAAAAATGCCTATAATTAATTAACAGTGACTAAAAAAACTCCAAATTTACTAACAGAAGAACAAGTTTAAGAACAAACCCATGTGCACTGTAAAAAATGCTGGGTTCCACACAATTCCTTTATGTTCTCCTAACACAAATCAATGAAGTTAACTTATTTTTTTAATTGTTAAAAACAATTAAGTTGTCCCCCCCAAAAAACCCTGAATTGTGTTGATTCAGTTCATTTTAAATAAGTTATTTGAACAAGCAGCAAAAATCATGCTTTTGAATGCGTGTCTATACACATTTTTCATTTTTTACTTTTCATCTGCACCAAGGCCTGCAGCAACTTTTTCCTATGCTGTTTCCTTAATCTGCAACTATTTATTTTACAAATTATAGAGATCCTAAATAAATGTCTGCTTCTCAAGCTCTATGAGGAGTGTCATTCATCAGGTGCACTCAGTCAGAAGACAATCGTCTGTGATATCATGTCATTTTGTTTGTCAGCATGATGTAGACCTATAGTAATAATAATATTTATACAATATATACTGTAGTTATAATGATATTTATACATGATCAAACTAGTGTGCAACTTACTAAGCAAAACTAATACTAAAATTGTTTTGTAGTTGTTTTGTACTATTTGGTTTTGTTGTCCGGGCCCAAATAAATATTTGTTGCCGATTTTAATAATTTAAGTTTATTTGTTTGAATATATAAAAATCAGTGGATATTATCGATTCATTTGGGTAAAATTGCTACTATTTACTGTCATTCAATGTGTTTTTGGTCATTATTAATGCACTGTCACTTTAATTGAGCGTGAATAATTCTGTGTGCAGTATGAAAGCTCTAATCTGTTAACATGGACGTCGAAAAAAAACAGGCTTTGCTCACACTCTGCTCATGCTTGCGGTGTGGAACAGGCTTTAGGCTGACATTTTCTTGAGAATTTGCATATAAATATGTAAAAAGTATGCAATTATTAGTGTGTATATGAGACCAAATGTTTCTGGGGTCCAATACTCTACTCATTTGAACTGAAAAAAAAAAAAAAACACCCTCAATATGACCACAGTTAAGTCATATCACACTTTAAACTGAATGTTAGACAAAAAGTCTCAGGACACTAATATTTGAATCATTTATTAAAGATGAATCACTGCCTGACCATCTGAGATTAGGGATTTAAACATTACACTTTAAAGGGCAACTATAATGAAAATCTTTAGTAAGCTGTTTGGACAGAACTGTGTGTAGGAATAGTGTCCACAGTCATATTGGAGTGATAGAAACACAATAAGTCTCTTTTTCAAAATTTCCTGATGTTAAAGTAGGATCCAAATCTCTCCCATTTTGAGGCCCAGCGCAATGTGACATAGGAGTGCGGTTTCCCCACCCACTAAATTTGATTGACAGCTGTGTATTAACATGTCTCTGTAGTAATGCGTATAATCATATCAACAAGACAGGACGTGCACAAAGTGATCGAGATTAAAAGGTCTGTTCAGCTCTCTGTGATCATCAATCATCATCAAATGTGATCAAGAATGAGTTTTACAAGTTTAAAACGTTTTTAAAACAGTGCATGTTTGTAATGAATTACAGCACTTTTACCGTCTTAATCATCACAGCCGCATGTTAGTACTATTATAAAAGAAGACGCTTCAATCCCGGTTTGTGGACGTTAAATCAGGTTTATTTTGTACCTTAACATAACAAATATCCATACAGCAGTGGATACTAATGTATATACGGTCACATTTGCCCTGCAAAAACAGTGCAAAGTGTGTGTGTGCTCGTGAACTTTGTAAAGATATTGTGTGTGACTCGTTGCAAAAAGGCTTGAATTAACTCCACAACAAATACATCAAGTAAAGTTCTTACTGTAGTATTTGTCACAAACGTTATGTGAGATCCGCTTGCTTCATGTCTGTCACTGTGCTGTTTATCTGACGCAGAGATTGAGACACACTCTGATAGGCACGTGGAATGGTGTGCGGGAGAACTAGCATTAAAGGCACAGGCCACAAAAACAGCTACAAGGTGCTCAGACGTGAAAATTACAAAGGAAATTGAAAGGTCTAATAAATAATCTGATGGGTGTTTTTTAGCTGAAACTTTACAGACGCATTCTGGAGACACAAAAGACTCTTGAAAAAGGGTTAGGGTTAAGGTTAAATAACCCTTTAAATAGCCAACCTTTAAAGTGTGCCAGAGTGCCCTTTAAATAGTACACTGTGAGCATATATTAGCACCATTTGTTGTATACAGACTATGTGTGCAGTCAGAAACTGTTAAACATAACGTCAAACTTAACAAACAATGGCACACCATTTAAAACTAATGCACTATATCAAGATCAGTCAACAGGAACTTTGTGTCTGTGCCATAGTGTCTGTGCCTTTTCTTCTCTTTTTTTCCTCCACTAGAGGGTGTTGAATGCTTCTTTGAGATCTGAAGCAGTGTATTAAGAGATTTGATCAGCCCAGCAGAAGGCACATTTAATCTGCATATATTAAGACACTGTATAAACAATAGGCATGTCTATAATGAGAGCACTGCGGGATAATGAGCAGAGCGTGATGGTGGAGCTCTTCATGCCAGGCTGGATGTTTGATAATCTGGTGAACGTTCCTCACTTTCACAGAGGGCTGAATCAGAGAGATCACTAATCTGAGCACAAACTTCAGGACGCGCAAGGACACTGACACACATTAAACCCACAGAGAATCAAGAGAGTGTGAGAGAGAGGATAAATGATTACTGATTACTGGATTACCGCTTTTAAAAGTGAAGGTTTTATTTTGTGTGCCACTAGAGGGAATTGGGGAAACGATGATGGCTGTTTCTGCATATACTTTCCCCTGTGTGTTATTGGTTGGACAAGTGGATGGCCCCACTCACATATCAGGCAATTGTTTGAGCTGTTGGGCCGTTCACTTTTAAATATGCAGATTTCCTACTTTTTAAACTTTAAAAATAAAAGAATAAATAATTGATTCATTCTTTTAATAAAATATGTTTCTTATTGACTAATTTTAGATATAATTTTTTTATGAAATAACAGTTGACTTATATATAATTTTTTAATTACTGTATATAAATATATGACCATTTTTTAGAAGTAGATTCATTTATGAAAATTTCAACGGCATATATTATTCATTCATTAATTTTCTTTCGGCTTAATCTCTTTATCGAATATGTTTTATGCAGCGCATACCCTTCCAGCAACAACCCAGTACTTTATATATATATATATATATATATATATATATATATATATATATATATATATATATATATATATATATATATATATATATACAGTTGAAGATTTATATAGAATTATTAGCCCCCCTATGAATTTTTCCCAAATCATGTTTAACAGAGCAAGGAAATTTTCACAGTATGTCTGATAACATTTTTTCTTCTAAAGAAAGTCTTATTTGTTTTATTTCGGTTAGAATAAAAGCAGTTTTTAATTTTTTAAACACCATTTTAAGGTCAAAATTATTAGCCCCTTTAAGCTTAATTTTTTCTGGTAGTCTACAGAACAAATCATCGTTATACAATAACTTGCCTAATTACTCTAACCTGCCTAGTTAACCTAATTAACCTAGTTAAGCCTTTAAATGTCACTTTAAGCTGTATAGAAGTGTCTTGAAAAATGTCTAGTAACATATTATTTACTGTCATCATGGCAAAGATAAAGTAAATCAGTTATTAGAAATGAGTTATTAAAACTATTATGTTTAGAAATGTGTTGAAAAAATTTTCTCTCCATTAAACAGAAATTGGGGTAAGAAATAAACAGGGGGCTAATAATTCTGGCTTTAACTGTATATATATATATATATATATATATATATATATATATATATATATATATATATATATATATATATATATATATATAATATTGTATTATATATTTTGCAAAAATAAAAAAAAAAAACACAAAAATAAACAGTGTGAGATAAGAGGGTGAATGGAGGATACAATGATATACTTGTAGATTAGTAAAGTGAATTATAGCTCTTAAAGGTGAACAATTTTATGGGAGTCAGCAGGGGAATTAGAAAAAGTATGATAGCTATTTCTGCATATTTTCCCTTGTGTGCCATTGGTTAAAAAAACTGATTGACCAACCTACAAACTAGATGATTTGTTGAGCTGTTACTGTTGTATTGGGCTGAAGGGGTTAAACAGAAGAACAGGGGAAGTTTTTACATCTCTCAGGGAAAATGGGGGGTGGGCTAAAGGAACATATTTAGGATTTAGAGATTAGAAATGTTTTCAAATGTAAAAAAGAAAAAAAAAGAAAAAATCCGTAATTGTTTTCTTTTATTTCCTCAAAATTCTACACACAATACCCCAAAATGACAATGTGAAGAAAAAAAAAAGAGTTTTTGAAATTGTTGCAAATTTATTAAAAATAAAAAAGCTGAAAAATCACATGTACATCAGTATTCACAGCCTTTGCCGTGAAGCTCTAAATTGAGCTCAGGTTCGTTCTGTTTCCACTGATCATTCTTGAGATGTTTCAGCTGCTTTATTGGAGTTCACCTGTGGTCAATTCCGTTGATTGGAGATGATCTGAAAAGGCATACAACTGTCTGTATTCACCTTATTCTCCGCGTACGTGCGGGCGCAGCCATTTGAATCATTTTGGCTCGAGACTTCCGGTCTCATTCACTTCCATTAATTTTTAGACGTTAAAAACAGCTCGTTCTGCTGCTTGATGTTGCAAACTGAGGTTTTCTTATTATATTATTCTATTTTGTCTGTATAATCATGCAAACACTTGTTTGTAGAGTGAGTAGTTTGACCGTTTTCAGCCGTTTATTATTCCTAGTCATTTCTCCCATAGGAAACTGAATCGGAAGTTCTAAAACAATCGCAAAAACGAGCGCACTTCCGCATTCAAGAATAAGGTCAATAAGGTCCCAGAGTTGACAGTGCATGTCAAAGCACAAACCAGGCTGTATACCATCCCTACAGTGAAGCATGGGGGTGGCAGCATCATGCTGTGGGGATGTTTTTCAGCAGCAGGAACTGGAAGACTAGTCAGGATAGAGGGAAAGATGATTGCAGCAATGTACAGAGACATCCTGAATGAAAACCCGCTTCAAAGTGCTCTTGATCTCAGACTGGGGCGACGGTTCATCTTCCAGCAGGACAATGACCCAAAGCACACCGCCAAAATATCAATGGAGTAGCTTCACAACAACTCGGTGAATGTCCTTGAGTGGCCAAGCCAGAGCCCAGACCTAAATCCTATTGAACATCTCTGGAGAGATCTAAAAATGGCTGTACATAGTCGCTTCACATCCAACCTGATAGAGCTTGAGAGGAACTGCAAACAGGAATGAGCAAAAATTCCCAAAGACAGGTGTGCCAAGCTTGTGCATCATATTCAAAAAGACTTGAGGCTGTAATTGCTGCCAAAGGTGCATCAACAAATTATTGAGCAAAGGCTGTGAATACTTGCAGTTGAAGTCAGAATAATTAGCCCTCCTGTTTATTTTTTTCCTCAATTTCTGTTTAACGGAGAGCAGATTATTTCAACACATTTCTAAACATAATAGTTTTAATAACTCATTTCTAATAACAGATTTATTTTATCTTTGCCATGATGACAGTAAATAATATTTTACTAGATATTTTTATACAGTTCTATACACTTCTATACAGCTTAAAGTGACATTTTAAGGCTTAGGTTAATTACGTTAACTAAGCAGGTTAGGGTAATTAGGCAAGTTGCTGTATTACGATGGTTTGTTCTGTAGACTATTAAATATATATATATATATATATATATATATATATATATATATATATATATATATATATATATATATATATATATATATATATCTTCAAGGGGCTAATAATTTTGGCCTTAAAATGGTTTTCAAAAAATTCAAAACTGCTTTTATTTTGGTCGAAATAAAACAAATAAGACGTTCTCCAGAAAAAAAAAATATTATCAGATTTACTGTGAAAATTTCCAGAAATCATTTTCTTTAAATGTTTACTGATAATTTAAATTTTATTGTTTGTGTCATAGTAATGACAATGTTGAGGTAACTGTATAAAAGTGTCTAAAATGCATTTATTTTATACTGTATAAATAATTGTAATAATAACAATAATTCAACAATACAATTATTGTCATGAAAATAAATGCTTATTTTGCAATAAAAGGTTTGCTTAAGATTCAGCCCAAATGCAGGAAGAAATCTACCGACCGTTTCTGATGGACCAATTATATTTAAACCCGTTTGATTCCGTAACCCTATTACCTCCCGCACATCACAACTGGCTGTACGTGCTAAAGTATGACTAATGCACCACAGCATCTGCATTCATAGCAGTTATAGCAGCAATTTATATCAATAACATTTCTCCCAGCTGTTACAGCACACCAGTCAATGTAATCAATCAAGCCAGTGCACCAGAATTAGTGTGTAGCCGGTGCACTGATACGTCACAGCTACTGGGAGAAAACTGAAATTGTAAATATATTTTTTGGTCTCCACTTCATGGATATTTGTGTAAAAGTAACCAGGCCATGCAGACCGTGTGTTGTGTTTTTTTGTCCCGCTAGTAAGCATGATGTGCAATCTGACAACTGCTGTGCTGAAGTCTGTCACTGTAAAACAACACAGCTATAGCTCGCATTTACAAATAATAATGTGCTTTCATCAGATTCACTGCATGCTTTAACATGCTTCATTTGTCTGTTTGACATATACCTGAATTGAACTGGTGTATTATGGAGCCAGATCAGTCTTAAAAATAATACATAATAAATAATAAATAATAAAAATAAATAAAAATAATACTACAAAATATTATTTATACATCCACAACAGAAGTTACATTACAAAACGCAACAATTAGCAAGTTCAAAACCCAATTCATAAATACACAAATCCAGTTCATAAATTCAAAACACGAATACACAAATCCTTTTTTGTCAGATCAAAACACCATTTAAAAATACACAAATTTGTTGGTGCCAATAGCCTAGTGGTTAGTGCTTCGACACATAGCACCCAGGTTCTTGCGACTACCCGAGTTTGATTCCCAGCTCGGGGTCGTTTGTCGATCCTTCCCCTATCTCTGCTCCCCACACTTTCCTGTCTGTCAATCTCTACTGTCCTATCAATAAAGGTGAAAACCCCTAAAAAATAAATAAATAAATAAATAAATAAATAAATAAATAAATAAATAAATAAATAAATAAATAAATAAAATAAAAAGACACAAATTCAACTCATTAGGCGAAAATATTTATGATTTTTACAAATTGTGCGTCGTATTTATGAATAGTGTTTTAAATTTACAAATTGGATTTTGTAAGTGTAAATTGTGCTGTGCATGAATAAATTTTATATTGTATTATTTTTGAGACTGATCTGGCTCCATTTGCATCGATAAAATTTACTAATGAGTAATTTAATCATTGGTCCATTAGTATCTAATTAGACACGGTAGCTCAGTGGTTAGCACTGTCACCTCACAGGAAGAAGGTTGCTGGTTTGAGTCCTGGCTGGGCCAGCTGGCATTTCTGTGTGGAGTTTGCATGTTCTCCCAATGTTGGCGTGGGTTTCCTCCAGGTGCTCCGGTTTCCCCCGGATTCCAAAGACATGCGCTATAGGTGAATTGAATAAACTAAATTGGCCATAGTGTATGTGTGTGTGAATGTGAGAGTTTATGGGTGTACCCAGTACTGGGTTGTGGCTGGAAGGGCATTCCCTGTGTACAACATATGCTGGAATAGTTCATTCCGCTGTGGCGACCTCTAAAATAGAGACTAAGCCGATGGAAAATGAATGAATGAAATAATTAATTTGACCAATTATAATCAAGTTATGCATAAACCCATAATTCTTTGAGTAGCAGAACTTGATTTATTTCTTTGGTCTTTGGTGTGTAAATGGCTTTAAAGTGATAGTTTGCTTAAAATTTAGATTGTGTCATCATTCGCAAGAATCCTCTTAGCTGGTCTATTAAACAGTCTATTCTAGCATCTCAAAATAGCAACGCGCCAGCAATGCGCCTTAACACATCTCCTTTTTTAGACCAGAACGCCTATTGGCGCACATATGAGTGCAAATGCATTTGCTATTTAAACAGCGTAACGTGCAAAACGTCAAAATGACTCTTGCGTCGAGCTGAAACTAGCAAACAACAATTGCGTCGCGCCTTGCGCCACATTGCACCGGCTGTATAATAGGGCCCTTAGATTCCACAATTCTAAGCTTCTTTCTAACAATTTTTCTTTTTTCATAATTAAGTTTTCCTTTTGCAATTCTGACCTTTCTTCTTAGAATTAAAGTATGAGTTCACATGAATGAATATGTTCATGCAATTCAGAAGTTTTTTTGACTTTGGAAGTACAAGTCATATTTAGCAGTTCTGGAATTGGGAGCTATCTGGCAATTCAGACTTTTTTCAAAATTGAGTTTACATTTCGCAGGTTTGTAGACTTTTCCAAAAAATTGGGTTCACATTTGGCAATTCTGAGTTAATATATGGCAATTCTATTTTTTTTTCACCTACAATATGAGCTTACATCTTGCAATTGACACTTTTTCCTCTTATTTCTGAGTTTATAACATGTAATCCTGACTTTTTCCAGTGGAATTCAGATTTTCTTTCTTACAATTCCCATTTTGCAGTTGTGAGTTTACATCTGATCATTTTAATTCTTTTGAATTTGAATTTACACAGTTCTGGCTTTTTCCACTTGATTAGCGTTGCATGCAATTCTGACCTTTCTTCTAAGATCCAAAACAATTTTTTTTGGATACACAAACTTACCGGTTGTACTGCAGTTTTGACTTTATTTCTTCACATTATATTGCTCTGACATTTGTCAATTCTGGAGTTACAAAGTCTTGCAATTCAGAGTTTTTTTCAGAAGATTGTGACTTCTTATCTTACACTCTCAGAAATAGAGGTACACAAGCTGTCACTGGGGTGGTACCTTTTTTAAAAGGTACACATTTGTACCTGAAGGGTCCATATTGGTTCCTCAAAAGTATATATTAGTACCTAAAAATTTTAAGAGGAACACTCTTGTACTATTTAGGTACTAATATGTACCCTTGAGGTATTAATATGGACCTTTTAGGTACAAATTTGTAATTTTCAAAAAGGTACCAGCCCAGTGACAGATCACATACTTTTATTTCTGATAGTGTAAAATTTCATCGGTTTCAGAATTCAAGTTAATTTTTCTTCACATTTTAATTTACATATTGCAGTTTTGACTCTGTCCTCGAAATACTGACTCATTTCTTAGCATTTAAGTTCATAGTGTGCAGTTCTGTTTACATCTGGTAAGTTTACATCTTACAATATAGACTTTTTTCTTAGAAACTGAGTTTGTATTGTACATTTCCATTTTTCTTATAATGTTTACAGGCGTTACAGTGGCGCAGTGGGTACGAGATCGCCTCACAGCAAAAAGGTTGCTGGTTTGAGCCCCAGCTGGGTCAGTTGACATTTCTGTGTGGAGTTTGCATGTTCTCCCTGTGTTCATGTGGGTTTCCTCCGGGTGCTCCGGTTTCCCCCACAGTCCAAAGACATGCGCTATAGGTTAATTAAATAAACTAAATTGGCCGTAGTGTATGAGTGTGAATGCAAGAGTGTATGGATGTTTCCCAGTGTTGGGTTGCAGCTGGAAGGGCATCCGCTGCGTAAAACATATGCTGGATAAGTTGGTGGTTTATTCTGCTGTGGCGACCCCAGATTAAGGAAAATGAATGAAGTTTACATCGTGCAATTCTGAGTTTGTCTTGCAGTTTACATATTTTCTCCTTAAACTTTAAATTTCCCAAATACATCTTTTTTGTTTACAATTCATGAGAACTTTCATCAGAAGATTCACAAGCGGTCTTGTAATTCTGACTTTCACAAGTCTGACTTTTTTCTAGAACTTTGAGATATAAACCCTAGAGGTGTGAACCTACACTGGTCTCACGGTTCGGTTCGGTTACAATTATCATGCCATCGATTCGGTTCAATTCGATATCTCGGTGCATCACTGTGCATTGACGATTCTTTCCATACACAGTTTTATATTTACTTCACAGCACAGCAATTATTGTATTAAAATGTATAAATATATTTATATACTATTTGTAAAACAATTTTGTCCTTTAATACCAACAGTCAGAATAAAGGTAAAGTTGGTTTTATATTCACACATTCGTTCATTTAGAAGTCTCTATATTGTTTATCATGTTACTTTGAATATTCGATTGGAATTAGCATACAAGTAACAAACAACATTAACGCTATCTAATTGACTGTGAACAATGTTGTACTTTGATAGTCATTGGCTGCTAATATGATTTCACTATTTAGAATTTGCTAATAATACTTTTCTGAAATTATATTATTAAGGAGAATGTCTGAGAATGCTGCAACATGAGCATTTATAGCAAATAAACAAATATAAATATCCCGCTCGCTTTCTGAGCCTTGTCTACCAACTACCAAGTTCTTTCTTACACCCCTTTGATTGGTCACGCGCTCAACAGAAAGAGCTGCGATTGGCTCTTACACACTGGTGCTCTTCACAGCTGCACTCATGGGCTACAGTGAGAGAGAAATGGAGTTTACTTTCATTCTCTTAATCGCCGTGAAATAGGGGCTTTTGCTGTAAGTGTCAGTGAAACAGTGTTCAGCAAACACACACGCAGTGAAATTGTGCACAGTTATAGAGTTTTTACGTAGTTAGAGCGTTGTACTTGTGCTCGCCTCCCTCGCCATAGTAGCTACGGCGACATAGCGCATGTGAGATAAATGACGTCAGTATATAATAACCGATTATGATTATTACTGAAACGATACCGAATAGTCCGCGTCTGCATCGCGGTGCACTGAAGAAACGATTAATTTTGACACCCCTAATAAACCCAAAATTTTGAGAAGTCAGAACTTCCTACATTTTTTTTAAATTGTGGTAATTTCGATTACAGACTTTTTTTTTTGTAGTCAGACGAGTTCCTATTCTATTTTTTAAGTTTACATCTTGCAATTCTGAGTTTTTATGAGCTTTTAGAAGCAGTCTTGTAATTCTGACTTTCACATATCTGAATTTTTTCTCAGAACTTTTACATTTAAACTTAAAATTGAGAAAAATTTACAGTAGTACTGTATTTTTTTAATCAAATAAAGGTAGCCTTGGTGAGCAGAAGAAACTTTCAGAAACACTTAAACAATCTTCCTGGCCCCAAAGCCTTTGCACAAAAGTGTATATATAAAACACAGCATTTGAACCTGTAATATGGGGTCAGTGCCAGAATAAAGTCATTACCAAAAGCTCCTCGGCCACACGAGACCATCAGATGAGGTGAAAGAAACCACCAGGCCGCAAGCATGACATACTAGCAGGGATTACAGTGGGATTACATGGTGTCTGGCTCATGAGACACAGTAAATTTGGTCAGCATGTTAAAAGTGTCATCTCTGCAACACAACTAAAGCCATTCAAAGACCCGAATCCCTTTAAAAACAGCACAGACTGATGGATAACTCAACATGTCGATACTGTTGGATCTGAGACTATAAAGGAAGACTGAGCAAGTCACAAAAGAAAGATGATAAATGAAAGCTCAAATTAACCTCGATTTTACGTGAGATTTTTTTTTTCTCCATCCATACTGGTGGCTTAAACGAGCTTTAAAATCCAGTAACGTTACATTAAGGCCAGTGTTTCTAGCATCTATTGCCTATTGAGTTTTCATGTCAGGGATTAGGCTAGACGCTCTGTAAAAATAAAGGGCAAAAAGGCGTAAGTTAGGGGTCATAAATCTCCATTTGTTGAGAAAAGAAGATTTTTTTTTTTTTACAGTGTCCACCATCTGTTGGATGCTCTTAGGACAGCAGCTGGGTGACTGCCGAACATGACTTCAAACGTGCAAACTCTAATGGTCTCTAATGTTTAATACAAGAATAGTTTTAAAAGGTTTGCTGATGCATTAACGCGGAATGACAACAGAAGAAGTCTGACGTATGGATTATGAAGTATTTTGGCAATGTTGTTACATGGATGAAACTGATCCGTTTACAGTACCACACCTTTTAGTCTGCGTGTGCACAACAGTTCAAGTCCATATGCATCATCATCAGTGTGTACATTTCAGAACTACTCACAACCCATTATTTGATCTATTTCTTGAACATTTTATCCATTCATTTTCTGAAGGTATCCATTAGACATTTGTTGGAAGATTGGAGTAACAGTGCATGGCATAATGTTACAAAAAGTTGTGACTTCTGTCAAAAATGAGTATTGAAAATGAAAACAAATGAATATTGTTTCACAGTTTGGAGGAGATTTTAAGTTTTGACAAATAAATAATACTTTATTTGTCACATCAAGATTAATTTTCTCTTTTCAAACATCATAAATATGAGCAATATCACACGAGTAGCAGTGCGATATGGCTGTATATGTGCGATATGGCTGTATATCGGCACTGGTGGGAGGTGTGCGCAGGCCATATCGCACATATACAGCCATATCGCACTGCTACACGTGTGATATTGTGTTTATACAACAGTTTGACGGCATAAATATGTGTATAAAAAAAGAAAACCAAACACGGAGAGTCTAAAAACCCTTTTGTATTAGGTACTACTTACTTCTGCCGTTCATTCACATCTGCAGCTGACGTCAGAACAGCGGGAACCGTTACTAATTCACCAACGTCACTTTAGTGCTAGTATTTGAATGATTCTCTAGCGTAGTGTCTATAGTGAAGACAAAACAGGTGATTTTTGGTCACATTTTAAGATTATAAGGCTGAACGGCAGTCTACAGAGACATCTCTCTACAGTATTACAGTCTATTACAGTCTACAGTATCTCTCTGTTGCAATTGGGATATCACAATAATTAACCCCGAAAAAAGCAGCGCAATCATTACCAGATTACTGTTGTGTTTGCGATAAGGAAAAACGCTAAACACATCCGGGCATTTCTTCTTTCTTTTTGCCAACACAACACACTTTCCTGATATGCGCGTACCATCTCACACTCAATACGTTACTATTATATGGTATAAATATAGCACTACAACATAAAAAAGAGAGAGATCGACATAGAATATCACTTACCTGTTATTTTAAGGACTTATTATGTGGTCTCTGTTGCCATCTTGTGGATGGACAACCTCAACCGTCTTTGCGCAGTATGACAGGCTAATGGCCGCTGACGCACTGTCTCTCAGAAATGATAAATATTTAAAAATAGGCACTATCCTTATAAATAAACGGCATAGTTGCAATCTAAACCACATTATCGACTAAAAAGCCTCAAAAGTACATTATGTTGTCCAACAGCAGCAATACTTGTGAAACTGTAGAGTGTCCTCTGCTTGTTGCTGTATGTGGGTGGAGTAATATAAAAGGTTGAAGGGTGAAGATGTTGTACGACTGCTGTTACTGGCAGAAAGTCACACGGCTATCAACCAATCAGATTCAAGAACCAGACAGAACTGTTGTATAAACACACATAAGGAACAATATGACAATGAAATAAAGTAATAAATCAAATAAATTTTATTCATAATTTGGCTAATTTTGAAGACACGTTGGTAATTTTGGTAGAACATTTAGATTTAGTCATTTAGCAGAAGCTTAAGTCTAAAACGACTTACAAATGAGGAGACATTCATGGATTCAACATGAAGAAGCAATACACACAAGATGTGCTACTAGCAGAAACAGTGGTATATATATGGGTGGAACGATAGCTCTGTGGTTAGCACTGCCGCCTCACAGTAAGAAGGTCACTGGTTCGAGTCCCAGCTGGGCCAGTTGGCATTTCTGTGTTGAGTTTACATGTTCTCCATTTGTTGGCGTGGGTTTCCTCCGGGTGCTATTGGCGAATTGGATGAACTAACTTGGTCATAGTATATGAGTGCGTGTGTGAATGCTATAGTGTATGGGTGTTTCCCAATACTGAGTTGCGGCTGGAAGGGCATCCGCTGTGTAAAACATATGCTAGAATAGTTGGCGGTTCATTCCACTGTGGCGACCCCTGATAAATAAGGCTAAGCCAAAGAAAAATAAATGAATGAATGACTGCGAGCATTTTGAGATTTAAAAAACATATGCAGGCAAAACTAAAATTAATACCAGTGGTTCCTGGTGATACATTTGAGGTCTTATGAAGTGAAACAATCAGTCTGTGCAAGAAACTGAATATTATTTATGGGAGTAAAACCCTTAATCCACAGCCTCAAGCAAATGGTCACATAAAGGTGAATTTTTTTAGGGATCACCTTTTTTCTAGTTATGAGCGCTGCCAGAAATAAAGCATTTAGATCTCAGTTATCTTTTTGTGGTTATGAAAGCATTGTGTTTAATGTTTATCATTCGGAAGGAATCAAATCTGAGTCCAGATTCTGAAGGTTCGCCTTATATACTGTATATGTCAGTTTAGTATTCATTTTGATACTGTTTGTAATTTCTTTTGGTTTAGTCCTGGGGTTCGTTCTCGTACCTCGCTTAAATGGTCTAAGATGATTTGGCAGATCTTGAATCTTTTAATCTTGATAACTGTTCTCTGGCTAATTTGGTTCTTCAAACAAGTTTGCGAATCAGATTAAAATGTCTGGATGAACTGATGAAATTGCTGCCTGTTGTGAAGGACAGATCTATCGATCCTCAAAATCATGATCAGCAATGCAGTGATTGTCTGACAGCACAGCAGTGTAATGACATCATCTGATTAATATTCAATTCTCCATGTGAGCAAAATTACATAAAATTCATACTAAACTGCTTGTTAAATATGATACGCAAAAACCTTGAATTTGTTGTGGGCTGCAGGCTTTACACTTTCATGTGTCAACAATATTTAGCAATTTATTTATTTTACATTTCTTCTTAGGCCTGTTCAATAGTTAATAAATGGCTGCTTAAATTAATTTTGGTAAAGGTGTCAGGAACTTTTGTGAAGCATCAAATCTCCATCATATTAGCTGTCAAAACATGTGCATTTAAAACATTATTCATTTCCTTGGAAAAAAAAAGAAAAGAAAAAGAATATTGGCCATCTCTGTTATCATACACAAATTGTACTTAAGCTGGGTCTGTACCTTAAAATAGTACACATTTGTATCTAAAAAGTCCATATTAATAAATGTTCTCTTTGAAACCCTTGGGGAGAGAACACCCTGTTTTTGTACTTTTATTTCGTAGTGTAGATAGCATAACAGTTTTATTTATAATTAGTTTTACTTGTGTATATATATAATATATATATATAAATTAAACAATTTTCCCCAGTGTATGTAATCTATAGGTTACTACTGTAAGAAAATATCAGCATTTGGTACATACTTTCAATATTACCTTTGGTTGAAATGACCCGATTTAATCCTGTTTATATGAAATAAGCCTGCTTCAGAGCAGGTTTGAGCTACCAAAACTGTTGCTATGACAACAACTTTTGGATGAGTTTTGAAGAACGAAATGATCCTGGATCATTGGTCAATAACCAAATGTAGCTAATTGATTAATCCACATATGAAGAACGGACCCCAGATTTCCTCTTGTTTGTTTGAATGGTTTCTAAATCCAGTTTATTAATCCACAATCTACTTAAACTAGTTTATTATTTTGACACTTGTTTACATATACCAGCCCATTCTCATGAGGAAACATATACGTTTTTTATGTACTATCAGAAAAAAAACATATATTTTATTCATACGAAAATTAGTCATACTAAAAAGGAGGCATGTGAAAAGAAAACACCACCGCTAAACCCAACTCTCATTGGGGGATGGGTAAATTGTACTAAAGTGCATAAACAATTTTGTACAAATTCATAAGAATTAGCCACTAAATCAAAAAGGTAGGAATTGCGGTGACATTGTGTTGACATATACATGTATCTCAATTTGACATTTGTTTGCAGGTTCTTGTTGGATAGAGGTGTTCACACAAAATGTGATTTTATTTCTTTGTTTTCTAAAAGTTTAATGTATAGACAATGTTGTCAAAACAATCCACATGTTTACATGGATGACTAAAATGCTACATTCTACATGCCAGACCACTTGGCAACACAATCCTCACACACGGCCCTGTAGTCCAGCATTGTTGTTTACGCGGTTATTTCTGGAAGTCAGTCACTAGTATCACCTTATAAAAATAGAGAAGATTTCTCAGAAATTGCACTTAACTAAGTAGTTTAAGGGGCGTCACAGTGGCGCAATGGGCAGCACGATCGCCAGCAAGAATGTTGCTAAATCGAGCCCCAGCTGCGTCAGTTGGCATGTCTGTGTGGAGTTTGCATGTTCTTCCTGTGTTGGCGTGGGTTTCCTCCCCAGTTCAAAGACATGAGCTACAGGTGAATCAGATGAGCTAAATTGGCTGTAGTATATGTGTGTGAATGAGTGTGTATGGCTGTTTATCAGTGTTGGAAGGGCATCCGCTGCGTAAAACATATGCTGGATAAGTTGGTGGTTCATTCCGCTGTGGCGACCCCTGATAAATAAAGGGACTAAGCCGAAAAGAAAATGAATGAATGAAAAAGTATAGTTTAAATAATGTGTACTGTTACTTGAATTCATTTTAAATGCTGTATATGTACATTAAATGTGCTCTTTTCCATCGACCTGCAGTACTTTTTATGTTTATTATTTCTTGTCTAAAATGAATGGCATTGGCATAAATTAACCTTGCATAAATAATAAATGGCATAATAAATGGCATAAATTAATAACTCCCAATATTCCCGTCCAATCAAATTATGCTTAGAAAAATTGTCTCCGACAGACTGAACTCAAAGCATGGACACTTAATAAATGCAGCAAACATGTATAGTGTGGAAGCACTGTGTCCAAGAAGATACAAAATCCCTCACATGCACAAATTGCATATATTTCTACACAAGTTTGATTTGCAGAGCCAAATGCTGGTACCTGTAGCTTGTTAGTCAGGGTTTAGAGTGCATAACTTAAGCATTAGCTAGATTTTTGCCCCTTAGGTCAGTGGTTCCCAAAGTGGGGGTCGCGAGACAATGACAGGGGGTTGCTTGGTGATTTAAAAAGTCAAATAAAATTTATTAAACTATTAGAATTACAATATTTTAACCATAAACCACAGAACATAAAAAATAGTAGTTTTTAATAGTAAAATGCAAATGAAAAGCCACCAGCCTTTCAATTTTTTTGTAGGATCGGTGTGTTTATGTTAGATTAACAACACAGCAGTAGTGTCAACTGCAGCAGATTGGTTTTATAGCACCATGTTAAACTTTCTGACAAATTTATAGCAATCATATACTTTAAAAATAAATACAGGCCACAACTGAACATTGAGAATGATCTCTGATTGACGGTCTCCAAAATTAAACCAAGACTTGTGCTGAAAACATTGTGCCCACCAGTCTCATAAGGTGAGGTTAATATTAAATTAAACAAATTAATAAATTACTATAAAAATGATATGGTTGTTAGACTGTTGCATTTTTTGTGTTGTCAATATGCTCGTGTTTATATAGGCCTATTGTTGTATGAGCAACGTTTGCATATGTATAACCACCTACTGGAAGAGGAATTTGGGCGTCGCGAGTCACTGGCATTGTTATTTTAGGGGTCTCGGGCAGAAAAGTTTGGGAACCCCTGCCTTGGGTTACACAGATTTTTGCTCTGCATGATTTTGTTCAGCTTGCTTCAGTCATTTATTACAGGAGCGTAGATTAATGTTAAATACATTTATAGTTCATGAATGGCAAATAATCTAACTTATCTTTAGAGACACCCTTTAAAGAAAATGCATCTGTGTAATCTAGGTTTTTAAGTTAACTTTGTTTCTACAAATGTAAGTGGATTGAACATAAAACAATTAAATTGTCCCAAACAAATCTCAAGAATTGTGTTGTTTCAGCTCATTTTAAATCAGTAGTTTAAACAAGCAGCAAAAATGTTTAATACATTGTAAAAAAAAAAAAAAAGCTGAATTCCTTCATGTTGTCCCAACAAAAATCATTAAAAATTAAAGGTGCAGTAGGTGATTGACTTCTGAAACATTTTTTGTTGTGCTGGTTAAAAGTCTCTTCTCATTCCAGTAGTAATGATTAAAGTAAATGTTCTAAATGTGTTTATATGTATTTTTATATTAAGGGTAAGGTATAAGACTAAAAAATGTTCATCCAATTAAATATTGTCAGGCCGACAATTCCCATAATTCTGATATTTAGCCCAAACTGTCTGTCAACAAATGTAGATTTGTACAACTGCGCACTTCTGTTCACGCAGATCTGCCATTCGTGCATGCATGCTCATCGCGGTCACGTGGACCCTAGAGAGAGTGACAGCAGTAAAAACAAATGCTGAATCAAAACTTTTTAAAATCCTGAATCAATATTGGAGTTACTTTTGCACCCTTGAGGAAGGACGACACCATGGCTGAAGTATTTCTTTTAGACAGGTAATGTTATGCTTTAAATCTATTTTAGTCACACAAAGCTGATGTAGATTGTGTTGTTACGAATGGGTTATAGTGTTGTTCAGCCACTGAAATCTTCTGGCGAACGATTGATGTGACTATTTTTAGTTTTATAAGGTCCTTTTACAACATCAATAATGTAGATTTTCTATTTAGTTTAACAACAAAACATCAGTAAATAGCGCCATTCCGTCTAGCCTGCTTACTGAGGTGAAGTTGGTTTTATATTCACATCCCATTGGTTCATTTTTGAACAATGATAACCTGTGACGTGGCCCCTATATTGTTTACCATGCTACTCTGAATATTCTGTCTGAAATAGTATGCAAGTGTGGCTTAGTAATAAGTGTTATTCCTGCACACCGCCGGCCAACCACTAAGCATACAGTAGTCGATTTAGAACAACGCGCATGATAGAGTGAGACCAGCGATCCTTGCATGCATGAAATGTTTTTGAAACTGATAACGTGCTAGATATAATAGTTTTTCATTCAGAATTGTAGTATTACAAAATACTATAAAGTTCTCTAACTGGTGAATGACATGATCTAGTGGGTCTCTGTTACCTTTAAGGTGAGCGTTCATGATATCAGGAGGCGTGGCTTTGGACGGCAGGGGAGAGATTGTGTTCCAAACATATTGTGCTAATCGGTTAGCATTTAGGCAGATCGCCTACTGCATCTTTAACCTGATTGCTTTTTTTTTTTTACAAATTTAAGTGGATTGTCTAAAAAACAACATAAGACTTGCGTTGTTTCAACTAATTTTAAATAAGTAGTTTGAATACGTAGCAAAATACTTTTTTGAGTGTATTTTAGAATATACTCATACACTCAAAAAATGCTGGGTTCCACACAGTTCCTTCATGTTGACCCAACACAAATAATGCTAACCTAATTGTTTTTATAAATTTATGTGGATTGAACATAACACAATTATGATTGTGTTGTTTCAATTTGTTTCATTTTAAATAAGTTTGAACAAGCAGCAAAAGTCATTTTTCAGTGTACTTTAAGTAGTATTTACAACAGGCACATTTACTCTACTTGCACTTTTTTGGACAAGTAAATTTACATTTACATTTAAAGTCAGAATTATTAAACCCCCTGTTTATTTTCCCCGCAATTTCTGTTTAACAGAGAGAAGATTTTTTAACACATTTCTAAACATAATAGTTTTAATAACTCATTTCTAATAACTGATTTCTTTTATCTTTGCCATAATGACAGTAAATAATATTTGACTAGATATTTTTCAAGACACTTCTATACTGCTTAAAGTGACATTTAAAGGCTTAACTAGGTTAATTAGGTTAACTAGGCAGGATAGGGTAACTAGGCAATGTGTTTTATAACGATGGTTTGTTCTGTAGACTATCAAAAAAATACATCGCTTAAAGGGGCTAATGGTTTTGACCTTAAAATGGTTTTTAAAAAAATTAAAACTGCTTTTATTCTAGCCGAAATAAAACAAATAAGACTTTCTCCAGAAGAAAAAATATTATCAGACATACTGTGAAACTTTCCTTGCTCTGTTAAACATCATTTGGGAAATATTTAAAAAAAGAAAAAAAATTAAAGGGGGCTAATAATTCTGACTTCATCTGTACTTGAGTATAATTTTTGTATTACTCTTTCCACCACTGATTAAACCTCAGTATCCCCTTGTAACTCCTGCCCATTTGTGTGTGTTTTCCTGCCCCCAGGCAGTAGGCGACTGAGATGGGCGTTCATCTAGGCTGTCTCAGCGACACACTGTGGCTGCCGGTGCTGCTGCTGCTGTCTGTCTGCTCCGTGCCTCGCTGCCAGTGTCGACCGTTCGGGATGGTGGAGCCCACCGTCAACGTGGCGGTGGTGTTCAGTGGCTCCGCCTACCAGACGGAGATCAAGGGCCGACTGAGCCGTGAGAACTTCCTGGATCTGCCGCTGGAGGTGAACCCCATCACTGTGCTGGTCAACAACACCAACCCGCGCACTCTACTGACGCGCATCTGCGACACGCTGGCTGCTAACAGGGTGCACGGGGTGGTCTTTGAAGATAACATTGGGTCCGAGGCCGTGGCGCAGATCCTGGACTTCATCTCCACGCAGACAGCCGTGCCCATCGTAGGCATCAGCGGGGGGTCGGCCGTCGTCCTGCCTCACAAGGTCAGAGTCGAGCACCGTGCCAGTTCCGCTTGACCCGCATGGTTTAAACTCTTGATTTCTGGGTATTCACACTGAGATAACATTCCCTCCGAGTTCTTGCATGGTCCGCATTAAAAATTGGTAAGGGATAATGTACAGTCAGCATGCAAATAAACCCTGACAGGGGTCACCAAACTCTAATGCAAGGTCTTGAATCACCCAGAAGGGGTTTCGTTTTGGCTGACTCTACACTATCTGGCTAATTACATGGCTGTCTAGCAAATAAATAGATAAAGGGATGTTAAATATTGATTTTTTTTTTACTAGATGTCAGTGATTGAAAAGAAATGGAGAGTGCTTTAAGAAACATGAAACTATAGCAAAGCTGTGTATGCGACAATTGTCAGATATATGACGTTTAAGGCATTGTTTACCCAATATTATAATTCTTATTTCATTTATTCAAAATTTATTCCAAACTTTTTTCTGTTGAACACAAAAGAAGATATTGTGAAAATGTTAGAAACGTCTAACCACTGACATCCAAATAAGAAAAAGAAATACCATGGAAGTCCATGGTTACAGGTTTCAGGATTTTTTGAGTGAACTAACTTTTGCATTACTATAGCTTACTTTAGTAATATACTATATATTATAATTATAACTACTATAACACTAGACTAGAGCATGCAACTACACTGTAAAAAACAATTAGGTAATTTAATTTAAAATAGTAAGTAAAACCTTTTTAACTTGGAACTCAGATTAGAAAGTTTATTGTTTTAGTGCCTGACAATACTCGGGGTCTTGCCTCATGGAATTCAATAACAGTTCTTACGGTCTGGAGAGATTTAGCCATCCTTACAAAACCTTTAAGTTGACTTAAAGGCATAGTTAACCAAAAACTGAAAGTTCTCTCATCATTTACTCAACCTCCTTTTGTCACAAACCAGTTTGAGTTTCTTTATTCTGTTGAACACATACTGTAAGAAGTTATCGTGAAAAATGTTGGAAACCTGTAACTATTGACTTCCACCATAGTGTTTGTTTTTCCTACTATGGAAGTCAATTGTAACAGTGTTTTTAAATAACTTATTTTGTGTTAAACAGAAAAAGGTAAAGTTTTGGAACAATTGAGAGTGAGTAAATGTAGTGGCGCCATTTGAGGTCACACCAAATCTTGGGGTGTTACACAAAAAAATAATGAATTCATTGTAACATTATATTTTTGTTTCTGGTAAATGAAATACTGCAGTTTTAGTTCATTTAATTAATTACTCTAAAAATATTGCAATTTATTCCTTGAAATAATTCACCAAGTACATGTGCAAACCAAATAAAAATCTAAATTTAATTTAAAAAACACAGACAATTGAACAAAAGACATTACGATTTTAAAAAGGAGGCGTGGCACCTAACCCCACCCCAAAACCCAACCGTCATTGGCGGATGAGGAAATCGTACTAAATTGCACGAATTAGATCGTACGAATTCATACGAATTAGCCACTAATCAAAGAGTTATGAATTGCTGTGAGATTGTGTTGACCCAACCCTAATACACGCACTCACTATACAGACCCTAATAATATAATTTATCCATATTCCTTTTTGAGCCACAATATAATAATAATAATAAAGCTTCTTCTATTGATGTATTTTTTTGCAAAATACATCCACAAAATCCTAGAGATTTTTGGCCCTTGTAAATCCACCAGCAAAAAAAAAAAAAAAAAAAAAAGGTGCTAAATAAACTAGATTCTGAAAAGCTGATTTCAAAATGCATTTATTTAATGTTTTGGATTTGTGGTTTTCAATCAGATAAAACACTATTTTTCAAAAATAAAAAAAATAAAATATATATATATATATATATATATATATATATATATATATATATATATATATATATATATATATATATATATATATATATTTATCTTAATAAAAAGTGTACAATCTCGTCTCTCGTCGTCAAACAATACTAAACAAATTATGTTATAAAACTTTATCTTTAATTTAAAAAAAAAAAAAAATGTAATGCGAAGTTGAAATTTTTGTTGTAAAGTCGACTTATCTGCTGCGGTTGAATAGCCTAGCAATCAAACATCTATTTAGCGCATGCTTAAAGGGGGAGGAGGAGTGAATCGGCAACGGCGGTGGCGCCAAGTCAATCCACAATTATTTAGTAGCTGCATTTTATTTATTATTTATTTGTTTATTTATTTATTGGAATATTGTGAATTTACAATTACTTTTAAATGAATAATATCAACAGCAAAATCATATTGGGGTGGCCACATGGGTGGCCAGACTTTACATAGAGGTGGCCTATGCCCCTTGGGGGTGCCCCTGAGTAAATGTGAGCTCATTTTCATTTCTGGGGGATAATCCCTTTAGCTTATTTTTTATTATTTTGAACAAATGTCATTTTCTTAATATTTATAAGGCAATGGGTTTACTCACGTCTTTAAGTAACATCAGCTATTTGCTTCATGGGTTCATTTTAGTCCATTTATATAAAAAAAAATAATAATAATAATAATGCAGAAATTGAATTTTAGATCCAAAGTTTTTGTGTGTTTGCATCATAATGAGAAGCAATCCTGCAAATGGCACAAACAAAGCCAAGGTCATGGATCCAATTCCAAAGGAATGCATGAACATCAATTAATACCTTGATTATACTGTATGGGCAACCCAGTGGCGCAGTAGGTAGTGCTGTTGCCTCACAGCAAGAACGTCGCTGGGTCGCAGGTTCGAACCTCGGCTGGGCTGGGTCAGTTGGCGTTTCTGTGTGGAGTTTGCATGTTCTCCCTGGGTTCGCGTGGGTTTCCTCCGGGTGCTCCGGTTTCCCCCACAGTCCAAAGACATGCAGTACAGGTGAATTGGGTAAGCTAAATTGTCCATAGTGTATGAGTGTGAATGTGTGTGTGGAAGTTCCCAGAGATGGGTTGCGGCTGGAAGGGCATCCGCTGCGTAAAATCGTGCTGGATAAGTTGGCGGTTCATTCCGCTGTGGCGACCCCGCAAGGGAGAAAGCCGACAAGAAAATGAATGAATGAATTATACTGTATGTAGATTTGCTATAGACATACAGTAAACTTACTTTTGGATCTGAAACCATCAAATTTTTGTGTTTTCAACTTGCTTACCTAATGCTCAACCCAAAAAGCATGATATACCAAGGTCATGGGATTGATTCCCATAGAATGAATTGCATTAGAAAAATCCGCAAAATGTAAGTTGTTTTGGGTAAGCTGCCAAATATAAACTTTAGGGGGCACTTTATTTTAATGTACACTTCACTTTATTAACAAACCATTACATACGACTTTTAACTCAATAAACCACTAATTAACTGCTTGTTAATAGTTATTATTGTGGATTTAGTTGGGTTTAGGTATTGGAAAATAGATTCCACTTTATAAGTGCTAACAAACAGTTCATCAGTTCAACAGTTCATTATCTTAATAATATGCAGGTAATAAGCCAGTATAAATGGTGTAAACGTTTGAATTTTGATTTGATATTTATTCATTGGGATAAACTTAAACTAAAGTGTTACTAAACTTTATGTAATGAGCACAAGTATAAACACTGCTCACAGTTGTTTCTATGTAACAACTTACAGCAATTTGTTGCTACTGAAAAATTTGCTGCTAAAAACTAAACAAACAAAAATAATTAACATCACAACTAAAACAACAGTCTCTTGATGCCAGATTCGAGTCGGCATCAGGCGCTCTGGTGAGAAAGCAAAATTAATTGGAGAAGCTGGCTGATTAAATTGGCCTTTATGAATTTTCCTCTTCTAAAAAAAGCTATTAAGTGTGGCTTTATTAATACAATACTTGTATGACTGAGCAATATGAGTCCCTGATGCAAAGTAATGAAAAAGTCAAATTAGGCACAAGCAGCAGTCTCTCAATGCTGAAATATCCCAGGACATAGCATTGAGTCCGGTGTTCATTTTCAGAAACTCTTACTTTTTCAGCATAGCACTGGGGAAATGGAGGCTAATTAGAGAACCATCATTCATCATCTTACTATTGTTTACAAGCTCAATTGCTTTCCTCTGCCTGAGTGTAGTTTGCCGTTGTTTGGGTTAGTTTTTCTGTGCTTCTTACATCATTAAACATTAATTTGCTTTATCTTTCAGATGATGTTAGGGGTGGATTTATACGAAATTATTAATATGTAGGGCTGGAAACAAAGAATGATGCAGTAATTTATATCAAAGCTTATTTTATTAACACTAACTTGTTATTATTTGTTTTTATACTGATACTTATAAACTTATACACTCAAAAAACTTAGTTTGTTCAAAATTAGCTGATACTGTTTTTTGGAGATAACTTGATTGTTTTATGTTCAATCCACTTAAATTTGTAAAAATTCATAAGTTGACTTAATTACTTCATGTTGTCCCAACACAAATCAATTGTGTGGAACTAAGCATTTTTACAGTTTATATAATTGATATTTATTCTAGGGGGCCACCGAGTTGATTCTGATTGGCTGATGAACATTCTAAGAAGTGCAATTATTTTCTGATAAACATCCTGCTAAAGTATTTCCAAGCAGGTTTTGATTGCATTACATTTTCACAAAACATAAGGCTTCGGATGAGATGCGTAAAGAACTAGTACTACACAAAGGATCCATTTGAGGACAAAAACTGTGAATTACTGGGGAATTGACCCCACTAATTAACCCTTGATCCAACCTGAAGGATGTCATATAAAGATGATTGGGGGTTTGCTCTTTAGATAGTAGAAAATTGCTTACACTGATCAGTACCTTAAATAATAATATTATAGAAAATAAAGTAACCGATAATACACTGTAAAACTCAACAGTCAACTTTATCAAATGAAATGAGTGTAGTTAACTCAAAATACACTGAAAGTTAATTCTACTCATTTAAAAAGAGTTTTGAACTCAATGTTGAAAATAATGAGTTAATTAAATACCTTATTACCTCATATAGATTAGTTTAACTCAAATGGCTTGTAGCAATCGTTTTCCTCAAATGGTTTGAGTTGCCTTAACTTATTGGGTTTTACAGTACTCAGTTGGTTTGAGTTGATTTGGTTACTTATTGGGTTTTACTTTGCTCAAATTGCTTCGTTTACTCAAATGGATTAAGTTAACAGCACTCATTAGGATTAGTTTTTGAACTTAAATGGTTTGTTGCAATCGGTTTCCTCAAACGGTTTGAGTTACCTTAACTATTTGAGTTTTACAGTGTTTAAATACACATTTAATCACCCCTATAGTGGTTTGGCTGCAGGATATTGGAAAAAAAAACTTGACATTGCGATATTTTATTTTTCTACAATGTATATTGCGATATTGAATATAATTTCACCAGATGAAATTAATAGGTGTATATGGAAAAAACTCATAATTTTAGATACATTGAGATGATTTTGTAAGGGAGTGTATCTACAAAAAAAACATATAATAAAGCAATCACTAACATTGAGAAATACAGTAGAGCAATGATACTGTATTTTGTACAAATAAAATATACAGTGCTTTATGATTTTCTGGAAGTCAATATTCAGATACATAAATTTAATATTCCAATGTAAAATAACACTGTATAGTCTTCATCGTGTATATATACAAAAATACAATTAATCTTTTTTAAAGTTAGAAACTTAATTTCTTATGCCTGAGCACTTTAAACCAACCACATTCCTGGAGGACGACCAACACTGCATGTTTTGGATGTCTCCTTTGTCTGTCACATCCATTACTGGTCTTTCAGTCTCTGCTAATGAGCTGATGATGTGAATCAGGAGTGTTTGGTTAAGGAGACATGAAAAATGTACAGAGTTGTGGTTGAGAAACACTATTTTTGCTTTAAACTGACTTAAGTACTGCTCACAGTGTGAGATTTCAGCCACGATATTGTCATCTGAGACAAATTTGGGAAATCCTAAAAGATTGCTGAAATCCTAGGCTAAAATTGGTGATCTTTGATCGTTGGTTTGACATGTTCACTGACAGCCACTTAATGCCTGTTGCGATCAGATTTTTCCTCTGATGAAGTTCTGGCAGTGTCAGAAGATTTCAGATACTTTCCTGCAGTGTAATAACAGCTGCGATGAGCATCAATCCAAGAACCAATAGGAGCTCCGAATTTGATGACGCAATATTTTTCTAATAATTCAATGACCTGGAGTCAATAATTCCTTAAGTATAATTAGAATTAGATGTTTCATGTTGCTTTTTTTTAATTAAAAATTCTACAATGAAAAAATTATTCATTGGATTTACTAATTTTAAGGAAGGTGGTTGTAAACAATTTATATGGGCTGAATTTAAACAAACAAATTAAATTTTGTAATGTTCAACTTAATTAGTTTGTTTAAATTCAGCTTATATAAATTGTTTCCAACAATTTGCAATGAATGTCGGTTCATTCCGCTGTGGCGACCCCTGATAAATAAGGAAATAAGCCTAAGAAGAATTAATGAATGAATACATTTGCAATTAACCATTTTTTTCAGTGTATTTAAAACAGGCTCATTCTGAAAACGTAGCCGCCCTATATACGTTTCTGGAGATTGCGAATTATGTAGCCAGAAGTATGTACAGCTGCATTTCGTTTTTAAAACTAACGCTACAGGGTGGTAAGACGCCAGTCCTTTCCACGCTTACCAGCTGACCACTTCCCTCTGTATAGACGGCTTTCCCGCTGTTACCAGTTTGTCCAGTTAGCTCGCCATGTGTGCCGGTGGATTTGAGACACAGAGAGGTGATCGAGTCCTGTAAAGAACGCTTCCAGAAAGCAGGTAAGACAAAAACAGAATCCAAAAAATAAAGTAAACGAGTACATAACAGGGTGAGAATGCGGTAAACTGTGGTAAAAATCAGGCGAGGGCTTTTCTTTTTCTGGATTGCTTTTTAAATTTGTTGGTCGGGTTTAGGGAAGTGGGTGGTCGTGACAACCTGTGCTTTTTAAAAAAACTATTGGTTCAGTTTCGGGAAGGAGGAGGGTAGGTCAGTCGATCTGTCTGTCAGTCGACAGCGGCCTCTGGTAGATTTATGGGAGAACAGCGGTCGCGAACGGCACTCGCAAGAGAAATTTGAGATCTCAAAAAACGTACACAGCGGCCTCTGGTGTATTCGTGAAAACAAAACTGCAAAAAAATGTAGCTCCTGGGACGTATTTGGTGCTCTCCAGAAATGTACATAGAGGTATGTTTTCAGAATGAGCCTGGGTTGTTTAAAAAAATTGCAAATGTTACTTTTTTACTTTATTTAGGCAGTTACTTAAAGAAATGTTCAACGCAGAAGATCACTGTGCTTAACTTGATGAATTATCAACCTTAAAGTAATGTCACTATTCTAGCAATAAGTCATTATATTGTACAACTTAAGTTACTTGCTAAAAAGTCTGTTTTCACATAGATCATTACTGTGCTATTTTACATATACAATAACCACTTGTCTACATCCTCTAGTGCAGGGATGCCCAAACTCGGTCCTGGAGGGCCGGTGTCCTACAGAGTTTAGCTCCAACTTGCTTCAACACACCTGCCAAGATGTTTCTAGTATACAAAGGAAGAGCTTGATTAGCTTGTTCAGGTGTGTTTGATTAAAGTTGGAGCTAAACTCTCCAGGACACCCGCCCTCCAGGACCGAGTTTGGGCACCCCTGCTCTAGTGCATCACTGTCTTGTTCAGACCAAGCTGAGATCTGCTGACCTTTGCTCCAGTTCCAAATCAAGCTGCGAGAGACAATAGATGATGCCTGTCTGTTTTATTGCTCCTATGCAAATAGATTTGAACAATGACATGAGCACAGTTCCAGGAACAAATTCAGAAAAAAAATGCCACGTTTATTTATGGCACAATATGAAGCTATAAAATAGACCTCTGACGTCTGGTTCATGACGTCTAGAGAGTTGAAACTGTTGCTTTGTGATTCTGTGGCCGTATTTCAGCATATGATTATATTTATATTCAAAATACTCAATGCACTGGAGCAGAGCGTGTCTTTTTCTAATGCTAGATCCATATATCTGGCTATGAAAACTTTTATTACTGTAGGACCGCAGAACATAATGGCCAGCAGGAGAATATTGCAGGTTCAATAAATATATTCCATTTTCAACCAGACCAAAAGAAAATGTATTACATTTTACATACATTCAGGCAGGCAGGCAGGCAGGCAGGCAGGGATGGATGGATGGATGAATGAAAATATTTTGTCATATTTTCACCATCTTATCCTCTTAAGGCCCAAGGTGCTTTTTTACATGTATTTTTTATTTCTCTTTGCTATTTGGGCTTATTGGAACCTAATTAGAATAAAACCTAAGTATCATCTTTTGATATGATGTACTTTTAGAAAAAAATTATGTCCATAAATGTGGACTTGTGGTCCCAATTTACATAAAACACTTTTTCCTGACTTTTTTGTAATGCATATTTAACATAGAATTTTTTTTTTAAATGTTTTGACTATCAGAGAGTAAAAACTATTTCTTTCCCCGTTTTGGACAATTAAAAATAGGGTTTGGAACATGTCATATGCTGCAAAACAGTTGCAGGATGACACTGTATGTCTGTAACAAAATATAAAACATTCAAAGTATTTTAAATAGCCACTTAAATGCTAAAATGTGCTGTCCATGTATGTGGCCACTAAGCCCTAGGAGGTTTGAACTTAAGGTTACAAACTTTGAAATCTGTCCAACAAATTACGATGTACATTAACCTATTCAAAATATGCTGCATATACAAAAATAAAGACACATTACAAATTGTGGTTAGTTTGAAGAAAACTAAATTGTAATACAGCATGTAACTGGGACCATTGCTTATTACATCTGAAATGAATCCTGGAATTGGAGTTTAAAGAGTTGAAGTATTATTTCATAGCTTCGAAGATTGAAGTTATCATTGGCCGACTGGCACAGCTGTACCCAGTGGACTGTTGACAGGCATCTTAGGTTCTGACTGATGAATGTCAGTGTTATACCAGATGGCTATCCTGCTGTCCACCTCTCCTGGATATAATAAGACTGAGAATCTGCATATATGATGGCCTAAATTGTCTAAAAGACAACGATATCCTATGATTACCAAAACCTGCAAGCTTAATAACATGCACGCCAACAAACTATTAGGTAACTTCTAAATTAAAAATGGGCAACATGGTGGCTCAGTGGTTAGCACTGTCATCTCACAACAAGAAGGTCGTTGGTTTGAGTCTTGCCTGGGTCAGTTGGCATTTCTGTGTGGAGTTTGCATGTTCTCCCTGTGTTGGCATGGGTTTCCTCCGGGTGCTCTGGTTTCCCCCACAGCCCAAAGACATGCGCTATAGGTGAATAAAATAAACTAAATTGGCCATGGTGTATGTGTGTGAGTAAGGGTGTATGGATGTTTCCAAGTACTGGGCTGGAGCTGGAAGGGCATCCACTGTGTAAAACCTTTTCCTGGATAACTTGGCAGTTCGTTCCACTGTGGTGATGCCTGATGAATAAAGAGACTAAGCCGAAGGAAAATGAAGGAATGTATAAATAATCATTCCCTGATTCTTCAAATCTCTTTCATATGACCGTTACAGAACTGGTAGACTAAAAATACTGGTGCCAACAAAATATATAAATACCCTGAGTGTGTATGGACGTATAGTGCATATCGTGGATGAAGACAAAGTAAAAAAAAAAGTAGCATTTTTAGTTTCAGAAAGAGCTTTATTGCCAGGTATGTTCACACATACGAGGGATTTGTTTTCATTACAGAGCTTCTACAGTGCAACAGAATTACAGAGACAGAGCTAAAAAACAGATAATAAATATATTTTAAAAAGTAAATGCAAATATACAAATTGACAAGTATATGTACAGCTATATTACTATATACAACATAATATGTGCAGCTGTTATGTGCAAATTGGCATTTAAAGTGTGTTGTTGAATAAGTGTATGTGTGTATAAAAAGTGTATAGCATGTAGTGATGTTGCTTCCACAATTACTATCAACAAGTGTTCATGAGATGGATTGCCTGAGGGAAGAAACTGTTTCTGTGTCGGGCTGTTCTGGTGCGCAGTGCTCTGTAGCGTCGACCAGAAGGTAAAAGTTCAAACAGGCAGTGTGCTGGGTGTGAGCGGTCCAGAGTGATTTTGGCAGCCCTTCTGCTCGCTCTGGATAAGTACAGTTCTTGGAGAGTAGGAAGGATTGTACCAATGATTCGCTCAGCAGTCCGAACTATTCGACATAGTCTTCGGAGGTCGGATTTGGTAGCTGAGCTAAACCAGAAAGTTATTGATGTGCAGATGACTGATTCAATGATGGAAGTGTAGAACTGTTTCAGCAGCTCCTTTGGGAGGTTGAACTTCCTCAGCTGACGAAGAAAGTACAGCCTCTGTTGAGCTTTTTTGACAATGGAGTCAATGTGAGTGTCCCACTTCAGGTCCTGAGAGATGGTGGTGCCCAGGAACCTGAATGACTCCACTGCTGCCACAATGCTGTCCATGATGCTCAGTGGGGGGAGAGCAGGGGGGTTTCTCCTGTAGTCCACTATCATCTCCACTGTTTTGAGCGTGTTCAGCTCCAGGTTGTTGTGACTGCACCAGACAGCCATCTCCTTAACCTCTTGTCTGTAAGCAGACTCGTCACCGTCCTGAATGAGGCCAATAAATGTGGTGTCGTCTGCAAACTTTAGGAGCTTGACAGAGGAGTCTTTCGAAGTGCAGTCATTTGGTACAGGGAGAAGAGCAGTGGGGAGAGGACACACCCCTGGGGGGTGCCAGTGCTGATTGTGCGGGTACTGGATGAGAATTTTCCCAGCTTCACCAGCTGCTGCCTGTCCGTTAGGAAGCTGTTGATCCACTGACAGACAGAGGTGGGCACGGAGAGCTCAGTTAATTTGGGCAGGAGAAGTTTTGGGATGATAGTGTTAAAAGCTGAGCTGAAGTCAACAAACAAGATCCTCACATAGGTCCCCGGTCTGTCTAGGTGTTGCAGAACATAATGCAATCCCATATTGACTGCATCATCCACAGACATGTTTGCTCTGTAGGCAAACTGAAGAGAGTCCAGTGAGGGTTCAGTGATGTCCTTCAGGTGGGCCAGCACCAGTTTTTCAAAAGACTTCATGACCACAGATGTCAGCGCCACCGGTCTGTAGTAATTTAGTCCTGTGAGTTTGGGTTTCTTTGGTATGGGAATGATGATGGAGCGTTTGAAGCAGGAGGGCACTTCACACAGCTCCAGTGATCTGTTGAAGATCAGGGTGAAGATGGGGGCCAGTTGGTCAGCACATGATTTTAAACAGGCTGGTGTTATAAGATCTGGGCCTGGAGCTTTTTTCCTCTTTTGTTTCCGACTGAAGTGCAGGTATGGGGGAGGCGGGGGGTGGTGGAGGTGATAATGGTGATGTAAACAGCAGTTCAGAGTGGGTGTGGGGGGTTTTCTCAAACCTGCAGTAAAACTCATTCAGGTCGTTTACAAGTCGTTGGTTGTCTACAGTGCTGGGGGATGGTGGTTTATAGTCTGTACTGGTTTTCAAAGTTGTACACACAGATGCTGAGTCGCTGAAAAAGAACTGACTCCTTAGTTTCTCAGAATAGTTCCTTTTTGTGACTCTGATCTCCTTCTCCAGTGTGTATTTGGCCTGCTTATACAAGGCCCTCTCCCCATTCCTGTAAGCAGACTCCTTGGCCTGGCGTAGCTGTCTGAGTTTTTTACAGTGAACCATGGTTTGCCATTGTTGTATGCGAGTTGAGTCCTGGTAGGAATGCACACATCTTCACAAAAACTGATATAAGATGTTACAGTCTCTGTGAGCTCATCTAAATCGTTTGCAGAAGCTTCAAAGACACTCCAATCTGTGAGATCGAAACAGGCTTGTAGAACCCGCTCTGTTTTGTTAGTCCATTTTTTCACAGATCTTAATACAGGTTTGGCTGTTTTCAGTTTCTGCCTGTAGATTGGTATGAGATGAATCAAACAGTGGTCAGAGTGCCCCAAAGCTGCTCGTTGGACAGAGCGGTATGCATCCTTTGTTGTGGTATAGCAGTGATCCAATATGTTACTGTCTCTTGTGGGACATGTAACATGCTGTCTATATTTTGGCAGTTCACGGAATAGTTTTGCTTTGATAAATCCCCGGGAATGATTAAAACAGAGTCCGGGTGTTGTTGCTCTATCACTGTGATCTGATCAGCTAGTTTCTGTATCGCCAGGCACGCATGCGCGTGCGGAAGAATGTAAACACAGACGAGGATGAACGAGCAGAACTCACGCGGGCAGTAGAAAGGCTTACAGTTAATAAACAGTGCTTCTAGATCTGCACAGCACATCTTTTTTTTAAAACTGTTACATCTATACACCACCTTTCGTTGATGTAAAAGCACATCCCGCCACCACGCGATTTCCGCGTCGATTCTCCGTTGCGATCCGCTCTGAACAGCTGATAGCCCGGTAGGTGAAGCGCATTGTCCGGTATGGTGTCGTTCAGCCAGGTTTCCGTGAAACAGAGCAGCTGAATGCGAAAAATCCCTGTTTGTCTGGGAGAGCAGAATGAGTTCGTCTATTTTGTTGGGTAGAGAGCGAAGATTTGCCAGATGGATGCTAGGCAACGCGGTTCGTAAACCGCGTTGTCTGAGTTTCACAAGCGCGCCTGCACGCTTCCCTCGTCTGCGTGTCTTGCGTTTGAGCAGCAGCGCGGCTCCGCCGACTACAATGTCCAACAAAACATCAGATAAGTCCAAGTCTGGAAAAATATTTGGTGGTGTATGCATCCGAATGTCAAACAATTCGTCTATGGTGAAACTAATTGTAGGAATAAGACTGAAGACATGACGAACTAACAAAAACACAAAGACAACTGCAGAGCACGACACGGAGGCGGCCATCTTCGTCGGCGCCAGCGTTTATAAATGTGCAGTTAAAAATGAAAATGCACCAGGGTAAATGCCACCACAATGTCAGTAGGAAACTTACAGATTCATATTCTCACCAAAAAATTCTGCACACAGATGTTGCACATGTTCTAGTCGCATAGATAGATAGATAGATAGATAGATAGATAGATAGATAGATAGATAGATAGATAGATAGATAGATAGATAGATAGATAGATAGATAGATAGATAGATAGATAGATAGATAGATAGATAGATAGATAGATAGATAGATAGATAATTGACAAAATTATATTGAAATGTCTTGAGTAAATATTTAACTTAAGGATGCTTGACAGTCACAAGCAGAAATGTACACCTAATAAACAAACAGATTGCTAATAAAGGCGTTTGCAGGCCAGACAAACTCAAGGTAATGGGCAAAAATCTAGTTGTGTAGACTGTCGAGTTTAGCCATTACTCCATTACAGAAAAACAGATTAATGCTTTCACATGACCCCATACATTGTGAATTATTCAAACCCTCTGGTTTTTTGCGATTCCACGATCGCTGAATACAAACCAAAATCAGCAAAAAGTCACAATTTTTTGCGATCCTGCAAAACTCTTAAACGCAAAATGTAAATAATCACAAAAATATAAATAAAGTGTAAGCAGACATCTAGCAAACAAGGCAGTGGAACAGACAGAACAGCAAGCAGCTTACAATAATGGAGATTGGCTCAAGGATGACGGCCCTGTATGTGACCGAATTGAAGAACATTATTTGTGCTTTACATGTATGACTGGTATTATGGTGTGCGTAAATACAATAAATGTTTTTGTTTAAATCTTTCCCTACAGTTAACGAGAGATAACGCTTATGGCAATCCGTGATTTAGGTGTTTTACAGTAGGGGAAGCCCTAATGCTTGTCCTGAGTGATGTACATGATGTCAGATACCCCGGGGAGTGAAATCTAAGAGAAACTAAGATCGTGGATAAAAATAAGAGTTTTACAGCCTTCCTTTGGTTGAATCCCTACCGTTTTTTATCTTTATTTTTATTTTTATGATTTGTGTCATTGTTATTGTGGCAGATTGCACACCTAACATAGTAGGCTACCTAATATGGTAAATAATATATATATATATCATGAAAAACTAGGGGGTCTGACTAAAAAACACATTCATAGTTTCGAGAAGAACCTAAAAGTAGGACTTTTATAAGAATTAAATGTAACATCATGAAATTAAAGTTGTAAAATTTCTAAACTGTAATACTTCTTTTATATAAATAAAGTGTACACATTTTATCATTGCTTTGGGTTTATTGTATTTTGTTGTTGTTTTGCAGCAAATAATATTTGTTCCAAGGTAAAAGTGTGATTAGTGCTTTATTGTTGTTTTTAGTGTTTTTACTTTTCCCTTACAATTTTATTTTCTAAATATTATTACGGTTTATCCTTTTTGTGTAATTTGTTCACCGTTTTAATGTAATATTATTTATTTATTTATTTAAATTTTTATTTATTATTATTAATTCTTAAAAGTGGCGCAGTGGATAGCAAAATCACCTCACAGGAAGAAGCCTCGAGCCTCAGTTGGCATTTCTGTGTGGAGTTTTCATGTTCTCCCCGTGTTCGTGTGGGTTTCCTCTGGGTGCTCCGTTTACCCCCAGAGTCCAAAGACATGCACTGTAGGTGAATTGGGTAAGCTAAATTGTTCGTAGTATATGTGTGTGATAGAGAGTGTATGGGAGTTTCCCAGTGATGGGTTGCAGCTGGAAGGGCATCTGCTGTGTAAAAATACGCTGGATAAGTTGGCAGTTTATTCCACTGTGACGACCCCCGATTAATTAAGGGACTAAGCCGAAAAGAAAATGAATGAATGAATAAATAAATACTTAAAAGCTTTTTTTTTTTGTACCATTTAGGCTTACTTTAATATTAATCAAGATTTTTTTTTCCACCTAAACTGATTGTAATTTAAAGTTTTATGACCATTTTGCCACAGACATTTATGACGTCCATATGCAGATGATTTCCATCATGATTTACAAGCATCTTCTTAAAATCACTTCATAAAATGAATCATGAGATTAATTTTTGATTAAAGTTTGAGGTCATGTTTTAATGGTCTGTTTTTAATAAATGTCAGACATGCAATATGTCCACTAAACAAAGTTCCAAAACAAAATAATCACACCTAAAACATTAAAATCCAGGGTGCAGTCAAACAGAAACAGTGGCGAGACTGAAAGCATTCAAGCTGCAGGACAAGGTCACAATGACTTTAAGACAAAGTACTTCTAATCAGAGACTGATTAACAGAAATGGGCCGCTGTAACCATAGTAACCTAAAATACTGCTGTGATAGGTGAACATAGGTGAACACAGACAAATGCAAATGCTCCACTTTCTATTTTGGCTTTAAAAAATGAAATATTGATTTACTGATAGGCATCGTTCCAGGCAAGTCAACAGAGTTCTTTAACCTTCATCCGTTTCCTGTTTATAAGACATCTGCTTTAACAAAAAGAAGAAAAAAAAAGTTTTGTGTTACCTTTATTTTTATGTCATAACTAGAGCTGTTTTCAAAATGTATTGCAATTCTTAATTGAATCAATACTGAGAGTAGTTTTCAACAAGCATCCACACTCAAAGTTAGAAAAGGTTAAAGTGAAATACAAGAATGTTCATAGTAAGTTTACATTAAGCTCATGAAATAAAAGACAACATACATGACTGAAAGCACAAGTGCTGTTCCTGAGCGTTTTAGTGCTAAAACTAGTGTAGCACGCTATCTGCTGTTAAAAACTAGCCTAGAGCTTCATCTGCTGTTAAAAACTAGCCTATAGCACCATGTGCTGTTTCAAATTAGCCTAGGGTGCCATCTGCTGTAAAAAAAAAACTAGCCTAGAGCACCCTCTGGTGTGAAAAACTAGCCCAGAGCGGCATCTGATGACAAAAAGATCTGCTGCTAAAAAGTAGAGTGCCATCCGCTGTTAAAAAATAGCCTAGAGCACCCTCTGGAGTGGAAAAACTACCCTAGAGCGCCATCTGATGATAAAAACTAGCCTAGAGCACTATCTGCTGTCAAAAACTAGCCTAGAGCGCCATCTGCTATTAAAAACTAGCCTAGAGCACCATCTGCTATTAAAAACTTGCCTAGAGCACCATCTGCTGCTAAAAACTAGCCTAGAGCGCCATCCTCTGTTAAAAACTTGCCTAGAGCACCATATGCTGTTAAAAACTTGCCTAGAGCATCATCTGCTGTTAAAAACTTGCCTAGAGCACCATCTGCTATTAAAAACTAGCCTAGAGCGCCATCTACTATTAAAAACTCTCCTAGAGCACCATCTGCTGCTAAGAACTAGCCTAGAGCGCCATCCGCTGTTAAAAACGTGCCTAGAGCACCATATGCTGTTAAAAACTTGCCTAGAGCACCATCTGCTGCTAAAAACTAGCCTAGAGCGCCATCCTCTGTTAAAAACTTGCCTAGAGCACCATATGCTGTTAAAAACTTGCCTAGAGCATCATCTGCTGTTTAAAACTTGCCTAGAGCACCATCTGCTATTAAAAACTAGCCGAGAGTGCCATCTACTATTAAAAACTCGCCTAGAGCACCATCTGCTGCTAAGAACTAGCCTAGAGCGCCATCCGCTGTTAAAAACGTGCCTAGAGCACCATCTGCTGTTAAAAACTTGCCTAGAGCACCATCTGCTATTAAAAACTAGCCTATAGCGCCATCTACTATTAAAAACTAGCCTAGAGCACCATCTGCTGCTAAAAACTAGCCTAGGGCACAATATGCTATTAAAAACTAGCCTAGAGTGCCGTCCGCTGTTAAAAATTAGCCTAGAGCGCCATCTACTATTAAAAACTAGCCTAGAGCATCACCCGCTGTTAAAAACTAGCCTTGAGCAACATATGCTGTTAAAAACTAGCCTAGAGCGCCATCTACTATTAAAAAGTAGCCTAGAGCGCCATCCGCTGTTAAAAACTTGCCTAGAGCACCATCTGCTAATAAAAACTAGCCTAGAGCGCCATCTACTATTAAAAACTAGCCTAGAGCGCCATCTACTATTAAAAACTAGCCTAGAGCACCATCTGCTGCTAAAAACTAGCCTAGAGAGCCGTCTGTTGTTAAAAACTAGCCTAGAGCGCCATCTACTATTAAAAACTAGCCTAGAGCACCATCTGCTGCTAACTAGCCTAGAGCACCATTTACCATTTAAAAATATCCTAGAATGCCATCTGCTGTTAAAAACTACCATAGAGCACCCTCTGGTGTAAAAAACTAGTCTAGAGCACCATCTGCTGCTAAAAACTAGCCTAGAGCACCGTCTGCTGTTAAAAACTAGCCTAGAGCGCCATCTACTATTAAAAACTAGCCTAGAGCACCATCTGCTGCTAAAAACTAGCCTAGAGCGCCATCCGCTGTTTAAAAATACCCTAGAATGCCATCTGCTGTTAAAAACTACCATAGAGCACCCTCTGGTGTGAAAAACTAGCCTAGGGTGCCACCTGCTGTTAAAAACTATCCTAGAGCGCCATCACTATCCTTAAACCTAGCCCTGAACTTAACCTTATTCCATGTGGTTATATATAGCCCTATACTCTCTAAGGTTATTATAATGCCAGTAAATGAAATGGAACAATATGCTACATACATATTGTCCATGTAGTGTCTTTTATAAACCCTTGTTACCGCATGTAACCTTATTCTGTATCTCTTTTACTAAGCTAAATGTAGACGTCTGGCTATATTTTGGTCATCTGTTACCTTGCAAAATCTTTAGACATTCACGGCCATGCCCTTGATCCCCCACAACAACCAGAATCCAATTTAGTCAACAAAAAAATTCATTTATTTGGACTGTGTTGTTCTTGCGGGCCGCGTTACAGAATCTAATCTCATAGCGAAGCGAGCGTTCATACGTCAAAAGCCCACAATGAGAATGAAATGATTGTGTTTCCTCTCAGCAGTCAATCACGGATCAATGCGGCCTTCGTGCTGTTTTCAGCTGCGCGGGTGGAGATCTAGAAGGCACCGTTAACCGTTTTCAGGTGTGAGGAAATAGAATAGCAAATGAACACATCCTCTGCCGATATATATACCTTTATGATTTCTTCATAAGCTGTATTGGTTCACTGGGCTTCTCTTGATATTTGCTTTGCTTGGACGCAAGAGATTTGCTTTATCTGGCTGTGCACAGAGTCAGAGGTTTTGGTGAGCACTGTGGACTCTCTATCTCACACACACACACACGGAGAAACACACACAGAGAGGTTTTCTTTGGAGATAAAGCGCGCATAAGCGGCTAAGCTATTATATTTATCTTTTGACTGAACCAGGACACCTAGAGTTGAGTAATGAGTGGAGATAGCCAAGAGAAAACCACAGAGAGAAGGTGAAAAGTGAATATTTGTGTGTGATTTTGGGTTAAAAAAAAACGTGAAGTGCACATGGGCGCTTTTATCACTCACACACAGTTCAGAAGTCTTTGCTGGCATGAACAAATGTTTACAATAAGGTCAAAATCTTATACAAATAAAATCTTTAGGTAAAATAAGGTAAAAAATACCTTATGCTTTTAATAAAGGATGACAAGACAAACGAGTTGACTGGTATTTTCAACAGCTGTCAAAAATATCAATATAAATTGGTAAATAAATAAAAGAGTCAACCCATTTGTTTTGATAAGGCAGATTTCTTTTATACTTTATACCCAAAATGTAATACTCGACACTTTATTTTGACAGATGCAGATTGAAACAAATGTGACAATGCATATATTTTGTTGGTAGCACTTTTAAATAAGCATTCATTTGTTAATATTAGTTTACTGTTACATAGATACATTAGTTTTTATAAACTAACAAGTAATACTTTACAATTAGGTTCCATTGGTTAATGAAAGTTTGCATTTAATAACATGAACAAACGTTGAACAGTACATAATTTATTGACTTTTGTTAATATTAGTTATAGTTAATTTAAAAAGAACTAACACTCAGTGTATAAACTAAAGTTAATAAGCACACATTTGCATTTTAAACCATGCATTAATTAATATTGAACAATTATTGATGAATGCTCTAGTAGTATTGTTTATTCTTAAATACTTTAATTAGCATTCATTAATGAAACCATATAGTATATTATTAAAAACTAACAATAACAACTTTATTAATTAATACAGCACTTATTAATTTTGGTTAATGTCAATTTACTAGTACATTTTAAGTTATTTTCAGATTAGATATTGACATTAGTTAATAATCATGAACATTTTAATTAATTAACAGGTTAATAACTGCTTTAAAATATTACACAATTCTAATTCATGTTAGTTAATGCGTGTTAACTATATGTTAACAAATAAGACCTTTTTAAATAAGTAACTCTGAAACAAGCACCAAATGATAAACGTCATCTAAAAACACAGTGTAATAAATAAATAAATGTTCTGCTTAATACAGTGTGTTTGGTAAGGAGTTTGGGATGCTTGTTCAATGTTTCTAGTATTTAGGTTTTTATATATGGCTAATTTACTTGCCTTAATTTTTTTTTTTTTTTACCTCTTCTGTAATCTTAAATATTAAAATATTAAAAGTCTAATATTCATGCCTGGGGCTTAGTTAAAAAGAAATATTAGGTCTATTAGGTCTGTAAAAGTATACTTTAGGATAACACTTTATTTTAATGTACAGTTCACACTAACTAAGGCTATTAGCTCAACAGACTACCAATTAGCTGCTTATTAGCAGGGCCAGACGGAATCTGCGGACGTTTTTTGGTATTTCTGCGGAGAATTTTGGTAAAAATCTGCGGATTTCTGCGGAATTATTTTAGGAGTATCATAACTAAAACCTTAAAATGTGAAATAAAAAATAATATCTTTTTAACTTGTATTTAATGTTTAAAATGAAAATCCAATTAGATTAACAGTAAATAGTTAACTGTAAGTAAATAAACAGAATTAATGATGGGCAAAAAATCTGCGGAAATCTGTGGAAAATCTGCGAAAAATCTGCGGAATTTTGCGCGCGCAGATTCCGTGTGGGCCTACTTATTAGTTAGCAAGGTAATAGTTGGGTTAAGATTAGGGATGTAGAATAAGATAAGACTTTATAACCACTAACAATATCTTAATACTAGGCAGATAATAACCCAGTTACAGTGATAGTTCACCCCAAAAATGTAAATTCTGTCATCATTTACTCTCCCTTCCCTTTGAGTGTCATTCTTCTGCTAAACACGAAAGAATATATTTTTTGAAGAAAGCTGAAAACCTGTAACCACTGACTTCCATAGTATTTGCTTTTCCTACTATAGAAGTCAATGGTTACAGGTATTTAGCTTCCTTCCAAATATCTTCTTTTGTGTTCAACACAAGAAAGAAACTCATAATGGTTTATAACCACTTGAGGGTGAGTAAATGGTGAGTACATTTGAATTTTTGGGTGAACTATCCCTTTATTAATATTGATAATTGTGACAAACTAAGCGGTTTCCAACCAGTATTGGGGAAAGGTACTTTTGAAAGTAGTGATTTACGATATTGAGTTACTTCCCCCCAAAAAGTAACTAATTGCGTTACTTAGTTACTTTTTATGGAAAGTAATGTGTTATTTTACTTTTGAGTTACTTTTGCATTACTTTTCCTTACCTGCCTGAGATTTGATCTCTTTCAGGACTTGGTGTTTTTTTTCACCTATTTTATAGAGAAGCTCTGCATTTAACAACCACTGATATAATCTACACCTTCATTTTCCTTTAAAAAATGTAGGACAATATTATATTTTTGGGAATTTTCAGAGTCTAGAGCTATAAATGCTGTATATACAGATTAATGAAAGCATGTAAAATAATGTGTTTTCTACTTTTGTATGTTTTGTGTTATTAGTTAAGTAAATTCACTGTCTACTGAGATAAAGATTGCAATAAAGCTTAAGAGAACTAACATGAAATAGTTTATATTAAGGCAAAAACTGATATGAACCTTTAAAATGTTTAATAACAGTAAGACGATAAAAAACATCCCCAAAATAAAATAAATCTTTAAGCTTCATAGATTGAATAAATTGCTTCATGTGGCTTAAATAAATATGTGAACCATTTCCCAAAAGAGAAAAAAATCTTATTGGATTACAAAACGTAGTCGCTTCTACAGTAGTCAGTGGCTGCATCGCCTCAACAATAAAAGCAATAACCTTTTTTTTTTTAGTTTAGTCGAATTAATTGCTTTACTTGGAGAATGTGAAATGATGTCAATCATTTGTTGTTAAGCTGGAGGTGGGGTGCGGGTGTAGTGCTTTGCATGCAGTTTTGTTTTGTTTGGGTTTTTTTCGATGTCGTGTTTCTTGCAGTTCTCGATGAGTTCAAAATAACAAGAATCCATTGCAAAAATATAAGTCTCCAGCCTGCCATTGTTTCTGTTTCTGACTGTCTGTAGTGATGACGGGCGATTTGCAAACGAATTGTTTGTTTTAAGCGGATCTTCTAAGTGAACCAGTCAAACCGGTTCATTAAATTGAAGGGAGTTGTCGTGAAACAGTTTGCGTCTTCAGTACTAACATACGGGATACACCTTCTGACTCGAAATAACCCAATATACTGAGTTATGCAGTTACTAGAACAGTACACTGACTTATCTGCTGTAAAAAAAACAGACCTGATGATGATGATGAGTGCGAGCAGACTGTCTGTTCCCTCACAGCACGCTCTCTCATTGAGTGTGTGATTCAACCTGAATAAGGTATTTTTTATTTTGCAATATATTTTGTAAAAGCAGCGTTGGGCTACTTGAAAAATGTAGTGAGCTAAGCTATTAGCTACTCTACTTAAAATGCAGCTTAACTACACTAAAAGCTACATCCTGGGAAATGTAGCAACCTAAGCTAAAAGCTACTTGGCAAAAGTAGCTTAGCTACATCAAATCTATTTTTGTAATTTTCATTTTTAAATCGAAGCAACTTAAATCCAAGTCAATCATATCTTAGTGATCAATTAAACTGTTAGTGAAAGATATGAGGCAGAATTGTTCAGTTCATTTATTTACTGCAAATAATATGCTCCAAACAGAAACAAATTATAGTATACAAACAAAAACAAATCCAATAAAACCAGGTATTACACATTTAAAATACTAGAGTAATTTATCTTAAAGGGAAATATTTAGGAATACGCATTATATTGTATATATATATTTACAACTATTCATTAATATATTACACTACATAATGTAGTATCATTAGTAACTATCATGAACTAATAGCAATTACCATAGTATACTTTAGCGTTTACTACAGTAATATATATATATGGTCACTGACCAGAGAGAGAGGTGGCAAAAAGTTTGTTATCAACCACCATAAAACAGGAAGAAGAAGAAATCGTCATTCTCCCCATCATATGGATTTACTTTCATTGGCTAGACACCGGCCTTACAGCTCCATGAATGTCGGTGCAGTTACTTATTGATCTACGATCTCTAAATGTAGCTTCTGTGGATGCTACTGCGCAACACGTCTACAAAAATAGCTACTGAAAAGCTCATTGATTTATAAAGTATCAACGCTACCGCCACACAACTGACAAATGTAGTTAAGCTAGTAGCATCACTACTTGTAGTGACGTTACTGCCCAACACTGTAACTCGCATTACATTTTTTTTTTTAAAGTAACTCAAATAATATGACTTATTTTTTAAAAGTAATGTGTTACTTTACTCGCTACTTTAAAAAGTAATATTATTACGTAACATGCGTTACTTACAATGCGTTACCCCAACACTGTTTCCAATATTTGGACTATTTTAAATCCAGTCAACTTTCAGAAAGGCTAATAAAATTAGAATGGTTAATAGCACAAATGCAGTTTAGTTTGTCCAAAAAATAACATAAAACATAACAACAATGAACATAAAAAAATGAAACGATCATTTTTTGGAGCTGCTTCAAATGTTTCACAGTGCTTAATGTTTGTGCCGCAAAATAACATAATACCTCCATAACATGTGGCTGAGTAGAATTATAATTCCTCCTATGCTCACAGACACAGTCAAATAATGTGTGTTTTGTCGGAAAGCCTGCTGTATTTACGTATTGCTGGATAAGGATATGCATGAAATATGTTAACAAGCATTAATACGGGCTGGGGTTTCTCTGCGGTGTCCATATGTGTTGACGGTGAGGCCTGTAATCCTTTCCAAAGCTCTGCATTTAGATGTTCCACGTGATGTCAGAGAGAGGGGGAGGGGATTAGTGCAAAGTGGGAGGGGTCTGAAGTTGAAGTAGGCGTGGTCATATGGGTCACCGAGTTCTTTTAAGGCACCAGTGACAGACTGCAGCACACATTTTCAACAATATGCAAACTCACACATACCCCAACAATTACAGGGCATACGGATAAGAGTAGAGAGAGACAGAACGATTATATTCAAGATGACATAAGCTTGACATAATCTCCACTGACAATGCATTATCGTCATTATGCAATACAAAGCACCACTGCAGCCCGTCCTCCATTTAGAAGCATTTCACATAAGTGTGTTTGGCAAATTCTGTTGTTTCCTCGTGCCACTTTGGTATTATAATTTAGCTTTTAGGTTTTTTTAATACAAAGAGATCTGACTCCAGTAAGCCTGAGTTGGTGTTTAATGCAAGTTGTAATGGTAACTTAACAACATTGGTAACATTTTGCATAGAAAATTAAAACTAATGCATAGAAAATTACGAGACTATAATGAACAACCAAACCATTCATTAAAAATAGTCTGTCTGATTAATAGATCAGCAATACATCAAACTCTGCTTTAATTAAATGTGCAGTCATGTGTTAATTCCTTACCTACATTTAGTATTAACTGCTGGGGTAAATGAATGTGTTAATTACCTAAATGGGTCAGAGCTATACATCTCAACTTTTTTCTCCATTGTCTGCTTTAATTAATCATTAGTTACTGATTAACACAAGTTAATATTATGTATCTATATTTAACAGTATTAAATAAGGTCATTTGAAATCAATAATGCTTTTTGAAGACAGAGGGAATCAACAAATGTATTTTGGTTCTCACATAGACTATTTTTGCAATTACTACAAATCTTTCTTGTTTCTTTTTCCCCAACACGATTCTTTAGTAATTGTTCTCATAAGCTGATTTACTGCACAGCAAACATTAATTATTATAATAAATTCTTAGCTAATGTCACAATCACCAGCGATCTACAACCTGAGGTCGCTGGTAAACACTCCCTTTCACATAACTACAAATCCACCATGTTATGGACTACATATTCAGTCATGCAGCACACACACACACACACCTGCTCCAAGTATCCTCTGATTAGACTTTCACAGCTGAAGCTGCTCTAGGATTGATTTATGAACTATAAGTACTGCTCAAACACAAACAGTGACTACGTTTACATGGACACCAATAATTCGATTTTAATGCGATTAAGACAATACTCTGATTAAGAGTCTACCATGTAAACAAAGATTTTTGATTAATTTAATCAGATTAAGGTCATAATCGAACTAAAGAGAAATCGAATTAAGACATGTGGAGTATGCCGATTTTAGTCGCATTATTAAAGTGCAGTACATACATGTAAACACCTTAATCGAACTATTACCCTCATGTAGGACTTTAAGCCGCTGTTTGCAACAGGGTAGTCCACACACACACACACCCAGACACACACACACACACACGCACGCACGGCTGATTGACACTTTGCACCTACTGAGTCAGTGCAGACCACAGACAACTGCATCGTGAAATGCGGAGTTTTTTTTTCTTTCTTCCATTCAGCATGAGGTATGAAAACAACTCTTTCAGCAGTTCATAGTTGCATCCAATATCTCGTTTGTCACGGTGGGCTTGCACGACATGTTCGTGAATGAAAGTTAAAGTGCCAAACTGCAGTTAAAGTCAACAAATTAAAAATGAAACACCCGAAATTACATGAAACGCCAGAGGAAATGCGAATAGCGCGGTGACGCAATGACGTTAATCAAATTATGTGCTGTAACATGTAAAACGCGATCATGAAAGTAACACTCAAAAAGCAACTCATGTAAACACCTTAATCATATTATTATCTTAATTAGATTAAAGCAAATAATTCGATTACTGATGTCCATGTAAACGTAGTCAGTGCAGACCACACCTGCATCGTGAAATGCGGAGGGTTTTTTTTCTTCCATTCAGCATGCGGTATGAACTTCCATTAAAACAACACTTTCAGCAGTTCATTCCAATATCTCGTTTGTCACGGTGGGCTTGCATGAAGTGTTCGTGAATGAAAGTGCCAAACTGTAGTTAAAGTCGACGAATTAAAAATGAAACACCCGAAATTACATGAAACTCCGGAGGAAATGCGGATAGTGCGGTGCCGCAATGACGTTAATCGAATTATGTGCTGTAACATGTAAAACGCGATCATGAAAGGAACACTCAAAAAGCAACTCATGTAAACACCTTAGTCTTATTATTCTCTTAATTAGATTAAAGCAAATAATTCGATTACTGATGTCCATGTAAACGTAGTCACTGTTGCTGAGTCTTGTCTACTGTTTTAGTGACACAACAACGCGTTTTCCTTTGTCTTGTTTTTCCGTGTTTTTGATCCTCGCCTTGTTTATTTTGTTTAATCCTGTTTGCTGCCTGTCTTGTGATCATCTGCCTGTTATTTCGACTACGACTCTGGATTGCCCCTATACATCTGTTTGCCACTGTATTGACCACTGCAGTGCTTACCTGACCTTGCCAATAAACCTGCATTTGGATCTGCACCCTGTTGTCAGTGTCACATGCCTGGTTACAGCTAAATTGAAAGTTCAAACATACTTTAATATATTTAAAATGATAAATATGTACGCTGGGCAGAGTGGTGGCGCAGTGGGTAGTGCTGTCGCTTGACAGCAAGAAGGTCGCTGGTTTGAGCCTCGCCTGGATCAGTTTGCATTTCTGTGTGGAGTTTGCATGTTCTCCCTGTGTTCGCGTGGGTTTCCTCCGGGTGCTCCGGTTTCCCCCACAAGTCCAAAGACATGCGCTATAGGTGAATTGGGTAGGCTAAATTGTCCGTAGTGTGTATGTGTGTGAATGGGTGTTTCCCAGTCATGGGTTGCAGCTGGAAGGGCGTCCGCTGCGTAAAACATATGCTGGATAAGTTGGCGGTTCATTCCGCTGTGGCAACCCCAGATTAATAAAAGAACTAAGCCAAGAAGAAAATGAATGAATGAATGAATATGTATGCTACAGACATGTTAAATGCTTGATTCTGACTGACTGATGAACATTCTAAGGGTCAGGTGTTAAACTCAGTTCCTGGAGAGCCGCAGCTCTGCACAGTTTAGCTTTAATTCTAATTAAACAAATCTGATTAAAATAATTGAGTTCTTCAGGCTTGTTTGAAACCCAAAACTAAACTGGGAATAAACGGAGCAGGGCTGCGGCCCTCCAGGAACTTTGTTTAACACCCCTGTTCTATGGTATGGAATTATTTTCAGAAATTAAAATGAAACAAAAGGCTTTAGATTAAATGATTATAAGAAACTAGTCTGTTCGAGAACAAAAAAATGACAAATGTCTTGGAATACAACATCTAAACAAAACTTTCATTTGTGATAAGCACAATAATTGACTTCAGTGGGCTGAATTATTAGAAAATAATGCACACTCTGCTTCTTGGTGTGACCACATCACCACCTCTTGTGTACATTATTTTATAATAATCTAACAGCCTGTCATCAATTATTTAAAAAAAACACACACACATAACATGTAAAAGCTTAAAACAAATATAAATAAATTTGGGGGGGTTCTACATACAATTTTGACAGAGAGAGTGAAAGAGAGCAATTTTTATGCAAGAATAATAAACTCCAGTCTGTTGAATTATTACAATATAATGCACACATGTTGATGTTGTCACCCTATGTGCAACCACAATAAAGTAAAGTGACAACGGAGTGAGAATCCTTATGCAGATTTTATTAAGAATCGTGGTCAGACAGGCAATGATCAAACACAGGCACAAACAGGTCCAAACAAGGAAATCCAGAGGCTTCATCAGGTAACAGGTAGATGGTCTGTACAGGCGGCAGACAGGGTAAACGATAAAACAAAGCAAGGGTCAGAACACGTAGAAACTGTACCAGAGAACACTTTGTAATGTTACAGGGTGTTAAACTAACATGACTCAGCAATGACAGAGTTAAAGTGAGCCGTGTGTGTGTGTGTGTGTGTGTGTGTGTGTGTGTGTGTGTGTGTGTGTGTGTGTGTGTGTATATATATATATGTAAGTGTAATCAGTACATGAGCAGCTTCAGCTGTGTGAGTGTAATCAAAGGAGACTTGGAACAGGTGTGTGTGTGTGTGGTGCATGACAGGAATTGTATGAGGGTTAGATCGCTGGTGATCGTGACACTATGAAGCTTGTGTGTGCATGTTTTTTTTAACAGCTCAGTGGTGCTTAGTCAGTTATTTCACTTTTACCATGGTTACCATACCTCAAGACATTCTCAGATGTTTGTGCATAATCCTGTGATCCAAGTGATTACATGTACAGAACAAAATTGTAATGCATCTCATTTTTATTCAAAGTCTCTATTGCTAATTCTGAATCATCATTTTAGATCTAATAACAGATGCTTGAGTAATTTTTAAAGAGAGAGAGATATTAAGTGTGAATTAGTTTAATTTTCAATAATGAGGAAATCTACAGATGTGGCCACTGAGAATATGTGTAATATGTTTCTTCACGCGCAGTGCTGCAATTTGTCACACACTGTGCTGCAGCAGCAAAGGCTGCCTTTTCATTTAAAAAAAAAAAGTTTTTTGTGCTTTACGCAATATCCACCAGGTGGCGCAAGAAACAACCACTTTTCCATTGTCGGGCCTGTGCGAGCGAACGCCCCCCAAATCAAACAACCCACCCAGGGGTGTGTTTCCAAAAACCATTGTTAGCTAACTAAGTTCGCAAGTTCTATCGGTATTATAAACAAGGGAAAGAAAAAACATAGCTACTGGTGAGTTTAAGATATTCCATAAAGCACCTTATAGGCTAGGAGTCTTTTTTTGCTTAAGATTGCCCCTATGTTTCCCTTTTAAATTTAAAGGTGTTGCTTAAAATAATAAAGTAGCTCTAATTTAATAAGTAATATTTCTTTGCTGCGTCCTCCTTGATGTTTCAATAAAGCATAATAACCTTTACACCACATCAAAGACACAGCACCCAGTAACTTTCAGTTGTCGAGAGTTTTTGGCACATTTAAAAGGTGTGTTTGTGCATGAAACTTGCACAATTACATGCATTTATAGCCTACAGTATGTGTGTCAGAGACCAAGCGAAAGAGCGCTCGCTTCACAGCTCCATCGATGCTGCGAGCGGCTGGGTTTCTTTCGGAGATAATGAATATATATTTGTATTCAAATATAAATACAACAGACATAAAATATATAAAAAAGACATAAAACTTCACAAATTACGTATCCACTGTATCTGCTTGTGCTTCCAGTCATGAAAGATGGTAATCAAAATAGAAATTAGAAACTAGAAATACATAAAACCTGAAATCACACAAACAGTGGTCACATGACATGAAAACTGCTGGTCTAAAGTAAAAAAATATTACATTGAGAAAAACGAATGATTATAAGTTTTTATATTTGTCTGGTTTTATACTGTGTGAACAACCGGCAGAATGTACATTATCCCTTACTAAATATTGAGTTTGGTCCAGTGGAAATGTTCTGACAATACCAGAAGGCTCTGAAGATCTAGTTTTATGGAAACAGGCTTGTAACTTTGTAATGGGAGCAGCTTATAAATACCTAACCCATTATATTGTGTTCTTTTGTCTCACACCTTGAACTTTTTGAAAAGCAATGGTCAGTCAATGACATGAGCATTCAAGCTCTGTGATTTTTGGAGCAGTTAAAGAGGTCAGCGAGCAGGTGGAATAAAGCGTAACGTCTCCCGTTCCCGGCCTAATGAACAGGCTTACCCTACTTTCCCAATGCTTTGTCTGAAGGACATCACTGTGTAACACTGAGAGTCTAGTCTCTCTCTTAGGAAACGTTTCGATATGAATATCCTCTCGTGACGGTGCTTGGCCTTCATCTGCTGTATTCAAACTCGGTCAAGTTTAGACTCAGTCCCCATATACTGCTCCTAAAATGATACAATGCTGTTTATACAGGCTAAATAGCATCTACGACCTGATGTTTGTTATCTTTCTCTTGAGAAAAAAGCTTTAATAACAATGTGTCATGTTTAGGCTGTCAGATCTTTGGTTGGGTTTTTTAGTTTTGACCGTTTTGAAAGGAGTGTTTGCTAGATAAAAGCCTTTTAGATAGAAGTAAGCGTGATTTTTGGACAAGAATCAAAAGCAATCGATAGTGGCTTAATATTCTGTTCATACTTATTCATGAACGTCATGCAAAAGAGGAAAAACCTTTTTATCCGAGTATGTTTAAAGATGTGATTATGGTTCACACTATAAATAAGAGGTTACTTTTTAATTGCTGTGAAGTTTTTATCACATTAAGCATAAATAAAGATAAGTTATAATACAAATACAGTAGTTACAGTTGTATAATTATTGTTCTATAGCAATATGCGATATTTAATCTATTTGTAGTTGTTATTAGGTATAATATATTTAACTACATATATACTCGTCTTACGGTAAAACTTCAGTGGAAAAAGGTACTTATGAAAGTAATATATTACAAACTTGAGTCACTTTAAAAAAGCTACTAAACGTGTAACAATGTCATTTTTAAGGAAAGCAATGTGTTATTTTTACTTTTTATCTCAGATCAAATAGGAATAAAATTGTAATTTATTAGTACGACTACTTTATTTGTTTATTACTTACTAACTAGTAGTAAGTGACGAATTATGAGTTTGAGGCTAAATATATAGTTAATGAGTTATTAATAGTGAACATTAAACCTTTTTATTTTATCTAAAAAAATATGAAATAACCTTAACAACAAATAGCATGAGGTAAACATGCAAAAAATAGTAATCATATACAGTTGAAGTCAGAATTATTAGCCCCCCTTTGAATTTTTTTCTTTTTAAAATATTTCCTAAATGATGTTTAACAAAGCAAGAAAATTTTCACAGTATGTCTGATAATATTTTTTCTTCCAGAGAAAGTCTTATTTGTTTTATTCGGCAAGAATAAAAGCAGTTTTTTATTTATTTATTTTTTTAACTATTTTAAGGTCAAAATTATTAGCCCCTTTAAGCTATACTGTATATTTTTTTTCCGATAGTCTACAGAACAAACCATTGTTATACAATAACTTGCCTAATTACATTAACCTGCCTAGTTAACCCAATGAGCCTAGTTAAGCCTTTAAATGTCACTTTAAGCTGTATAGAAATGTCTTGAAGAATATCTAGTAAAATATTATTTACTGTCATCATGACAAAAGATAAAATGAATCAGTTATTAGAGATGAGTTATTAAAACTATTATGTTTAGAAATGTGTTGAAATAATCTGCTCTCCGTTAAACAGAAATTGGGGAAAAAAATAAACAGGGGGGCTAATAATTCAGGGGGGCTAATATTTCTGACTTCTACTGTGGTGTGTGTGTGTGTGTGTGTGTGTGTGTGTGTGTGTGTGTGTGTGTGTGTGTGTATATATATATATATATATATATATATATATATATATATATATATATATATATATATATATATATATATATATATATATATATATATATATATATATATATATATATATAAATAAATTATCCAATATAAATTATTTATACAATTTAAATATTTAAATATAAATCTTTTATAAATTATTTATAATATTTATATTAATTCATTCATTTTCCTTCGACTTAGTCCCTTTATTCATCCGGGGTCCCCACAGTGGAATGAACCGTCAACTTATCCAGCATATGTTTTTTTTTTTTTACCGGGAAAATAAAATTTATAAATTATCCTGAATGTAATTGAAAAATATATATATGAATTTTTTTAGGTTTAATGTATATTAATGGATATTATGATCATAATATACAACATCATTTGGGGGACTCTAGGATCCATTGTGTGTCAGCTGATTTCTTTAATTATGTTCTCGGTGTCCCGTGTCTCTCGCAGGGTGACGGCTCTACTTTCCTCCAGCTGGGCTCCTCCATTGAGCAGCAGATCAACGGCATGTTCAAGGTAATGGAGGAGTACAACTGGGACAGTTTCGTGGTGGTGACCAGCCTGTACCCGGGTTACGACACCTATGTGGACTACATCCGCTCCTTCATCGACACCTCGTATTTCCTGTGGGAGCTGCAGGACACCTTGACGTTCGACATGTCGGCGGACGGCATGAATGATCTCCGTGCACGTCGGTTATTACAGCAGATTGACGCGCAAGTGCTGCTGGTTTACTGTTCTCACGAAGAGGCCCAGTATCTTTTCTCCATGGCAAGGGAAGTGGGTCTAGTCGGTCCGGGCTACATCTGGTTTATCCCCAGTCTTGCGGTGGGAAACCCCAATATGGCACCCCCCGACAGCTTCCCTGTGGGACTGATTAGCATCATCACCGACCGCTGGAAGATGAGCTTGAGGAACAGGGTCAGGGACGGTGTGGCCATCGTGGTGAAGGGAGTGGAGAGTTTTCGCAAGCAGAGAGGCTTCATTCCTGATGGACACATGGACTGTTTGAGTCCCATCCGGCCGGCCAGCAATGGCACACTCTACAGGTGGGTTATACTTTTTTTGGTGACACTAATGCTGTTTATGTTTAAGTTCATGTACTCCAAAGCTTACTATAATTCTGGCTGAATAAATTCTGGCCAGTACTCGTTGTTTTCATGTTATATCCACAAATGGACATGCAATCTTACAGTACTGTGTAACTTATTGGGCTCTATTTTAATTATCTAAGTGCATGGTATATAGCGTGAGGCTCAGGTGCACTTATGGCATGTCCGAATCCACTTTTGCTATTTTTAGGACAAGAAAAATGGTTGGTGCGTCTGGTGCATGGTCTAAAAGGGTTGTCCTTATTCTCTTAATGAGTTCAGGGTGTGTTTTGAGACGTAACATGCAATAAATCAATCAGAATCTCATCTCTCATTCTCTTTAAGAGTGAGTTGTGGTCGCACAATAGCACATTCACTATTTGCATGCATGGCAAACTTTTTAGCAGAAAAACTGAACACTTCACTAGCGAGGAAACAGATCAGCTTGTGTGTGAGGTTAAAGAGCACAAGCACACTATCAGAACGATTCCACTAAAGCTCCCTTAGGTGAAGAAGCCATGGAAGGAGGTAACCTCAATTTTAAGTCGCTTTGGATAATAATGTCTGCTAAATGACTAAATGTAAATGAAGAGATTTTTACATTTACACAGTCAATAATACATTTTATTCCTTTAATTCTTTTATATTTAAGCCTATTTCTGTGCCGCTGCACATCCCTGTGTGTGTAATAAGCAATGTGTACACATGTTTTGGACCTCTCTATCAATAATGCACACTTTAAACACATTCCAAAAAAACTTGTGCCATTGCCTTTAGACTTACGCAATGTGGCACAGGACTTAATATATACACTTGTGTCATGTCTGGTGCTGCATTGCGCCAGGTGTATGACAGGACCTTGTAAGTTAATGGCTATTTTATACGAATCTGCTGCATCTCATTTGCATATTTTCTTAAAACATGTTGCATGCTTAGGGGTATGCCTTCTTCCATAAAGCTATACATTTTCGTACTGTATGAACAACAATATACAAATTCGTACAAATGACTAATTCGCGGGCGATGCAGTGGCGCAGTACGTAGTGCTGTCGCCTCACAGCAAGAAGGTCACTGGTTCGAGCCTCGGCTGGGTCAGTTGGCGTTTCTGTGTGGAGTTTGCATGTTCTCCCTGCGTTCGTGTGGGTTTCCTCCGGGTGCTCCGGTTTCCCCCACAATCCAAAGACATGTGGTACAGGTGAATTGGGTAGGCTAAATTGTCCGTAGTGTATGAGTGTGAATGAGTGTGTATGGATGTTTCCCAGAGATGTCAATATACAAAATAGTTAGATTTATTTTTTTTAGTTCCCTTCATGAATTCCTTTTAGAGTAGATATATCTGAATCATAAATGTTTTCTGCTGGCATTACTTGAATTCACTGGCATACATCTTTTCTTTAACAATATAAATCACAGTATTGATACAAAACAATGTATGTATTTGCTAATGAATTCATAAATATTTTTAACAGTGTTATAATTTTTTTATTTCATAAACTTAAGTGAGCTTTGACGGATACAGATGTATAAATATAAAAAATATGATCTAACTATAATATAATATAATAATAATATATATCGTGCACTTTTATTTAATAGACACGATAAATGAACATAAATTGTGTATACCAGTCAGAGTTGGGTGTGGTTCATTCCATAGTAACGTGTTACTGTATTCTAATTACATTTTTGGGAAATGCAGTAATGTAACGAATTACATTTTAAATTTGTGTAACCTGATTACAGTTACTAAAGTCAGTGTAATTGCATTACTTACGTTACAAAGACTTCTTTTAAATCACGTTTTCCGCTGCAATGCCAGTTAATAAGCATGCCCTTTTAAACTGCTGAAGAACACAAGCTCAAATGGTTGCTGACGAGCGTGTTTGCATCTTCAAGTGGAAATACAGACATTACTTTGATTTGAGGTGTTAAAACTAAAATATTGCAGTGAAATTCAGTCTATGTCCAGCCTCTAAAGAACTTTTGACTGCTTTTTAACTCAACCAGTAACTTGTTCAAGCACTTGAATAAAAAGCATCCTACGACAATACTCGTCACCAAGGAAGACACCTGCGCCCAAAAACCCAGCAGTCCAACTCAGCCTAAACAAACTTAATTGGATTTTTGTGTAGGATCAGGAGTGAAGGTATCTTCTGAATGTGAAGCGTATCTGCTTATGGGGCTGTTCCTTATGCATGCAAGTTCCTTATTTCCAATGGAAGCACACGGCTTGTGCACACATATTGGGAGCACATATTGGGAGCGCATATTGTGTCACATTTTCCCATCACGTGACAAGAACTGACCGATCAACTTCATGCTTTGTATGGAATATACACATTTCAGTAGACTAATTACCTCAGACAAACAGAGAACACCCAAACACTGCAGTGCTTTTTCATACTATGGATGTCAGTGGTAACAGATATATAACAGTAAATGTACTTTTTGTGTTAAAAAAAAAAAGTCAAACAGGTTTGGAACAAGTGAATGATGAAAGAATTTTAAGGTTTGGATGATCTCTTGAAGTATTTTGAATATGTGAAGCTGCTGTGATCAACCCTTTGTAATGTTTTTCAGTGAATATTAAATTACTGAAAGAGCTGCAGTTTATTTTGCATTTTTAGGTATATTTTATATGTTTTAAAAGTAACTTCAAAGTAAAGTAATTAGTAATCTGATTACTTTTTACATGAAGTAATTAGTAATGTAATCAAATTACAATTTTCCAGAAGTAGTCAGTAATTTGTAATCTATTACTTTTTTAAAATAACTTACAAATAAAATAAAAACATCTAATATTGTAAGATAACCCTTTTAGTACAGATATATTGTTCACTTTTATAATAAATAAATAAATAAATAAATAAATAAATAAATAAATAAATAAAGTCGCCTCACAGCAAGAACGTCGCTGGGTCGCAGGTTCGAACCTCGGCTGGGCTAAATCAGTTGGCGTTTCTGTGTAGAGTTTGCATGTTCTCCCTGCGTTCGCGTGGGTTTCCTCCGGGTGCTCCGGTTTCCCCCACAGTCCAAAGACATGCGGTACAGGTGAATTGGGTAAGCTAAATTGTCCGTAGTGTATGAGTGTGAATGAGTGTGTGGATGTTTCCCAGAGATGGGTTGCGGTTGGAAGGGCATCCGCTGCGTAAAATCGTGCTGGATAAGGGTTCGGTTCATTCCGCTGTGGCGACCCCAGATTAATAAAGGGACTAAGCCGACAAGAAAATGAATAAATAAATAAATAAATAAATAAATGGTGAGGCCAATAAATTAAAAACATCTAATATATGCAGATAACCATTTTGGTGACCAATCATACAGATATTTTCTGTATTTTTATCAAAAACTGCTGTTGAACTTTTGTCCTCACATTCATCGGTATTATTGGTTTAACCAAGTGTCTGTGGAGCAGAGGCATTTACTTAAGTAACAGCCAATAGAAATGAAGTTCTGTAATGCTGTAAATAATGAAATAAATCAAATAAAAATCCATCACAAATTGGACACCATCTGAGTACCTTTGATATGACATTTCAGTGTACTTTGATTTGGGACCCGCTAATCCTAATTCCGCCTGCTATATACTGTAGTCCAATTGGTATGTAAACTGGGAATCAGCAACAGTCGGGCAGAGCTTTCACACAGCAGATGGGGAGTATTGGGTAAATCCATGTGTACAAATGTTATGAAATCTACGATAAGGTTACAAAACTCCCGAGTACCTCTGGATTTACCTGACCCAACAGGGTCCCATAAGCGAAATGAAGGTGGATGGATATAAAGCGACAGGAAGGTTTGAACGACTGCCAAGAGTTTTCTGTAGCAAGGCCAAAAACCAGGGTGCTCACTTTGCTGCACATCGGCCAGTCTGTGCCATCCGGATTTAGATACAGGGATCAGAGCGAAGATATACCGTGTGATGTGCCCTTTCTTGCCAGGGCTGCCCAAAAGAGCAATCTGGTGCCATCTGTGCCAGGGAACACAACAAATCCTATTTCGTCAGAAAATGTTTTAATCGTCCAGAGGGGGGCCAGAGTTTGAGCGGCTGAGGCAGAGAGAGGTGCTCTGTGTTTGGTGCAGTCCAAGGTCATCGGGTTGTAAATCGGGCTGGAGATCTCGGTGTGTGTGTGCGTGTGTGCGTGTGTGTGTGTGTGTGTGTGTGTGTGTCTGTTGCTGTAAAATACCACAAGTGGTTTTTATACCACATTATAAAAAATGCTGGGTTTCACACACACGATTTGTGTTTGGACAACATGAAGGAATTGTGGTAACATAGTAGTTTTTGTCAGTTGAAGATACCATTTTAAGGTCAAAATTATTAGCCCCTTTAAGCTATATTTTTTTCCGATAGTCTACAGAACACCCATCATTATACAATAACTTGCCTAATTACCCTAACCTGCCTAGTTAACCTAATTAACCTAGTTAAGCCTTTAAATGTCACTTTAAGCTGTATAGAAGTGTCTTGAAAAATATCTAGTAACATATTATTTACTGTCATCATGGTAAAGATAAACTAAATCAGTTATTAGAAATGAGTTATTAAAACTATTATGTTTAAAAATGTGTTGAAAAAATCTTCTCTCCTTTAAACAGAAATTGGGGAAAAATAAACAGGGGGGCTAATAACTCTGACTTCAACTGTATGTAATTCAATACTGAGCCCATGCTGAAAAGTTATCTTAAACCAGCTCATAGGCTTGCTGGTCTAGCTGATCTTCCAGCCTGGTCCAGATGATCTATTGGCTGGACTTAAAGGAATTTTAGTCTCTTTTCAACAGATATTTTAATGTAGTGTCTCTGCATATTAGCTCTGTACGGTGTTCTGTCAATTTGTCCTACCTTGTCAGATTGTCCTACTTCCAATTCAAAAAGTAGATAGCACATTTTGATGACGCAATATGCTACCCATCAGATTTTGCTACCAGTGTAAATTTTAATGTGGAGTAGTGTGATATGAACTAATCCCTAACCCCAAACTCAGAACCATTCAAACGCAGTGTTGGTAGCGTAATCTGATGTGTAGGATAAAATGTCAGGACACTTTCAAACAGTATTTTCTCCAACATTGGTGCATATAATGTATCATAGAAAAGTGTAACATTAGCTTAGCAACATGCTAATGCAAAAATATGAATTCAATTTTGAATTCCTGTTTGATGTGTTACGTAAAGAAGTTATTTTGTTTCTTTTGAAATTTATCATTTAGCTAACATTAGCTTAGTCAAACTACAAAATCATTGTAAACCAGTCAAAATCAGCAGGCTAATGCCTCGTTTCCACTGAGTGGTACAGTACGGGTCACCTTTATCAGGCTTGCGTTTCCATTACCAATAGTACCCTTTTGGTGGGCGTGGTGTACGGCAGAAAGTTTAAGTCGACGTCATTTTCGCTTGAGGAAATGTCTACAGTAAAAGCTGTACAGGTCGTTCACATTATATGAGAAGCACTTCTCACAAAACAGATGCTTTAAACACATAAATACTTGTTTATAAATGTTTATTACTAACTTTTCTATGAACATGATTGGATTATAACTGCAGATCAATGATAGTGTGAAATAGCCTACTGTAACGTCTGCAACTATATAAAATAAATAAATAAATGCAACATATATGAACACATACAGACCCTTACAGTCTCCGATATGTTACCAATTACAGAAAAACTACACACAACATTTAGTCCTTATTTGAGTTCAAAAACAACACGCAGCATAGCCCGGTCAGAGCAAGGCTCTCCTCTGTGTCTGTAATCTTCACCAGCACATGTAAGCTCTGTTAGAGAATAATTCCGTCATTCCGAGTTCATAATCGTCCAAAAGATGATGATAAACATGGCAGTTTGTTCATGATTCAGGTTGCTGAAACAATTTGCTCCTGTTTTGTTGAGCTTCTCCTTTTTTTTACGATTCACTCTCACGTTTGTCCTTTTCTTTCTGAATGGATCAGATGTCGAAGACATTTCAATAACAACATGTTATTATCGTCAGCTCAAGAAGTTCATTATATCAAATATAGACGCGATCGCGAGCTCCCTGGAGAAAGCAAAAAACCGCTCGTACTTTTAGATGGCCTCGTAAAGCAACAACAGGACACGGCAGATTTTGTTCTTCTTGGCTTAGTGGCTGTTCATCAAGACAACGACAAGGTTTGTTTGATGCTCGGGTCATCCATGGCTCGTTATTATATGTATAGAGTATTTCCAGGTAATGTCTTCGCTGTCTCGGCTTTAAAATCATGGCAGTTCCTTTGTTTCATTCTGGCTAGCTCCATGAGATCGTGACGTATCTCTATCTTCTAGTGTTTGGTACCCTTTCGAAAGGGTGCAGAAAAAGTGGTACGGTACGGTCTGGGTACGGTACGCACCAAAGAGTTAAATAAAATGAAATATTTTACCCAATATTCATTCATCCATTCATTTCCAACTGCTATTCCGGGGCCGGGTCGCAGGGGCAGCAGTCTTAGAAGAGAACCCCATACTTCCCTCTCATTTTGGCTGCTTGTATCCGAGATCGTGTCCTTTTGGTCATGACCCAAATCTCATGACCATAGGTGAGCGTAGGAACGTAGATTGACTGGGAAATCGAGAGCTTTGTCTTTCAGCTCAGCTCCTTCTTCACCACAACAGACCGGTACATGGACCGCATTATTGCTGCCACTGCACTAATCCGTCTTTCAATCTCACTTGTCTATCTCACCCAATATATTTGTGTTTTTTTGGTTAATAGTAATCGCTCCAACTTAACTTAGCAACATGCTAACGTCAAACCCATCTTACATTTTAGGTTATAGACTTTTCATTGGGTCAGACTGAAAGACGAGCTCGTCTCCCTGCTAAACTAGCTAGCATTTACTAGGCAAGGCTATACAATCAACTCTGACTGGATTCACTATCAAGCACTATTTGAGTTTCTGCCTATGGAGAGTGTTCTGATTCATTAGCATGATGGTTAGCCTGCTGTCTTTGTAGGCAGTGAGGCTTGCTATGCTTTGGAACAGAGCTGAACACATTAAAATTCCCCTGATAGCATGGCTTCTTGACAATATAATCTTGCTTTTGAGGGGATTTATTTTCCTGTTATTCATTCGGTTTTGGGGCATAAAGATAAAAACGCCACCCAAATGATCTCGATCCAGAGGAGTCACCCTCACTATTGATGGGCCGCTTTTAATTAAGTCTGATTTTAATGCTCTCCCGATTAAGTCATTTTACCTGTTAATGAGATTACAGCAGATTATCAGATTACGCTGGCTTTTCACACAGATGACACTCAAGCGTGCCCATAATACTCAGGGGGTTTTCATCACCTCCGCTGGGACGCTGCATGTGTGTGGAGATGAGACGAGGCTGTCCAATATCCCACCCACAGCGAGACTGAATTATGGTGCATGATGAATCATGTGGCTGTAATTATATGATTTAATAATGCTTCAGGCATAAGACAAAATGTTTTCAACAACAGGAGCAGCGATGCAACAAAGGTGCATCAGACTTTGTAAAGTAATAATTGAGTTTGTTCTGATCTATTTATACTTGATCTGGGGTGTTGTGTAAACTTCAGCAGTTCAACAATACAAATGATGCCCGTGACGATGTGTGAAAGACATCTGTGTTTTTTGGCTAGTTATTTTGGACAAGAATTTGGATGTCTCTAATGAAGAGAATTCAGCCAATTCAGGCAATTCAGTCAAGTCAGACAATTTATGTCAATATGTAATAGATTCACATGGGAAAAAAATGCTATAGCAATTTATAGTGAAGTAAATACTATAGTAAACTGCTTGACGTAATCTGTTGTGGTAATTCTATAGTCGCTGTGGTAATACAACAACTATAGTAATATAAACGAATGACCCAAAACTGCACTACAAATACATTTCTACTACAGTAGGACTACAGTGTATATCTATATAGTATAATACACAACAGTTTACAGTAGTAAAAACTGAAGTATACTACAGTAGTAAATTTATTACAGTTGTAGTTCTATTCATTCATTCATTTTCTTTTCGGCTTAGTCCCTTTATTAATCAGAGGTCACCACAGTGGAATGAACACAACAGAGTGTTTTATGCAGCGGATGCCCTTTCAGTCACAACCCAACACTGGGAAACACCCACACACTCCTGCACACACTCACATACACTACGGCCAATTTAGCTTATTCAATTCACCTGTACTGCATGTCTTTGGACTGTGGGGGAAACGGCAGCACCCGGAGGAAACCCTCATACACATGGGCAGGAGTGGAATGGCCATAGGGAGCACAGGGACATTTCCCGGTGGCCCGACGGTCAATCTGGCCTGCCACTATGATTCTGGCCTGCCGCGCACCCCTTCCTTTCCGCGCTTACCTCCGTATAGATGGCCTTCCCACTGCTACCAGTTTGTCCAGTGAAGAACAGTTCCAGAAAGTGCGTAAGACCAAAAACCGATGCTAATTTTTTAAAAAATCTGAAAACATGGCAAAAATCAGGTGAGGGCTTTCCTTTTTCTGGATTGCTTTTTAAATTTGTCGGTTGGGTTTAGGGAAGTGGGTTGGCGGAACAATCAGTGCTTTTGAAAACACTATTGGTTGGGTTTAGGGAAGAAGGAGGTTGGGTCAGTCAGTCAGTTGACAGTTGCCTTTATGCGAGAAGAGAACAGCAGGCCAAATGGCATTTGAGAGAGAATTTTGAGATCGCAAAAATCATACACAGCGGCCTCTGGTGGATTCGTGAATCAAAAAAAAAAAAAAAAAAAAAAAAAAAAAAGAAAAAAACATACATCCTGGGAAGTAATTTGGCGCTCTCCAGAAATATAGCAGTACAAAAATGCTTCAATTTTTAGCAATTCTTTTACGGCAAATTACAACACCTGTGACTTGTTGCATGTCCTACAATACACTTTACAATAGGTTTCATTAGTTAATGTTGGTAATGTATTTGCAACTAAGAATGAACAACACTTCAATGGCATTTATTGTAGTTAATGTTAATTTAACCTTTACTTGTTAAATTAACCCTTTAACCGGTGGGTCAGTTGGCGTTTCTGTGTGGAGTTTGCATATTCTCTCCGTGTTGGAGGTTTCCTCACAGTGCTCCGGTTTCCCCCACAGTCCAAAGACATGCGCTATAGGTGAATCAAATAAACTAAATTGGCCGTAGTGTATGTGTGTGAATGCAAGAGTGTACGGGTTTTCCCAGTGCTGGGTTGCGGCTTGAAGGGCATTCGCTGCGTAAAACATATGCTGGATAAGTTGGCGATTCATTCTGCTGTGGCAACCCCTGATTAATAAAGGGACTAAGCCGAAGGAAAAAAAAAACAATGAATATGTAAAATTCCTAAAATACAGTACAGTACTATATTGCCCCTTTAAGGTATAATTTATGCTGAACTTGAATGTTTAGCTTGGGTATTTTTCAAGCTTCTAACATTAAATAATGTAGTTGTCTAGTTCCTCTACATTTCTTGTGATTTTTTTGGTGGCATATTATAGGATCATTCTCCTGACAGTAATGGTTTTTCCTGACACAGATCCTGCTCCACAATGAGCTCTGTCTGTGCATTTGGAACCGGGTTGTTTTAGATGGTTATAGTGGAGATCCACGAGAAGTGAAGGAGCCACAAAAAAAAAAAAAAAAAAAAGAGAAACGGTGTCCTCTGGGAGGCTGAAGTGGAAGTGTTGGCATGGTTTTGGCATTTCCCATAGCTTTGGGAATTTGTTTCAGCTGAATATGTTTGCAAAGTTTGTTTTTCAATGCCCCACAATAATTACCAGGATGCTGTGAAACCCTGAGAGGCCAAAAAACTGTGAAAAAGTCTGCTGCTATATGAAACCGGGGACATTGTTTGACAGGCAGAAATACTGTAGACTGTAGAGTGTTCTGGGTAGTATTCTATGCAGCTTCTAGGACATGGGTGTCCAAACTCGGCCCTGAAGGGCCAGTTTCCTGCTGAGATTAGCTCCAACTTGCCTCAACACACCTGCCAGGAAGTTTCTAGTATATCTAGTAAGAGCTTGATTAGCTGGTTCATGTGTGTTTGATTAGGGTTGGAGCTAAACTGTCTAGGACACCAGCCCTCCAGGACCAAGTTTGGAGACCCCTGTTCTAGGGTGTTTTGGGGTGTTCATTGTGATACAATGCAGTGCAAACGTCAGGGGCATTTATAAATTTTAGGCAAAATTTATGTTGGATGGCCTCCACTTTGCTCCCCCACCTTTCAGAAATAATAGAAAAGAATCTGAAAATGAATGGCCATTAAACCCTCAACAGCGAACCTACAAAACAGTTTAAAAAAAGTAAATGTCATTAGGCTTAATCCTTTACATCACCAGCAGTCAGGCAGCAGTATTTGGCAGAAAATGCACCTTCAAATGGGTTTGCCAACTTGCAATAACAGGAGGAAGCAGCTGAAATCTGTGCTCATGATGCTCAAGAAACAATGATGTCTATAGTGCATGGCACATATCTAAGCTTCCACGTTTTCCCATGTTTGATGCAGTCTTTTGCAGTGTTGGGTAAGTTACTTTAAAAAAGTAATAGATTACAAATTACTGACTACTACGGGAAAATTGTAATCTGATTAGTAATCTGATAAGTGAATACTAATTACTTAATGTAAAAAGTAATCAGATTACTAAAACATACAGTTGAAATCAGAATTATTAGCCCCCCTAAATTTTTAGCACCCCTGTTTATTTTCCCCCCAATGTCTGTTTAATGGAGAGATTTCTTCAACACATTTCTAATCATAAAAGTTTAATAACTATTTCTAATAACTGATTTATTTTATCTTTGTCATGATGACAGTAAATAATATTTGACTAGATGTTTTTCAAGACACTTCTATACAGCTTTAAGTGACATTTGAAGGCTTAACTAGGTTAATTAGGGTAACTAGGCAGGTTAGGGTAATTACTGTAGGCAAGTTATTGTATAATGATGGTTTGTTCTGTAGACTATTGAAATAATATATAGCTTAAAGGGGCTAATAATGTTGACCTTAAAATGGTTTTTAAAAAATTTAAAACTGCTTTTATTTTAGCCAAAATAAAACAAATAAGACTTTCTCCAGAAGAAAAAAAATTATCAGACATACTGTGAAAATTTCCTTGCTCTGTTAAACATCATTTGGGAAATATTTAAAAAAAGAAAAAAAATTCACAGGGGGTTTAATAATTCTGATTTCAACTGTATAAAATATACCTATAAAAATGCAAAATAAACTGCAGTTCTTTCAGTGATTTAATATTTATTGAAAAAAACATTACAATGGGTTGATGACAGCAGCTTGACATATTCAAAAGACTGAAAGAGTTCACCCAAAACACAAAAGACGACAAGAAAACTGGATATCTGTAACCATTTACATCCATAGTATGAAAAAGCACTGCAGTGTTTGGGTGTTCTATGTTTGTCTGATGTAATTAGTCTACCGAAATGTGTATATTCCATACAAAGCATGAAGCTGATCGGTCAGTTCTTGTCACATGACTCGCGGTTTTCAACTGGTGAGCCTGGAAAATGCAAGCACGCGCAATATGTGCTTCGAATATGTGTGCGCAAGATGCACGCCTCCATTGGAAATAACAAAATTGCGTGCACAAAAGATGCGATGTGTGAACGGCCCCATGAGCAGCTACACTTCTCTTTACATTCAGAAGTTACCTTTAGTCCTGATTTTACACAAAAATTCTATTTAGCCTGTTTAGGCTGAGTTGGACTGCTGTGTTTTTGGGTGCCGGTGTCCTTCTTGGTGACGAGTATTGTTGTAGTATGCTTTCTATTCAAGTGTTTGAACAAGTTGCTAGTCGAGTTAAAAGCAGGCGAAAGTTTTTTAGAGACTGGACAAAGACGGCATTTTACTGCAACTTTTTTGATTTTTCGCTCAATGAAGTCAAAGTAATGTCTGTATTTCAACTTGAAGAAGCAGCCACTCTCATCAGCAACCATTTCAGCTTGCGCCCTCCACCAAATTAAAAGTGAATGCTTACTAAGTGACCTTGCAGCGGAAAACATTGTTTAAAAAGAAGCATTTTTTTCTTCTAAAAACTATATTTGTAATGTAAGTAACGCAATTGCATTGACTTTAGTAACTCTAATCAGATTACACAAATTTAAAATGTAATTCGTTACCTTACTGTGTTCCCCAAAAATGTAATTAGAATACAGTTACACGTTGCTGTGGAATGCGTCAGACTCAACTCTCTTTTGTAACAAATTAGTAATTTGTTTACTGTTGAATTTTTTTATGCTGTCAGACAGTTGTTTTTGTTGTAATGCATTGTTTCGCACTTGACTGACAGGCTGCCATTCAGACTACAATTTACAAAATTATCTCTGCAACTTTTTTAATTGAAATTATTCTGTGAATTGCACATAAAAAAATCAATATCAATAGTCCCATATGCTTAATTGTAATCACACAGTATATTTACAGTGTCTACTATTGTATTTGTTTACATTTATTATAAACATTTACATAAATATTTGCATTACATCAGTAAAATGTATATATTGAAGATGTCTTTGAAGATGTCTGCGGTAAATTACACATTAAATCTTTATATATTGTGTGTTTAAGAACTCACCATTGGACATTTTTTTGAGAAGATTTGAGATAATTCCTCTGACTGACTCATCACTTAGCAAAAACAATGTAAATAGAAACATTCTTTGCTCTCCAGAGTATAGACACAAACACTCACTGGAGTCCTGATCAACAGAAAAAGCCAAGTTTATTTTAGAAATACAATACAATCACTCCGCAATAGATGAGAACTCACATATTTGCCATGAGCACTTTTGCATTCATGGGCATGCGATTCACTTAACAGCCCCCAAAGTATGCACCTGCTTCAGCATAAATCACTCATTTAAAATGAGTCAGCTGCAGAAAAGTTGTTCATTTAGTCTATTATTTTGTGGTTGGTAATGTGCTCTGGGAGTAAGTGCGAGCAAAAACATGACTTGTATCCTTTCATCTGTGAATTATAATTGATTTGATGTTTATTAATTATGGATATTCTACAAACATCGTTCAGAAAACATCTGTCTGATTTTTTTGCAGGCATATGCTGAATGTGTCGTGGGAGAACACTGATTTCTCCTTCAACAGTGACGGATATCTGGTCAACCCTTCAATGATCATAATCACTCTGGACCGTGGGAGACAGTGGGATAAGGTAAGGATGTTTTTGTGCTAGTACAATTTAATTTCCTTCTGCCGTACTCTATTCAAAAGGTTGCACCTCCAATGGCATCATCAATTTTAACGCGCCTCCGCAGGTTTCATTGCCCTCAGGGTAGTTGTGAGTCAAAATGCCACAGACAAATAGCATGTGCACCTTAGTGTTATTCATCTGAAAGGTGTCAACTTCCACTTTTTATGTTCAGAAAATGGAACATAAAATTAAACATTTATGTTTCTTGACCAAAGCATTCTCAGATGGCCTGCATTTTTATTGTGGTCAACATAAATGATAGCATCTGCTGTGTTTTTACATGTCAGTGATAACAATTGAAACACAGTCAGCCTCCTCATTCATGGAAAGCTGCACAAAAACATTTTTTCCTTCTAAAAAAAATAACTGAATACACTTAATTCGTCAAGGATATACGCAATAAAGTTTTTAAAAACAAAACCTATTTTCATTGTGGTCCTTGATGTCAAGTACAGATTATACTACTCCCGTTAACAGGTAGGGCTGGGCCAATAAACGATATTATATCGAATCGCGATCAAATTTACTGTATGTCAGTAACAATGATAAGCTCTGGACTTTTTTTACTCTAGATTGATCTAAGAGTCAATCACACAGCAGAAATGTGCAACAATAGGAATCTAAAGTGTGTTGATATTAGAGATGTACCGAATTTTCGGCCACCAAAAATTTATTGGCCGGAAATATGTTATGCCATTTAATGGACCCTCTAATTTTTGTGGCTTCAGTCATTGTCAGAGTACTCTATTAATTCTGGAAGCATTAACAAATTGTATTGAAATATATATCGTCATCGTTGAATATGAAAAATTATTATCGAGATTGCATTTTTGCCATATCGCCCAGCCCTAGTAACAGGTATACGGTGAAACTACATTATAAAAATGAATACAAATACAATCACAAAACACTTTAAAACATACTATAAAATACATCGACATACTATTCTGCTTAAGAGCCAGCTTTTTGATTTTAAACTAATACTAACCCATATCCACAGGCAGTTTATTCCATAGCAGTGCCCCAGACCGATGACCAGAAGCAGTTTTAAAACAACATAATGTAAAATCCATAAGACTTTACCTAGTTTTAAAACAGGTCTGGGACACACCAAGTCAACGTCAAAAATATGTGCTGCGACTGGTCCCATCTGCACCAAAAAGCCACAAATGAACACAAAAAACAAACAAAAGCCTACTGAAAATGATCTATCTTTGTAGGCTACTTTCCCACTTGGTTCAATTGACTGGTCAGAAGGCAAGTTCGACTGTCCCCCCTTGCCACTCTCTCAGCTTGTTTGTGTTCACCATCTTTTTTCCCTCTGAACCCTGGTACGCTTGCGTCATCAAGCTAGGTAGCGGCCATGAAAGCCAAGGTGCCAAAATGGAAAGACATATGTTTATTGTGGTCGTTCTGCTTTTACTGAATTATTTGGTTTTACAGAGAGTGACTTGCGTCAATCTGCCTCAAAAATATTAAACCCACTCAGAACATAAAGCAATGTCTGCAGAAGTTGTTTTTGGAGGAGACATGCAGACATTATGACTGTGTTTTCCACTGGGTCAGTCCCGCTTGTCACCAAGGTAACATTAGATGATACACTTACACACATGAATGAACATTATGACAACGAAAGTTTGTTGCTGGTGGTTCACTTCTGTTATTTGGTACGATCACATTTATAACAGAAGTGAACCAGAGTTCGCACGAACCATACCCTAGACCAGTGGTTCTCAACTGGTTTGACCATGGGACCCACATTTTTACAAGGTCATCAAGCCGTGACCCAAACTTTTAGGAACTATAATATAATTTTAGGAATTATAATTAATTTGTATTTATTTGTTAACATACACAAATAGTGACAGATAAATCACAAGTCACCAATATTTACAAATAAACAATATTTTATTGCTGTCATTTAACAAAATGTATCAAATTATAGAAATATTACAAAGTAAGGGTAAGGAAAAGTTCAGTTACCATGAACTAAACTGAACATTAAATAAATAAAACATTAAATTTAATAAAACATTAACACTGATCCTGTTGAACAGAACAAATCAGCAAATTACAGTAAAATTATTAAAACAATCATGACAATTTTTACATCTAATATGACAGCAATTATAAACATCTGTTTCACTTAACAGTAATTTGGGAAGCTAATGAGATAACTGAGGATGTGCTTTACTCGTGATAAGAGTTTCAAAGTCTGGGGTGATGGTAGACCTGAAGATCGTGCTATATGTCCAACCTGTTCCTTTGCTTTGACTTAAGCTGCACCAAGGAAGAGAAGCCACTTTCACACAAATACGTAGTGCTGAATGGTAGGATGGACTTGATCGCACGAATGGCAAGGGACGAATACTCAGAAAGCACTTTGCGGCACCAAAACTGGGAGAGGCTTTACTTCACTGAATTTCTTTTTCAGCGTCTTATCACATGACAGCTCCACAAGCTGATTCTCTTTGTTGCTCGGCAATGTGACGCTTTCTACGTCGATTCCAAAGGGAAAGTAGTCGGTACTGTTGTCGCGCGCGCATTTCAAAATAAAAGTCCGGTATAAGCAAAATAAGTTAAAAATTAAACTTTTGTTGTTTTTTGGACCACACACTCCGCGACCCACTGAAAATGTTCCCGCGACCCACTTTTGGGTCGCGACCCACCAGTTGAGAAACACTGCCCTAGACCAGGGCTATTAAATTGGTGGCCTGCGGGCTGAACTCGGCCCCAGAGGCAATTTGTTTCTGCCCTTCAAATAGCATGACTAAGACATCAAAAATAAATTTAGTTCAGTCGAACAACAGCCGCTATAGTTATGACGTGACGTGCGTCTGTTTAATACAGCACAAGCTCCAGTTGAAGGCTGCGCAGAGAGTGAGTCAAGTGACATTAAGCGAGTGGTGCGGGCAACCGAAAACATTTGGATATGTTTGTAGAAAAGGCCTTTTGTACAATGCACTGATATCGTTAATAGGGATGGAATGATTAGCCGATTTCACTATTATGGTTAATTAATCATGGCTTCTCAATGTTTCTGTTGCACGGAACAAAACTGTTGCAACTAAACAAAGTTATGCAAACTGTGTGCTAGTTTAAAGTTCCGAGCTTATACTGAGGCTAATACACACGCACACTGGAATAACTATAGCAGTGGGCCATTCACATATCGCATCTTTTCCACGTGCAAGTTTATTATTTACAATGGAGACGTGTGCATATTGGGAGCGGTCCGCGCACAACTCGCAAGCAGACCTCCAGGCACACACAGTAGAAATGATCTCACTCTGTAGTGGTGAGAGTTGTGTGTGGCTTTCAGTGCAATGTAAACAAAAGATACGGTAGACGAATTATTACAAATTGATTATTAAAATGATTATGTATGTATGAACGCAGATAATATATATATATATATATATATATATATATATATATATATATATATATATATATATATATATATATATGAATTAGGGTTGGGCCGATAGACGAGCCGGCATTGCGATCCATCTCCCCGCCCCACATTTATATTGATATATTTGCATGTCATCTTAATAGCAATAACAGTCTTTTCATGAGCTGTGTTAAATTTTACATATAGCTACCGCTTGCACGACTGACAGCATCGTGAGGATTAAATGAAGGATTATACAGTACCTCTCACGCTTAAAATGTGTAGATTCAGTGGCAAACGCTGTTACCTGCAAATCCCGTCCCACAGACTTTAAAGTCAATGGCTTTAGTCATTTTCATAGTGGACTTGAAGCCACTGGAAGTCTTTTATCCATTTTTATCAAAAGTGTAAATGGTGGATTAACATTCAGCACATGATCACTAATAAGATGTGCCATTATTAGTAACTTTAGGTGGTTTCTAAAACAAAATCTGTCAATGTTATTTTCATTCTCTCATCTTCAGCGCTTCACATTGTCGCAGTTGTAGCTCCTGTCATCTGAAGGCAGAAGACATTGACTGAGTGACTGACAGCTGATATTAACCAATCCATTCGCGTTCAGTTCTAGAGCAGTGGGCCAATAAGAAGAGCACAAAGGCGGGGCAAGCATTGCAGGCTTTTTTCACTTAAGCAAGTTCACATAACAACTGCTTTAATCTGTTCCTGAGCGCTGCGTTTGCCATTTTTAGGTGCAAAGATGCATTCTGCATAAATGTCTCCTAAATCTGCGCACGCGGTGAGGATTTTGCAGTGAAAACAGTAAAAATTTATGCATTTTCTCAAATGCTTCCAAATATATTTTAGGTTGCATACAATTTCGGGCGCATATGCTACCAAAACAATCGAGCCCTAGCATCTTTACTTGTTATTATTTCCTCATAATAATAATAATAATAAAATAAGGAAGTTATCATCAATCACAATACAAATTACAGTGAACTCCAAACGCCTACGACGACGATCGTCCATCGCAATGTTTCACATTAGACATCGTACGATGCCAAATTGGTCAACATCGCCCAACCCTAATATGAATGTGTTTGAATGTAGAAGAAGCCTACTTGAGCAATACACTGATTTTGTTGGGCTTCGAAATACAACATTTAAATAGGTTTGTAAAAAAAAAAAGCCCATTGTACAATGCAGTGATGTTATGTAGTTTCAAAATACAACATATTAACATTTTAATGTAGAAAAAGCCAAGATGGGTGTCTTAAGGAGCAAAAATACAGCATTTGGGCTCTTATATTGCTGTTGTGTAATTTGAGATGCTTTTCATGAACTGGCCCCCATGACAAACTAATTGAATAGCCCTGCCCTAGACCATCTCTTTCAGGCGGACTCAGGTACAGTTCGTAGGTGCGCACTTGAGTTTAGAAGACATAGTTCACACTAGCTAAACGTACTATAATTTGATGCCATACAAACCCAGGGGTGGAGCGAAAGTGCTAGTCTGAAAGCACCCTTAGATGTATCTTTCCATACTTCTAGGTTGATTCTCTATTATCATTTAACAAAGGGACACCAGGACTAGTGTGCACAAATCCAACCCATAAACAAAGCAGTGTTTATGTACCATTTTAACAGTACTTCTAGCTCCCCACAGAGGAATTCACTCTTATAAATATGCCTGATAATTTGATCTATATAGTTTACAAAAATGTAAGACATGCCACAAAATGACGTTCCCTCTTGACTAGTTTCGTCACTTCTGTGTATTGGGAGGGCTGCCCATGAAGTCTGTTTGTTTTGGTTCAGGGCCTTAAAAAACTGTGTCCAGCAGTCTTTAAGCAATTACTCGCTATTGATATTTCCTTCATGTTGGACTCGGTTCATATTGGGGGTGGAATCTTGGCCAAAGAGCCCTGGCAGAGGCCATGCGTTTTTTTTTTCTCCAGGTGAAGTTATATCAGGACTTAAGTGATGCAACGCTCGTCTGGATCACAACCAAGAGAGAAAGCCATGCAGAATATAAAAACAAAGCAAGATGTGATGAGGCCATTCTGATTTGGCGTCAAACTCAGCACAGTCATCACGCTGAGCTGAACACATGCAGACTTCTGTAATCAAATGCCTTCTTGCTATTTTCAACAAGGTGGAATGTCATGACAATAGGATTCTGTCATTTTGTACACTGTAAGGACATTGATTAGGCTGGCAGGAGCTTGTTTCTCAAAATATCCAAAAATAAATTAGTTTTTTGGGTTTAATAAGCATACATGCACCAGTAACACATAAACTGAGAGGCAGTTTCCTCAGATGTTGCTCATAACTTGGGAGACCTAAAAGATGGCCATGATTGTGCTGGTTTTCTTTTGAAGACTCTAAAAGTTTTGCATCCATACACAAAATTTTAAGAAATGTTTGTGTACAGATATAAACAAGAAAACTGAATTAATGGCTGAATGCATTGGTGTACATAATAAGCAAGCAGTAAATGTCCCACAAACTGAAATTTTTGGGCTTTTATTCCATTCCTGTTCATCCATGTAAAGTGGTTTCAATATACAATCTACATTGTAAAGGGCACTATAAAAATAAAGATGACTTGACTTTAATAAGGTCTTTGCTCAAAACAAGCACAACATTGTTCTCAGTGGTTAGCACTGTTGCCTAGTTTGCATGTTCTCCCCATGTTTGCGTGGGTTTCCTCCGGGTGTTGCGGTTTCCACCACAGTCCAAAGACATGCGCTATAGGTGAATTGGATTAACTAAACTGGTCTTAGTGTATGAGTATGTGTCTGAATATAAGAGTGTATGGGTGTTTCCCAGTACTGGGTTGCGGCTGGAAGGGCATCCGCTGCATAAAACATATGCTGGAATAGTTGGCGGTTCATTCTGCTGTGGTAAACCCTGATAAATCAGCGACTAAGGAAAATTAATGAATGAATTTTAGACAGACAACAATTTATAACATTAAACAACATCATTTTGAACCTTGTCATACATCATTGTGCCATTTTCTGTGTAATTACAAAAATATCCAAAGTTTTGTTTTTATAATTTTGATTAAGCATTTACAAGTCATTTTGAACTGAGTAATAAAAGGTTATCCCACTAATATCAAACTGATTAATTTTTTAAAATTATGATTGTGACATTTACAATAAAAGAAGCATTTCCATTCGTATCGAACTCTTAAACTGCTTATACAGGGCTCTATCATACACCCGGCGCAAGATGGTTTGGCGTGATTTTTTGCTATTTTCAGACCAGCGCAACTGTAATTTTCATGTTTTGCACCACGTTGTTTAAATAGCAAATCTATTTGTGCCACTTTGTGGACTCATGGGTGCTCCGGTATTAAAAGGAGGTGTGTTAAGGCGCATTGTTGGCACGTTGCTTTTTTGAGGAACTGAAATAGACTGCGCCACTGACAAACTGAAAGTTGGTCTAAAGTCCAGCGCAGAGCGTGTTATTTATGGGCCTATGCAGGTTCAAACGCTTAATACACACAGCATGTACAGCAATACACAAATATCTTTACATGTAAAAAACTTAAGGATTAAAAGGTTATAAAAATTATTACTTTCTACATAAATATAAAAAACACTGCCTCTATGCCTTCTTTACATCGAGGGGCTTTTTTCAGTTTATTTATGACAATTTGCTTTTGTTATTATTATTAGTATTATTTATTGTATGCATATATTTGTTTTAATAAAACAAGTTTAGATTTGTCCACCTGTCGGGTTTTGGATATGTATGTGTCACCATATGGGGCATAAGAATAGGACGTGTGTTTGAATATACAGTAACTCAGTGTTTTGTTCATTTATTCGTTTGCTGGAAATTAGAACTGAACTCAAAACACTCCCATAACTCATTAAGAGAATAAGCACAACCCTGTTAGACCATGCGCCAGGGCGCAAATCATATTTTTCCATGCTTAAAATAGCAAAAATTGATTCAGACACTTAGGGCCCTATCATACACCCGGCACAATAAGGCGCAAGACGTGTTTCCATGACGTGTTGCTAGTTTCAGAACAACGCAACCCTAATTTTCCCGTTTTCCCCACGTTATTTAAATAGCAAATCCATTTGCGCCACTTTGTGGACTCATGGGTTGTCTGGTCTAGAAAAGAGGTGTGTTAAGGCGCATTGTTGGCATGTTGCTATTTTGAGGAACTAAAATAGACTGCTCAAAAGACCAGCTGAAAGCAGGTCTAAAGTCCAGCGCAGAGCACGTCAGTTGTGCGCCTCGCTTAAAACACGCAGGATGTACAGCAATACACAAATATCTTTACAAATGAAAAAGAATTAAAGGAATAAAATATTACAAAAAGTATTATTTTCTACTTAAATATAAAAACCACTGCCTCCATGCCTTCTTCATCTTGCGGGGCTTTTTTCAGTTTATTCACGACAACTTGCTTTTGTATAATGTTATTATTAGTAGTAGTAGTATTTATTATATGCATATTTATATTTCTTTTATTAAAAACAAGCTTAGATTTGTCCACCTGTCAGGTTTTGGACCATATGGGGCATAGGACGTGTGTTTGGACATAACTGTTTTTAACCACACTTCATTATTTTTGTTTATTTATTCGTTTGCTGGAAATTAGAACTGAATTTAGAAATAGTTTTGAAACAAATCTTTGCACTTAACAAATGAAATTAATTATGTAGGCTAATGGATGTCTTCAGTGGAGTGAGTTTCCACCGTTTCCTTATCCACGAAAGAGAGAAAGTAAAAGTAAAGGCCGAATGGAGGAGGCTCATTATCCTCGTGCTGCAGATACTGTTTGACTGTTTTCTCGCTAGTGAAGTGTTCAGTTTTTTCACTTACAAATTCCGCCATGTAAACAGACACAACTGACTCTTAAAGGGAATAGGAGATGAGACTCTGATTGGTTTATTCTCAAAACACACCTATAACTCATTAAAAGAATAAGCTCAACCCTGTTAGACCATGCGCCACGGCGCAGAGCATATTTTTTCATGCTTAAAACAGCAAAAGTGGATTCGGACACGCCCTTTATGCTCTTACGCCATGCGCTTCAGACTTTGCGCCTAGACCGTTAAAATAGAGCCCTTAGACCAGGGGTGTCCAAACTCTGTCCTGGAGAGCCAGTGTCCTGCAAAGTTTAGCTCCAACCCCAATTAGACACACCTGAATCAGTTAATCAAGCTCTTTCTAGGTATACTAATGCTGTTTCTGAATATGCATTCTTCAGCGGTCTTGCGTCCTCGTGTAACGTCATCATCAGCTGCCAAAGTTCAGTTCCAATACTCAAGATCGCAAGTACAGAGGACGCGTGAAACTTCCCGGATGTGTTCTTGATATCGAGGACGCACCGATGCAGACTTGAGCACCGTTCTCGCTCTAGAAGTCCCAGAAGTCATTGCGATTGGAGGTGGGAAGCGCAGCATTTTATTTAGATTTATTATTAAAGTTCGGAGATATCACTTATTTACCTCAAGAGTTTCCCTAAATGAAACGGTGAATATAAACATTACCATGGACATCTTAATAAAGGAATAAACACATTAAGAGTGTTTGTTTGCTCAAATTCGTATTAAAATCAGTTTTATTTGTATTGTGCAACGTATATTTATAATGTTTTTATGCATAATATATATTTTGAAAAGGGGAAAAACAATAAATCATTGTATACATGTTTTAATGTTTAAACAATTTTTTATTTAAAACACGTGAAGGTCAGAACGCAGCATCTCATTTCTCACAAGACGCGTTCTCTGTTCTCGTGGTCTTCCGAGTTCGTTCTACCGAGGACACCTGGCAAGAACAGTCTCCACAAGAACGCAAGTCCGTTCTCAGCGTTCTTGGAATTGAGAAACAGCCTAAGTCTTCCAGGCAGCTTGTGTTGAAGGAAGTTGGAACTAAACTATGCAGGAAACCGGCCAACTGGTCCAAGTTTGGACACCCCTGGCTTAGACTTCGACTTTGCACCTAGATGATTAAAATAGAGCCCATAATCTTAATACACTGCTTTTTGAAATGCATCTATTAAAGACCAATTTAATGACACAGATTGATTCTTTAAAAATAAAAAATACTCAGTGTGATTCATTCACAGTGTTCACACACTTTTCCCACCAGTGACAATAAGAACGCTTTCAATACATTATTACTTAAGATCTATCAAATGGCTTTAGAATCAGAAAAAGTTGTGTGAACTTTAATCAATAATTAAGTAAATAATAATTTCTATAATCTATACTTTAAAAAGTAAATAATAATTAATCGATACTTTGCATTTAGTAAGCTTAAAGGTCCCATGAAGTGTGCACTTTTTGTTAAACGTTTGACGCAATCTCAACTATAACATGAAAATGGGGCAGCACATGTAGCTCCTCCCCTTAAAAAAATAGCCAATAGTGTTTCATTTTTATCACCGCTCTGCCAGTGAGAGTGTGTGAGCTTAAGCACATCGTCGTGAAGCGTCTTAAAGCGGGCGAAGCATGTCAGATACTAGAGAGCATTTAATTGGTCAGAAGATTTGATTGAAGTATGAGGTGACGTCAAAAAAAATCATTGATTCATTCAGGCAGAAGAGAACAAACTGCAAGGTTTAGATGTTTATATCTTCTAAACATGATGTTTGTCACTGTGTTGGAGCACACTAGCTTACAGACATCCTTAAAAACGAACATACCGATACTAACATCTAAATATATATACATTTTTTAATTTCACGTGACCTTTAAAGAAAAGCTTGGGATCACATAGCAAGTGCTGGGCATGAATCTCTCCTCTGTGTCCCACAAAGCAAAGAATGACATAAAGGTGAGTAAATGATGACAGAGTTCTCATTTATTTCTATTGCTTTTACAGATTTCTAGCTTTGTATTGCAGCCACCCATCGACGTTCTTATCTTCTCTCTTTGAGCCCGATAAACAAAGAGGGAGATTTTTTTACTTTCTTCAAAAGGATAAGGCCTCTTTCATCCTGCTCATGTATTCGCAAGGAGTCTTGGTGAATGACGACAGCAGGCATGATGAACTTCTTTTGATGAAATGGATGGTCTCTCTGTGTTATACGCGTGACTCTCTCGGCTCCCGCTGCCGATCTGTCTGTCAGGGTAAAGTCCATTGTCCTTTGCCTCAGGTGGGAGATATACAGCTCTTATCTCTGCCTGTTTTGCACATCTATTTCAGCGCCGGGCTGAAAAAGCGCTTTTCTATTCCAGGCCTCTTTGCTTTTGCTGATGTAATTTACTGTCTAGGTAATTTATTAGGCGACAGATTGTACTTTTTAAACACAGTGAAGCTGAAAGCCAGTGATAACTCTTTCCTTATGGCTCAGGTAGTGCCATCTTCCAATGACACCTTTTTGTCAGAAGTTGCTAAAGCAGCCCTCAGGTGAAAGTGAAGAACTTTACGTCCTATAGGAAACACCAAAGGCTGGCTGGCTTGCTTCAGTTGCTGTGCTGTGTTTTCAGAGTAAAGCCTCTCATTTGTGTCTCTCAACATTACTGCAAGAGACACTTTTTCATTTAAAGGTGAATATGTGTATTATAAAGCAAATGTAAACTGATTGTTTGGGCTTTTTATGATGATGAATGGGATCTTTTCATTGCCTTTACAGGTCCCGTGAAATTAAAATATTTTTTAAAGTATTATCAGTATGTTAGTTTATCTATAAGGATATTTATAAGCTAATGTGCTACAAAACACTGACAAAATTCATGTTTAGAAGACATGTCACTTCCACCTAAACGAGAATCAACGATTTATTTGACATCACCATCATACTTCAGTTTCTCATCAAATCTTGTCCAATCAAATGCTCTCTAGTGTCCGACATGCCCCGCCCCCTTTAAGACGCTTCTCATTTGCTTTTCATTTGATGCGCTTGAGCTCAACCATTCTTACTGTCAGAGCGGAAAATAAAACTAAACACTATTGGCTGTTTTCTTAAAAGGGGAGGAGCTACTCTAGGTCCCACCCTCTTTTCATTTTTCATTATTATGTCAAATGTCGAATTAAAAAAATGCACATTTCAAAGCACTTCAGGGGACTTTTAAAGTGAAATAACTGATACTGAACAAACAAATGCTCATTTAAGTAGAAAATACTTGGATACGCTACGCTACTTCGCATCTGAACACTTCATTTGCAGATTGCTCAGTTATGGTTGGCTCTATAATCTTTTTAGTCTCTGTGTAATTATTTTTTATTATGACCAACACTATGATTATATAATGAGCAATATAACCCACTCTTTGATAACTAAAACTATTATAAGTTGTGAACATGGTACTATAAAAACTCTTGCTGCAACTAGTTGGTTGTTTATATACTGTAAGTATTCACGAAGCACATTTAAAACAACTAATGTTGACCAAAGTGCTGTACAGAAAAAAATCATAAAATACAAAATATAGATCAAATACAATGACTGTGCTAAAGAGAAGTATACATTATGAATATTTGCAAAAAGATACTGTAACAACAAGTAATGTGGTAACTGACACTATCATAACTCACACTGTTACTGTCACAAAAGCTGTATGTGATCAATCGAAAGCATTAGCAATTCACAAGGTTTCTGTAGGTTTCACCAAGTCAAATGTAAGACTTTTTAAGACCTTTTTAAGTCCATGAAGAATGAAATTTTAGACCATTTATAGGGCTCAACGTTAAGAATGTCTTGACTTAGCAAAAACAAATTTACTTGCCCCATCAAAAAACTAATTCTAATTAGTTATTTCTTAGCCACATATTTTAAATAATGTGTCAAAACAAGCGGCCCCTAGTTGTATACATACATTTTTTCAAAAAACAAAATGTAATCGTTGCCCAGCACTGAATATTAGTTATAACTATAGTTTTGCTGAAAGTTTTATTGAGATGCTTGGTTGGTGATTGGATGTGTGTTGGATCGACTGAGTAGCTTTACATAAAGGAAAATTAAGTTTAATCTTAAAATTATTTAAGACCTACAAGCCATATTTCAGTGAATTTAAGACTTTTTAGGGCCTAAAATTTTGTTTTTGAAATTTTAGACATTAAGACTTTTTAAGACCTTGCAGATACCCTGAATTTAGTAATAAGCAATTTAATTTAATTGTGTAACTTGCACTGTGATAATTAATATAACTTGCAGTGTAAACATATTTATAGTTACTGACAGTATACTATAACTAATACAATGCCAACTGTCATTATATTAACAAGCATTGTGATATCCAACACTTTTAACTAGTACTATGTTTTTGGTTTACTTGCAGTATGATAAACAGGAATATAAATAATTAATAATAATTACTAGCACGATATGATAACTAGCACTGTGACAATCAATACCTAGCAATAACAGCAGTATAAATATTTAAGATCCCAAATAATATGTAACCCACCGGTTCTCCTGCACCCAACCTGCGCTGAGCTGGGGTCGAACTGGTGATTCTTTGTATGGGAGTTGGTTGCTCTAACAAGGAGGTTAAAGACCATGGCCTTTGGCGTTTGTCGCTAGAGCACCTTTTGAGGCCAGAGAAGTGAGATTTACCTGCATAGCAATTCGCTAGCTGGCCTCCGTTACACTCACCCTCCTAAACCTCACTCCCATCCCGGACGAGCCCCCACATGTAACCCACCGTTCCTACTGCACCCAACCCGGTCTAAAGTGGGATTGAACCGGTGATTCTTTGCATGGGAGTCGGTTGCTCTAACAAGGAGGCTAAAGACCATGGCCTCTGCCATCTGTCGCTAGAGCGCCTTCTGAGGTCAGAGGAGTGAGGTTTACTTTTATTTTATTTATTTATTTGTTTATTTGACAGGGACAGTGTACATTAATTAGCATTTCTGCAAATGCACCTGAATTAGCCAGAAGGCTATTTTTCATCTGTTGTCCCTGGACAACCTAAAAAACAATACAAAAATTATACAATCAATCAAGCATATAGTTAAGAAGCACTAAAATATATAAGGTTATGTAGATATTAATAAAAATCTACATGTACAAATTAAACTAAAAACAACATTATGTAATAGAGATAAAAAATAGTTAAAACACATTTAAACAACAAATCATTAAGATGGCAAGCACAAGTGGTAACATGCTGGGTATGGTCAAGCTAATAGGAGTGATGACACGTCTGCTGCTCTATAAACCAGATTTTTAGATGTTTCTTGAACATATTATAAGAGGTTAGTTCTCTGATGTTGCCAGGGACAGAGTTCCAGTCCTGTGCAGCTGTAACTGAAAAGGCACCCTGACCAAAGGCACTTTTCCGGAGTGGGAAAATACAGTCTCCTCGGACTGCCCCTCGTGTTGCTCTGTGTGTGGTGTTCCTGATGTTTACAAACTGACTGAGAGGTGGAGATGACAGACCATGAATGATTTTATACATCAGACAAATGTTTGAATACTTAATGACATTTTCCCAGCTTAACAGTTTATGTTTTTGTAAAATGGTACAATGATGATGTCTTAGAGGCTTTTTATCCAGTATTTTAATTGTCTGTTTGTATTGTGACTCTATGGGTTTTAGTGTTGTTTTGTTTGCCTGTGACCAGATTGTTAGACAGTGAGTTATATGTGAAAAATCATTGAGTGCATGAATATTTTAGCTGCCTGCAGTGATAAGTGTGACCTTATAAACCGGAAATTAGACATATTAAATATTACACGGTTACAGACCTTTTTAATTTGTGATTTAAAAGTTAATTTTGAGTCAATTAGGACCCCAAGATATTTGAATTCACATACAATTTGTATTTTGTCCCCAGCCACGTAGACATCTGTTAGATCATTTGCTATGTTTGTTTTAGAAAAGTACATTGCAACTGTTTTGTTTACATTGAGTTTTAAACAGGACTGATTTAACCATTCTGAGACATGAGCCATAGCTTGTTTATCTGCTACTTGAGTTGTGTTTTTACCATGTGTATAAATTACTGTATCATCTGCATACATCTGAACAAGGACATATGAACAGACTGAAGGAAGGTCATTTATGTAAAGAGAATATAACAAAGGTCCCAAAATGGAACCTTGAGGTACACTTGTGGACAGAGAGAGCGGGGGAGAGTTATAATCATTAATTCTGACTGTTTGTGATCGATTTGATAGAGATGATTTAATCCAATTCAATGAGTCTGATGAAAAGGTAAATGTAGTTAGTTTGGTCAATAATATTTTATGATTTACAGTGTCGAAAGCTTTTTTCAGGTCAAGAAACACAGCACCAACTACACCACTTTTATCCAATAAACTTTGCACAGCAATTCGCTACCTGGCCGTCGTTACACTCACGTCCATAAACCTCACTCCCATCCCAGACGAGCCCCCACATGTAACCAACCGGTCTTACTGCACCCAACCCATGCTGAGCTGGGATCGAACTGGCAATTCTTTGTATGGGAGTCGGTTTCTCTAAAAAGGAAGCCAAAGACCATGGCACTTTACTAGCTGGCATCCGTTACAAATATAGTAACCATTACTATGATATCCTATACCATCTTAACTAGTACTGTATTAATCAATAAATCATAAAAAGCATTGTAACAATCAATACCATGACTAGCCCAGCAGTTTACATGACTTCCTTTACTCTCAGTATAATCACCAGCAATATGCTGATACTTTTAACTACCGTAGTTCTATGATAATCAATACTATTTTAACTAGCTGTGTAATCAACTTTACAAATACTACCAATACAATACTTCCCTTCATACTATAATAACTGCATAACCTAAATCTCACTATAATAATCAATACTATGATAACATGCCAGTATTTTTGCATTTCACATATTAAATCGTTCTCCAGTTCTATTATTGCAAAATTATCATTGTAATGTGACCATGTCTCTGTCTGGATATACAGTAGGAACCATTATTACCCTAATAAACCCACAGAGCTGCACATTATTAAATGGTGTAAGTTTACATAACACAAGTATTTGTCAGAAGAGGGAAAAGAAAAATGCATGGCCGATTCCAGTCAGGAACAGATTTCACACCACATGATTAAATATGGACAGTCTCTTGCTCAATAAAAACAGTAATTAGTTTCACTCTGTGCTTTGCTGTTCACTATGTTGATGAAACGAGCCAGCCAATATATTACAATTTGTCTATATTGCTAAACACCATAGAATCTAATGAATATAATTATCACACAAAGATTACTTGCATCCAGACTAATAAAGCATAGCCGTCAGAAAGTGCTTACGCTGAGATCTGCGTCGGCTCAGAGTCATTTAAATACAGCCTTGCTTTCATTTCCTTGATTAGGGTGAAATAGAAATTTTCATATCATATGTGGCATTTTTCTCATGGGTCTCGTCTTTGCTCTAACTGGACTAACAACGATGTGTGTTAAAGCCGTTTGAGAGGAAATTAACAAAAGCCTCTAATTCTGTACAATGAAAACATAATAACCCAAGAGTAAACACAGCAAATGGAGACAGATGAAGATAAATAACAGCCTCTCAAGTCTTTTGTGCATTCGGGTAGTCAGAATGCATAACACTGAGAGAAAAAAAAAAAGAAAGTTTATCATTTCTGTGTTTGTTTTTGGAGAAATACGTATTTATGAATAAATTCAACAGCTTTTCTCTCTGTCTTGTCTGACAGGTGGGGAATTATGAGTCTGGTATCCTGCAGATGAGGTACCCCGTCTGGCCGCGTTACGGAACTTTCCTGGAGCCAGTGTCTGATAACCGTCACTTGACAGTCGCCACACTGGAGGAAAGGCCTTTTGTGATTGTAGAAGCTGTGGATCCGGTTACTGGCACCTGCCTCAGTAACACCGTCCCTTGCAGACGCCAGTCAAACAAGACAGAAACGTATGTAACCAAGCTTTATAATATGCTTAAAAATGACCATTTGGTCATTGTTAAAGGATGAGGTCACCCAAACATGAAAAAATGCTGTTATTGATTATCCATAATTGCATTCAAAAAACAGTAGTGGAACCAAAAGCATTGTCAAAACATTTCCTGTGACTCCTGTGTTCAACTGTTATCATACGAAGCTGCAAAATCATTTTTGTGCACCAAATTTTTTTTTTTGCCTTTGTCTTCCTTGTCAGATCAGTGTGCGCATTTACTACAAGCAATACAACAACTGCTTATTGCACTGCTGACTCTAATAGCAATAGGCCATACTGCCAGTATATATAAAGAAAATATAGACATATGGATTTTTTTTTTGGTGCACAAAAGTGTTCTTGGAGCTTTGTATGCTTATAGTCAAACCACTGAAGTCACAAAGAGTGTTCTGACAATGTTATTGGTTCTTTTTCAAGACTTTGAATGTGTTGGGACTGTTAAGGTCTATGGATTTTATTTAAAATATCTATCTGATGATTGCAATGATATGAGGATGAGTAAATTAATAACAGGATTTTCATTTTTGGGTGAACTGATACTTTATCTCAGCTTTATGTCATCTCGAACCTGTATGATTACGTTCTTATCTGTAGAGCTCAAAAGAATGTATTTCGAGGAACGCTGGGGTCTAAGCATTATGATAAGCAAAATTTGTCTAAGCAAAATTATGATAGGATTAGATTTTTACGTTAACACTTTTCAGTAATTTCATTCAAAAGCCCATTTTTACCACAAGAGAAAAAACCTAAATCAAAATTGCCATAATTATGATATAAAAAGTCTTTATTATAACAAAGCAATATACTGTATCTATGCCAAAAAGTGACAAATTATGAAATACTAATTCACAATTATTTGATATAAAGTCAAGTTATGAAATTGTGTTCTTTTAATACAGTGTTCTTTAGGGGTTGAACTTATGCTAATTATGAGCAGAATTTGTGTGATGTTTTATGTGACTTTCTTCATAATTCTGAATTTTTATGACTTTTTATTGTTTTCAGCATCATTTTGACTTGTCAATTAAGACTTTTTATATCAATTTCAACAAAATGGCTTTGTGTGTATATATATATATATAGATATATATATATATATATATATATATATATATATATATATATATATTTATTTATATACACTATATTTTTCTTTGTCATAATTATAACTTTTGAGGTCACGATTTACCAACACGTTTTTTTTTTTTTTTTGTATATGGCAAAAATGGAGTTGCATTTAAGGCATTTAAAGCAAGTTGCAACATATATGTTTTTCAAATCAACCAATCAATCAACAATCAATCAATCAATCAATCAATCAACTAACCAACCAACCAATGAATCAACCAACTATTCAATCAATCATTAAATCAATCAAACAACCAAACAATCAGAACCCTAGGTTCAACCATTGGTTCATCCAACCAATCATTCAACCAAACAATCATTCAAACAATAAATTAATCAACCAATCAATCAACCAACCAATCAGTCAATCAACTAATTACTCAATTAACCAACCAATCAATCAGTCACTTAATCAACCAGCCAATCAATCAGTCAATCAATCAACCAATCAATCAACAAATATTTTTTTTTAATCAAACATTTATTTATTCAATCAATCATTTAACCAACCAACCAACCAACCAATCAATCAATCAATCAATCAATCAACTATTTAATCATTCATTAAATCAATCAAACAACCAAACAATCAGACCCCTATGTTCAACCGTTGGTTCAACCAACCAATCATTCAACCAACCAATCATTTAAACAATCAATCAATCAACCAACCAACCAACCAACCAATCAATCAAATCAATCAACCAACCAACCAACCAACCAACCAACAAGTCAATCAATCAACCAACCAACCAACCAACCAACCACTTAATCAATCAATCAATCAATCAATCAATCAATCAATCAAAAAACAGTAAATCAATAAATCAATCAACCAACCAACCAACCAACCAATCATTCAACCAACCAAACTCTTTCTGACGCAAATCTACAAAGCTTATTCTGCTCATCAAAGCTGCAATTAATTGATCTACTGCAAAATACAGTATAGATGCTGTCAAATTTTGAAACATCACTACAATTTAAATTAATGCTGTTTAACAATTAATCATGACTAATCAAATCAATCGATCAACCAACCAATCAATCAACCAATCATTCAATCAGTCAATCAATCAGCCAATCATTCAATCAGTCAATCAATCAACCAACCAATCAGTCAATCAACCAATCGATCAATCAACCAACCAATCAATCAACCAACCAACCAACCAACCAACCAACCAACCAATCAATCAATCAAGCAATCAACCAATTAGTCAATGAACCAATCAATCAATCAACTAATCAGTCAATTAACCAACCAATCAATAAATCAATCAATCAACCAACCAGTCAATCAACCAATCAACCAGTCAATCAATCAATCAGTCAGTCGATTAATCAATCAATCAATTACCAACCAACCAGTCAATCAATCAACCGATCAATCAACCAACCAACCAACCAATCAATCAATCAATCAATCAATCAATCAATCAATCAATCAATCAACCAACCAAAACCAAACCCTGACCCTGACCCAAATCTACATTGAGCTGGCCAGCGATCAGCCAGTAACAAAGCACAGTAAATTGTAAACTAGCATGTTCGAGCAGTGAATAATTCAGGAGACCGGGACAAATCCATCTGGGTCTTTATCATATCACTAAACACAATGAAGTGTGACTGTAACTGCCGTGCTTCTCTTCTGTTGGCTTTATTTCAGGGTGCAGATGCTCAGGTGTTCTGTTATTACTAGATTCCAGATTTTAGCTATAACAAATTAGACAAAAGAGTTTTAGACAACTGTCAGCAGAATCTACTGAAAGGTAAATGCAAAAAGAAGGATAAAAGTCATAATGAACGATATTTATAATGCAACATGCGTTTGGGTTACATTCTCTGTCTCGCCACAAGGGATAAGCAGAATCATATCTATTTCTATGGCTAATTTTCTATTTCAGGTCAATTACTGTCAGGTCAGTGAACCAGTTTGAGAAAAATCTAAGTTAATCAATCTTAATCCACTGATATATTTATAAAAAGCTACCAGTGACATGGAAGTAAAGGAAAATGATTCTGTTTATTGTTACGTTATATTTGACATTAAGCTACTTTTTTTTGTAGTTAATGTAATATCTCGGCACACTTTTTAGTCACGTTATATTTTTTTAAATTATTAATTAAAAGCTCCATTTGCAACACATTATGTGTTATGGAAAAATATATTTGATTTTGTATATGCTTATATCTAAATAAATCGAATATTAATTTTAGATTTATTTATCACCTGTCTGCTTTAGAGAAAAAATATTGTTTGGGAATATGTACATACACTATATAACAATTATATATTGAATTGTTATATGTTATTACAACTAATTATGAACTATAATTGACTATATTACGTAATGACTTCTAAAGCCACTTTTATATTTATATTTTTGATGTTCTGTGTATTTTTATACACTCACCGGACACCTGTCCCTTAACACAAATTTCTAATCAGCCAATCACAGGGTCAAGACAATCTGCTGCCATTCAAAAACAGAGCATCGGAATGGGGAAGAAAGAGTAATTCAGAAACTGCTGATCAACTGGGATTTTCACGCACAACCATCTCTAGGGTTTACAGAGAATGGTCCGAAAAAGAGAAAATATCCAGTGAGCAGCAGTTCTGTGGGTGCAAATGCCTTGTTGATGCCAGAGGTCAGAGGAGAATGGCCAGACTGGTTTGAGCTAATAGAAAGGCAACAGTATCTCAAATAACCACTCGTCACAACCGAGGTCTGCAGAAGAGCATCTCTGAATGCACAACAGGTCGGACCTTGAGGCAGATGGGCTACAGCAGCAGAAGACCACACTGGGTGCCACTCCTGTCAGCTAAGAACAGGAAACTGAGGCTACAATTTACACAGGCTCACCAAAATTGGACAACAGAAGATTAGAAAAACGTTGCCTGGTCTGATGGGACTTAATTTCTGCTGCGATATTTGGTAGGTTCAGAATTTGGCGTAAACAACATGAAAGCATAGATCCATCCTGCTTTATATCAACGGTTCAGGATGCTGTTGGTGGTGTAATTTTGTGTGGGATATTTTCTTGGCACACTTTAGGCCCATTAGTACCAATGGAGCATCGTGTCAACGCTACATTCTAACTGAGTATTGTTGCTGACCCTGTGCACCCCTTTATGACCACAGTGTACCCATCTTCTGATGGCTACTTACAGCAGGATAACATACCATGTCATAAAGCGTGAATCATCTCAGACTGGTTTCTTGAACATGACAGTGAGTTCACTGTACTCAAATGGCCATCACAGTCACCAGAACTCAATCCAATAGAGCACCTTTGGGATGTGGTGGAACGGGAGATTCACATCATGGATGTGCAACAGACAAATCAGCAGCAACTGCGTGATGCTATCATGTCAATATGGACCAAAATCACTGAGGAATATTTCCTGTACCTTGTTGAATCCTTGTTGTGATTCAGTCTAACAAATGTTTATATTATTTATATTATAATTTTTACACAAATATATTTGTTATGCTTTATGACAACCACATTTTGTCATTTTTTTCATGCCAGTTATGCAAAACATTATAGCTGACTTAGTATTTACAGTACTATGATTTCTATCTACATCAAATCACTTTTATGATATGTAATTTGATGCATACAGCAAAATGGGATGTCTCCTCTCAGCACATAGTGTTTTTATTTCTATATTTGAACAAACTGACAGCTCTATAGCAGAACATTAAGGTCAAGTTGTCAGTTTTTAGTCTGTCGCAACCTGAAGCTTGCTTGCGTCGAGCTGTGGATGAAGATAAGCGGAGACTCAAAGGAGCGTGGCTTCACCTCATGAGAACTGAGCTGTAATTAGCAGAGCTGATTAAAGCTGCGCTGGACTCAGCGGAGGGTCTCAAAACTCTCACGCTCGGCCTCCCCTCGAAAAACACACACACGCAGACACACAGCATTGTGCTCAGCCCATTAACATGTTATTTAAGAGTCATTCCCTTAGGATGCTCTACTCATTACTTTGGGGCCGAATCAGAGCATCTGAAGGGCTGCCGGAAACTGCTGGAAAAAAACAAAACATGAAGGTAAAAAATAGGGTTGGGCGATGTCGACCAATTTGGCATCGTACGATGTCTAATGTGAAACATTGCGATGGACGATGGCATCGTCGTCGTAGGCAGCAGTGAATTCATTATTTATGAATAATTAATTTATTCATAACAAATGAATTATTTGTAGCCTATCGTTTCAACTACCTGACCCATAACCAAATCATAAATAAGTAAAGATAAGTTACACACAAATTACCACCTGTCAATCACTTTTTCCACGGGACTCTGGCATGAATAGTGATCTGTGTCATTATAATGGTGTCGACAATCTTGGTTGGTAAAAAAGATGCAAAACTAACAGGAACCAACCAACAGTATCTGAGGTTAAAAAAACAAAAGAAAAAAAACCCTGCAAGTTCTGAAAGAGATCAAGCCTCAGCCAGGTGAGAAAAAGTAAAGCAAAAGTAACTCAAAAGTAACGTAACACATTATTACCATAAAAAGGCACTAAGTAACGCAATAGTTACATTTTTGGGGAGTAACTCAATATTGTAATGCATTACTTTCAAAAGTAACTTTCCACAACACAGGTCATCAGTTCACCACACTTCACCGAGTGCAAACACCGATACAGGGACACTGGAGCAGTCAATTCATCAGCGGATTGCTCGTATGTCAGCTCATAGACAGATCAGCTGATCTTCACGGCTTTAAAACACTCCTGTGTCCTTGTATCGGTGTTTGCACTCTGTGATAAATGATGAACTGATGATCTTTATGGCCAATCACAGTCATTTCTGTTGAGCACATAACCACAATGGCCAATCAGCAGTGTTTAAGAACATGCTCAACAGTGCTGAAATGTTAGCGGGAAATGGACGTTTTTTAAATTTCAGTATCGATAGGTACTGATATTCCAGTATCGTGACAACCCTACTACTGTATGAAGCCATAAAAAAACAGTACCAATTATAAGAAACATTATTAATGACTGAATACCAATGATAACTGATCCTAACAGAACAGCAGATTAGCTTATTAAAATGATTTCTAAAATGGCACTAAAGACTGGATTAAAAGTTCAGTATGTAAATTTATCACCTAGTGGTTGAACTAGGTATTGCACACCTGGCAAGCGCAGGTTGCCTAACTATCAAGCTGATTTAAATCGCGTTCTACATAAAAGCAACGGTACGCGATAGAAGAAATATTTACCACATTAAAAGGAGTTTTTTTCTAACCAACACTTCGAATTGATATATTAAAAAACGGCTTCTATTTCTTGCAACTGAACAACAGAAAACTGACAGTGATCACCTCAGGTACCCCTTATGTGCTTTATTCAGTGTTAAATGCTAATAATGAGAGTTTGAATGCCATTTTACGGGACATTTATTGAAATACTACTGAAAGCAGTAGCAGATAGTATACCTCAGATCTTGAACAATAAAATAAACCGCTTGAATTTGAACTTTAGAACTGTGACTCAAGTATTCAGCAGTGATTCAGCATGTACATTTATTAATGTTAAAGAGGTTTAATATGTATTAATTAGATTATAAACCTTACCATTTCGTTGGAGTGCAGTAAGTGCACTATTCTGTGCTTCTGAATGGCTGTATTTAAATTTCTGTCGTGTTTCGTCTGGTGCAAACAGCCCAATTGCTTATCACTGCTAAAGCGTGTTGTTAGGACACAGGGTTACAATGTAACCTGCTCACCTAATGTTTACATTCGTATTATTTATATAATTAATAACCTCATGTGGAACTCTGAATCTGCGTCTCATTTCAGAGCCTGCTACTGTCCACCGCAGGGTGCATTTTGGTCATGGACGCATGCTTTGAGAGCTTTCCTGAATGAATGAATAAATGAGTGAATGAATGAATTAATTAATTAATTATGTGGTTTTCCAACAAAACAACCCGTGATGCTGAAATATAACTGGTTAAAGTGGTAGTGGGTGGGTTAAAAGAACCAAAACAAAGACAGCCGTTATGGCACGTAACGTTCACTTGGCTTGTTTCTTAAATATCTGCAATCATTCTATGGTATTTTTATGCTTTAGAAGACTCAAAAACTTACATACAGCACCTTTAAATTTCTCTTTAAATCACAGGAATATATTACATTATGAAACCAAAGACAATTGATATTTCTGCGTTTACAGTTTTTTATTATTATAAATGCAGCCTTGGTGATGAGAGGAGGCTTCTTTAAAAAAAAAAAATCCAAATCCAAATCCTAGTCGTGTATGTGGACACTTATGATGACACACTTTCAGACAGTCTAAATGTCACTGCCTTGCGGTTCAGAAATGTCCAAACACATTGCGCGTCTGCTGTACGCGAACATGCGGAGGCGCCGGATTAATCCCGCCAGCTGTTGTGACATGTGAGGACGGGCCTGGGCTGTTTGTGTTGAGTATCTGTTGATGCTGTGACTGATGTCAAACAAATAGCGGCTGTGGTTTATGGTGATGATGATAGCGTGTGCGAGTGGGTGGTGTTTAGTGTGACTCATTGCCTCTAATCTCCTTTATGGTGCACACCATTAGTCAAGAGGTTACAGGGAAGGTTAGAGAGTGTCATTAGAGAAACGCTCAGCACCATCTCTATATTCTCCATCTTTCATGCTTTCTGTCCATCTTTATTAATAGCGTTCTAAGGCAAGACTTTGGACAATCGTCTAGCCTTTAGCTTTGGTGACTGCTTCTGCACCATTTGTGCCACAGACATGAATGAATCTCCAATCGTGCGGCTTCGGGAGAGGTGTCATAACAGCCGAATATCACATAGACTCAAGGCTGGACTGGCTGTCACCTAGCTGCTTTTATAGCAACTAACACAATAATAACCATACATACACATGCAATAGTCTTACATGGTCACATAGACAGTTGCTTTAAATGGTCTAAGAATCCATGTGATTGACGGGTAAAGCAGCCAATCATGTTTAAGGATTCAGAAATGTCCCCACAATAACAACCATTGTGCAACCAGCAATTCATTCATGAACGTCTCAAAGATTTACAGCAATGGTTCATTATCAGCCAGTGTTGAGGAAAGTAAATTTTGACAATACTGCAGTAGAATATTGAGTTACTCCCCCAAAAAAGCAGTGGTGTAAAGTAACAAATTACAAATACTCAAACTACTGTAATTGAGTAGTTTTACTCAGAAATAGTAATTTACTAAGTAGTTTTACAGTATAAATGTGTACTTTTACTTTCTCTTAGGTACATTTTTAGTGCTGTATCGGTACTTTTACTTCACTATTTTCTGTCAACCTGCAGTCACTACTTTATTTTTTCTTGTCTATGGGGAATAGTCCTGTGATTCCCGTCCAATCAAATCGCACATAGAAGGTAAATCGCATCATAATGAACTTCCACAAGACACAGGCAATTTATAATTGCAGCAAACTATTTGGAAGCATTAAAATTGTCCAAGAAGATGTCCAAAATCTTTACACTCAATGACACTCAAATACACTAATGAGAAGGTGACGGACTTTTACTTTATGATGACCGAAATGGCCTTAAACACCCAGCAGGCACAAGATGTCAACATGACGTCAGATTGACATTGTACCCTAATGTCGTGGGGATGTTGCATTTTGTTTGGAAATGAAAATGGGGTTGGCATCAGAACTCAACGTCAGGCTCTCTGACAACCTAAAATCAACCAAATATTAACGTCTAATGATGTTACAGCTTGACGTTGTGTGGATGTTACCACTATGACGTATATCAGATGTTGGATTTTGGTCACCTGACATCACAATCTAAATCTAACCTACTATTAATGTCTATTAATGACTTTATGTGCCTGCTGGGCAATAACTAAATGCACTACAGAATGTTACGTTTACACATCCACAAATTACATGTAAATGCATCAGCTTTTTACTAAGTAATTCTCTCTACTCACTACTCTTGAGTACTTTTGAAAGGTCTACTCTTTACTCATACTTTGAGTAATATTTACAACAGATACTTTTACTCTACTTGCACTACAATTTTAGGCAAGTAATGGTACTTTTACTTAAGTATGATTTTTCAGTACTCTTTACACCGCTGCAAAAGCGTGAACGTTACTTAGTTACTTTTTATGGTAAGTAATGTGTTACGTTACTTTTGAGTTAATTTTGTGTTACTTTTTCTTACCTGGCTGAGGTTTGATCTGTTTCAGATCTTATTCTTATTTATTTATTTTTAAATAAACAAGCTCTGCAATTAACAAGACACTGTATAACCTTCATTTACCTTTAAAAAAAACACATAAAAATATAATAATTCCGGTACTTTTGTACTTTGTCTTAACACATAAAACCCACTGTACATTAAGACAATCCCATTTTTTGTTGTCTTTAATACATTTAAAATAATGTCTCACTGATTGTAATAGTTTTTTGAAAGCTAATTAATTAAAGGCAAAAGTAACTAGCATTACAAAAAAAATGTGCATTTTGAATATGCACATAAAAAACAGTTATGGAAACGGTATAATGCACATAAATTTTGAAAATGCGCATAAGAAACGTTTATGCATAACTGAGAAGCATAAACTTTTTATTCGATAAGAAAAGATGCGCATAATCTACCATGGAAACACCTTTCCCGAACAAATTCTAGTATCCGCATTAAAAAAAGTCATGTGATTTTGTTATAAAAGATCAAGTGATGATAAAAATGTGTGTCAATGGACAAACCAGCAGGCTGAGCACAATGTAAAACATCTAAAATGTTGTTTTGGTTATTCTAAATTGCCTTAACCATTTCATTATTAGTGTTATAATTTTATTAATTACCTCCAGAATAGTCAAGAGTATCTGTGCTTAGGCCTGAAACCAAGACATCAAGTCAACTTCCAGGCAGACCATTCAAGAGCATGACCAATCAGAGGACAACTTTGAATCTGCTAAACTATCTGCGATTTTACGTGCCGTTTACATCAGATGTTCAGTCAATGGTCCGTGTACATGATGTGTGTGGCAAAGATTACACTAGCAATTTCACGGAACACCATAACAATCATAGCACCACACCATAAAGCCTGATTTATACTTCTGCGTTCTGCCTGTGCTGCTCTGACATTAACACTTCTGAAACGCTAGTAGGCCATTGGGTTTCTATGTTTCTCTTTGTTGAGTTTCTTTGAGAGTGTTTTGAGTTTACAGCAGAAATGTGTGTAATGCTACTGTAGAAGTAGCTCAAAAAGAGGCAGGAACTGGTGAACATGCTACAACTTTAATCAAAGTAAACACAAAACAGGCTGGCGCCGTGGTAAGGACTGTCATCTCACTGCAAGAAGGTCACTAGTTTGAGCCTCAGCTGGGTCAGTTGGCATTTCTGTGTGGAGTTTGCATGTTCTCCCCGTGTTCGCGTGGGTTTCCTCCGGGTGCTCCGGTTTCCACCACAAGTCCAAAGATGCGCTATGCTGGTGAATTGGGTAAGCTAAATTGTCCGTAGTGTATGTGTGTAAATGAGTGTTTCCCAGTGTTGGGTTGCAGCTGGAAGGGTCTGCTGCTGTGTAAAACATATGCTGGATGAGTTGGTGGTTCATTCCGCTGTGGCGACCCCGGATTAATAAAGGGACTAAGCTGAAAAGAAAATGAATGAAAGAATAAACACAAAAGTATCTATCTTGAGCTCATCCACAGTACCATCCATGTTAAAACTTACTATGCTACCATGGCTCTTGGTCCGCCCACACTAGTATCCAAGCAATCACAGCTTATGTGCTATGTCACTGCAATGTGTATTTACATTTTTCAGAGGTGTGCATCAGGCTATGATGAAGTGTATGCAATTGTGCAAAAGCTACAACGGACCTACCACATGTATTCTTTTCAGAAAGTTTAAGTTGGCCTTAACAGCACACTAGTGGCAACCATGCAGAACATCCTAATAACTACCCAGAAAATGGTCACAACCACCATCCAACACCCTAAAAAGCACCCAAAACCTCCCAGTAACCACAAAGACAAGCAAACTTTTTCTCTCCTAGTAAGTAATGTGTATTTACACATTACACCCAAAGCGCTTCACAATCATGAGAGGGGGTCTCTCCACACCACCACCAGTGTGCAGCATCCACTTGGATGATGCGATAGCAGCCACAGGACAACGGTGCCAGTGCGCTCACCACACACCAGCTATAGGTGGAGTGGAGAGACAGTGATAGAGCCAATTCAGTGGATTGGGAGGCCATAATCGTAAGGGCCGATGGAGGGAATTTGGCCAGGACACCGGGGTTACACCTCTACTCCTTACTAGATGTGCCATGGAATTTTTAATGACCACAGAGAATCAGGACCTCGGTTTAACGTCTCATCCAAAAGACGACACCCACTGACAGAATAGTGTCCCCTTCACTTTACTGGGGCATTAGGACTCACACAGGCCGCAGATTGAGCGCCCCCGGCAGATTTTTCAGTTTTGGATGAACTGTCCTTTTAATGGTGAGTATGGTGAATTTAGGGTGAAATATCCTTTAATATATTTTAATTAGGGATGCTAATGATTACTTGATGATCGATTGATTGTCAATAACCCTTTAATCGATAGACCTTATCGATGACTGCTTAAGCATGGACATTTAAAGGTTTAGTTATGCTTTGCGCTGTGAGATGCGTCCACGCATTACATAATCAAGTTTGTGGAGTTTACCGTACTTATGGAGTCACACTCCTGACATTGCATATCGCAGGACGCATAAAAAACCCTGTTATGCGCAGATCTCCGTTATATCCGTCGGTGTTTTAAGCAATTTTATCTCAGACTGGCACGAATAGGCCTATGCAGACTCTCATTTTATAAATCGCACAACATGGCGAGACATGCGGGGAGCATCTCCATTCACTCATAGAGTTTCTGAGCTCTCTCATCCTTCAGACCAAGTTAATTCTTCCGAGGTAACCTAAGAATACTATCAGTGCTGCGAATAGTTTGTAAAGACTGTCCAGCTCATGCTGCTCAAACCGCGCTTCGTTAATTAATTAAACTGAAACCGTGAAAACAGTTTGGATTGTTTTGCCGCTAAAGCATATACTATAGTGGGCTTGTTTTAAAAGCGCTTCACCCCAGATGTTATTTGTTCTTCTTGTTTATGCTGTAGATAATTGACCAACAAAAAACACATTAGAATTAAGTTACACATTATACATAATGAAATTCGTTGCAAAAAGATACATTTTCAAAGAAAAATAAATAAAGTGTATATATTTTTAGTTCGTGATCGTCTTAAACAACTTCGGGCGTATGATGCTTCGCTCCGTGGAACATAAGGATTTAATTAATGATCCACTGTTGTTGTTAACGTCTGTCATATGATACATTTTAAATACGTCATTATTTTAAAGATTATGTCTTGAGCATCTGATTTCTCCTTAGTGATTACGTCCTTCATAAAGGCTGGTTATTTTACCGTCGATGAGGGACAATAGTGGTAGAAATGTCAAAGAAAATATCTTAATATTAAAAAGGAAACATAAGCATTACAACAAAAGATCCTATCAATGTTGTAACAAATGCCCTTAAATAGTGTAGCTTGAGTTTACAGCATGCATCAAGTGTTCATTGAGATGAGATTGTGTTGTCTGTCATATCTTTCGTCTGTCTTTTTGGGGGGGTTTTCTCATAAGGCACGGCTTTCGAAAATGATGACATGAAACTCTGCTGGGTAGTTGCGCTGGTTTACCAACACTTGTTTGGGTCTGTAATTTTCTTAGCATCTTCATAAGTGTGGCATTGTTTTAAACGATGAAACAGGTGTGTGGTGTTGCCTGTTTTTGATGGCACGAGTCGTCTGCAGTTTGCAGTGCACGTTACTCTGTTTTGTGCAAAAAACTAAATAGCTCCAGACTGAAGTTTAGTGACGTTTCTTGTAAACAATGTCTGTGACTGTGACAGTTTTTACCATATTTTTTTTCATACTTCTCCAAGTGCAGCTAACACTGTATGGTTGTAAACTTGTACTGCGTGCGGCATCCGGAAAGGCAGGCTGCAAAATGCCTGTGCAGCGTTACGCATATTGCGTAAATATTATCGAACACTTATCGAACTGTCATTATGGTTTTATCGAAAAAAATATATATTGTGATATTTATCGATATCGAATTATCGCCTAGCCCTAACTTACAGTATAACGCTATAGTAGCTACCTAGATATGCCATAGCAACTTTGCAGAACACCCTCATAATATTAGCATCTATGCCAGTCATCAACAATAATGCAACTGTCAGTACATTAGCAACTGTCCTTAACATCCCAGTAACCACTTACAGTATAATACTATAGAAACTACAAAGCTATGCCCTAGCAAGTCCTGAACACCCTAGCAACCACTCTTAATGCTGCAGTAATTACCTAGCAATGCCCTGGCAACTCTCCAGAGCACCCTAGCAACCAGCCATAATATTAGTAGCAGATTTTTCATTAGCAAACACTCAAATCTAGCCCAATGCAGCTATATAAACACACACACACACACACACACACACACACACACACACATACACACTGATATCAAAAGCCACAGCACATGTCAAGCCAATATGGAGCCCTGCTGTTGTTTTCCAGGATTGTAATTCTTGCTGTGAATCCAGACTAAAGATTCCTCTGTACTGTTTATCTTTTTCCTCCAGCGTTGTTAAATGAACTGAAACTCTAAAAACAAATAATGCTCAAGTTCAGAAAACTGAGCCGCCATATAACGCTCCTAAAGGCATACATTTAGGTTCGAATCAGATGCGCTCAGGAAACATTTTAAGGCCATCGATTGCATTTCTCTGAGTAAGCAAATCTGCTGAAGCATAATAAAAGTGTTTTGGATGGCTGTTCTGCCACACATCTTGCTAATGTGAACTGGATGGACATTTCTACTGCTTTACTAATGCATTATCAGACTCTCCGAAACCGATTCTCTCCCCGCAGCAGCCCTGCCTCACTACTACAGCAAGAAAGGACACTTAATATTGATTTCTTCCATTACTTTCTGCTTTTTAGAGAAACGACAGGAGGAAGGGGACGGGGATCGGGAAATGCAGGAGTCAGACTTAAACTTTTTTGACAGGAGTGTTGTTTTCGGGAGCTATACAAGAATAAAGCTGACACAGAAACATGGTTTGCACAACTCATGTGGTATGGATAGGCAGCAGCTCCAGTGTTTTCTGAAATTACATTCATGTGCTTTGCAGATTTCCTGCTAGTAGTTGTATTAGCATTTTCACAGCACCAGCACTGATTACGGTATGTTTTGATTATGATGCAATAAAAAGAAATGCACATATAATAAGTTAAAAACTTGAATTAGAAATGTCATCTTTGCAACTAACCTATAACATTTTAAAAATAGAGAACAAAAGTATAGTATAAAAAAAAGCTAACGTACTATATATATATATATATATATATATATATATATATATATATATATATATATATATATATATATATATATATATATATATATACACATACTGTATATATACTGTATATGTCTGCATCAAATAAAATTTTACCATGTGTAATCCAAGTAAAGTGTCTATAACTTTTGTGAAAAAGAAATTCAAAACATTGATGAAATAATGTTCAGTCAACTTCAGTAACCGTTATATCTGCTTGTTAAGTCATGATGTGTTGGTGACGTATGGAATACTGAGTTGTTACTCATTTAAATTCAGAAAATATTTGTTTTTGGCCACTTTTTAATCATATCACACATTAAAGAGAATTTTATTTAAAATCATAGTGCACACTGCATATGTATACAGTTGAATTCATAATTATTAGCCCCCCTTTTAATTTTCTTTTCTTTTTTAAATATTTCCCAAATGATGTTTAACAGAGCAAGGAAATTTTCACAGTATGTCTGATAATATTTTTTTTTTCTGGAGAAAGTCTTATTTGTTTTATTTCGGCTAGAATAAAAGCAGTTTTTAATTTTTTACAAAGTATTTTAAGGTCAAAATTATTAGCCCCTTTAAGCTATTTTTTTTTCAGATAGTCTACAGAACAAACCATCGTTATACAATAACTTGCCTAATTACCCTAACCTGCCTAGTTAACCTAATTAACCTAGTTAAGCCTTTAAATGTCACTTTAAGCTGTATAGAAGTGTCTTGAAAAATATCTAGTCAAATATTATTTACTGTCATCATGGCAAAGATAAAATAAATCAGTTATTAGAAATGAGTTATTAAAACTATTATGTTTAAAAATGTGTTGAAAAAATTCTTCATAACACTTGAACCCAGAAGCCGCTTCGCGTAAGGTCGCACTTACCAGAGGATAAAGGCAAAAATAAAATAGCATACTTTTATGTACTTACACTTATTGATATATATGCAAGAATAAATGATCATTTTAAGTTTTATTATATTTTAAATAATTTGTTATTTATATTTAATACATATAAATACAAATGATTACATTTTGCTGACAAAAATGGGTGAAACCTTGTGGCCAAACAAACAATGATAAAGTATAAACATTTAAAAATTGCAATTAATGTTGTTAGATTTTGTTCTATTTGGCTTAACCTTTCTTGGGTGGCTCGCCAATGTATTAGATTACTCTGATACATAAAATAAGTTGACCAAATTTCTTACGGGGAGAAAACTTTATTGAAGGCAATGAAAAGTGCAGTTCCTCAACAGTGATGTGTACCCATTGGTCTTCATGTAACAACCCAAAGTACTGTCTGACAGTACTTTATACTAGCAACAATCAACAAACAAACCATTCTGTTTACGAGGTTCAGCAGGACCCTCTTATCAAATGTTTCAGCTGTTGTTTATACCCATTGAGATTGTAAAAGGGTCACACCTATCAAAAAAGGGTCATTTAGTTCACACCTATCAGTTTGTAGGGGTTGAGGCACAAGTCACCATCAACATACACAGAATTTATCATTTAATGTAAATGTAACGGAACTGAAATGCACATAATCTTTCAATATTTTGGAGTTGTGATCCTTAATAACTCTTTTAATATCTCATCAAATGATTTTTGTTCTAAATACCACCCACTTCGAATGTTATCACTCGATTGAATGGCAGTTATCAGTGGTTATCAGCTGATAGTTATGGGCAACCCAGACTTATTCTGAAACCGTAGTCCCGTGGACGTTTCTGGAGACTGCGAAATAAGTACCGGGAGGTACGCATTTTTGCAGTTTTTGTTTTCGCGAATCCCCGAGAGGCCGCTGTATGAGCTTTTTCGTATCTCAAATGTCTCTCGCGCGTGCCGTTCGCACCCGCGCTGTTCTCGCGTAAACCCACTAGAGGCCGCTGTCGACCGACCATCTGTCTGTCTGTCTGACTGACTGAATGGCTGAATGATTGACTGGGCGACCAGCAAATCGACTGACCCACCCTCCTCCTTCCCTAAACCCCACCAATTTTACCGATTGACCCACCCACCCACATTCAGTTGAAGTCAGAATTATTAGCCCCCCTTTGAATTTTTTTTTTCTTTTTTAAATATTTCCCAAATGATGTTTAACAGAGCAAGGAAATTTTCACAGCATGTCTGATTATATTTTTTTGTCTGGAGAAAGTCTTATTTGTTTTATTTGGGATGAATGAAAGCAGTTATTATTTTTTTTAAAACCATTTTAAGGTCAAAATTATTAGCCCCTTTAAGCTATATATTTTTTCAATAGTCTACAGAACAAACCATCATTATACAATAACTTGCCTAATTACTCTAATCTGCCTAGTTAACCTAATTAACCTAGTTAAGCCTTTAAATGTCACTTTAAGCTGTATAGAAGTGTCTTGAAAAATATCTAGTCAAATATTATTTACTGTCATCATGGCAAAGATAAAATAAATCAGTTATTAGAGATGAGTTATTAAAACTATTATGTTTAGAAATGTGTTGAAGAAATCTTCTCTACGTTATACAGAAATTGGGGAAAAAAATAAATAGGGGGGCTAATAATTCTGACTTCAACTGTACTTTCCTAAACCCAACCAATGGTTTACAAAAGCTGTCCAGAAAAAGAAGAGCCCTCGTCTGATTTTTACCACGTTTTTGGATTTTACCACATTCTCAGCCTGTTATTCACTCGTTCATTTTATTTTTTTGGATTCTGTTTTTGTCTTACCTGATTTCTGGAACCGCTCTTCAATGGACTCGAACCCAGTCATCGTCGTCGTGGTCAACTCCTCTCTGCGTCTCAAATCCTAACTTGAGCTAACTGGACAAACTGGTTGCGGCGGGAAAGGCCTCCACACGGAGGTAAGCGGTCAGCCGGTAAGCACCAAAAGGAACGGTGTCATACCGCCCCCGTTGCGTTCACTTAAAAAATGAAATGCAGCCTTACGTACCTCCGGCTACATAATTCGCGGTCTCCAGAAACGTCCACGGGACTACGTTTTCAGAATGAGCCTGTGTTGGATATGGACTACGTTTTCAGAATAAGCCTGTGTTGGATATGGGCCAGTAGGCGTCTTCTGTGCCTACTGGTAGGCTCAGAAGGCTGTTATCATCCATCCACATGGTTAATCAGCTATACTAATAGAGAAGTTCCAGTTCCAGATCTGTTTCTACATTACTGTGATGGTTGGGTTTAGGGTTTGGGTAGGAGTAGACGTTAATAAAATACAATTAATGTTAAATTTAATAAATAATATAAATAATTCTCGTTAACTTCCAGCCGCATGTGATCTATAGCTGATTAACCATGTGGATGGATGATAACAGCCTGAGCATACTAGCAGGCGCAGAAGGCCCCTTACCGGCCCTTATCTATCAGCTGGTAACCACTAATAATGCCCATTCAATCGAGTGATAACATTCAAATCGGCTGCTACTGTAAATATGCCTGACACATTTTTGGGGCATATAAACTATAGTTACTGTATAGTTAAATTATATTTTAACCTGTTCAGTATATCATGGTAAAAAAGTTAAATAGTCACTAATTTTGAAAAAATAAATAGATTTTTTAAAGCATTGTGATGCTTATTGTTTTGATACCTGAAAACCTGTTATACAATTGTACAACAAATGATGTAAAAACAACTTTACCTTAATCCTAGTCCAAATTATTAAATGATTATTATTTCCTTTGTTTCAATTAGTTTTCAAACCTACAAATGGTAGTTTCATGGATCTAAAAAAAAACCTCTTTTTTTTCCTATTCAAATTTATCATGTTCATAAAAAAGGTCTAAAAAACAAAGACCATTCAGCTTACCCATAAATAACTAATCAAACACCACAAGACGTTTCATCCTAAAAAAAACTAAGCATTCTGCGCAACGTTTTCTTTTAACCTGTCAGCATCATGTACAGTGTCAGTACAGTAACAGCTCGTATCCACCGTCAGCCGGCCTGGTGATCCCACATGCCGGCTTTCTTCCATCTTTGTTTGTTTGTGATTAATTTGAGTTGGATTTGTTTTGGCCCGGCCCGGCTGTCCTTCCATCTGTCACAGCTGCGACAAAACGCAAGAGCCCGCCGTGAACGGCCACTACCATCCAACCGCTCACTGCTTACGTCACATATCCGATCTGCACTTACCATCAACGCTCTGCTAATCTCCGCTTTTTATAGCTTCCTGCCATTTTTAGTTTCTCCCACCCTTCCCAGAGGAGATTTACATGTGTCTCGCACTTGCATTGATGTTATTTGGAGACCATAACCGTAAAGGCTCCTTATTACACATCCAGAATGCAGACTTATTCCCTGTCTGCTCGTAGAGAAGCACAAAAAGCCTGACGTTTGAGTGTGAATGGATTTATTGGAGCCGCTGTTAATCAGAGTCATGATTGGATGTAAGTTTCGACATTCATAATCGAGAAAACAGGAACCAGGCCAAGACCCAAGGAAACAATGTAATGCTAATGAGGCACAACCAGCCGCTGAAAGGTTTTTCATTTCACGTATCTGCACAGAAATGGCCCCCGTTTATATTTATTTGTCGAAGGTGGAAAATGGATTGGCAGCAGCGAACATAATTGCAAAACTAGTGTGAGTGACTAATGACAGAAGCAACTAGATTATTTACAAGACTTTGTTCTTGTGTTATGGTTGACCTATTTAAAAGTTCTTGCATGTTTTGGGTGTAGATTCGGTCAGGGTTATTTCATATGATCCAGACTGTGCAGCTGTAGTATTTTCACCAACATTATGCATTTATTGTATTTGTTGTGAGGTTTATTTATTTATTTTGCTTCTTTAAGTATGTGAATATTTCTGGAATAAGTGTCCCCGGAGCAAGTTAAATGACGGAGCATGCCTCATGAATTGCTAATGTGAAATGTAAATCCACAATCCTTCAATTAGACTTGCGCGTTTACATCTGGCAGATGTAATAAATAAATAATAATAATGTAATAGAATCACACTGACTTGCACTGTAGGAGGGAGGCTGGAATTATATTGAGGATGCAGAACACTCTGTCTGGTCAAAAAAAAATGGGGTTAGGAGGATTTTATTTTTCCCCTGGTTTCACAAACAAGGTTATAGGTAGTAGACTTGGATAGTTATCTCAAAACACAAAAGGTTTGATATCCTAAAATACACCAGTGCCATATATTTGTCCCAAGATACACAGTGGCAGTATGTAATTTCAATTAAATAACCTAATGTATATAAGGCATAGTTCTGGTTTACGCTAAGCATTTCCTGCTCACCAAGGCTGCATTTGTTTGATTAAAAAATACAGTAAAAACTGTAAAATTGGGGGAATATAATTAGAATTTTAAATAATTGTTTTCTTGTTGAATAAAGTTTAAAATTGTATTTATTTCTGTGATTTTAAATCAAATGTTATGCATCATTACAACATCTACTACTACTACTACTAACTCAGTGCTTAATTTGTGAATTGCGAGGTCCCGGAACAGATCGGGGTAACTGATCCGGCATGTTACCCGAGGATGTAGAGGTCTCTAGAGTGGGGGAGGGGGTGGGGAGTAGGGGGTTGGGTAAGGAAGTTGTCGCGGACGAAAGTGAAGAGGGTTGGGGAGTTGCAGAAGAAAGTGAAAGTAAACAGCAGACGGGGGATGAGGCGGTTGAGGAGGGGAATTGGTAAAATAAGGTGCCGGATCAGATTTCAGAGGTGCCGGATCCGGATCCGGCGTGTTCCAGCACAAATTAAGCCCTGCTACTACTACTACTACTAGTTACAACTACTACTGTTAATGTTGTTGTTGTTGTTGTTGTTGTTGTTGTTATTATTATTATTATTACTACAACAACAACATCTTTAGTATCAGCAAATCATCATATTAGAATGATTTAAAAAAAATTCTGAGTTCATATCTCACACAATTTCTTTTGTTTTTCTACAATTGTGAGATTACATAAAATTGCACATTTGTAATTCGATTTCGGAAGATCAATTCTAATATTTCTATTTTCCCCAAAATTACCTGTTTTCTTTATTCTGTGGCAGAAACAATTTCCATAGTTTATAAAGTCTGAGATCTGTTCACAAAACTGTAATTGTTTTCTCCTTGCACTTGAACCCTGTAAAAGATCCATAATTTAACAGTTTCTGTATTTTGTGATTCACAGGTGTTTTTCGTTTATTTAAAGTTATGGACTGTTGACTTTTTGATGTTGAAAATTCAACTCTACAGTTTAACAAAATGACATTTATTGACATTTTAGTAGTTTGAAACTATTTTATAAGAAATGATATATTTAGGTTTAAGTCTGTAAAATAACAGAAAAGGTACTGGCAGTCTATTACCAGGTTTTTGTACCGTAATATACAACACCAACCCAGACAATACAGTATGTTACTGATTATTAAGAAAAAGTCAATAAAGTCACATTTTTTCAACTTTCAAAACTAGTTGGAGGAAAAATCTCATATTGCAATCCAAAATAATTAATTAATTGTTAATTTGTGAATATTTTACAGCTTGTTTTTAATAACAAAAGTTAAAGCAATAACAAACATCTAAACTTAAAGACTTGTTTTTAAAAAATATATAATATCTCATAACAGTTTCTCTATTCTGTGAATAACAGGTGTTTTTTTAGTTACAGTTATGAACTGTTGACTTTTAATGCTGAAAATTCAACTCTACAGTTTAACAAAATGACATTTATTGACATTTGAGTAGTTTAAAATAATTTTGTAAGATATAATATATTTAAATTTAAGTCTTAAAGAAAAGTACTGCCAGTGTATTATCAGGTTTTTGTTCCATAATTTACAACACCAACCCGGACAATACAGCATGTCACTTATTATAAAAAAAAAAAGGTCAATAAAAGTCACTTTTTAAACTTTCAAAACTTGTTGGAGGAAAATTAAAGATCTCATAATGCAACAGGCATGAATCACAAAATACAGTACATTGTTAATTTGTTGATATTTTTACAGCATGTTCTCAATAACATAACTATATGAATAACAGACAACTAAACTTAAAGATTTATTTATTTTTTTAAATATCTAATAATAGTTTTTCTATTTTGTGAATAACAGTTTTTTTTTTTTTTTGAATTGTCGACTTTTGATGTTAAATTCAACTCTTCAGTTGAACAAAATGACTTTTATTGACATTTTAGTAGTTTGAAATAATATTGTAAGAAATAATATATTTAGAATTAAATCCAGAAAAAAATGTAATTACACCAAATAGCAGAAAAAGTACTGGCAGTTTATTACCAAGTTTTTGTCATAGTTTAAAGTACCAACCCACACAATATATCACTTTAAACTATTGAAAATGTCAATAAAAAGACACATTTGTAAACTTTCCAATATCAAAACTTGTTGGAAGAAAGATCAAGATCTCATAATGCAATTAATACATAAAAAAAACATAAATTACAAAATACATTTACTGTATTCATGAATTTTCCTTTGGCTTAGTCCCTTACTTATCAGGGGTTGCCACCGCGGAATGAACTACCATCTATTCCGGCATATGTTTTTACACAGCCGCAACCGAGTACTGGGAAACATTACAAAATACAGTAAACTGTTAATTTACAGATATTTTTGTACAGCACCTTTTCAATAACATAAATTTAACTTGCAATGTGCAGATTGATGACATTTAAAATGTATATTTAATGTTTTATTGCTATTATGATCGACCTGCATGACATGATCAATTTCCCATTGTGTTCCCACAGTATAGTTGGACACACCGAGCCTTACACCAAACTCTGCTGCAAAGGCTTCTGCATAGACATCCTGAAAAAGCTCTCTCGCAACATCAAGTTCTCCTACGACCTCTACCTGGTCACCAACGGCAAACATGGCAAACTGGTACGAGGGATCTGGAACGGTATGATCGGAGAGGTGAGACAACCTTTCAGTTTCCTCTTCAAGTCAACAAAAAAAACTCATTTACTTCCTTAAAGGGACACAAAATTTTAAGATATTTTGAAGAATGTTGGAAACCGGTGACTTTCATAACGTTTTTTTTAACAATAGATTTTAACATTCTTCAAAATATCTTCTTTTGTGTTCAACAGAAATAAAAAAACTCACACATTTTTGTAACCACTTGAATGCAAAAGGAAAATGGAAGTAAATGTTCATTTTTTGGGTGGCATTTCTAACCTGGTCTTGCTGCACTACAACATCAATTTATTCTTATTTATTTATTTATTACGTTTCTCCTCCAACAAAATATCATTACATACAACTTTTTACTGTCTGGTCATTTTGGGTGCAGAAAAAAATGTCTATTTACTAGGGGTGTGACAAGATCTCGTACGACGAGATTAAATCGCGGCGAGATTTCTCGTCGAGGTGAAAAGTTGTCTCGTCACGCGAGTTGTGATGTTATGATGGACCGTGAGGGTGAAATTAGCATTGACGATTGAAGGCAGGATTGGATTTGATCTGCAAATAAAGTGCTTTGCACACACCTGGCAAACCAGGCTGGCCTCAGAGTTGCGTTTGTCACTCGGTGGGCGGGTGTGACGTAACTGCCTTTTTCACTGAAGTTCAGCAGGTCCCGCATCCAACATAGGCTACAACTACAGCCTCAAACATTATGGTTCGTATCCATGCAATGGAATAACACTTCAGATATGCTGTAAACACAAATGTAATTAAGACGTGGAGTATTCCTATTTTAGGATTTTTCGCATTATTGAAGTGCAGATATGTAAACGCCGTAATCAAACTATTAACACCGTGAAGGACTTTTAGCCGCATTTTGCGACAGGACATACACACCTAGCGAGTCAGTAAAGCACCACAGACGCACACATCTCTAAGCGCGCGCAAACAAACACACACATTCACTGAATGAACTCCTGGAGACTCATCGTCACGTCATCATCACAGAACACACGTTTATACTGTCCGGGAAAAGCTGCATTTTTTTTTCATTCTGTGTGCAGTATCAAACTCCATTAAAACAACTCTCCTATCAGTCCTTCATATTCGCATGATCCCATCCGGTAGCTCAGAGTGAGTCACGGGGCCTGAATGAAATCTTGCTAAATGAAAGTGAAACTCATGTATTAAATTAAAAATGAAATACAAAAAATTACATGTATTTGTTTCAGTGTGTGGAAATAAGTTCGATATATCATGTGAAATTGTACAGGGGAGAAGCCAGTCGGTAGAGTTTATAGCTAAATTTTGCAGTGTTTGCATGTCCTTTATGACATAGAATTCATTTAAATAGAAATAAAATACCATTCATTACAATGTTTTTAAAAAGCACCTGAATTGTTTTGTATTTTGTGATTTTTTTTTTTTATTTGAATAAAAATCTATTTTCCATTCATATATTAGCAAATATTTAGCTAATAGTTAAAATTATATATAAAAAGATTTTTCCATTCACATAGGCTATTGGCAAAATATTTAGCAGTGTTTGCATGTCTACTACTGCGTATAACTCATTAAAATAGAAGTAAAATTACATTCGGTACAAGTTGATTTAAAGAAAGCACCTAAGTAGTTTTGTGATTTGGGTTTTTTCCCAGTTGAATAAAAGACTTTACATTCATATATTTCATCATTGAGGATTTCTTAAAAATAGTGTAAAAATCTCGTCTCGTCTCGTTCTCGTGAACCCAATCTCGTATCTCGTCTCGTCTCGTGGAGTAGGCATCTCGTCACACCCCTACTATTTACTATACAACTGCAGGTTAATTATGCTTGTATATATTAACTTTATAACGGTTAAAAGCTATTAGTTACTAGTTAATTATCGTTATTAGTAACTAATAAAGTTATGGTAACTAAAAACCTTAACTTTTCTGATTTTGATTGTAATACAATAATGTTTGAAACAATTATTATTGTGAAAAGCACTATACAAATAAACTTCAATTCAATTCAATTGAAAAAAAAATACTTTTAAAAATCTGTTACTTATTTGAGAATAAAGTATATTAGTGTACAACACATTTAGTTTGAATAGCAGTACAGTAGAGCAAAGGCAAGCAAGAAAACAAAGACAATCTACTGTATATGAGAGAAGGGCTGTTGACTCTAGAATGGATATGAAAGCGTGTTCATTCCAGTGAACGTGACAGGCATTGAAATGACACAAACAACCTTGTAAATAAACTTCTCCATCAAGCGAGTCGACGTCTGATGCACAGCAGCGTCTAAAGACTTTCAGACTGTGGCGTGTGCTCCTGCTTTGTCTTGCTTTTATTTTTTTCTGAGATGCGGAAAAGCACTATTGTGCTCAGTGGGGCATTATGCATGGTGTGGGTTAAATCTGCAAACACACACACACACACACACACACACACACACACACACACACACACACACACACACACACACACACACACACACAAACACACACACACACACACACACACACACAAACTGACTACTGGACTAGCACATGCACAACAAACATTTTTTTTGTTTATACGATTCTTCCCCAAAAATGAATTTTGGCATCATTTCCAGACCAAAGATTGACTTGTATACACACACACTATACCTGTCAACATACCCCACCCCCCCAAAATATGACCCCAAACTTCTTAATCTGTTCATTCAGAGCAGTTTAATTGTTAATAGTTACAAATATGGGGAGTAAATTAGCTTCAAATGATAGAATACATAACAAACATTAGAAAATTGAAAATAAAATAAAATGTTTTGCCTACAGTATATAGATGGCCTATACAGAAATTAAATCAAGCTACAAAATCTTGTTGCCTTTTTAATCACTGTATTTAAATATGGATTAAATTTACTATAGTTGTTTAGTGAAGAGCAGCAAATCTCTCATTTTGAGACACTGTTTTGTTTGACAACAGAGCTGTCACTTTAAGAATGCACAGACCTATAATGAAAGCATTCGATTACTTTAGTAACTGTTTGTGCTCATTTTAGACAAAATTATTTGTGTTTAAAATAAAACATGCCAGGACGGACATGTTTACATATTATTAAGTGCATTTTAAAAAACACACCCAAATCCAAAAGTGTCCACTTTTGCTCCTCTTCAAATCGCGTGTACAGAAGCTGATCTGGGAACAGTGTGTTTATACGGAGCGCGTTCGTCTGTGAGCACCGATACATGAATGGATGATTCAGAGGTTGCATAGGAAGGGCGAGGATCGGCACCGAGCTTTAATGGAAAGGAAGTAAATGCGGCTCTTTTAATATTAATTTCAATGTGCTTTCAAGTCAAAATAAAGCGAAAGCATAATTCTCTTGAACAGCTCTTGCAATTATATCCCATTTGAGATCGGCTCTTTGATGCTACTTTCACTTTTTATAGAAATATTAAAAATACGGGAGAAATACGGGAAAACACTTACAGTAAACTGGATGATAGTGGGATATAAAGGTAAAATACGGGAGAGTCCCGGCAAAAAGCTATGATGCACACATGTACACTTTATGTAATGGGCTGTGTGTAAGAATTTCCATCAATTAATCACTTTATTTTTACAAGATTTTATAGAAAAATGAGGCCTTTCCTGACTTCCTGGGTTGCCTTCAAAGGTTTCAGACTGAAAAGACTCTGGAGAAGACTCTATTACACATTAAATGAATCCTTACACTGTACAGAAAGAGTAATTCTGTACTATAATATCAATGTTTCATTAAAAACACAGGATGAATTAAGTTAAATAATTCAAGACATTTAAAGCAGTCCAGATATGTATTCCCGAGGTTTTTAACGTTTTAGATGCCACAGACTGTCCTAATGTGGGGTCTTTTGTCCTTAACATTTGGAACATTTGTATTTAATATTTATTTTCTACTCATTATATTACTGTATTTATGTGTGTATTTACTTGCATTTAATTAAGCGATATAAGTAATTTTTTTTTATTTGTTTGTGTTCATATATTGTTTAACAATTATTTTAATTTGACTTAAATTTAACTTGAAACCTATTTAATCATATTTACTTGTTTTAGTATTTTTTTTATTTGATGAATCAAAATTTCCATTTTATTTTCATACAATGTTTTCTTAAAAAATTAAATGTTTATTTATTGTAATATTTTATTAAATAAATGACGTATTAAGTGTTTTAACTTATTCTTTTGTGTTCATATAATTTTAACAACTATTTTAATCAGATTTTTATTCATATTTGTTTTACTTGAAACCTATTTAATCATATTTATTTGTTTTAGTAATTTAAAAATGTTTTGATTAACCAGAATATCTATTTTATTTTCATACAAATCTATTTTTCTTACAAAAATAAAATGTTTAATTATTGTAATCTTATTTTTTATAAAAAAAAAGGATCATTTTTATTTATTTATTCTTTTTTTCTTTTATAATATCTCACTAACCCCCGAGTATTATATATAAATGAAAAAATATATATAACAAAAAATTATGCAAAAACTATTTTCACGCCAAACTGAAACAATTAAATGTGATATTTTAGAAAGTAGATAGAGTGAAACAATGTTTTTGTACTACAAGATTGTAGTACTGATTACATTAAATGTAGTATCTTTTTGTACAGTGTATATACATTAGATTTCTCTCTGTTTTGACTCAGGTGTTTTATAAGCGAGCAGACATGGCCATCGGCTCTCTGACTATAAATGAGGAGCGTTCAGAGATCATTGACTTCTCGGTGCCGTTCGTGGAGACGGGCATCAGTGTGATGGTGGCCAGGAGCAATGGAACCGTGTCTCCTTCAGCCTTCCTGGGTGAGAAACACTACTGGACAAAAAAATGACTAAATTAGCACTATTAATATACAGTAGCGGACTGTATGACATTTCAGATGTCCTGCAGCTCATTACAAATGCCACAGTTGTGCAATAGGTTTGATTCTCAGAAAATAAGAATGAATGAAATGTGTACATTCAATGTAATAGATGAAAAGCACCCGCCTAATGCATAAATGTAAATGTACTGTATTTATAAACATTACATAGCTCAAATACACATTGTAAACAGGCAAACAGCACAATTAGTCATGTTTTTACAGCTAAAATGTCAAATGTAAAAGTGCAGTTGTACAGTAAACAACATTTCATGTAGAATTATTTAAAATTAAGCTAAACTTGAAAGCAGTTGCTAATTAACCCTCCAATCACACTTATTACTTTTGCTGAATTGCATAAACCTTTTAAGCCCTCATAAAAGTTCTGTTTTAATTAAGTTGTGCTAATAAATTTGTAAAAATTGATTGGATGTGGACTGGAGTCATTCCACAGTTGGAAGCGTATTAGTTATTTTATGTTATATAATGTTAATAATACTAAAATATACTGTCATATTTTTATTGATATTTTGAATTTTCCAAATTTTTTCTTCATTGAGACATGTTAAATTCTTCCTCCATCATTTGCAATGAATCTAAATTGCTTTGTTAGTCAATCTTAGCAATTTTTTAATCTTGTTTTCTGTAAAGTGGCTTCTGATCATGACATGTCCACACTAAATGATTATAAGAGACGTGTTTAAGGGATTATATGGGACATCCTTTATTTATTCTCTTAGGTAAGGAGAGATCTCATATATCATAGTATCTCAAGTATCATATTTAGAGGGAAAATGTGCTTTATGCATTATAAAGCTTGAAGCATCAGAATCAGAACTCTGTATCGGCCGATCACCATGACAAGGAATCGGTACTTGGTATTGGCTGCAAAAATTCTGATCGGATCATTCCTAACAATAATAGTTTTCAGCCAATGTTAGGCAAAACCTAAACGAGGTTTCACAGTTAAAGTAAAAATTGCTTTTACATTAATATTTAGAAACATTTAACATTTTGATCTATGGTTTTTATTTTAGTTTAACTAATGTAATTTTCAACAATCGTTTTTTTTTTTTGTTTTGTTTCTTTGATTTCAGTTTAAAGTTTTAAATTCAGGCACAGCATCAGGGTTGCTTTGAGAATCGTAAATCTTTGACGACACTTTTCTTTTTTCACAGATGTGGTCTGTTAGCCATCCCAGAATTCCTTTTGCACACCTTTCCATTATACTATAAACCAGGGGTGTCCAAACTTGGTCCTGGAGGGCCAGTGTCCTGCATAGTTTAACTCCAACTTCCTTCAACACAGCTACCTGGAATTTTCTAGTATACCTTAAAAGAGCTTAATTTGCTGGTCCATGTGTGTTTAATTGGCGTTGGAACTAAAATATGCAGGACACCGGCCCTCCAGGACTGAGTTTGGACACCCCTGTTATAAACAATAAACTTTCCAGAAACCCTGAAATCTTAGTAAGACATATTCTGTCAAAAAACAAAAAACAAGATGATTTTTTTTGCTGCTTGATTAAAATGATCTGAAACAACATAATTCTTGATTTTTTTGGGGGGAGAACTTAATAGTTTTATGTTCAATCAACTTAAAATTGTAAAAAAAACTCAAAAAGTTAACCTAATCGATTTGAATTGGATGACATGAAGGGATCATGTGGAACCCAGCATTTTTACAGTGAAGATGTAGTGTTTCCCCATGTTTAGTGGTATATGAATTGTTGACTTATTTCCACTTCATCTTGCATGTACGAGAGCTGAAAAAAACAGGTTGTGATTTGTGAACATGGTCATTTGTTTTTTTCCTTCAGAGCCCTACAGCCCAGCAGTGTGGGTCATGATGTTTGTCATGTGTCTTACGGTCGTGGCAGTGACAGTGTTTGTGTTTGAATACTGCAGTCCTGTGGGCTACAACCGCAGCCTGGTCAGTGCCAAAGGTCAGTCTGACGCACTTCTCAACCACAGACAGATGAGCACACACAAACACCACAGCTTTGACTGAGAAAATCTACACAATTGTGTTTTTGAAGCACAGGTAAATAAAATGAGCTCTATACTTATTTTAGAATTACAAGACAGTGATGTACTAAAAACTTTTTCTTTGCGTTTCTGACTAGTTTTACTTAAAGATAGCAAAATAGTCGGAATAATTTCCAGTCACGTTGTTTTTTTTAACTTTAACAAACTCTCAGTATTGATGTAATTGTGCACTGCAAAAGTAAGCTCATTTTTGCCATTGGTTTTAGTACTTCCGATTCAGTCGCCTATGGGAGAAATGATGAGGAATAATAAACGGCAGAACACTACTTGCTCTACAAACAAGTGTTCACAACTATACTTAAAAAGTAGAATAATATAATAAGAATAGATCCATTTGTAACATCAAGCAGCAAAACGAGCTGTTTTTAATGTATAAAAAAAATAATGGAAGTGAATGAGACCGGAAGTCTCGAGCCAGAAAGATTCCAATGGCTGCATCGGCTCTTATGCACAAAATAAGGTCAATAATGCATAGAAAACCTTTACTTGGACATTGCATTGCTACATCATTTTGAACTGCCTGATATTTCGGTTTTGCCCATGTGTGTACAATATTTATGCAATTTTCTTGTACGAAGTCAGCATTTTCACCAAACTTGTGTTTTTGTAGTTTATACATAGGCCATATTGTTATTTAGCACTTTGAAATGCGCAAGTTAGCTTTTTAGGCTTTCAAAAAGTAAATGAATGGCCTAAATGCTTAAAGTCAAAAATTGTGTGATGTACAGTTGAGGTCAGAAAGATTAGCCCCCTTTGAATTTAGATATATTTTTAAATATTTCCCGAATTATGTTTAACAGAGCAAGGACATTTTTACAGTATGTCTGATAATATTTTTTCTTCTGGAGAAAGTCTTATTTGTTTTATTTGTTTAAATTTTTAAAAGCCATTTTAAGGTCAAAATTATTAGCCCCTTTAAACTATTTTTTTTTTCGATAGTCTACAGAACAAACCATCATTATACAATAACTTGCCTAATTACCCTAACCTGCCTAGTTAACCTAATTAACCTAGTTAAGCCTTTAAATGTCACTTTAAGCTATATCGAAGTGTCTTGAAAAATATCTAGTCAAATATTATTTACTATCATCATGACAAAGATAAAATAAATTATTTAGAATTAGTTATTAAAACTATTATGTTTAGAAATATGTTGATCAAATTTTCTCTCCGTTAAACAGAAATTGGGGGAAAAATAAATGGGGGGGGCTGGGGCTTATGATAATGGGGGGGCTGATAATTCTGACTCAACTGTACATAGAATAGAGAATGCCTTTTATTGTCACCGTACACGTATACAATGTACATTATATGCATGTGCAATGAGATTAAGTGCATCTCACTACTCAGTGGAAACTTTAAAGGTTACAGTAGAAATAACTGTAGACACTAAACAGTAGTGCATAATAGTGAATGAGAGGGAGGTAGGTTGAGGTGGAGTAAACAGTTCTGAGATAGAACGAGAGATATACAGTATACAAGATGTATATAATTAGATGCGTTTTGCTTAAAGTCCAGTCTGTGTGTGTGTATGTATGGGGTCAGTACATGTTGAGTTGAGGAAGGTAATAGCTTTTGGGAAAAAGCTGTTCTTGAGTCTGGTTGTTCTCAATCTGATGCACCTGTAGCATGAGGGCAACAAGTTGAATAGTTCAGAAGCTGGGCGAGAGCTGTCCTTAATTATGTTAACCATCAGATGCCCTCTGATAGTTAGCGTTTAAAACAATTTATGAGAAATTATTTTATTATTATTTATTATTATTAATTTATTATTATTATTTTGCATACTTTCGGTTTCATTTAATGTCTCAAACAGATCTCTTTATAAATATGAATGACCTTGAAAACATTCAAAATAGTATGCTGTGATAGCCACAAGATTCACCAAAACATTTGAAATGTATTCCCATAAACAATGAATAAAAGAATGAATTAGATTATTTTTGTTTTTTTATAGTATTACTTATTTTATGTATCCATGTTTTATAATTCAAACAACACAATAATAGTTAACATTTAATAATAGTATTACTATTATATAAAAATATAGAAATAATATTAAATATAGTACGTTTAAGAATGTTATGGAATATTACAGTGTTCATTATAAATGATTTTCCATGCACATGCAAATTTCAATACTTCCATAATATTCACATGCTGCCATCATACTCAGCAAAAAGTGATTAGCTACTTAAAAAAAGTAATTTAATTTAAATTAACTGTTGATTTAAAAGTTGACTTTCCCATTGTAACTTGAAACTGTTAAGTTGACTTAAATTTTATAACTACCCACATTTCATTTACTTAATAATTTTAAGGCAATCTGTTTTCTTACTTTAAGTAAAAAAAAAAAAAGCTCTTTACAGTGCAATAACTTTCTCCAGCCCAACATTTTTCTTTTTTTCCCCAATCAAAAAGCTGTTTCACTCAGATATAGAGTTGAAGTCAGATTTATTTGTCCTCCTGTTCCATTTTAATTATTTTTTATTTTTCTCCAAGTTCCATTTTAAAAAGAAAATACTTTTTCAACACATTTTTGTACAAAATAGTTTTAATAACTGATTTATTTGATCTTTGCCATGATGACAGTACATAATATTTTCCTAGATATTATTCAAGATACTAGTATTCAGCTTAAAGTGACATTTAAAGCCTTACCTAGGGTAATTAGGCAATAATAGGTGATTATATAATGATGGTTTGTTCTGTAGACAATCCAAAAAATATATGGCTTTAGGGGGCTAATAATATTAACCTTAAAATGTTTTTTTTTTTTAACTAAAAACTGCTTTTATTCTAGCGAAAATAAAACAAATAAGACTTTCTCCAGAAGAAAAATATTATCGAAAATACTTTGAAAGTATACTAGATCCATTAAATATCATTTGAGAAATATTTTTTTTAAAAGAATAAATATTTCACAGAAGGGCTTATAAATTTACCCTCAACTGTACGTCATGACATCCATTTCAGATCCAGGTGGTCCGACGTTCACCATTGGGAAGTCGGTCTGGCTGCTGTGGGGGATCGTCTTCAACAACTCAGTGCCCATCGAAAACCCCAAAGGCACCACCAGTAAGATCATGGTTCTGGTGTGGGCCTTCTTTGCTGTGATCTTCCTGGCCAGTTACACGGCCAACCTGGCAGCCTTCATGATCCAAGAGCAGTACATCGACACAGTTTCTGGACTCAGTGACAAGAAGGTAAGAGCTGCCAGAGTCTCTCGCAGCCAAATGGCCATTCTAGGGCAGCGGTTTTAATTAAACTCATCACCAGGCTGAACTACAAGGCAGTTTCACGCTGATATAATATATGGTTGCACTGGCATGATGGAATGCTGTGATGCTAATCGCTAATTTGTGTTACTTTAAAGAGACATTAATGGACCATTTGAAATATTAAGCCAGTTTTAGATGTTGGCAACATGACAAAGAGGTGTAAGTACAGTATATGGTTGAGGATTTTCAGGATAAGTTCAGGATTTTTGTTCTTTCACTTTAAAAAAAAAAAAAGATTGCTGACTTAATTTTTTTAGTTGAATCAAATGAACTTTTCTAATCATCTCAACACACATCAGTCAAACTGACTAAAACTTTGTATAACTTCAAAGACATAGTTAAAACCTGCATAACTTATTAAATAAGTTAAAGTAACAAAAAAAATAGTAGCCCTTTCGGCCGCAACCTAGTAATGGGAAACACCCATACACTCTCTCATTCACACACACTTATACACTAGGGGCAATTTTGTTACCCCAATTCACCTATAGCGCATGTCTTTGGACTGTGGGGGAAACCGGAGCACCCGGAGGAAACCCACACCAACATGGGGAGAACATGCAAATTTACACAGATATGCCAACTGGTCCAGCTAGGACTCGAACCAGTGACCTTCTTGCTGTGAGGCGACAGTGCTAACCACTGAGCCACCGTGCCACCTTGTCTTGACTTTTTGGCATATATTTTTTAGTGTTAAGGTTTCATTCACAGATTGATGAAGATATTTATGTATTGTAAGGGTTCAGTTACTTAAGCATTTTAAAATGTGTCTGCTACTATATTAATTCATAAAATTTTGCTTGAGATGCAAATAATATTGATCTTAATTTTAAAAATTATTATTCCAGCCAAAATAAAACAAATAAGACTTTCTCCAGAGGAAAAAATATTATCGGAAATACTGTGAATAGGTTACAAGCTCTACTGAACATCATTTGAGAAATATTAGCCTAAGTTACAGTTTTAAATATAAAGGGTCTAACAGTGGCTTTTTACATTGATCCCACAGAAGAGCCCTTTTTGGAAGAACCATTTTCTGTGTGTGTATAGAACAATTTGATAATCAAAAGAATCCTTTACCATGATAAAGAACGTTGCATGGAATTATACGGTTCTTCGTTGAACAGATGATTTCAATAAAGAACCTATATTTTTGAGTGTATCCTTGTTAAATGAAGAGTTCCCCCAAAAAAGAAGATTTGCTTTTAATTTACTCACCCAAACATCATCCCAGCTTACACAAACTTTTACAGTAAAAATGTCTTTAATGTCCTGTTTGAGTAAACAAAGAGCACATTTAAATTTTTGGGTGAACTATCCCAGCAGACACACAATGTCATAAGATGTTAATATTAAGTTAGATTTAGGTCACCAGCATCTAAGGACATAGTTATTTTGCTGTCCCATAACAATGTGAAATTACTTTGATTTTAGGTAGATTTTAGGTTGTGTTGGAAAGTGACCAAAATCCAACGTTGAGCCAACATCTTAAAGCAACGTCATATTAACATTGTAATGTGAATGGTGATGCTGACAAGGGAAGTGCGAGGGTCAGAAACAAGGCAAGGCAAGGAAAACGCGTCGTCATGTTCACTATCAGTATAACAAGTCTCAGCAATGGGTGTCTCAAAGTGAGTCGTATATAAGTGTTTGTAATCAGTACTTGAGCAGCATCAGCTGTGTGAGTGTAATCAATGGACACTTGGAGCAGGTGTGTTGACTGGAACTTGTAGTCCATATACCAGCAGATCACTAGTGATCATGACAGACGTCACATACTGATTATTTGACAAATTTATTTATCAGGTATGGCAACCAAAATCCAACATCTAATAGACGTTGTATTGGTAACTTTTACACAATGTCAAGCTGTAACATCATTGGACGTTGATATTTTGATGTTTTTAGGTTGCGTTTGAAAGCAAGGGCAGGGAACTAGCAGGGAATTAGACAATGACGGCAGGATGTTTTTTTTTTGTATGCATTCAGATTCACGAGTGTGCCTGCAAAGCTTTGTAAGCAGAACAAAAATGCCTGAAGGGGAAAATAGCCGGCGGGCCAGAAAATCATAGACAGATCACACTGCTGCTTTCAATTTTGGTGAACTTTGATAGCTGCAGTTCAGCGTGGTTGTGTTTGTAGTACTAATATGTATTTATATACAACACTGATGGCTTCTTTTTCACACAAGCGGAAACGTAAGAATTAAAATGAACTTTAAGAAGAAAAATGCACCAGGAGTTTAAAAATGAATGAATAAATACAATTTGGAAGGCTTTTTCCAAGTAATTGTAATATCACAACAGTATTTCCGAGCAAGCAAGCAAGGAAGGAAGGAAGGAAGGAAGGAAGGAAGGAAGGAAGGAAGGAAGGAAGGAAGGAAGGAAGGAAGGAAGGAAGGAAGGAAGGAAGGAAGGAAGGAAGGAAGGAAAAGCTACAAGGTAGACAACATGGTGTAATTTTTTATACCTAAATCAACAATAAACTGTAAATTTATTATTATTTTAGGGAAAGTGTGAATAATATTAGACATGATATTAATCAAAATCCTAAATTACTTCATATGATTTTTAAAAGACTATTTTAGTGATGTAAATAAATATTACAAAATAATATTGCATCGTAATATTCAGTATTACTATCTGTATTCTTTTATTTATATTGTATAATATCACTTATATTTTCTAATGTCACTTAACATCATTTATGTTACATATAAAATATATTTTTATTATCACTATTAGTTTATTTTTAAATAATTGCTAGATCAAAACATTGTTTACAGTACTGTACAGTACTAGAATTGTATGATATTTATAATCTGTGATCATTCTGTAATTGTTTTAACAATGTGGAAGCTAACATTGTCACTCACTTTGCATAGCAAACATAATATGTCTCACAATATTGTCTATTTATGTAACAGTATTGTAACATTAAAAAAGTATGTTCTTTGAGGTATGAGTTTAAATAGTATTAATAAAAAAAACTGCATGATGTACTACTTTCTCCAAATTTGCCACATGGCGTACAGTTGAAGTTAAAATTATTAGACCTCGGCTGCATCCGAAATTGCATACTTTCATACTATATAGTACACTAAAAACAGTATGCGAGCCAAGTGGCATGTCCAAATTCATAGAATTCGAAAAAACAGTTTCAAAAAACTCAGCCATTCTGGTAATTTGTTTTCTTTTTTAAATATTTCCCAAATTTTTCACGGTATTTCCTTTAATATTTTTTCTTCCGGAGAAAGTCTTATTTGTTTTATATAGGCTAGAATAAAAGCATTTTTTACATTTTTTAAAACCATTTTAAGGTCAATATTATAATATTATATTTTAAATTATGCCCCCTTAAGCAATATTTTTTTCCCGACTGTCTACAGAAATGTCACTTTAAGCTGAATACTAGTATCTTGTAAAATATCTAGTAAAATATTACGTACATAATGTTGTCTAAGCTTTTCACTCATCATAGTACACATGCTGCTGATGATGTGACAATAAAAGTATTTGATTTGATTTTGTCATCATGTCAAAGATAAAAGAAATCAGTTGTTAGAAATAAGTTATTAAAATTATTGTTTAGAAATGTGCTGAAAGAAATCTTCATTCCGTTGAGCAGAAATTGGGGGAAGAATATACAGGGGGGCTAATAATTCAGACTTGAACTGTACATACATTACTTTGCTTTACAGCCATTCATAAATCCTCCCTTGTGGCCTTGAGATAGTAGAGTGTCCATTGTATGCACACTAGGTCACTCTGGTAATTTTTCCACATGCTCTTTTATGAATACTTCATGTTTAGACACACTACTCCTCTCACATACTCTTTGTTTACAGAAAGATCTAGAACAGGGGTGCCTAAACTTTTTCATATAAAGGGCCAAAAACTAAATATCATTGAGAGCCAAAGGTAAATATAGTATATTACATTAAAGTTGCCATGGGTAATTTCCTAATTTATTGGAAAACATCACTTTAAATTATACTAATTAATGCAGTATAACATTTAAAATGATAATCTATTGCAATAAAACCATAAACAATCACATTTAACACAATGGAGTTCACTAGTCAAGCAGAATCTGCCTTTGTCGTATAGAGGACAAATCAAGGCAGTGTGTACATTTAAACAAAATCTGATTAATTTACACCATTTAATTAAAACATTTAATTTCAGTTAGCTTTTAACAATAAAACAAACAGACAAAGGGTTACATTAGATTTGAAATGACAATCTCTAAACCATCCCTATCATTCTTCCTCTTCTCAGATGGGATGGCGGGCCAAATCAAAGGTTACCATGGACCCTAGTTCGGGCATCTCTGATCTAGAAGAAATGCCTACTTCTTTTAAGTTAGCAACAAACCTCTGGTGTGGTCAGGGCCACAGGACAGATGAAAGACAACACTTATGCTGTCTTCCCTTAGACACCAGCAAGCACACTCAATATGAGGCATTCACTGACACTGGAGTCTGTCACATGCGCTCAACCAGAATACACGTCCACCTGCTCCTCCGAGACTGATCTCCTTCATTCACACAAGCAAGGTTACCTATATTGCGGCACAATTATTCATGCCTTGCGTTCTGAAGTGCTGTCTTAGTGGCTGTAGTACATTTGTTTGATTTTGCATTAATGGCGCTTAATGAACATGGCTGGAATCACATTTAAAAAACCTAATTGAGGAGTGATACTGAAATTCCTCGGATGTTCGGCCAGGCAGCGGAGATAATTTCTCGTCTTCGTGAGGACAATCTGAAGTTCAAATGTTAGAATTTGATCAGAGCTAAGAAATTAATTGACTGAGAAGCACAGAAAAAGAGCTTTGATGACCCAATGGGCTTTGGTCCGAGTTTTATCACTGCAGCCATTTTTCTGCTTTCTTCCTGAGGATTAATTTCAGTCATATTCCCACTTGGATTTATGTTATATTTAATGTGGCATTTGCAGATACAGAATCGTGAGAATCCTTGGAACAGGGCGAAGACAAAGGCTGAACCCTACAATAAATTCCCATGCAGAAATCCAGCTTAAAGAAAAATCAATCACACTTTCCAGCAGCGTAGCTTTCCCATGCAAAAAGCCATTACTGGCATATCTAGCGAAACAGGAATCTATTAAAATGCTCTAATCCTTAACCAAGTTACTCAGATTTATTTCTTCTGCTCAGACCATGATTTGTTCATGAAGTTCAATTTAAACATGCTAACTTGTTGAAATGCTGCCGTTTAGTTCCAGAAACCGCAGGACCAATATCCTCCATTCCGGTTTGGGACTGTGCCCAATGGCAGCACGGAACGAAACATAAGGAGCAATTATCCCGAAATGCATTCCCACATGGTTAAGTACAACCAAAAAGGTGTGGAGGATGCTCTCAACAGCCTCAAAACTGGGTGCGTTTACTGTAATTCCTCACCTGAATCTCTGAAACAAATCCTTCCCTGATGTATTAGCATTTATACTAACATTCTGTTGTTTTTTTGTATTGTTAACAGCAAGCTGGATGCCTTCATATATGATGCAGCCGTGCTTAACTACATGGCCGGTAAAGATGAAGGGTGTAAACTGGTGACCATTGGTAGCGGGAAGGTGTTTGCTACGACAGGCTATGGTATCGCCCTTCAGAAAGAATCTCGATGGAAGCGGCCGATTGACCTCGCTCTTCTCCAGTTCCTTGCTGATGGTAACTTCAGAAACTTACTTTAGCTAGAGGAGCTCTGCTTCACAAATCTGACCCAAATCTATTATTTATCGCAGGTGACACTCAGAAGCTGCAGACGGTGTGGCTCACTGGGATCTGTCGTAATGAGAAGAAAGAGGTGATGAGCTCTAAGCTGGACATTGACAACATGGCTGGAGTGTTTTACATGCTTCTGGTGGCTATGGGACTCAGTCTGCTGGTCTTTGCCTGGGAACATCTACTGTACTGGAAGCTAAGGCATTCAGTCCGCAAGTCTGAGCGATTGGACTTCTTGCTCGCCATTAGCAGGGTAAGTTTCATATGATGTATACTTTCAAAAAACAAAAAAACAAAAAAAACATTTTGCATAGATTAAAATAGGGGTGCACAGATATGTCTGCTGTCAAACATTATCTGCAGAAAATGGCATCTTTGATTTTTGTCTGAAAGAGAAACACAGAGCAAAAATACATAAGAGGCACAATGGACTTGGAAAGCACTATGCTATGAAACCAATTCATTTCAATGGTCATGCAAGAGCGGTTTGGCATTAAGCCAATCAAAGGGCAAGAGCAGCCGAGTGCACTAGCGACTAGCTTGTATACACACTGCAGTTAACTTTTAAATGAGCTCACTATTCCACTTTGTGGATATTCAGTATGTATACTTATCTATGCATGAACTGCACATGCTCACTGGAAAAGCAAAGTCCACTCAAATAATGCACCGACAGGATATTTCTATGTAGTACTTGTTCTTTGTCATGGCAATGCTGGTAAAACTACAACTTTCAACTCACTCTCAATAGAAATTTACAATACAATGTTGTTATTTTATTGGCTTGTGTTTTTTAAAATCAGTATAATTTAAAATATTGTGCTCTATTTTAACAATCTAAGCACAAAGTCTAAAGCGCATGGCGCAAAAGCATTAAAGGGCATGTCCGAATCCACTTTTGCTATTTTAAGGACAGAAAAATATGCTTTGTGCCCTGACTCATAGTCTAACAGGGTTGTGCTTATTCTCTTAATGAGTTATGGGTATGTTTTGAGAATAAACCAATCAGTGTGTCAGCCAGTTGCGTCGCACCATGGCACATTTGCTATTTACATGGCGGACTTGTAAGTGGAAAAACTGAACGCCTCACTAGCAAGAAAACAGTTAAACAGACCATCTTCAGCGCGAGGATAAAGAACGAGCCTCCTCCATTTGGCCTCTTTACTTTCTCTTTACTTTACTCCTTTACTTTTGTGGATAAGGAAACGGTGTAGGATGCACTCCGCTCAAGACATTCATTAGCCTACACATTTACTTTCAGTTGTTGAGCACAAAAATTTGTTTCAAAACTATTTCTAAATTCAGTTCTAATTTCCGGCAAATGAATAAATGAACAATAATAATGAAGCGTGGTCAAAAAGTTATATCCAAACACACGTCCTATTCTTATTCCCCATATGGTGATGCAGACGTCTCCCAAACCCGACAGGTGGAAAAATCTAAACTTGTTTTTATAAAAAACAAATATAAATATGCATATAATATATACTGCTACTAATAATAATAACATTGTACAAATGCAATGGTCATGAATAAACTGAATAAAGCCCCCCGACATAAAGAAGGCATTGAGGTTAGGGATGGGCGATATGGCCAAAAATCCATATTGCGATATACATTGCAGCCTCTTGCGATAACGATATATATTGCGATATATAAATTATAATAGAACCATTTCAGAACAGGTTACATAGACCTTTAGGAAAGCCAAACTGCTATTTTTTTTTAAGAAATAAAGAAATGTTGCATGTCGTTTTGAGAACATTTATTGTGCAAAAGCAAAACTGTAATTAAACAACACAATGTTGCAGATAAATAAACTAAATGTAGTGCCTTTTAGAAAGAAAGACTTTTCTTTTAAGTCATTGGTTCCTTAATGCCAAGTTGCAGAGAACAAAAAAAAAACTGGTGTTTAGTTAAGGAACTTACACTGTACTGAAAATACTTCCAGTATTAAATTAGTCAAATAAAATTGTGTATTGCAGATACTTTAAATAAAAACAAATTTCAAACCTGCAGCCTAAGGTAACGCATTTGGTTTTTAAAAATGTTGATCTCCTAATGAAATTAAAACTGGTGTCTTGTTAATAAAGGAACGGACACTGTGAATTAGGGCTATACTTCCAGTATTAGGCATGGCTATTTTAAATAAAGAAAATTCTTTCATTCTTTCCTTCTGCCCCAAAGTAACACCATCTTTTCTATATAACTTTAATGACCTTCAGCAACAGAATAATTTCTTATTGATTTCTTATTCTTATTTAACAAACAAATTAAAAAAAAAAAAAGTTTGTTTCTTTTCAGTGAGCACCACTGACAGATCAAATCTGCTTTCTCTCTCTCCCTCTCCCTCTCTCTTTGTCTGCTGCAGTGTTGCTGCTGCTAAGAGATTGAGATGCACCAGCCAAAGTTTGCGTATAAAGTAATGCAAAAATGAATACAATTAATATCGAAAGCAAAAGCAGAATCTCGGACATGTCCGGTTGGTAAAGTCTAGATTGGATAGGCGGCCGGCCGGAAATGCGATATGCACATTAATTAGGCGGCTTTTTTATTTACTTTCACGTCAAGCGGTCTTTACATTGTTTTGTATACGTTGCTAAGCAATGCATGGCACCGAATGGGGTAAAGTCTAGATTGGATACGCGGCCGGCTTTGGTCTTAATTTCGCGGGTAGATTGCGTCATCAAACATGCATTATCGCGATAGTGCAATAGAATTAGAATCTCTATCGTAGGCCAATTTTGTATCGTTTATACCGCATATCGTTTATATCGCCCATTACTAATTGAGGTAGTGGTTTTTATATTTATTTAGAAAATAATATATAAAATAATAGTAAATTAACACACCTCCTTTTCAGAACAGCACACTGATGAGTCCACAAAGTGGCGCAAATGGATTTGCTATTTAAACAACGTGAATTAGCCAAGAATGGCTATTTTTCATCTGTAGATCCCTTACAGAATGTTAAAAAGTCACACCTAAAATAGAAGCACAGCATAATAACATAGAGTACACTATCATATATAAAATACAATAAAAAAAGCAAAAACAGATTGATGGCAGCAGAAGAGGACAAAAAAGCCAAAGACAAAAAGTACAAATAAGTGTCAAGAATAAAGTACTAATGCTGACAATGCGGATTTGTCAATAACCAATTTTTAACATGAAACTGAAAAGAACAAAAAGTAAGTGATCTTCTAATTGTTGGTGGGATGGAGTTCCATTCACTAGCAGCTTTTAATAAAAATACTGACTGACTGAATTTACTTTTTTTAGAGGAATAATACAATCCCCTCTTTCACCACCTCTAGTAGTGGTCGATTCAACTTTCACAAAGTGATTTAGTGGTGAAGTCGGGTTATGTAGGGTCTTAAACATTAAACAAATATGTTCATATTTAATTACATTTTCCCAACTAAACAGATTGTATTTCTTTAATATTAAACAATGGTGAAATTGAACTGATTTCTTATCAAGAGTTTTTAAGGATTGTTTGTATAATGATTGTATGAAGTGGCTTCAAAGTAGTACTGCTAGATTGGGACCAAGTGGTTAAACAATAAGTGATATGAGAGATCATCATGGAGTCATAATAGATTAGGGCAGCCTCACATGACATCTGATCACGAATAAATCTAAAATTTGCTAAACTGAATCTGACCCGGTTACAAACCTTTTTAACCTGTGACTTAAATGATAGTTTTGAATGTATCAAAACATCATTTCTTGTACTCGGATACAACTTGTAATTTTTCCCCTGATACAAATACATCTGGTACTACAATTAACCTATTATTCTTAGAAAAGAACATACACCCTGTTTTAGAGATGTTCAACCAGGCTGAAAGATGTACCAGCGATTCTGTGAGTTTGTTTGCAACTTGTAACACGTAGTATGAATAAATATAACAGTGTCATCCGCATACATTTGTATATTATTATTAGGACAAATGGATGGAAGATCATTGAAATATAAAGAAAAGAGTAAAGGGCCCAAAATAGATCCCTGTGGAACACCTGTGGATATACGTAAAGGGGCAGATTTGTAACTCTGTATATTAACACACTTTGTGCGACAAGACAGATATGATTCTATCCATTTTAAAGTTTGTGGGGAGAAGTTAAAACCTACTAGGTTGGACATGATAATTCTATGATTTACAGTACCAAAGGTCTTTCTGAAATCCCCCCCAGTAAAATACTGATAGGTCTGTAATTACTAGTAGAATGTGGATCGCCACTTTTGGCCCTGAATTTTCATTTTGATGCATCCATAATTTTAACAAATTTTCTTTTGATAACTATCGACTATAAGTTGCAAACTAACTCAAAACAAGGCATTTGAAATCAGCTGTTTGTCTTTTTCTGCCTTTTAAGATCATGTAGCAAAATATAACAATACTAATGTAGTTCAAATGAACATTGTAGAAAGAAAGGTACAGCATACCTTAGCAGATCCTTAAGAAACATAAATGTGGTGAAATTGATTTTCAGAGAAATCCAGGCTGTGAAAAAGCTCCAAAGGTCAAGGGAAAAGCTGTTAAAATTAAATTAGGGTCTTAGGGTTGTGACATAGCTGCCAGAGCCATTTCAAGCACATTCTTAAGCTTAACAAACTTAAAGACCTCATTTAAAGGTGGAATATTACAAACGCATAGGCAGCTACTTTTCTTTTGGCTAATTACAGTACTTCCAGAGATAACTATAATAGTGATAAACAGTTTTGAGAATCTTATCAGCCACTGACAGTTCTCCAGGTAATTAACCACACATAAAATCCGCTAATAGAATTTTGATGTGGTAAAAGTGAGTCATGTACGACTTTATTTCATCTAGGTCATCACAGCCAAAATTGTAGAAGCTTTATTTGTGAGTTATTGCCATTCATTGGAACTGAACTTTTTAGTTTTTTTCCAGTGGCAACTTAGTTTCCATTGCATTTTGCATGCACTGTAGTGAATAGATTTAGGTGAGGTGAAAATAGTAATTCTGTATGCAAAATCCCAGTCTTATTTTTTTTATTTCTTTCTTGAAGGGAATCTACAGCTGCTTCAATGGTGTGGAGGACACAGACCGTAAAGGGAACATGCAGAACCCAGATGTCACCACCAGTTACACTCAAGCCAACATGCTAAAGATGCTCCAAACAGCTAAGGATATAGTCTCATCTGCAAGAGTGGAAAACTCCCTGGACAATGCCACTAAAACTATAGAGAACTGGAGTCGGCGTGATCCAGAGTCAGCCAGAACTAGTCTTCCTCCCTGCCTCATTGGAACCGACTTCAGCCATGGCCGCCTGCCCTGCATTGCCAGTGTTACGGACAACCACTCTCCGTACCCTCAAAACGTGGACAGCGCGACTCAGCACCTGCTGGAGAAGCCTCATGTGGGAACACGGCCTACCTCACTGCGCTACACTCTTCCCGCACGCACCAGTCACCACCACATCTACGAACGAACGCTTCCCATATCTAGCCTCAGCAGCCCTCATATTGCCATAAGAGACCCACCACCACCTACAGCCCCAAAACCACATGTCTACATGGACCAGTCCTGTCACCACCCTACCTCTCGCTACGTCTCATACCGTGACTTTCAGGTACCAGACATCTTTGTGGAACACCAAGAACCCTCTGGAAGCCATAAACAATACATGGCAGGTCTGGGTCGCAAAAAGAGGTCCCACAGCTACGTAGCGGCATCTCCAGAAACCAGACGGAGGGACGACTATGATGTTCCCCAGTCCAGTCTGACTGAACTTAAAAGCAACCATCTTCTGGAAAACCATTCCCATACCACACCCTGCATGAGAAGCCACTTTCAGAGACCCAGCTCTAGCTGCAACTCCTGCAACAAGCTGTATCTGGAGCCGGAGATGGATGACGTTCCACTATTGGGGAAAGATAAACTCAACCGTCGCGCCTCTTTTCTCAGGGCAACATGGGGTGGTGACAGGATCCGACAGATAGATGAGAAGCCCTCAACCTCGGCATCTTCTACCAGCTGCATCAACATGCCTGATCTGTTCCCTCGAGTGGTGGTGACCAATCCCAAGACTTCAAAGATGTACGGCAGCGCTGGTAACAACCTTCGCTACAACGCGGCTGTGGAACCAGCCTATCTGGACCCAGCGCACATGGGCTCCTACCCGTATAAGCCTCAGAAGTTCAAATACTCAAAATCCATCCGCCTTCCTTCATACCGGGAGGCTATTCTACAAAATACGGCAGCCCTGCGGCGCTCCTCATCTACACTAGTACATGGACACTACTCAACATATCTGAACTCTTATACAGACCTACCGGTGTACTTGGGTCCTCTACCGCAAGGACCTGCTCACTTCCATGAGCATTCCAAAGACATGTGCCACCTGTTTCCATGTGTTAATCATTGCCCAGAAAATGCTGCCTTGGTGCCCCGGTTAGGCAGCAGGCCTGTATTATACCAGAGCAATGCTGTTGGGGGCTATGAGGGGGCCGGGCGCGCAAACGAGGGGTCATTGCACACTGTGCCGGTCTCTTCTATGCACAGGGACCGCAGGCAGGTTCTAGTAGCACGGAACGTGCATAGTCCCTATGCCCCACGGCCTTGGGGTAGGGTGTCTAGTCTGGAGTCAGAGGTTTGAAGACCTTTTAAGAGATCTCCAGAGACATTTTTTCCCCAAACATTGAGGGAGAAACACTGGGAAGTGCTAAGTGAAGACAAGCAAAAAACTAATGGTGGACTAGAGGTGATAATCTCAGTGCAATAATACCCTAAGGCAGCAGGGATGGGGTGGGGGAATGTACAAGTGATTACTGTGGAGACTTCTTTCAGTATATATATATATATAAAAAAAAAAGAGTTAAAATCGTAATGAACTGTTCTTATTCTGTAAACTATTGATTGTAATTTAAACTGTTTTTAAATGCCATTACACCAATTATAGTCATTCTCTGCAAACAATTGGATGTAGCATGTTTAAGGCAGCTTTAAGAACATAAGGGTTTGAACTGAAAATCTGATTTTTATTTGTGCCAGGGCATTTGACCATTTTAAATCTGAAGAACCACTGGAAAATTTTATAACATCACCACACAAAAATGTCTTCCAAGAATTTTCTAAACCCAGGGTTTGAGAAAGCCATTAACTGTTCAATTGTGTCACTCCACCAATGTGATTCAGATCTGATTTTATGAATGGTGAAGAATTGATTTGACATCTGTAGTTCCACAGCTATTTCACTGTTTAATAAATGATGGGATGGCCAGAGGGTCACTTGAAAACATCTGCTGTCTTTGTATCTTTTGCGAAAGGCAACAAGTTTAGTGAATTAAACTAATCAAAAACAGCTGCACATTCATTGCACATCTTGATGCATTGCACCAATCAAGTCATAGATAGAAGAGGAGCTTATTAAGTTTAAGGTATTGAAGCAAGCTTTCAACCCTTTTAATTTTCACTTAAATATTTTTTTTTTCTATTTCTATTTAGTTAAATTGCATTCCTGATACCACATCAAACTAATTTAGATTTTTGTTTTCTTGTTTGTGTTAATGATAACCTATGAACAAAAGGTCAAACAAGCAGTTAAAAGGTTAAAAAGATTCATTCTAAGGATGAATTTGTACAATAATAACTAAGGACTAACCTGGAACTTAAATAGCATACACAATTAACCCTAAAACTTAATCTGGTTACCGATTAACATTGCTATAGGCACTCTCGTAAACTGTTCAAACTCACACAAAGCTCTTGGATAATATAGATTTTAGACAGACAGTACATACAAAATGTTGCATGCATGCAGCCATTTAAATGCATGCCAAGGATACATATTACCTAGGAGGAAGAACCTTTCATGAATACAATTTCACTCTTGATTTCCTGTATACAGTGGCAAAATAATTACTATTCACACTTGCCAAATGGGGAAAAAAATCCATTACATCTGCAGATTCAGCTGTATATCATTGCATGGACTGCATTAAAAAGGCAGAATGCCATTAAACTGCGGTCTTTTATTTGCTGACCTCCCATTTCGAAGGCAGCCCATGGTGAAGTCAATGCATGGCGAGTAGGTTAAATGCTGACTCAGTGTGGCGGTTGCATGCTCTCCAAGAGTAGTTTAATCCCTCTCACCTTCCTATGTCTTTAAGATGTGACGTGGGTTGCTAACATTCATCTTTCCTGTTAAGCACCATTGTAGTCTCAGCTTTTCCTGAGGGCCCCAGGAGGACTGGAAGGGCTCCAACTCTCTGCCTGTAAAGTGCAAGGGTCAGTATAATAACGGTTGGACGAATGGGCTGATAGACCCTGGAGAATAGTACGTTTAATCATGCCAACTTAGGATGATGCACATCTGGGCAGAAAGCCAATCAGCGGGGACACTGTATCGACCTATAGTGTTCCATCCACCTTCGTTTAGTACCCTTGAGATGGTATAAGATGGAAAAGTGACCGTGAGGACCAGGCTTGTGAATGAACAATGAAACCTTGGACTATACTTTCGGAAGTACCGGGACTGTGGTGCAGTTGGTGGTATATAGCACTTGTAACAGTGTCATTCAAAGCTCCAGACGAAAGAAGTTTTTGGTTAAAAAAAGATGTGGATGTATGTGGCAAGCGTGAACATTCAGAGTTTACTCACTTTATTCGCACGTTAAATTCACTTCACAATAGATGCGGATTCGAGTCATGGGCAAGACTTATGTCTGCCGGGTGACTTTAGCTTCATTGCTAAAAGGCTAACATGGATTTAGCTGTGCTTTATGTGCTTTAGTAAGGCTGAAAAACAGCATATATTCGTTCGGCGCCTTGTCTGAGTCCACTAAATCTTTTCAGATGTGCTCGGAGTTTATCAACTCCTCTAAAAACTATACCTGGATGATGGAAGCTTTCAGCGGTGCTTCAGACTAAGCCGAGCCCAGTTTGATGAGCTGTTGTCCGGTGTAGGAAGGAGGATTTCCCCTCAGGACACCAACAACAGGCACTACGTCATAATCACACCCTTACAAGAGCAAGCACCTGATTGTTTAACATGGCGCGAATGTCCGCTGAAGTTCAGAGCGATTCATCAAATGTGCAAAACGTTCAATTCATGCTGCCTCATTTGCACGAATAGCGCCGCAGGATGTATATTTTTGTCTTTACATTGACTTAACATGTAAATCCCTCGCGCTGGACGCTGAATCTGCATCTGGTATGAATGCACCATTAGACGCATGCCAGTTTTCGATAAGTGAAGTTTATTTATAAACTGATTTAGAGAAGAGCACGTGCTTATGATTAATCATGGCTGGTCCCGCATTAACTAAGGCATGATTCACTAATCAGATGATTCCTAACTCACTATTTCTTACTTCAGTTATCTTTGCCTTGAAAAATCCCCCCTTCCACCCCTACTCCTCCACCTTTCCCTTTATAGGGCGGCACGATGACCCACTTTTAGCACTGTTGCCTCACAGCAAGAATGTCACTGGTTCAAGTCCTTAACAAGCCAGTTGTCGTTTCTGTGCGGAGTTTACATGTTCTCCCCGTGCTCGCGTGGGTTTCCCCCGGGCTCCTCCCACAGTCCAAAAACATGCATCATAAGTGAATTGATCAATCTAAATTAGCACTATAGTCAAGCTCTTAACCAGCAGTATAGCTCTTTATAGCAATTTATAATCTGTCATCAGCTCTAAACAAGCGGGGAGTTCTCGAGACCTATCTGAGCTTAAACTCCCCTCTCATTCTGCAAATGAAAGGGAGCCCCGGGCTCGAGGATCTTATGAGCTCAGGGCTCTCTCCTGGGACAGCATGCCAAACTCGCTTAATTATCAATCATCAGCTAAGTGTGAACTCTTAATTTCAATATATTGTAATCATGAACATGCACAATATTGAAAATATTGTGAATAATCATTTTGTACTTACACTTTAACAGTGCTTTTTAAAAATATTCAGATTGTATTGGTGATGGTTTTTGTAGAAGTATTTGGTTTGCTTATGAGATCAAACATGAACATTTTCACATTATTCTGGCCTACAACTTGCTGAAATATTGAATGAAATGACTATTTTTAGGGCTATCATACATTAATACTTTAATAGGGCTCCTAAAGTTAATATTAGTTAATTTAACTAAACTCATGGTGCATTCTACAAAAGCTTTTGTTAATCTAAGCTGATGTTAATTTCTTAGTTTATGCATTCAAATCGTAGTCGAAATTGGATTACAAATAACAATTATTTGTTAAAGTTTATTACTAGTAACATTTTATTTTCTAACCACTATTAAAACAGTTGCATGATATTGGAAAATTTAGTTTTTTTTTGCAATATATATTACAATATAAATACAATTACCCCAGATAGCTTGAATTTAGGAAAAAAAACTTGAATTCAGATTGAAGGGTATAAATCACGTATGAAAAATCAAACAAATTGCAAGCAAGAATAAATACCATAGTAAAGAAGAAAGAAAGAAAAAAAGAGTTTCCGGAGAGTCAAACAGTATTCAGGTACAGAAATTAAGTAATGAAGTGTAAAATAACACTGTATGGTCTTCGTTGTAGTAATTCAGTAAATCTATTTTTCGTTAAAGTTACAAATGTTGTCTTGTCTTGAAATGCCTTTAAAATGTATGCAAAAAGTAAAGTTTCACTCTAATATGGTTATACTTTGCAATGACTCCACAAATCTCATCTATTCTAAACTGTTGTGTTGATCAACTATAATTCTAATTCAACATTGCGTATCCTGCGATGTGACTATTGCGGACACACAATTTGCGATATCGATGCTGAAACGATATATTGTGCAGCCCTTACTATTAACATAGTAGCTGTAATCAATCTGTTTATTTTACTATTGAATATATACATATATAGATACACATATACATATACAGGGAGTGCAGAATTATTGGGCAAGTTGTATTTTTGAGGATAAATTTTATTATTGAACAACAACCATGTTCTCAATGAAACCCAAAAAACTCATTAATATCAAAGCTGAATATTTTTGGAAGTAGTTTTTAGTTTGTTTTTAGTTTTAGCTATTTTAGGAGGATATCTGTGTGTGCAGGTGACTATTACTGTGCAGAATTATTAGGCAACTTAACAAAAAACAAATATATACCCATTTCAATTATTTATTTTCACCAGTGAAACCAATATAACATCTCAACATTCACAAATATACATTTCTGACATTCAAAAACAAAACAAAAACAAATCAGTGACCAATATTTCTTTCCACCTTTCTTTGCAAGGACACTCAAAAGCCTGCCATCCATGGTGAACGGATCAAAACACTGACAGAATCCATCAACATTGTGTGCAGCAGCAACCACAGCCTCCCAGACACTGTTCAGAGAGGTGTGCTGTTTTCCCTCCTTGTAAATCTCACATTTGATGATGGACCACAGGTTCTCTATGGGGTTCAGTCAGGTGAACAAGGAGGCCATGTCATTAGTTTTTCTTCTTTTAGACCCTTTCTTGCCAGCCACGCTGTGGAGTACTTGGACGCATGTGATGGAGCATTGTCCTGCATGAAAATCATGTTTTTCTTGAAGGATGCAGACTTCATCCTGTACCACTGCTTGAAGGTGTCTTCCAGAAACTGGCAGTAGGACTGGGAGTTGAGCTTGACTTCATCCTCAACCCGAAAAGGCCCCACAAGCTCATCTTTGATGATACCAGCCCAAACCAGTCCTCCACCTCCACCTTGCTGGCATCTGAGTCGGACTGGAGCTCTCTGCCCTTTACCAATCCAGCCACGGGCCCATCCATCTGGCCCATCAAGACTCACTCTCATTTCATCAGTCCATAAAACCTTAGAAAAGCACAAATAGCACCTTGTGCTTTTGGGCACTCCAGTGATGTTGCAGCTCTGAAATATGGCAAAACTGCTGGCAAGTGGCATCTTGGCAGCTGTACACTTGACTTTTCTCAGTTCATGGGCAGTTTATTTTGCGCCTTGGTTTTTCCAGACGCTTCTGGCAACCCTGTTGACTATTTTGAATGAAACACTTGATTGTTTGATGATCACGCTTCAGAAGCTTGGCAATTTTAAAAGTGCTGCATCCCTCTGCAAGATATCTCACTATTTTTGACTTTTCGGAGCCTGTCAAGTCCTTCTTTTGACCCATTTTGCCAAAGGAAAGGAAGTTGCCTAATAATTATGCACACCTGATATAGGGTCTTGATGTCATTAGACCACACCCCTTCTCATTACAGAGATGCACATCACCTAATATGCTTAATTGGTAGTAGGCTTTGCCTAACCTGCCTAGTTAACCTAATTAACCTAGTTAAGCCTTTAAATGTCACTTGTCACAAGCTGTATAGAAGTGTCTTGAAAAATATCTAGTCAAATATTATTTACTGTCATCATGGCAAAGATAAAATAAATCAGTTATTAGAAATGAGTTATTAAAACTATAATGATTAGAAATGTGCTGAAAAAAATCTTCTCTCCGTTAAACAGAAACTGGGGAAAAAAAATAAACAAGGGGGCTAATAATTCTGACTTCTACTGTATATACAGTTGAAGTCAGAATTATTAGCCCCCTTTTAATTTTTTTTCTTTTTTAAATATTTCCCAAATGTTGTTTAACAGAGCAAGGAAATTTTCACAGTATGTCTGATAATGTTTTTTCTTCTGAAGAAAGTCTTATTTGTTTTATTTTGACTAGAATAGAAGCAGTTTCTAGTTTTTTAAAAGCCATTTTAAGGACAAAATTATTAGCCCCTTTGAGCTAATTTTTTATTTTTTTTTGATAGTCTACAGAACAAACCATTGTTATACAATAACTTGCCTAATCACCCTAACCTGCCTAGTTAACTTAATTAACCTGGTTAAGCCTTTAATTGTCACTTTAAGCTGTATAGAAGTGTCTTGAAAAATATCTAGTCAAATATTATTTACTGTCATCATGACAAAAGATAAAATAAATCAGTTATTAGAGATGAGTTATTAAAACTATTATGATTAGAAATGTGTTGAAAAAATCTTCTCTCGGTTAAACAGAAATTGGGGAAAAAAAATAAACGGTGCTAATAATTCTGGGGGGCTAATAATTCTGACTTCAACTGTGTATGTATATATATATATATATGTATATATATATATATATATATATATATATATATATATATATATATATATATATATATATATATATATATATATATATATATATACACATACACACAAACAATAAAGCAATACACTAAGTATTTTTGTTATCATACGTGGTGATGTTTTTGCAGCTTAGGTCAATACCGTGATAATATCATATACCGTGATAAAAGTTTCAGCAATTAAATCATAACAAGAAGAAATAGGATGACACCACTAGCCTGGTAAATATGTGCAATTCATTTCCCTGGTCATTGTTATCTGAGCAACTTTATCCGCCAACTTCCCAATCACAAGATTTATTTTCTCATCTAAAAAAGCAGAATGCAGTTGGCATGGAGAAACAATCTGAGGCTTATCCTCTCATCTCCACACTCTGAGCCACAACATGAATAATCGGACATTGGCAGATACTAGTTAGATGACTTTGAGGCTCATGAATGCACATGAGCGGGAGAGAAAGATATAATGTTTATTTGGACAGGATGAATGGATGTATTTCATCAGGGCCTGTACAATTGTCTGGGTGGGAGGAGTTTCAGGGAAGAGTGGGAGTGGTTTAACAGCAGAAGGTTAAGGTTTCGGTGGTGACCTCTGAAGGAAACAAACAACATCAATATTGAAAGCCCGTCACTGAGATTTATCAAAGCTCGATGACAGATCTGTACTTCAGGCGATCAATTTTTAAGCCTATATGAGCTGTCATTTTTCATAACCGGACTGGGGTGAATAATGGATTCAAGAGGCCTTATTTAATTGTATCTAATAACAAAAGCGGGCTTGTTGACATGGCAGAGCATACAATGTCATTACGTCTGTGATCAATGAATGCTGAATTCTCTGGAAAGTGAAATAAAAGGTAGCGCTTTGCAATTGCATGAGAAGGACAACAATTGCAAAGACAAACTGTGATTACACTATACTGTATCTTCTGAAAATCTTTTTAAAGGTGAATTGAATCAAAGGTGAAGTGTGCAATAGCAAAAATGTCAATTTTATGAATTTCCCAAACAGGTTTACTGACAGTTTGTCAGCCACAAAAGATGCCAAGCCTCAAAATCACACCAGTGGTTGAGCTCAAATGTTCCAATAAACAAAGCAATGTTACAGAAAAATTGTGTCTTGCACTTTTATTAATGTTGACTTATAATATATTTGTACTTTTAGGGGGTACACTTTAACATACATCACAAACTCTGTAAACAATTATTCAAAGTGATTTTTTTTCATGCATCACTCCGCTGTCTTCATAAACATGGCAATTAAATAAACTCAAAATAATCTTTATGTTAATTTATTTGACATTCAACTTTGTATTGTAGGATAACACATTTTTTACATTCAAGTACATCAAGGCACATTTTTCCACCTGTAAACTTTAATAAATGCAGTTGAAGTCAGTTTTTTTGCCCTCCGGTTAATTTTAAATAATGTTTAATCTTTAACAAACCAAGGAGATTTTCACAATATGTCCTATGAATCAAAAATACTTTTCCTGGAGTCATAATACGTCTTATACAGTTTGTCTTGAATAAAAGCAGTTTTAAATTTTTTTAAACAATTTTAATGTCAGTTTTATTAGCCTCCTTTAGAAATATTTACTGTATATTTTTTGAATGTCTACACAACAAACCAGTTATACAATAACTTGACTAATTATTCTAACTTTCCTAGTTAACATAACCTAATTAAGTCTTTAAATTGGACTTTAATCTGAATACAACCATCTTAAAATATTATGCACTAACTGTAACCATGGGAAAGATAAAAAAGTTGTTATTAGAAATTAGTTAGTTAAACTATTATGTTGTAAAAAAAATCATGTGTTTGAAGACTCGTGCTTTATGTCACTACTGAAAACAAAAATGAATGAAGGCAAAACTAAACGAGTTGAATATTAATTTTACATGAGCGTGACTGAAAACTGAATTTGATCAATGTGTTACATCTGTTCTCCTGTACTTGCAGACTGTTTGTAAATTCAAGACTGCATTTCCTAACGTAAAACTATGTACACTCAATTTCCGATAAATAATAGCCTCTGCATAGCCGAGGACTTCCTACATTAGAAGTTTTAAAATCGCTATTGGAAACAAAAGTCTAATATAATTAACAGTGGACATTTTGATAGTTTTTCAAAACATAAACATGACTGAAGTTGAATTTTTTTTTTATTACCTGTATCAATTTAGGGCATAACTTCTGACGAATGTGGGAAACTGATGCGTGCAGCACTGACACTGACAAAAGTCAAGGGAAAGCAGAGAGAGTGAGTGCGCGCGACACAGAGAGTGCGTGAGAGAGGCCTCAGTCATATCTCCATCTGCCACCGATGGCTGATCTCACTTTTCCGTGGCGTTTTAGTTGTGACACAAAAATACACATCCAAATTTAGGGGGGCCAGAGGGGGGCCAAGCTTATTGACACGGAGGCACAGGACCCCCCAGAACTGCCACTGCTACTTATTGCTTTAGTGCTACAAAATGCTGTTAACATATTGTACCCTTAGGTGAATTTAAACCTTTATGAGTTTCTTTCGCCTATTGAACACACACACACAAAATAAAATTTTGACTTTCATAGTAGGATAAAAGTTATTATGGAAGTCAATAGGTAACACCAAGCAATATTTTACAAAATATCTTCACTTGTGTTCAACAAAAGAAAGAAACTCAAATAGGATTTAAAAAAGTGAAGAATAAGTAAATGACGTCAGATTTTTTATGTTTGGGTGAACTATCCCTTGAAAGTCACAGTCTGTAATTTGCACCACTAGAGGGTGCATATTCACAACAAACAAAAGCATCGTTTGATGACGCCATGGTTGAGTGTTAAATCATGGGAGTTGTGGTCTTCATTGCATACTACAGGACTCCTGTAAAAGTCATATTTGTGAATGAGCTAAAGTATTCAACACTTATTACTGTATCATGGTAGTAGGAAGCAGAGTAAGACTGAATACCATAGAAGAGAAATGAGAGCACTGAAGCAACTGCTTATTTCTCTGGATTTGAACATTCTTCTGAACATTTGAGAAAATTTAAGTACACAAGTCAGCAAAATGAACAACCCTGTTCTAGTGGATTTGGAAAATTTTAAAGAAACAAATTTACATATTGTGCCTTTGGGGACCAGAGTGGGCCGAGTTGAAGCACTCACTTTGGTCCCCCGGGCTCTGTGATTGGTTGGAAAAATTCCAAATTGAACCAAAACAAACCATTACAATTGGCGTAAGATTGGCAAGCAAAATTCGAGACACTGAAACCTGCAGAACCTGGGAAGTTTTAACAAAATAAATAATTAAAATAAAAATATTGTGCCTTTGAAAAGTCCTGAGTCCAGGATAATAGCTTGACACCACTCAACAATAAATTATAAAAATGTGAAACACTTTAAACTTTACGCAAACAGGTGATCGACCAATCAACGATCAACTGACATAGCAAAAATGCAAATAAGGATGTTAAGCCCGGATTTAGGAATGTCCAGTGTAAAATGTCAATGGGAAGTGGAGTACTGAAACTATGCATGTTAAGCATGACACCTGTGCTATATATTAATCACAAATTTCTTGGAGGATATTCACATAATATAAAAGAAAGAATGATGATAATAGAAAACAAGAACGAACCGTTTACAATTCCACCAACGTCCCTCATACTTGATTCATGCCATTACCTTTGATTAAGACTTTTGAGCTGAATTCATTCTATGACTCTTTCAGCAGGTTGCACTATTAAGCCTGTAGCTGGTGACCAGTGAGAATATTTTCAGGTTTTTAATGCACTGGTCACCTGTTTAAGGGTTAATGCTTACTTTTGATTTGTCATTTATTTTATCATTAAAGTTTGTTACATCTTTTCCTGTTCATGCCTTTTCCTCTTTTGAACGTTGTTACTGTCAGTTTATGAATGCACATGATGTTACCCTTGGCCAGTGTCAAAAGATGAAGCATGATAGCCATGGATTACATTTACATTGGGGTTCAGAAAGAATTATTTAATGTGTAAAAAACCCTAATATGGGACCCTAAACCCTGGATCATGAGTGTACATTTTTTGGAAATTGAGATCAGAGTAAATAAGCTTTCCATTGATGTACTGCATGGCCTGATGGGACAGAACAATAATAGGCTATGATACAATAATTTGAAAATCTGTAATCTGAGGGTTAAAAAAAAATTAAATATTGAAGAAATCACCTTTAAAGTTTAAAGTCTAAATGAAGTGTTTAGCAATGCACATTACTACACATCAAAATTGAGTTTTACTATATTTATCATAGGAAATTTACTAAATATCTTCATGAATGGTGAGTATTTGCTTAATATTCTAATGTATTTTCACATAAATGAAAAAAAAAAAAATCAATCATTTTGGTCTATTAAATTCATTTAGATAATTTTTAAAGCTACTGTATACCCCAGCAACATAAGACTGGTTTTGTATTTTAGGGTCACTGTGCAAAAGTTCTAAGCACTATACCAGCTTTGTTGGCCTAAGACTTCTGCAGAATATATAATCACTAGGGCCAGACAGAATCTGCAGACATTTTTTGCTATTTCTGTGGAGAATTGTGTAAGAAATCTGTGGATTTATGCGGAATTATTTTGTGAGTAAAGAGTAAAAGAGTAAAAAATAATACCTTTTTAACTTTTATTTATTGTTTACAATGAAAATTCAATTAGATTTATTTGGTAAACAAAGCAAGTCACTCATATATCTACTAAAAGACAGAAAAATATTACTTTACAAACTGTCTTGCAAATACATCTTATGAACATTTTATTATTACTATTATTATATCACAATAACTTTAGTGAAATTTATTTAAAAAACTGAATAAATATAAATGTACACACTTTTACACAAGTAAATAAATAGACTCAATGATGGGCTAAAAATCAGACAACAAACAGAAAATATAGGACATTTGTACAAAAAAAATCCAACAACAGCACAACAGTTCCTATTAAAAAACAAAAATCTGTTTAATGTGGCTTCCCCTGGCACCAAGCACAGCTTAAACCGTTTTGTTTAAGGCTTCTTCTAGAACTTTCCAGAGTCCTTCTTTAGGCTTAGAGTGTCATATCTTTCTTTTTCTGTCCATGTGATCTCATATAGCCTCTACAATATTTTGGTCTGGACCCTGTGGAGGCCATTTCATGACTGTTTGTGTTTCATCAGCTGTTTTCTTTCTCCAAATAGGATTTCACTTCAATTATCATGCTGAAAATGAAACTGATTACTACTAAAGTCCTTTTCTGAACAAATGTCTTAATGGATTAAAACCTATCTGTACTTTTCAATATCCACAATTCCATCAGTTCAGACAATATTGCTAACAACACTGGTAGAAATGCAACTCAAACCAGGACAAACAGCCTCTCTCCAACATTGTCTTTCACATGTCTTAAACAATTAAACCAGAATAATTCAAACTCTAGCCTAACTCATATCCTAACAAACTATACATCAATTGAAAGATAATTTATTCACCTTGTATAAATTTCACTTTTAAGGAAAATTGACAAAAAAATACACTTATCACTAGTTTTGTGGTAAAGGGTCACTTACTGTATATCCATTATACCATCAGTAAAACATATGTATTAATGTTGGCCTAAAACTTTTGCACATACTGTATGTTTTCCCCTTTTAACCTTTAGTTCTAAAGTTTTTATGAAACAGTCTACCACATAGGTTATATAACACAAGAGGATAGCATGAGTCAGACGCTATCGCATTAATGCAGATCGCAAAGACCTCATCAACAATCTGGTTGGCGTCCACCCAGATTCCAACAGACCCCGGCTGCAAACTATAAGCACTGCCCTTTTCCGTGTGCATTGGCATGAGCCTCGATTTTGTGGGCAGATGCCATGACATCTTGGGGAGCTCATCAGTGTGTGCCATGAGTCAGGTGGCACATGGGCAGTAAAGCTGGTGTGAATGCAACGGACGGGGCAGCGGCAGATTGCGGACCATGATGGCATCTGATCTTCATCATCCATTATTTCATGTTCGTGCAGATGGGTCTGGCTCCCACTGGGAGGTCCCTGTCCGCTGGTCACTCAAATGGACCCTCTCATGGGTGGTTAGAGATGAGCTGCTCGGATAATGGATGAAATGGCTGGACAGATTACAGCGTGATAACCAGATTCATACATTTCCCAAAGAAAAAAAACTGAATGGTGCTTGGACAAGTACAATAGCAGGGTACTGCTATGCATTTAAAAGCGAAATCACACAGCAACAGTGTAAAAATAAAGTTATGGCAAAATCAGTTGTTTCAGTCAATGAAATATCATTTTTGCTTGAAGAGTGCAAAAATAAAGCAGATATATAACATTTTATGTATTCATTTAAACTTAAAAACTTTACTTGTGGTGGATTATTCATGTTTTAGTTATTGTTGTAACTCAGTTTGAAGAGCTAATTCACAAGACGACAACAGCACACTAAAGGCCCCCAATATAATTCAAGCAAAATTGGAAAACAAATTGGTATGACATGTTTTAAATCGTCCCCAACTGTGGATGCTTTTAAGTCTCGATTGAAATCATAACTTTTTAGTAAAGCTTTCAGAGTCGATTAGAGGAATCAGGTTTATAATGTTGAGTTATTGTTGAAGTTTCTGTTGAATTTTTGTCTGTGTGATTTTATATGCTGGAAAGCACTTTGGTCAAAGAGAGTCGTTTTAAATGTGCAATCGAAATAACATTTGTATTATATTGTAGCAAAAAAAATATCATACTATAATGTTTCATATCATTCGCCATCGGTAATTATTGAATATCGTTTTACAATCCATTTAAGAATATTAGGATTTTTTAATTTAACCACTTCATTTTAATTTACCAACATTACTTAGGCAAATAGTTTTATTAGTTAAAATATCTCATCTCTTATGTCTTATAATAAAATAAACAAAGTGTTAAAGAGACTCTTTAAACTTGATAATAAAATAAACACAAGTGTTAAACAGACTCTTTAAATAATATCTTTGATAATTAAAATGGTACAAAGTGTGTGCAAATGGTGAAGGGGAAATGCTGAACAATCCAAGCAAACTTTAAGGTAGATCAAAATTTGTAAGGCGTCAATAATAATGATACAGCAAACCTCAAACTCTGTCAACAAAACAGATTATGATAATCAAATCTGAGCTTTCAAGTAAAGGAACCAGCCATCATTATTCAAATGCATACTGCAACATTTTGAATTGTTAAGTTGAATGACTACATTACCTTTGCTAAAAATGCTTTCAGATGGGGTGCTAGTGACTGGGATGCACAGGAAAAAGAAACCAAAAATCCACTCTGGCGACATCTTTTTTTATTTGCAATCTCCTCACGGCACTCATTTTTGTGTGTGTTATTCTGAGCTGAGGTGGCGATGATGAAACCCAACTGTATTCTGTTCACTTCTAAAGTGTGTGGGGGAAAAAAAGCTTGCACGCCTCGATCGGAAATAACCCTATGCTGATTGGCATTCCTTCCAAGGCGTGCGCTCAGCAGACACATTTTAATAAAACTATATCGCTTCATAACCAAACTTCATACCGAACTTTTTTTATCGTTATTGAGAATGATGTTCGGTCAATAAATACTGATATTGTTTTAATCGCCCAGCCCTATTATGTTGTATTATTTGGAACAGAATCAAGCCAAAATTAGGTTAGTTTCAGGAATTTTCGAAGAACGTTTGCTCGGGCTGGTAAACTTCTTCAAATTACCACTAATAAAGAACAACAAAGAACTATGCTGTCAGTATATGAAAATATTTGCACAATGTGCATATGTAATCTGCAATATTAGCCTACATTTATTTACCAAACATAGCTAATTTCATTTGATCGAATTAACCAGCCAGCAAAACACTGCAGTTTAGGCCACAGTGATTTTGAGCCAATTTCTCCCCTTCTGACAATCCTGGGTAATGTCCCAATTATCTTCAGAGTTCTAAAGATGATTTTATCAGATTTGGTGTGAGGTGTGTTTAGAGCGACTTAATCTGCTTGGTAGAATGTTGGAGGCACTCCAATTGCAAATCGGCAGAGAGTCAGAGAGTCTTTCAGATGTGCCAGGACCAACCGCTCGAAGCACTTCATGATGATGGGTGTGAGTGCTACAGGGCGGTAGTCATTCAGGCATGTTGGGCTGGAGTGTTTCGGCACTGGCACAATAGAGGTGGTTTTAAAGCATGTTGGCACAGCTCCTAGGTTAAGGGACAGGTTGAAGATGTCTGTGAATACCCCAGCGAGCTGTTCTGCACTTGCTTTGAGGACGCGCCCAGGAATACCGTCTGGTCCAGCAGCCTTACGCACATTGATCCGACTCAGTGCGGTGTAGACTTTTGAGGAGGTGAGTGTGATAGGTGAGTGGTCGGTTGAGGAAGTGATCCTGGTGTAGGGTTTTTTATTGTCTCTTTCAAAGCGGGCATAAAAGTCATTAAGCTCGTTCAGGAAGGAGACGTTTGTGGCTGTGGGTGTGGAATGGCTGGGCTTGTAGTTGCTTATGGCCTGGATGCCCTGACACATTTGCTGAGGATCAGAGTTGGAAAAGTGCTCCTCTAGCTTTAGCTTGTAACAGTGCTTGGCCTTTTTGATGCCCCTCTTCAGATTAGCCCTGGAAGTGCTGTAGGCCTGTGCATCCCCTAATCTGAAGGCAGTGTTGCGTGCCTTCAGTAGGAGGCGCACCTCCTTGTTCATCCATGGCTTTTGATTTGGGTATGTGGTGATCTGTTTCTGGATTGTAACACTGTCTATGGTGGTGTTGATGTATTCCAGAACAGAGGAAGTGTAACTGTCAATGTCTGTGTGAGAGCCAATAGTAATAGTTTGATTGCAGTGTTTACATGTCTGTACTGCACTTCAATAATGCAACTAAAATTGGCATACTTCACATCTAAATTAGTAATAGGAAGTTCGGATCATTTTACTGACTCGGACCTTTGAGTCTCGTTCATTGAGATGAACAAATCTTTTTTTCGAGTCATTTCGTTCGATTAGCCAAAATATTATTAAAATGTTACAAGATGCTTTCAAACTCATCTACAACTACACCAAACATTGATAACACTACAGACAAGTCATAACTAGAATGCTATAAGAAAGAGAAAATAACAATTCATTGTTTACCTGGTCTTTGTCTATGATTATGTCAGCTCACCTCTTCTGACATGTCTTCAAATTTGAGTCGTTCGTTTACGTCACACTGACAGTCCCATATAAGCTTAACCAATGCACACAGTCCGAGCCAAAAGAAGTCATGATTAGGTCACCTTTTGAGTCTTCGGGTTTTAGATTCGTTCGTTCATCACGTGACAGCATTTGATGACTCAAATCGAAGACTCAAGAAATGAATGGATCAAATCTTTTTCCGGCTCTAAATGCATATGATTGGCTTCTGTCTTTCACGTTTGAACGAACGACTCAAACCAAGGACTCAAGAGTTGAACGAATCAAATCTTTTTCCAGCTCTAAATGCATATGATTGGCTTCTGTCTTTCACGTGATGAATGAACGACTCAAATCAAGGACTCAAGAGATGAATGAATCAAATCTTTTTTCCGGTTCTAAATGCATATAATTGGCTTCTGTCTTTCATGTGATAAACGAACAACTTAAACTGAAGACTCGAGAAATGAAGGGATCAAATCTTTTTCTGGCTCTGACTGCATATGATTGGCTTCTGTCTTTCACGTGATGAATGAACAACTTAAACTGAGGACTCGAGAAATTAACGGATCAAATCTTTTTCCGGCTCTGACTGCATATGATTGTAATGTAATGTAATGTGTATTTATATAGCGCATTTATTGTGTATGGCCATACACCCAAAGCGCTTCACAATCATGAGGGGGGTCTCTCCACACCACCACCAGTGTGTAGCATCCACTTGGATGATGCGACGGCAGCCACAGGACAACGACGCCAGTGTGCTCACCACACACCAGCTATTGGTGGAGTGAAGAGACAGTAATAGAGCCAATTCAATTTCATACGAAAGACGGTTTCTGTCTTTCACGTGATGAATGAAGGACTCAAATCCAGGACTCGAGAAATGAACAGATCAAATCTTTTTATGGCTCTAAATGCATATGATTGGCTTCTGTCATTCATGTGATAAACGAACGACTCAAACTGAGGACTCAAGAAATGAACGGATCAAATCTTTTTCCGGCTCTGACTGCATACGATTGGCTTCTGTCTTTCACGTGATGAACAAACGACTCAAACACAATAGAGGACTCATCGTTCTCGAGTCAAAGAAAAGATTCCTTAGTTCAATTTCTTTTTAGTTCGATTAAAACTTCGGATTAAGGTAATCAAAAATTGCTGTTTACATGGTAGACTCTTAATCAGAGTATTGTCTTAATCGTATTAAAATCAAATTATTAGTGTCCAGGTCCACTCATTGTGGCACACTACACACTATATAGGAGCAAAATGTTAAAATCTCGGATTTTTAAAAACTTATAAGGTGCAAAATAGTCTTTTAGTGTCTATCCAGCCTTACAAATCCCCCCAAAAATAATAAAAAGTGATTTGACTCCAACCTTTGTAACTAACCCACAATTTCCTAGTGCCTCAGAGAATTGACTCTTGATTCATTTGATTTCAGAAGTGAGAGTGGATTACAGACGACAGGTTTTATTACCTTGATTTCCAGAAGAGCCCTATAGCATCCAATGAAATCCATTTCATGACTCCAACTTTCCCCAAAATGACTTGAACGGTTTATATATTGACTCTCGCCATAAATAAGTAATTGAATTTTGGACGCAAAGCCTCCAGTTCCCTCATCAGTGACGTTCATCATCACCGCTTTTAATTTACTCCACAAAGACACATGGCGTCCATTGATTAGAATGATATTTCTTTGGGGACACTGATTTGCTCCTATCACTGGGCAAACTGTCGTCCAATAAAGCATCAAGCTGTCAACTAGCCAACAGCCTCACCAATTAACCCACGAGGCATCTTAAAGCACTCCGTCTGATGTATTGGATTTGAGTGGCGCCCCAGTGATCTTCTGTCATCTCATCACATGTTAATTTCATGATACTTCTCTACACCAAGAGCCACACACACACACACACACACACACACACACACACACACACACACACACACACACACACATAGACAAAATAATTGATATTCTTCATAGAGAGAGCAGCTATGAAACAGCATTCCCTCCACATCCTCGCCCTGAATAAATTACCTCACACTCCATAAATTTTCCCAGATGTTAAGAGTCACCTTGAGAATAGCTCTCTGGATCCTATCAGTGTGTGTGGGGAAAGAGAGAGAGAGAAATGGCTTGAGGCTTGAGAGAGGCAGGACAACACAAAATGAAAAAAAGCAAAGATTAGAACTGTACAATAATGAAAAAGCATGCATTTGCAATAAGGCTGGCAATTTAATGCGCTCAATAGATGAAAAGATTTGTTATTCATTACAGATTACAACTTTGAAGAGTGTTAAAGCAGTAAACAACAGAACAGCAGTGCACACTTAAAGATTGTATGTTTTTCAGCAGAACTGATTTTTTTTTTTGCATTTATTTTCCCCATTAGGATTTTAATAAGTCGGTGCGTTAACATTTTAAAGCAATAGTTATAGTTAGTAATAGTTTAGTAGTTATAGTTATATCAGCAACAAGGGAAATCAAAACATGACAAATCAATGAAGTTAATGTACAGTAAATCTGACAAAAAGGTCAGATGCATAACAAAAAAAATGTACAATCCCATGAAGCCTTGCAAATGACAATTAAAATGACTGGGAAATATTAAACGATTCAATTAACATTGTTGGCAGGTATTTTTTATAATGTTATTTGTGCATTATTATTATTATTATTATTATTAGGCAATATTACTAATTTCTACACTTTTGTTGCTTCAGACCTCACATTAAATCAGGGATTAGACAAGAGATGTCGTCCTCTTTTGCTGGTCTTGTTGCTGTCACGTTTGTCAAGTTGTTGAAAAACCCAACCAAACTATCCAACCTGCACCACTTTATCCAATTCTGATGGTTTCTGAGCCTTTTGAACACATTTTAATTGATTGTGTAGGACCTCTTCCACGTTCAAAACCTGGCTGTAAGTATCTCTTAACGATTATGTGTGCGACTACATGTTTTCCCGAGGCAATTCCTTTACGTTCTGTAACTTCTCTAGAGCAATCACCAAAGCACTAGTTAAGTTTTCACAGTCTTTGGTTTGCCAAAAATTCTTCAGAGTGATAAGGATTCATGCTGGTTTCAGTGACAGGGAAGTTGAGCGGCTGTCCAGACGCGGAGTTGTGTTCCATTGTGTGTTCATCCTTAGTTTATTGTGTTTTCTCCTTACACTTCGTTTACTTTTGGTTGTTTTGTTAATAAAACCCCTAGACCGATCCATTTGTGGTTTCCCTCATTCTGATGTTGTGACCGTGGTCGTAAAATTAAAAGAGGAAGAGCTCATCCAGGAGTGCAATGCAAGTGTGTTAAACTGTTTCAGGTATTTATGGTTTTCAGAAAACTGCAATTAATATTTTTGCATTTTTACAAAAAACAGAAACATAGCTCAATCACTACATTGTTGAATGCACTATTCTTTGTATAAACATGGTTTGTTTTATAAACGTCTTTCTTTGTTCACTAGAATACATTTTGAAAACACCCTGTCCATTATAAGTCAAAATACTTGTGTACTTGTGTTATAGTGTCAGTCAGCAGCGTCTACTCAAACATTTTGGAAAAATACTGTTCACAGAGATACAAAGAAATGGTTTATTTCCTTAATGTACTTCCTTAATTTGTTTTAGTAAACCTTAAACATTTTAAATTTACAATTGTATAATTTCATAATAATAAACTTAATGTTTATTTTACAGTGTGGGAATGCGCAGAGAATTTCTGTCTGCCAGAGGGATGACCAACCATGAGGACTTCTGCATTGTCTTGGAGGATGAGCGAGTCATGCTTGGAAAATCTAGAATTGCTGAACTAGATTTATACAAGTATTCCCCAAATTAAAACCACCCAAAAGCAAACTTTTAAGTTTCTGATACAAATTCACTGCTACAAACTTTTGGTGAAATTTCACTGCATTGATTGATTGATTGTGTTGGTAATATTTTGAGATACAGCTTTTACACTGGTTTTATATGTTATGCAATACAGAAATTCTGTCAGATTTTCTCTAAAATGTGACCATTCCGTGACATGAATAAAGAACTTTTTTCAGAGCTTAACATTGCTGTAAATTTGAAATAGATTTGTTTAACAAATTGTATGTACCATTTTGCTATCAGTGGAACATGTAATAAAATTATATTTGTCTTTCATGTGACAAACGAACGACTCAAACCCGATAGAAGACTCGAAAAAGGAACTAATCTTTTACTTCACCTGTACAAATGTGCGCATGCGCGAATGAACGAATCACTCTCTGAGAGGACTCATTGTTCTCGAGTCATTCCAAAGATTCATTCAAAATGAACAAATTGTTCAAGTACAACCCATAACCAGTCTTAATTCGATTTCTTTTTTTTCTTCGATTAAGACTTTAGTCAGATTAAGGTAATCAAAAATCTCTGTTTACATGGTTAACTCTTAATCAGAGTATTGTCTTAATCATATTATTGGTGTCCATGTCCACTCATTGTGGCACACTACACACTATATAGGAGCGAAATGTTGAAATCTAGGATTTTTAAAAACTTACAAGGTTCAAAAAAATCTTTTATGGTGTACCCAGCCTTACAATCCCGAAAAAAATTATAAAAAGTTATTTGACTCCAACCTTTGTAACTAACCCACAATTTCCTAGTGCCTCAAAGAATTGACTCTTGATTCATTTGATTTCAGAAGTGAGAGTGGATTACAGACGTTTGCATTACCTTGATAATGACTCTCGCAATAAATAAATATTTTAAACTTTATGAATGAGTAATTGTTATTATTAAATATGAGTAAATTGATGTGCTTAAATTATGAAAGCATATTCTACTAATAATATTAAAATCATCATCTATCACTTTAAAAATGTAGTAATTTTCACATGATTCATTTAAGTTGTTTTTGCTAAAAAAAAAAAAACAAGTCTTGAAAACTGCTTAAAAATCACACATGCGATAGTGTTACAACAATTTTTTTTAAGTAGCTCATAATATTTTACAGAGTAGAAAGGGTCAAAGTTACAGATGTTTTTTTTTTATGCGAAAAAATCATTTGAATTATTAGTAAAAACAAACTACAGATAAGATATTTGTAATTTTCTTACTGTAAATAACAACTTTAAAATGCAATTTTCTCAGTACTCAGATTTTTTTTAATTCCCAGATTCCAGATTTTTCAATAATTGTTTCACAGCAAATATTGTTCCAAAAAAATTTACACATCACTTTTTGTGGTCCAGGGTGACATATTTCAAGTTTTTTTGTGAAACATTCATATATACAAAAATTAAAGAATTTTAGGAGCAGCTCAAACTATTTATTTATTGACTTATTGACTTATTTATTTATTTAAAATGGGTGCATTAAAAAAGCTACACAAAAATGACAAAATTACACAAATGTATATAATATTCTTTTGAATTTTGCAGTCATATCATCTACTCCTATTCTTCCTTTCATCTGTCTACTGCAATCATAATCACACCATATGACATGCGCATGTGATCAATTGAGGTCCGTTTGATTAATTGTTCTGCATATCATGTGATTAAATTGATTACATTATTAAATCAACTGGCTGTCCTAATTCACAATAAATCAAGGGCATTGGTGAAGACGATTTGTAATATATTCAAAAATGCCCTCTCGATTTCTCATGCAAATAGAGCATGAACATTTCTTGGCAAGTCACTGGGGCTAATTTATATGATGTCTTCCAGGGTGTGAACTTTTGGCTTAAAAGCCTAAAACTTAAGCCAGTGCAAACCTCAGTGCAGGTATCGCTACAAGACAAATGGACTATAGAGAGAGAAGTTTATAGGCCACTGATATATTTAAAGAAACTAAACATGATTGATTGAATGAATGAATGAATGAATGAATGAATGAATGAATGAATGAATGAATGAATGAATGAATGAATGAATGAATGAATGAATGAATGAATGAACAAATGAATGAAAAGAAGATTAAAAATAATGAAAAATCTTCATAAATTACTCAATGTTGTTTTAACACTGTATGACTGACTCTTTTTTTGAGTATTCTGTTTTTATTTTATTTTTTTTTTGTTTAGTTGAACTTCTGCTTCTGCAACACTGCTTGTAATATACCATAAAAGCATAAATACCAAAAGTCTACTTCTAACGTACCAAAATACTTTTAAAGTAGTTTATACAGTTAAAGGTGCTGTATGTAAGTTTTTGACTCTTCTAAAGCATAAAAATACAATAATATGTGTGCAGATATTTAAGAAACATCCCAAGTGAACATACTTGTTTAACTGACAAACAAGGCTGAAGTCAGATATTCTGCTTTGAAAATGTTTTTTTCCGTGCCGGAAAGCTGTCTTTGTTTAGGTAATTTTCACATGCACATGCCAGTTTAACCAATTATAATTCAGCACCCCGGGTTGCCTTGTTGGAAAACAGCATATTTCATTCATTCATTCAGAAAGACTCTGAAAGCATGCGTCCATGAGCGAAATGCTACAGTGTAGTGGAAAGTATCAGATGTCAAAATGAGACAGATTCAGTTCCACATGACGTTAATTAGCAAATGACATAAATATTAGGAACGTGAGCAGGTTACATCGCGTGTCCTAACAACACGCTGTGACGAGATTGTTATGAGTGATGAGCCATTTGGCTGTTTGCACCACAAAACACGGCAGAAATTTAAATACAGCCTTTCAAAAGCACAGAATATGCACTCACTCACAAAACGGTAAGGTTTAGAATCTATTTAATACATGTTAACCCTCTTCAACATCATTAAATGTACATGCTGAATCACTCATATGTGTTTAGTTCTAAAGTTCAATTTCAAACGGTTTATTGTATTTTCCAGATCTGAGGTGAACTTTCTGCTTTCAGTATATGGTAATACACGTCATGTAAAATGCATTCAAACTCGCATTGTTAGCATTTAGCACTGAATAAAGCACACGAGGCTTACCTGAGGTGATCTGTCATAGGTTTCTGTTGTTCAGCTGTGAGAAATAGAAGCCGCTTCTAATAAATCAATTCGAGGTGTTGGTTAGAACCAAAACTCCTTTTAATATGGAGAATATTCCCTCAATCGCGTGTCGTTGCTTTTATTTAGAACACAGTTTAAAATCCCTCAAACTGGCAACCCGGCGTACCTTTATTATGATTCAGGACTGCAATACCTAGTTCAACCACTGGGTGTCAAACTTACATACTGCACCTTTAAAGTAAAAATTATTACCCCTCCTCTGGATTTAGTTTTCTTTTTCAAATATTTTCCAATTTATAATTAAAGAGCAATGTATTTTTCACAGTATTTCCCATAGTATTTTTTTCATCTGGAGAAAGGCTTATTTGGTTTATTTAGGCTAGAATAAAAGTAATTTTTAATTTGTATTTAAATAATAAAGGTTGGTTCCTTTACTGGAAAGCTTAGATTTATTTATCAGAATTAGTTTTGTTTATAGAGTTTGATGTTGACTGTGTCCCAGTCACCAGTGATCCAGCCTGTGCAGATGCTGAAGAGCTACAAATCTGCCACTTTACTGAACTACAAATACCATCATGCACTTCACTCACACACCTGGTCCAGATTCCCCTGAATTGCAAACACACGCAGCTGAAGCAGTTCAGGACTAATCAGTTGGAATATAAACACAGCGCACACACATCATGGAGTCTTGTTACTGTTAATGACATTACAGCGCATTTGCCTTGCCTTGACGAGTTCAACCTTTGCTTTGTACCTTTGATTTACACAGTTTGCTGCCTGGACCAATCTTTTTGCTTTTGACCTGACTACTCTTTTGCTTCAACTGTATGTACCCGTTTGCTCCTGTCACTGATAGTGGTGGGCAAAGCGAGGCTTCATGAAACACTGCAACAGTTGAAGCAAATGTGCTGAAGCTTAGAAAAGTTTCGAAACCCCACTCTACAGTGATACCTAGTGGTCATTTTTATGTTTCACTCTGGAACAGCTTCAGCAAAGAAACAGTTAAGTAAATTGAGGTATTAAACCCCACGTTGTAGAGTTTAAGTTTCAAGTTATTTAGTGAAGCGGTAAGAGTTCCTGACTAGCATGCAGAGATAATGGGTTTGAATCCAGGGTGATGCAGCTACAGATGTTAGTTTTTAAATGCTCTGTTCTTGTAACGCGTTTTGTTTTAACATTGGTCTGACATCCGAATGAAAACTTTGTGAATAAACATGTCTTGTTTTGGTCATAAAAAATTAACATTAATAAAATACATCGTCATAATTTCAGAGTCAGGAATCGAACCCAGGCCATTTACAGCACAGTAACTTTGTGCACACGCACGGTCCACTAGGTTACATAAGAAATTTTTTTCTGACCCTGTCAGTCAAATGAAGATTCACCAGGTCTTGAAACGCTTCTGAAATGATCGATACTTTGAATTGCTTTAGTCGCGTGACCTGGTGTTTCGAATCACCCTAGTCATGTGAAAAAGGTGTTTTGAATCATGCTTCGGTGCAGTGTTTCGAAACACTTGCGCTTCGGGATCTCGACACTGTGTCAAAACGTCAGTTTTACATCAGCCATCCCTAGTTATTGACCTTTGCCTGTCTAACCATCCTCTGTTTAATAAAAACTGCAATTGGATTCTCAGAGTTGTTCATGCCAAATCCCACATGACAGACTGTATCATTATTATACACATCTTACAGACGTTGATCTACCTAAAGTTTAGTTTGATTGTTTAGTGTTTACACTTTACCATTGCACACACTTTGTAACATATTAATTATCAACTTTAGGAGTCTCTTTAACACTTTTGTTTATCTTATTGTGATTTTATGTTAACCAAGAAGCCACAGCGAGAACTGCGTATGGTGATACGGAGTGGTTCAAGATCGGGAAAGGAACAAGACAAGGCTGCATTCCATAACCACCAATCTTTAACCTGTATGCAGAAGCAGTCATAAAAAAAAAAAAATCACTACCATAAGACATCGAAAATTGGCAGCAGGAACATCAACAATCTTCGATATGCTGACGACACCACCTTACTGGCCGAAAGCAGAGAAGATCTTGAGCGACTCAATCTGAAAGTGCAAGAAGAAGCCTGTACAACAAGAAAACAAAGGTGATGATGACCTCAGAGAATGGAAGATGCAGTATAAAGATCCACAATGAAAAAAAATCGAGACAGTACAGGACTTTATATTCCTTGGTTTCAAGGTTGACCGAAATGGAGACATGACACCTGAAATCAAGAGACGGTTAACCCTTGGACGGAACGCAATGCTGAGCATGAATGCCATCTGGAAAAGGAAGGATATCAGCACTGCAACTAAAGCAAGGCTAGTCAACGTGACCGTCTTCCCCATAGGAACCTATGGCTGCAACACCTGGACGATCAAGAAGACAGACAGAAAAATGAGCGACTGGAGGAGACTGTCGCGCATCCTGTAGACAGCGAGAATCACCAACAAAGGTGCAGGATGCATCTAGCCAAAGACCTCGCTTAAAGCCAAGATTACCAAAGAGAAATTATCCTATTTTCAGAATCAGAATCAGAAAGAGCTTTATTGCCAGGTATGTTCACACACATACGAGGAATTTGTTTTTGTGACAGAGCTTCTACAGTGCAACAGAATTACAGAGAGAGGACAAAAAAACAAGTAATAAAAATATTTTAAAAAGTAGTCAATGCAAATATACAAATTGACAAGTATATGTACAGGTATATTACTATATACAACATTATATGTGCAGCTCTTATGTGCAAATTGGCATGTAAAGTGTGTTGTTAAATAAGTGTGTGTGTGTATAAAAGTGTATAGCAAGTAGTGATGTTGGTTCCACAATTACTATCATCAAGTGATCATGAGATGGATTGCCTGAGGGAAGAAACTGTTTCTGTGTCGGGCTGTTCTGGTGCGCAGTGCTCTGCAGCGTCGACCAGAAGGTAAAAGTTCAAACAGGCAGTGTGCTGGGTGTGAGCGGTCCAGAGTGATTTTGGCAGCCCTTCTGCTCGCTCTGGATAAGTACAGTTCTTGGAGAGTAGTGAGGGTTGTACCAATGATTCGCTCAGCAGTTCAAACTATTCGACGTAGTCTTCGGAGGTCGGATTTGGTAGCTGAGCTAAACCAGACAGTTATTGATGTGCAGATGACTGATTCAATGATGGAGGTGTAGAACTGTTTCAGCAGCTCCTTTGGGAGGTTGAACTTCCTCAGCTGACGAAGTACAGCCTCTGTTGAGCTTTTTTGACAATGGAGTCAACGTGAGTGTCCCACTTCAGGTCATGAGAGATGGTGGTGCCCAGGAACCTGAATGACTCCACTGCTGCCACTATGCTGTCCATGATGCTCAGTGGGAGGGAGAGCAGAGGGGTTTCTCCTGAAACCCCCATTGTGAGTGTTTCTCCTGAAACCCCCATTTTGGCCATGTCATGCGTAGCAATTCACTCGAGAAGGCAATAATGCTGGGAATGGTCAGTGGAAGGAGGAAAGGCCGCCCAAGAACTCGTTGGCTTGATACTGAAAATCTGATTGAACTCAAAGAAGCAGTGATTAATAGAACTGTGTGGAGGGGAATGACTGAAAGAATGACTGAAAAATCAACTTTTATTGAAGGAATAATTGATTGATTGATTATTTTATCAGAATCAAAATCAGTTTTATTGCCAAGTGTGCTTCACACACAAAAGGAATTTGTTTTGGCAACAGAAGATTCCAGTGTACATAAAGTGACAAGTGACAACACAAAATTAAATATGAGAAAAGAAAAAAGGCAATAAACATTAAACAGAGATGCAGTAAGTCAAAAATATCTGCATGTTAAGTTGTATGTACAGATTTGTTGTAAACATACAGGTTATAAGGTGCTGTGTACCAATGCGAATGGAGAAAGTATTGCATTGTATATTGTTATAAGGTGCTGTGTACAAGTGCACATGAGAAAGAATTACACGTATTATTGTAAGACATAAGAGACTTTTTATTTTTTTTGTTTTTGACTATTAAAACACTTTGCAGAACAAACCACTGTTTTACAATGACTTGCCTAATTACCCAAACTTGCCTAATTAACATGGTTAAGCCTTTAAATGTCACTTTAACCCTTGTATGGTGTTCGGGTCTGTGAGACCCGTTTTCAGTTTTTTTCAAAAGAAAAATTAAACAATTATTTATTTTTTCAACCTGAAATTCATTGTCTTTGGCTTATTTTCTGTGAAGAACATAAATCCGAACAAATTTTCAATGACCGCATACTGCACCTCCCCCTACGCATTTACATTACATACAAGGTGTTCGGGTCCACTGGACCCAGGTCTAATAAAAGTGTTGAAAGTGTAGGTCCAGTGTTCCTACACTCTGTCTTCCTCCTTTCTGGTGCTGCTGTTTTCTTCCCCTCCCCCCCTGCTCCCGCACAAAGTTGCAACATTGTTGAAAATTCAACTATCAACACTGTCTGCTCTTACATTCCCGCACATTTTACGCTCTCTCTTGCGGGAACCAAGCTTTATTTTCACATACCCTGTCCCACCTGCAAATTAGGGGCATAATACTATAAATAAGACTTTGCCAGTGTGGTTCCTTATCACAACTGATCAAGATGGCCAAAAGATTATCTCCTGCAAGGGCCTTGCAAATGATTTTGGAAGAGAGAGAAGCTTCTGATGATGATGTCAAGGAAGAGGTTTTAGAATATGAGGATCCCATTTCTGAAAATTCTGAGTCTAACAGTGACTTTGAAGAAGAGGATGAGGTTGAGCACCATTTAGTAACAAAATGAAGACGAGTACCCCATCAGCAGCCAGCTCCAGGACCAGCTTGTCAGCAGCCAGCTCCAGGACCAGAGCAAGCCCACCAGACAGCAAGTGAAGAAATATGAATGTCAGAAAATGGTCTTCTTGCCCAAGAAATAAGCCACCCTGCAGAGCTGCTAATGTGATAAGGACGCAACCAGGGCCAACCTGGCTGGCAGTTACTCATGTGCAGGACATCAAGTCTTCATTTGAGCTTTTCATCTCAGATTCCATTCAGAAAATTATTCTGGATTGCAGTTATCTAGAAGGAATGTGTGTTTTTGGAGAGAGGTGGAAGGAGATGGACCAAATTGATTTACAGGCAAAAGGAGGACCCTACGCTGGCCTCTGGTGATATTCTTTGACATGTTGGACATCTCAGCATACAACTCCTTTGTCATCTGGATGGCTGTGAACGAAGAGTGGAACAGGGGGAAGCTCCAGAGGAGACGCCTCTTTCTTGAGGAACTGGGAAAGGCACTGGTGAGACCTAAAATCCTCAGAAGACAATGTGTTTCAAGAACACCAGCTTCTGCAGCCACCATGAGACGAATTCAGGAGGAGAATGTTGGTGCCCCATCCACCCGACCTACAGAACCACTATCTGCCGAGCCTGAAGTAAGTGTGTGATGCTGTTGCAGTAAATGTCTGACATTTATGCCTTGCAAGAGAGGTGTTAGTAGCATTTCTGATCGTTTTAACTAGGTTGTGGCCAGCAGCAATAAAAAGAAGCGCTGCGAAGTCTGTGGACCCAAGTTGGACAGGAAAACTCAATACACATGCAGCAAGTGTAAGAAATACATATGCAACACACACATAGTAAAACTCTGCCCCTCATGTTTTGGATGGGCTGGTGTAAACAGGCAAATTCTGCGGGGCTTATGTGTCGAGACTGATGTTTTTCCTGTATGTGTTCAACTTGTGCTATGTAAAATGTTATTTGTTATATGAGTTATATGTCTAATGATGTTCAAATTAATAAAAATCAATAGTTGTGAAACATATTGCTTCATGTGTAAATGTGTTGTGGCTTTCCACTCACTCCACTTGATTATAACTGATTTTATTTTTTTCATAACATTAATAAAAATAAAAACGAGAAGCACATTAATTCATCAATGTGATCTAACAAAGGTAAAGGGGAAAAATGAACCATGTTTGCTGCTCATATGGCTTGTAATTGGGATGAAGTAAACATTTGTTAAATAATTTAACAAAAATTGTTTGATAGTGTTAATTTGATAAGCCAAAACTCCAGACCCAGACCTCCAGACCCATGAACACTGGCTGAGTAACAAAAATACGAACACCACACAAGGGTTAAGCTGAATACTAGTATCTTGCAAAATATCTAATAAAATATTATGTACTCTCATCATGATAAAGATAAAAGAAATGAGTTATTAAAACTATTATGTTAGAAATGTGTTGAAAAAAATCTTTTCCTTAAACAGTAATTGGGGGCAAAAATATACAGGGGGGCTAATAACTCTGACTTCAAGTGCTGCCTCAATTGGTGCAAATTTCTAGATATTTCTGTGATGTCCTAGATCTCGAAAAGGCTGATAATGAGACGCAACAGTATGACATTTCAGTTTTATCCATCTCAACCTCGTTTTTATCCGTGACAAATGAAGCACGGCATCTACTGACTAAACGCTATATGGAGCTTCTTCTGCCAATTCCAGCTGATGTCAGCACTGATTGATTTCATTTGCATAGCATAAGCATGAAATCTAATTATTGCCCGCTGTTATCATCTCTGAAGTCCACACGTCGTCTTAGCTGAAAGCCTCGCAGGGTGGCTTCTTGGAAACCATTAGCTGAGTGTTACAGGAAACCCTAATGTCCTTATGTGGCACTGATGCCTAACGCCGAGGCCACCAACTGTTTCAGGTCATGTGATGAAGCCTAACGCCAGGCGGACGTCCAGCTGCTTCGGGCCATTGGGTTTAATCCCCTGATGTGGCAGACTGTGGATACATACATACATGCATGTGGGAGGACATGTGTATCTACTGATGGACTGAGGCGGGCTGAGAAGGACCAGTGGCAGAAATCCTCCGCCCTTCAGCTTTGTAACAGTTTTTTTTCTCCAACTGACACATACACTCACAAACACAGACATCCCTCTGATCTTATTAACTGTTTTCACTTCAGTTGTTCTGGACTAAAAAAGGAGCTTAATATTTACCCTGTCATTTTTAGACCAGACCTACATATTATATTATATTATATTATATTATATTATATTATATTATATTATATTATATTATATTATATTATATTATATTTAATTATATAGCAAGGGAATTCCCTGTGTAAAACATATGTCAGAGTAGTTGACAGTTCATTCAGCTGTGGCGACCCCTGAGAAACCATGAACTAACCAATGGAAAATTAAAGAGTTCATACTTAGCTAGTGCTTGATACTGATTGCAGGTTTGGCAAGCTGTCCTAGGAGAGAACCCTGAGCTTGGAGATATTTGAGCCCAGGGCTCCTGCCTGACCGTATAGCATAGAAGGGGGTCCGAGGTCAGGAAGAACTTGAGAGCTCGCCTTCGTAAAGGAGGAAAGGAGAGATGGGGTGGATGGGGGATTCTTCAAAAATAAAGATACTGAAAGTAAACAAGCCAGGTTATTTATTGAAGGCTAGGATTCACCTGTTTGTTTTAACAATGATTGTGATGCAGGACCAGCCGCGATCAATCATAGCACGGGATCCTCTCAAAATTAGTTCTTAAAGGTGCAGTATGTAAGTTTGACACCCAGTGGTTGAACTAGGTATTGCACTCCTGGATCATAATAAAAGTACGCAAGGATGCCAGATTGTGTACAGGAGCGAGAGATTTAAACTGTGTTCTAAATAAAAGCAACGACACGCGATAGAGGGAATATTTTCCATATTAAAAGGAGTTTTTGTCCTAACCAACACCTCGAATTGATATATTAGAAATGGCTTCTATTTCTCACAGCTGAACAACAGAAACCTATGACAGCTAGATCACCTCAGGTAAGCCTTGTGTGCTTTATTCTGTGCTAAATGCTAACAATGCGAGTTTGAATGCATTTTACATGGCATTTGTTGCCATATACTGAAAGCAGAAAGTTCACCTCAGATCTTGAAAATACAATAAACCGTCTGAAATTGAACTTTAGAACTAAACACATATGAGTGATTCAGCATCTACATTGATGTTAAAGTGGGTTAACATGTATTAAATAGATTCTAAACCTTACCGTTTGGTGAGCGAGTGCATATTCTGTGCTTCTGAAAGGCTGTATTTACATTTCTGCCGTGTTTCGTCTGGTGCAAACAGCCAAATAGCTGGTCACTGCCTCTCTCGTCACAGCGTGTTGTTAGGACACGCGGTTACAATGTAACCTGCTCACCTAATGTTTACGTTCGTAATATTTATGTAATTTGCTAATTAATAACCTCATGTGGAACTGCATCTGTCTCCCATACTGTTCTTTTTGGTCACGGACGCATGCTTTCAGAGTCTTTCTGAATGAATGAATGAAATACACTGTTTTCCAACAAGGCAACCCAGGGTGCTGACATATAATTGGCTAAACTGGCATCGTGCATATGAAATTGACCTAAACAAAGACAGCGTTCCGGCACGGAAAACCCATTTTCAAAGCAGAATATCTGACTTCAGCATTGTTTTTCAGTTAAACAAGTATGTTCACTTGGGATGTTTCTTAAATATCTGCACACATATTATGGTATTTTTATGCTTTAGAAGAGTCAAAAACTTACATACAGCACCTTTAAAACTCCACTTAATTAATTATATTATATTACACTGCTATCTGAAAAACTCAATTCTGATTGCGACATTCCAAGGTATGTTATTCCCAGTTAACAACCGCTAACACAGGCTCATCCGTGAACTTTGAATCACTTTAACTGTCAGAAAATAGGCCTATGTTCACATCCATATTCTTACAATCATAATCATATGTATCTGCTTGTCTTTCATGTTTGGTGCAGTCTTGTGAACGCATAATATGTAGGTTAGTCTATTCTCCATTTAACTGGTTTTGTTTCTGTCAGCTTTGTGTTTTTGACTTTGGCGCCATCTTGTGACTGAATAATACGCAGGTTAGTGAATGCTCCGTCAGCTATTTCTGAAAGCTTTGTGTTTAATTAAAGAATTAATAAACTATTATGGCTCAGAATAATGTTTTTTGTCTTATATGTTTGTTTTTTGGCAAGTAGCCATGTAATAAGCAGTATAAAGTACATCCAGGATGGTTGTTTTTACAAAATAAAGGCCTTCAGTCTTATTCGACAGTCAATCAGCCTGTCAGGCTTTATTCTGAGATAACAACCCCCTGGATATAGTTTAGCCCTAATAATCCCATTATATTATATTATATTATATTATATTATATTATATTATATTATATTATATTATATTATATTATATTATATTATATTATATTATATTATATTTTATCATATTATATTATATTATATAATATTTTATCATATTATATTATATTAAATTATATCATATTATATTATATTAAATTATATCATATTATATTTTATTTTATCATATTATATTATATTATATTAATTATATTATATTATTTTATATTAATTATATTATATTATATTATATCATATCATTCATTCATTTCTTGTCTGCTTTGTCCCTTGCGGGGTCGCCACAGCGGAATGAACCGCCAACTTATCCAGCACGATTTTACGCAGCGGATGCCCTTCCAGCCGCAACCCATCTCTGGGAACTTCCACACGCACATTCACACTCATACACTATGGACAATTTAGCTTACCCAATTCACCTGTACTGGATGTCTTTGGACTGTGGGGGAAACCGGAGCACCCGGAGGAAACCCACGCGAACGCAGGGAGAACATGCAAACTCCACACAGAAACGCCAACTGACCCAGCCCAGCCGAGGTTCGAACCTGCGACCAAGCGACGTTCTTGCTGTGAGGCAACAGCACTACCTACTGCGCCACTGCGTTGCTTTATCATATCATATTATATTATATTTTATCATATTATATTATATTATATTTTATCATATCATATCATATCATATTATATTATATTATATTATATTATATTATATTATATTATATTATATTATATCATATTATATTATATTTTATCATATTATATTATATTATATTATATTATATTATATTATATTATATTATATCATATTATATTATATTATATTATATTATATCATATTATATTATATTTTATCATATTATATTATATTATATTATATTATATTATATTATATTATATTATATTATATTTTATCATATCATATTATATTATATTTTATCATATTATATTATTTTAATTATATTATATTAATTATATTATATTATATTTTATCATATTATATTATATTATATATATCCAAACAATATTGTGTGTTGGACAAACACACAAATTATTGAGAACTTGTGAAGAGAATGTAAAATATGCAAACAAAAGTGCACTGGAATTCCTTATAACACCAAATCAAAGATCTGCAGCAAGGTGTAACTGTTGGAAAAGCAAAGATGGAGGCAATTGCAATATTAGCAAAAGTATTTTATTAAACAAAAGTAAACAAACAGAACATTAGCCCCCTTAACACAACCAATGAACGACAAAACAAAACTGAAACAAAAGAGCTTAAATACACAAAGACAAATGGGATAAAAGAGGAGACAATCATCAAAACTAAGGGGTATGAGACTAAAAAACTAATCTGAAAAGAAATAAAAATGCGCCCGGGGTGCAGATTTAACCCAAGGAGACTTGGGTTTTATATTGTGACACAATGTCCAGTTTAGGTTCATTTAGATGTCAGTGATTCATGTTATATTCATATTGCAGTCAAAGTCTTTTTCTTCAAGACCCATCTTTTCAGGGGTCTTGATTTGCTTGATTTATGTGCACCAGCGTTTGCATGGCAGAATTCAGTATAACTCAAGTGAATTCAATCACACCAGAGTCCATTTGAACCCAACACCAAGTGTGAAAGTGTGCTGCTTGTTCAAACTACTTCTTTAAAATGAGCTGAAACCACACAATTCTTAAAATTATGTTCAAAAACACCTAAATTTACATAAAAAAATACTTAATCGTTTTGTGTTGGGACAACATGAAAGAAATGTGTCGGTGTAACTACATGGGTAGTGGATGTATTACCAGCATGCTTTGTGTGGAATTGCAATAATGCCTCATTCACATGGGGCATCAGCGTCAACGCTTCCCATTTACTTTGAATGGGTGACGTCAAGTGGTGTCGAACTGAATTGTGGATCAGTCTGTGAGAATTTCTGAACTTTTCAAGAGCGGAAGCATCAGCCAATCAGAACGCTTTATGCAAATACCCCAGCTCAGACAGGAGACAATCGCGGACTAATTTCATTGGCTGATGCTACTATGACCATCGCGTCAGCCACAACTTCAGACATGCCATCAATTGTTGATGCTGAAGCCTCCTGTGAATCGGGCGTAAAAGTGAATAATGTCGACAATAAAAGTAATATTGGGTGTTTTAAGTTAAGAGAAAGACTTGTAATATTCACTTATGGCCCATTTCCACTGAGTGGTACGGTCTGGTTCGATACGATTTTATGGCCGTTTCCACTGTCAAAAGGTACCTAAAAGCAAACTGTACCGTACCACTTTTTGGGTACCCTTTGCAAAACAGGGGGCACAGCAAAAGGGTACTAAAAGGCGGAGCTAGACGCGCAGCTGAACGCTATTGGTTTACAGAGAAACATCACTAGCATATACACAAGCGGAGAATGAAAACAGCCATTTTTAAATACACAGCCGAGACATTACATCGTAATTAGGGATGCACCGATACCACTTTTTTACAAACCGATACGAGTACGAGTATTTTAATTTCTGTACTCGCCGATACAGAGTACCGATACCGATACTTTATAGATTTGGTTTCAATTCAAGTGTATTTGTTAGTTTTTTGTTGATGTTGTTGTTTTTTGCCTGTAGCAAGGATGAACACAAAAATATTTAACAGGAGGCTGTTACAAGCCAAAAATATACACATTGTTGAAAACCCTGCAACCCAGACCTTAAGGATTAAGCATGGACATTTAAAGGATGAGTCATCCTTGCGCTTACATGTGTGCACGACTTCACACATTACACAAAGTGTGTGCAGTGTACGTTACCTTATGGAGTCACTCTCGTTGCATATTGGGGACGCATAAAACCCTGTTATGCAGGATTCTTTCATATTCAGGAGTCCTGCCTTTGATCCGCTGATCAGGTAATCAAAAAGTACTTGATGTTTATGGGTGGGTTGCGGGTAGATAGGATTAATAGCCATAAATACGAAACGCATACTCTCATTTTAAAAATCACGCGACCATCATCTCACAATGTTTATTAATAAATCTTGTTTTTTATATAAAAAGTGATTTAGCAATGCCGAGCCATTGACAAGCCAACTGCAGAAAAACAGCAACCATGGCGGCAACCGCAGTGAGCACTTTTTCCGAAGTTCAGATGTTCTTTTTTTGCACTTGATTATTATAAGGTTAATGTTAAAAAATCAATAATGAATAGGCCTAAAAGAGTGCAGGGGCACCTGCAGGAATTAACTCCAAGGTATGCACAAATCCAGCACAGCCGGCCTCCTTCCCCAATCATGTCAAGATACACTGATGCTTACTATCAAAGGCTACAATATTTAGGGCATTCCTTAAGACATAATTCGTTTCCTTTTTAGTTTTATTATTTTGTTGAAATCTAAATGTAATAAAAGCACATCAGCACCAAGGAAAAATCAGACGCAAGACGTCATCTTTAAAATTATTACATATTTAAAAAATTGCAAATATATGACAGAAGATTGTGATACAATAGTGAAGCATTAATTAAATCCTTACTTTCCACTGACCGAAAATCATCCACAATTGGGCTAACAGTTGGGCTTAAACTAAAATATAATTAGTATATTTTTCTTTGACAAAATATATTTTTAAAACGAATTTCGTATATAGTTTGTCTCTTTTAAGTAGTTTATACGGTTTAATAATCATTTAAAATAAGTATACGCACAGTGCGTACAGCCGTAAGAGCAAGAGTGTATCCTGAGTGCAGGGGCGGACTGGGAAAGCATTTTCAACCCGGCAAAAGTAACTGTCAGTCAGGCCACATCTGATGCGATCTAGACAGTGAAGAGCGGGAAGGAGGCGCGGAGGCGTGTGCGGGCATGCGCGGCAGGCCAGAGTCCCGGTGGCAGGCCACATCCGATGCGATATAGAAAGTGAAGAGCGGGGGGTGGGGACCAGGGACGGGATGGGTGCGCGGCGGGCCAGAATCACGGTTGCAGGCCAGATTGACCGTCGGACCGTCCCGGTGCTTCCTTTGGCCAGTCCGCCCCTGCCTGAGTGTGTGTGTGTGTGCGTCTTCACTGAAGCCTCTCTCTTTCAAAACCGAAAGTTGCTTATGTCAGGCAATATTTCGGCTTTTATTCGAATGAAAAGTTAATTTAGATAAGCCAATATTTTAAAATTGCAGTAAAGTAACTGTGTCGTGCGGCCACACATCGAATCTGAGGTCTGATCTCATTTCTCTCTCGCTGTCATCCAGACATTGATACGGAGATGCCACACAAGTCAAGCCGCAAAACTGAGGCTGTTACCAGTTGACAGAATAGCTGAAGCCTTTGCGAAATCTGTCAAAATACAGCACTGAAATAATAGGCATAAATGTCTTTGAGCCAAAAAGTCTATCTGTAGGATATCTGACGCAATCAGAGCCAATGGTATGTAGAATTTGTGTAGCCTAATAATTATATTAATTCTAATAAAATGAAAACCAAAATCAACAATTCATTGCATTTTTCGTTTGATAAAAAATATACGGAAACAAAATAAAACCAAAAAGTGGCTAGTTTGTATTCATTTGTTTTAATACGAATAAAAATATGCTTAGCCTATTTAAGCTTAAAACGGTTATATGCGCTCCCAATAGGCAAGCCATTTAAAAATATTATTTTACTGTGTACTGGGTTATAATGTATATTTTACAATGAAAACTAAATGTAGCGTGCCTCGCTGTCATTTAAAACATGCAATTCATAACACACCATAGCTGTAGGCCTGTGTATGCAGTGTGTAAACTTGCAGGGTACCGTCAATAGTCATAGTCATATGCGCACCATGCTATTGAACTCCAATATCTCTGAGGAAGATAATGTTACCCAACAGTCTATATTAACTTGAGAGATTTTAAAAATAAAAGGCATTTTAAATCTGCAACAAATAAGGTTTTGTGAAGTTCAGCACTGGGCTAGACTAGGCTGTCTGATCTTTACAGAAGCTGTAAACTGACACGCGTGCGGTGACCGCAGTGATGTTTAAACTCAGGCGCTTTTATTTAGCCTGTAGTAGATTTTTTACATGATGTTCCATTTCTTACAATTTATTAAACATTTTTATTTATAGTTTATATATAAAATGAGTGCTAGCTTGTTTGAGTGCTTAGTTGTGATCATTATGCAAGGATCATATTTCATATTCGGTTTATTCTTCAGTAGCCTATAGATTCGTTAATAATGTATTTTATACACGGATTGTTTATAAGGATTAAGCTATTAATATATAATATATTAGGCTAATTAATACATTAAGACACTGAAGTCCGGTAGGACAACAATTACATCCATAGTGAATTACTGTTGAGTGGTATCGGTGCGTGGTATCGGCCTTTCATGTCCGATACGAGTACGAGTATTTTAACCAAGTATCGACCCGATACCCGATACTGGTATCGGTATCGGTGCATCCCTAATCGTAATACTATATGCATACAACAGCGAGACATGGTTGACCCGAGCTCAAACAAACCTTGTCGCCGTCTTGATGAACAACCACAAAGCAGAACAAAATCTGCTGTGTCCTATTTTTGTTTTACGAGGCAGTCTAAAAGTGCGAGAACTTTTTGAGCCGATGATAATAACGTGTGCGTGATTATTAAAGTGCTTCTGACACCCGATCCTTTCAGAAACAGACAAAAGCAAGAGTTACGCGGGAAAAAACAAAGCAGAAGCCGGAAAAAACAAAGGAGTAAATGGGTCTTTCACCAACCTTAAACATGAACAAACTGACATGTTTAACTATTATTATCACCTTCTGGACTATTATGAACTCAGAATGACGGAATTACTTTCTAACTGAAGTTACATGTGCTGGTGTAGATTAGAGAGACAGATGAGAGGTTTGCTCTGACTGGGCTATATGTTGCGTGTTGTTTTTGAGCCCAAATAAGGACTAAATGTATGCTGTGTGTAGTTTATCTGTAATTTGTAGCATATCGGAGACTGTATGTGTTTATATATGTTGCATTTATTTATTTATTTTATATAATCGCAGACGTTACAGTAGGCTATTTCGCATTGATCTGCAATTATAATCAAATTATGTTCATAGAAAAGTTAGTAATGAACATTTACACACAAGTATTTATGTGTATAAAGCATCTGTTTTGTAAGAAGTGCTTCTCGTATGATATGAATGACCCATATAGCTTTACTTTGAGCGAGATTTCCTCGAGCAAGAACGATGTAGACTGAAACTTTGGTACCCTTTAGGCTGTGAAAACGCAAGCCTGATAAAGGTGACTCGTACTGACCCATACCGTACCGTACTGTACCAGTCAGTGGAAACAGCCATTAGTTTGACGATTTTTAAGAATATAAAAATTAAGGTTTTGATATTTAAAGTAACAGCTCGTAAAAGAGTAGCTTTTGTGCTCTGGGTGTTTGCAGCTTTACAAAAAAAAAACAATAATGATTTTGATTCACTCAGTGAGAAACAGCTGGCCTAATGCTAGTTCTGAGATCATTTAACAGTATTAAGTAGTTGTTGTATTTTGAACTGCATACTTCTGGCTTTCCAAATTAGGTGATTGAGATTATTTCGCTCAATACGAGTAAATCATTTCCAGACATGTTTAATTGATTAATTAAACAGATATCATTGGTTCAAAATCACATTTGCTCTTGGATTCCATTTGCCTAAAATAAGTTGAAAATTCAATTAAAATGAGTGGAAATGTGTCAAAATTCAATTAATGTAATTCAATTACTTATTTATTTTTGAGTGCACGTCAAGACATTTTCAAAAAAAAAAAATAATTCTCCCATGTTAATTTTTCCTTAGGGTTTTTTCATGTAGTGCAGTACTTCTTTGACTTTTCTTTCAGTATGATTAAGCCACCTCTTGGCAAACCTTAAAAACTTTGAACACCTGTCACCAAAAAGCATAAAAATAGCACTAGAGGTTAAATGCCATTAATATTCATTTGAAGCTTTATAGTAAATGACGAGATGAAAATATGGACCAAAAAGAGCTTTAAGTGAGCTTTGGACATAATGACTGATATGAGTAAAATATGTATTTATTCAGACATCCAGAAAGATGAACGCATACTGCGCAGCACACATGAATGCTATTATCTGCTCAAATTATACTTATGATTTTCAGTGCAATTCTAGGTGCCCCCAATTATTATTTAAGGATTCACCTCATTCCTAACAAATGCGTTAGGACCACCGACCGTGTACGAAAACATTTAAGCAGTCAGTGATAAAGTGAGAAACACCTCGCCATTCATACACGTTTCATGCATTGTGGATTCCACTAATTATTACAGCAGAGAGAAAATGAGGGCAGATTGTTTCAAATCCTCATTAATTATCCATAGCTATTAGTTCAGTTTTGCTTCATTTGCGACCTTTAAATTGTTCAAGCATCCCAAATTTAATAAACGGCACTTGAAAGACAAATGCTTGCAGTGGTGCCAGCCGCTCTATATGGTTCTACACATAATACATGCACTCCATTTAGCCTGGAGAGAATATTTACAAAGCAGATGGAATCAATTCATTGTCTGAATCATTCTGATAACTTTCAGTATATCATTTGGAGCAGTTTCTTAAGTCTTGCTCACACTGTGCAATTTTAGCCATGATTTTGTTGTCTGACACATATTTCCTAAAAGATTCCTATAGTCTTGGGCTAAAATCTGTGGTCTCTGATCATTGGTTTGATATGTTCACTGACACCCAATTAATGGCCATTGGGATCAAACTATCCTCAGATTAATTTCTGGCAGTGTCAGAAGATTGCGCCTGCAGTTAAAGATTCAAACTCACAGCAGTTTATCATAAACCTTTTATCAATAATTTTCAAGCAATTGACAGCAAGAACCAACATAGAAGTGTTGTCTGATTGACAAGCAGCACCTACATGTGTTAAAAAGAATCTAAAATGCCAAATGGGACAAATTTATGCCGCATTTTCTAAAATAAATCATACTATCTGTATTTAGCTTTTCGTTTGTACGGTTGCTTTGAACTATCAAAACACCTCTCAAAATGCCTTTTCGGACATTACACCATATCTGTCAACCCTCCCGTTTTTCCCGGGATTCTCTCGTATATGACAGTTCTATCCCACTGTCATCCCGTGAAGGTATGTTCCGGTATTTCTCCCGTATTTTCACTTGTTCTCTGAAGGGTGGCAATAAACATTAAAGACCCAATCCTCGCTATACGCAAACCATACCGCCGAACCACCAGGGGCCGCCCCTCGCTCTTAAATGTGAGTCTGTTCTGTGCTTTCGCTTTATTTAGGCATGAAAACACTTTGAAATAAATACAAAAACGGCAGGATTTCTTTTCCTTTTTGCTACAGGTGCCGTCAATCCTCAAAACAGCTGTGCTCTATAGTGATAAATAGACACTGTTTCCCAAATGGATTCTGTACACGTGATTTGAAGCGGAGCAAAAGTCTGGGTTTGGGGTGTGAGTTTGAACAGACATATACACATAATTAATAATAAAAACATCTAAAGATGTCGATCTTGGTGGGGGGGGGGGGGGGGGGGGGTTTAAACACAACAAATTTTGTCCTAAAGGAGCATAAAAAGTTATGAAAGCAATCGAATGATTTCATTATAAAGTTAGATGTGTGCATTTTTAAAGTGACTGTTATTTAATGTAATCAAACGAAAAATCCAAATAAATGAGATTCATTAGTTGCTTTTTAATCAAAATGTTTATGTTATACAGTAAAGAAAAGAATAATGAGATTTCATAACTTAATTCTTTTTGTTTATAAAAGCTATTCATTATAAGCTGAACTCTTTGTTAAGGTATTTGATGCTAATGTATACTATTTATTTTTTCTTTTGTAAAAAAATAATAATAAAACATATTACTGACCATTTAACTGTTTATTTACAATGAAACAGCTCAAGAAGAACATATCTAATAATTTGGGGATTTTTTAAAAGAGGAAGGCGGGGGGTTATCCTTTATTATGGTGGGCATATCCCTTATTTTCACATCCCAATGTTGACTGGTATGCATTACACATTTGTACATATATACATTACTGTAACACGCTTTATTCAAGAACATTTGAGCTTGTTTCAGTTCTTCGCTCTTTCATTTAACTTAAAATATCATTATTTTACTTGTTTGTTAATTAAATCCCTTTTTGTTATTCAACCAATTATTTTTATAAAACAGTCAAGTTGCATGTTAATTTGCTATGCGAAGAAAAGGAAATCATTTCTTTTTAGCATGCTAATTTATGTAAAATCGTGAATATATCTATATAATCATCTTCCAGTTTTAAAATTATAGCTTTTTTTGCTTTAAGTAGGCTATTCAGTTCATAAGATCAGTTCAAACTTAAAGTTTTTTTTAAATAAAATCAGTTGTTCACTGTATAAAAATATAACATTTTGAAATATTTTAATTTATTGGCTATAGTATATCGGCTATCGGCCTCCAAATCTTAAGAGTTGTTGGTTATCAATATCGGCCAAACAATTCGTATCGCTGCATCCCTTGTTTTTTTGTTACACTTAATCATTAATATTAACTTAATATATTGGTGTTGGGACAACATGAATGAATTGTGTGGAACCCTCTATTCTTTTTTACAGTGTACAAACTTTAAGGATTATTACAAAAAAAAAAACATAAAATTTGACTTGGCTTCAGTCAGTTCAGTAAAACATTACAGGGATACTTCAGAACAGAAAACTAACAGACTGCAATCACTTAAAATTCTGTTCACACCGCATGAGTCACTTAAAACATTAAAACACTTCTCAAGATGTCTTCATTTAGCTACACATAACCTGTGTAGAAATCTAAAAATATTTCTCTCAAAGTAGAATTGAATGTTTTTGGGTTGAATTTGGAAATATTTCTTCCTAAGAAAGAATACAATACCTAAAATATAATATTTACTCCTTAATTTCTCAGGCTTTTAGCAAATCCGACTGAATATATACAGTAAATGCTATTACATTTCTCTTCATTTTGTCTATGTTGTGAGAAGAAATATGTTTTGTTAGAGAAATAAACTACCTGGCCTGAAAAGAGCAAGCCCATAATGTATAGGGCAGTGTTTCTTAACCACGTTCCTGGAGGACCCCCAGAGCTCTGCACATTTTTCATTTCTCCTTAACCAAACACACCAGATACAGATCATCAGCTCATTAGCAGAGACCAAAAGACCTGCCAAGGGTGTGACCAACAAAGGAGACATCCAAACATGCAGTGTTGGTGGTCCTCCAGGAACGTGGTTGAGAAACACTGGTATAGGGTATCCATACACACATGAAATAGTACATTTGTTTGAAAGTGGTTAGGATTGGGGCTGGGAGGGGGGTTCACTTTTTCAGTAATGTTAGTTTGTGTAGCATGCTTAAATTAATCAAATGTATGCCTTTATGCAAATTACAGCTAATTTATTAATAAACCACATTTAGTTTTTATTGTTTTGAGGCATATTTAGTGAATTCTGACCTACAGTAACCTCTGATAAAATATTTCAAAGATTACTGTACAGTAGGTCAAACTACAGTAGTCATCATTTGAAGTAGATCAAAATCATTTTTCAAAATTGTCCTAAGACAAGAATGGCTGTTGTTCAATTGTTTTAGGAAAACTTTGATAAATGGCCATGATCCACTTCAAATGTTGACAACTGTATGTATCTTCAATCTCTTTCACATATCACTGACTGTAGTGTTTGTTAGCCATAACTGTCACCAAGGATTTTTCAGAGATTTTTAATCAGGTTTACATCGAGACTCTGGTCTGGCCATTTCATTATTTTAATGTTTTCAGCTTCAAGGAACCATTTTATGTTTGATTGATTTAAAGAAAAAAAAAAGTCAATTTAAAGGGTATAATTCATCCAAAAAATAAACGAAAACACAGCAAGTGATCAGTTTACATAATGGTATATACAGTAGTCAACATTTGAAGTAGATCAAAATCATTTTTCAAAATTGTCCTAAGACAAGAATGGCTGCTGTTTAATTGTTTTAGGAAATCTTTGATAAATGGCGATGATCCACTTTAAATGTTGAAAATTGTATGTATCTTCAATCTCTTTCACATATCACTGACTGTAGTGTTTCTTAGCCATAACTGTCACCAAGGATTTTTCAGAGATTTTTAATCAGGTTTACATCAAGACTCTGGTCTGGCCATTTCATTATTTTATTGTTCTCAGCTTCAAGGAGCTATTTTATATCCGATTGATGAAAAAAAGGTCAACTTAAAGGGTTAGTTCATCCAAAAATGAAACGAAATACAGCAAGTGATCAGTTTACATAATAATATATACAGTAGTCAACATTTGAAGTAGATCAACATCGTTTTTCAAAATCGTCCTAAGACAAGAATGGCTGCTGTTCAATTGTTTTAGGAAAACTGATAAATGACAATGATCCACTTCAAATGTTGACTATATGTATCTTCAATCTCTTTATTGACTACTGTATACTAAATTTGTGTGTATTTTTATCTTATTTTTAGGCTACATGTTGATACAGCCACCTATTTTACAAGAAAAGTGTTGTATGAACACTTAGGGTGTCGATCGGTGCTCTAGATCTGCTGGTTTTAAACTGTTGAATGAATTTTTGTCTCACATAGACTTATTGGCAGGATTATGCCTTTACAATGGTATGAACCGTTATAGAGGTGGTCAAATGCATATTTGCATTATCTATTATTTTAATTTTAATATTATTATTTAAGATAAAGAGCAGAGAAAACTTTCTCGCTTTTAAAGGGCTGACCCCCTTTGACGTCCTGCAGGGTGGATCAAGTGTTAATTAGAGTAGTCAATGCCTACCCCAAAACCCTGTAATTTGCATCCTGGTTATATTTCTCTTTGAAAAAGATTTAGTTTGATAAATATCAACCACTAACAACTAAACAAAATGTAACAGCTGCCAAGTCACTTGTTAAATCGTAAAAACAATTTCAAAGTTGCTTATAATAAACAGACTTGGCAACCCTCCCACATCACTTACTAAATCCACTCCATATCTTTTAATTTCACTCGCATGCATCAAAATTGAACACACACTCTGATATCTGATCCTTTTAGTCATTGATTTTTCTCACAAGGCCAAATGCAGCTGATGATACACGCAGGAGAAACGGCAACATTAATCTACTGTAATACACAGGCTCGTTCGTTCCACTTCACAAAGTTTACAAGCAGCCGCGGTTGGCCTGGCGAGGTCGTAAAAGTGTTTTTGTAATTGAGGGGGATGAAATTAAATGAAACTGAACTGAGACACGAATAGGTTGAGCAAATCCCTGCTTAAACTTACACCATCAATACTTTTCAGTAATGCTTTTGAATGCGTTCACTATTACAGTAAGGGATTTGAACAAAGCATCAAGTATTAAACTTTGATGAGTAAGTCCTTTGAGGAACAATGATTCTGTGTCTTACAGTAGGTTGATTTTGTTGCTTCTGTGCATCAACGCTTGACTTTTAGCATGTGCTATTGAGCCTCTGCGAATGACTGAAAACACTGCAGCAAGTCTGCTCTTCAATGAACCTCAGAGAGCCCAGGTCATACTTCTTTATATCTCTCTGCGCTGGCTACTGTATGTGGCCTGCATCAACTTCAACACAGCAATGCTTACTTTCAGAACAGACATGGGATCTGCATCGATTTTCCTCCACATACTCCTACAAGTCTAAATGCCCTCCAGAAAACTGTGGTTGGTATATGAGTGTTGCTTCAAGACTTCATCACTGAAAGGAGCAAAATCACTTCCAGAAAATGCTGAACATATACATACTGTATTTACAAATGCTTTAATAGTTGCATATAGAAATCACTCATTCGTTGTGCGATACCTCTCAAGTTGTCATAGACCAATACAATCTAACAGCAATTTGTAACTGTTTGATTTAGTAGCCATTTCGTATGAATTTATACAATCTCATTTATACAATTTAGTATGATTTGCTTATCCCTCAATGACGGTTGGGTTTAGGGGTGGGATTGGGTCCAAATGCTCTAAAGGATTGCAGACTGCATTATTTAGGGCAACCAGAGCCAGTAACACTTCCTAAAATACATTATAAATTAAACAGAATCTATGCTTATGTTAGACTGTTATGTTATACTGTAGAGCTGCTCATCGATGGATTTGCTCTTCAGTGTTTGGACTCTCAGTAGTGAATATTAACCCACACTGAACTGAGCTAAACTGAACTGAACTTAATCTCTGAAAACTGGACTCACAATGTTTCAATTTACTGTAATCTTATATGTGAAGCTGGTTTGACACAATCTACATTGTATAAGCGCTATACAAACAAAGATAAATTGAATTGAACTGTTTTTATTATTCTAGAGGTATCCATATACTTGGACCAGGCCGTATCCTGAGCAGCTGCTGTGGTGGTCATGGAGGAGTGAGTCATATTGATCCTGAAGGGCCAGCCTGTACACCAGCCGGTGACCTCTCCCACCTGCAGCTTCTCCATGATGGACGTCCAGCATTCTCCAGGCTCTGGCGCTTAGACTGCAGCTCTGCACAAGAAGTTTGGCCAGAGGAGAAATGGTCGTGCCTAACCGAGTCTGGTTTCTCTCAAGTTTTTTTTTTCCTTTACTTTCGTCAATTGGTGAAGTTTGTTCCTCACCGCTGTCGCCACAGGCTTGCATGGTTCGGGACTTGTGGAGCTGCGCATCGATGGATTTGCTCTTTAGTGTTTGGACTTTCAGCAGTGAAATTAAATCACACTGAAATGAACTAAACTGAAGTTAAGGCTGCATAGACATAGCATAGCACTGAGCTTCCCCTTAGGTGTGTGACCTCCTTTAGATGCATCATGTGACATTAATCGCAACATGCATTCAGGCAGAACCTGTTTGAACATGGCTATGTTCGTTGTATTGATAGCTAAACTTTGACATTTTAACATGAGTTTTCTAATTGTATGGTTCAAGAAATTTTAACAGTTTTGTTTATTTTGATCATTTGTAGTCTTTCATCAAATATGTCTTATGCTTGTATAGGGTTAACAGATAAACACTTTATCGCTTTGCTTCAATCATTCAAATAAAATTGTCAAATTATAGAGACCATTATATTTTGACTTGAGGTCAAAAAGTAATGATGAAAAGTAATAACTAAGATTTGTGTATATTTTCATAGCAAAATAAAACAACAAATGCCACCAATATTTTAGGCCGAAATAATCTAATGTTTCCAGCAAAATACAGGAGGGACTTAGTGAGCATGGTGCAGACAACAAAAACCATACTGTTTACTGTTTAGCCTACCATAAAAATAGACAAAACACATGAAACAATGTGAAAAGAATAGCATACACTGTAAAAAAAAAAAAAAGTTCAGATGCAAAAACCTCTAAGTGCCGTCTGAAATTTCCATAGAAAATGCACAATTTTCTCAGCCTCCTTTTTATGTTCAGATATTTCACTTTAAAGACCAAGAAGAGGACTTATTCTTTGCCATAAAAGTGATAATACTGAACATACACACAGGATCCTGATAAAAATGCTCATTTTAGAAGACAATTTCAGACGGCATTTAGAGGTTTTTGCATCTAAACTCTTCATCTGTTAATTAACAGTTTCCATATATTGTGTTTTCTGTTTATTTACGGTTGTGAATTGCATTATGGGACCTTGATCTCTGCTCTTTCAACTTTGATGTTGAAAATTCAACTCTACAGTTTTACAAAGGTGACTTTTATTGACATTTTAGTAGTTTTAAGAAATATAATGCATAAGAAATAAAATAGAGAGAAATGAGTCTGTAAAATAACAGAAAAAGTACAGTTTATTACAAGAGTTTTGTAGCGTAATATACAACACCAACCCAGACAATATATATCACTTTAAATTATTAAAAATGTTAATAACAGTCACTTTTTTTTAACTTTTCAAGTTCAGATCAAGAAAGATCAAGGTCCCATAATGCAATTCAAAAGCATAAATAAATGGGGAAAATAAAAAATAAAAACACGAATCACAAAATACAAAAAACTGCTACTTTACGAATATTTTTACAGTGTAGAAACAAATCCATTTTTTTTATTAATGGGAAGTCAAACTAAATAAAGTCCCAGATATTACATTACTTGGACAGAAAAACTACTAAATTCCCTTCAATGTATGAAACAGATCTTTTAAAATTCCATGATAATCCAGAAATCCTGTGGGAACCCTTGATTAATAATCTTTAATGTAACATTTTAATTACACCCCAAACAAAAGTGTCTGCTAAATAAATAAATGTAAAAAATATATATGAAGAGTTCAGATGCAAAAACCTCTAAATGCCGTCTGAAATTTTCTTCTAAAATGAGAATTTTCATCAGGCTCCTATGTGTAGGTTCAGTAATTTCACTTTTATGCCAAAAATACGTTCTTTTCATGGTCTTTAAAGTGAAATAAATCAACATAAACAAAGGAGGCTGAGAAAAATGTTCATTTTTGACTGAAATTTCAAACGGCACTTAGAGGTTTTTGCAACTGAATTCTTCATATATATATATTTGCATGATACTGTACCTCAAAGTGATGCAAACTCACTCTAACTTTTGACAGGCAAATGGTCAAATAAGCCAGATTTGTCAGATTAATGCTCAAACAACTAGGCCCAGACAAATACAGTATAGCGATTTCCTCAATTCAGGATTCAGTTTGGTCCTCCTGTGGACACGATGGCATCATAATAAAGAGGCACTCAAAGAAGTGACCTGCTCTACGAAGGACAAACAATCATTTTCTTCCCCCCTGGCATGATGTGAGATGAGAGGAGCAAAATCCCATTGTTTGTTCAGTGGGATCAACGTGACTCCCCCTTATCGTTGCTTCACCTTTCTGCCAGGATCTGAAATGGACTAATAAAAGTCCTCAATGCACAGATAGAGAGAGAGAGAGAGAGTGAGAGAGAGAGAGAGAGAGAGAGAGAGAGAGAGAGAGAGAGGAGAGAGAAAAAGAGAGACTAAAGAAATGTGAGATAAATGGAAGCTGGAGAAAGAAGCAAAAGCTCAAACATGGCAAAAAAGTGATTACAGGACATTTAACAGGTCTGAGACTTTATGCGAAGGAAACCTGCTGTTCTCCCTGCAGAGAAATCATTTCGAGGGGAAAGCTCCATTACTGCGTTTAGCCCTCCCTATCGCTGCTAAATGATCACACACAAATCTCCCATCATTCCCTCATACTAGGCATTGCCACGTTTGACCTTGACCTTCATCACTGGAAGCAGAAAAATAAAAATGCATTTTAATGTCCCACTTTTTGAAACATTAGAGACATGAATGCTTATTTGTAAAATCTATCAGATGATAAATTGTGTCCAATATAGAATTATAGCTGTGCATAACAAAGTACATACAGTATAACGACTGTGTTCAATCTTAACCCTTTATCAGAAGAAGAACCATATATAGTAACTTTGTTGACATTGATTACTATATAATATTTTATTTTTAAGTTCAAAAGTCTTGTGATTTTCTAAGTAGAGCTGGGCAAAGATTAATCGCATTCAAGTTTGTTTAATCTCCTTTGTGTGTGTGTGTGTGTGTGTGTGTGTGTGTGTGGTGTGTGTGTGTGTGTGTGTGTGTGTGTGTGTGTGTGGTGTGTGTGTGTGTGTGTGTGTGTGTGTGTGTGTGTGTGTGTGTGTGTGTGTGTGTGTGTGTTGTATATTTATTATGTATATTATGATTGGCCATGAAGGTCAATCAGCGGTGAGTTCTGTAAACTGATGACCTTCCCGGCCAATCACAGTCATTTCTGTTGAGCGCTCAAATGTTAGCAGGTAATGGACGTTTTTTTAAATTTCAGTACCTATTCGTATCGAATTCCAGTATCGTAACAACACTAAAAATAGAAATGTACTCATTTATATGTGATCATATTTCTTACTTTGTTTAGAACTTTAGGGCAAATAATAACAAAATAACAAATAATGAAATATAATGAAATATAATATCTGCTTCCGCGTAATGGTGTTTAATATTGCACTCATATGCATTATAAACATATATTAAAACAATGAATAGCCAATAAGTAAACAATGTATTTTTTTGTTATGATAAAATAACAGGGCTTTTAATTTTGTCCATGCGACACACATAGATATATTTATATTGTTTTCTGTGTTTGCTTTTGAAAACACTATTGATTGATGTTTCAGAAGCTGTTTTGTGAACAGTTTACTGATTAACTTTAGAACTGACAATGTTTTTGACTGACAGCATGTAAACGTATGCGTCTAATGATATGAGACATCACATACTCGCTCATTGTTTGATATAAACAACATATTTGGTTAAAAATGGATTGCGCATCTGTCCTCTAGGCATGTCATTTCCAATCCATTGTCAGATTCAATGACAGATTTGTCATGATGATTTTATTTCCTAGAAAGCGCCTGCTTCTATTATTACATTCTCTGTGAACTCTGTGACTGTGGCCATAAAACAGCAGAGAGAGAAAAGTTCATGCTCTATTCTGTATTTGTTTTTTTTATGGGGTTTCAGGTCATGTCCACACAAATACGTTTTAGTTTAAAAACGCATATTTTTTTCTCCGTTTTGGCCTTCCGTCCACACTGAGGTGGCATTTTTAGGAATCAAAAGCTTATCTTATTGAAAACGCAGTCCGAAGTAGATAAATTTGAAAATGCCAGTTTCATGTTACAGTGTAGACCAGGGGTCTGTTCTGCGTACCTCGCTTAAATGGTCTAAGATGATTTGGCAGATCATGGATCTTTTAATCCTGATAACTGTTCTCTGGCTAATTTGTTTCTTCAAACAAGTTCGTGAATCAGATTAAAATGTCTGGATGTACTGATCTGAGATTGCTGCGTGTGTTGTGAAGGACAGATCTATCGATCCCCAAAATCATGATCAGCAATGCAGTGATTGGCTGACGGAACATCAGCGTAATGACATCATCTGATTAATATTCAATTCTCCATCTGAGCAAAATTACATAAAATTCATAGGAAACGGTTTGTTAAATATGATACACAATAACTTTTCAACTTTGTTGTGGGCTGCAGGCTTTACACTTTCATGTGTCAAGAGTATTTAGCAATTGATTTCGTTTTACAGTTAGAGTGGATTTTCTTTATTATGGTAGCCGGTTTCTTCATCGGTAAAAAGAATAACTGAATGTTTAAATTAATTTTGCATCACAAAAGCATTTTGATGTTTGTAAAGGTGTCTCCAACTTTTGTGAAGCATCAAATCACCATCATATTAGCTGTCAAAACATGTGCATGACTGCATAAATGTATTATTCCTTTAAAAAAAAAAAAAAAAAGTTGCATATTGTGCATGTCTATTAACGACTGTACACATTTGTATCTAAAAAGTTTGTATCAATAAATTTTCTCTTTGAACCAGGTGACAGTCTTTGTACTTTTATTTCGGAGTGCAGATTGCATAAGTTATTAATATATATTTTTAAACTTATATACATATATAGTTAAAAAAATATTTACTATTTTCCCAAGTGTATATAACTACTACTGTAAGAAAATATCAATAATTGATACATACTTTCAATATTACCTTTGCTTGAAATGAGCCGATCTAATCCGGTTTATATGAAATGAGCCTGCTCCCGAGCAGGTTTGAGCTGCCAGAACTGTTGCTATGACAACAACTCTCAGATGAGTTTTGAAGAACGAAATGATCCTGGATCATGTCAAATCGTCAATAACCAAATCCAGCTAACTGTGTAATCCACGTAAGAAGAATGAACCCCAGGGGTTCTCAATGTCTACTTTAAAAGGTCCAAATCTAAATTTTTATTAAGGTCAAAGATCCAAAACAATTGATATAACATAACTTGCTTTTAATAAACATCCATAACATGCGTCACAAGTCAACACTATTTATTTTTCTTTAAATAAAGTGGAATTTGCATTCAAAACACATTAAATACAATGTAAATGTGACAAAACCACTAAGATAAGGGCTTTTTTGTTCAAAACACAACAAAAGGTAGGCCCAATAGTATCTGGGAGTATAGTATATCTCAGAGATGCAATGCCAGACACAATGCACTCTAGTGACGTCACTGTGAGGGGTAGGGTGAGGTGTGGGCATTAAAAAGCATTGCATGCAGGCCAATTGCACCAGGTCTGCATCCAGACCTCTCTCCAAAAAAAGTTAAAAATACAAAAGGTGTATAATGAAAACTTTAGGTGTTGTAGTTTTGCGGTCCATATATCTGTATTTTGTGGATACTGACATTCAAAATGTCCATGTCATTTCATAGTGGCATTTCACATTTCCACTCTTTACAACTGTAATTGTCTCATTACAAATCAAGCAGAATGGCATTGTGCTGGCTTGTGGCAAAGTAAACACATACTTACCTGCCCATTCAACTTTGAACTGTCTATTCCCTTCATCGAGTTTTCTTTTCTGTGAGACCGACATCTTCATCCATTCAAATGATCGCTTTGCTGTGGTGCATTAAAGCAGGTGCACACGCGCACTTGATCAATAGATGTCATGACAAAAGAGTCACGCAGGAAAACTTTGAATATTTTGCCTTCGATTTTATTTCGGCCGGTATTTTTCAACAAAAATACTAAATACTAATACTAAACTAAACGGTTGATTTACAAGATTTATACATTTAAAAATGAAGGAAATCCACTATTTGAATCCTTTACGCGTGGTCTTGCAATACGAAATGGAGTCGGGTCTGAATACCCTCGCAGTCCGGATCCGGATTGGAATCCGGACTTTGAGAAGCCCTTGGGTAGACTGTGAAAACAGAAGGTGCGTTCGACTTCATGCAGCACTGCGCAGATCGATCGAAATCTGTCTTAAAGCGGTGCACGCCGGTTAGAAATTTTGTCTGGATTGATGATGCGCGGACACCACGTGACTGTCACATGTGTCATCAAAGTACCGCGACAGAGCTCCGAGATCAGATGATTGATTTAGCTGGAGCAGCATCTGAAGTGTGACTGCAGGACCTGCGATGACGACACCGATATTACACGATTGGCCGAGTTCACCGCATGACAACAACCACGTGTGTTTCGGGTTAATTATTGGCCAACTTCCGTCTCACAAATTTCAAAACAAACACTTTTTATACCGTATCTATCTTGTACACATCATGCTTATTAAAAGACTACAAATATTTTACTGCAGTATCAGCTTTTGTTAAATAATTTGTTCATAAAAACTAGATTGTTTGCATAGGTTTATTTGACCTTTTTATACAGACTACTGTATTCAGCTCCATAAACGATTTAAATTATATATTTTAGTAAATAAGCTAAATATTAACTCCAATATGTCTTACAGACTTGTAATAAATTATCATCAATCATTGATCCTGACACCCATATAAAGATTTCTTAACAAATTAAATAAAAATAAAAAAAAGATTAAATATAAAAATATATGATTATAAAATATTTTATTTCCTGTCAAGCCGTTTATGCAGAAATGTTAAAAGTGACATTGAAATTTCTACTTAAAGTGTAGTTCATTTATTTGGGTCCTTTTGTTCAATCTTTTTGGATTAAAGTGCTTTTTTAAAAATGCTTTCATTATCCAAAATAATCCTATTCGTGGATATTTATTTCCTTTTTATGTGCCCTCTCGTTTTCCCCTTATTTCTCATGCATTTGTTATATAGGCTACTTAAATGTAATTCATAATTCCCGTATTGTTTAAAAATGAACTATAGCTTGTAGAGACTGTATTCTGTTTTAATTGTACTGTAAATCTTTTGTTGTTATTACTCCGTTTTTAACTCCGTCCCCGCCTGCGCTTGGCTAATCTCATTGATCACCGGCTGCCGCCGTGCTTCATGTCGAACGCACCTAGAGGCTTTCAAAAACGATGACGCATTTTAGTCATGTGACGCAGTAATGTGACCAATTCCGCTAAGATGGTGGCTGACATTGTAAAGCTGTTTTGACAGCTTTATTAAATATTAATGCGAGTTTATACATGCTCCATATTGCCTCTCTTTAAAGAACAGAAAACGTTTACTGGGAGCTGTTGTGCAGTGACAGAAGCAGACAACAGTTGCAATATTTTACCGCAATGTTTCAAAGAGATTGAAAGTAAATAAACCCCAGGCAGATATAAAGCACGTAAAAGCATCTCACGACTGTTTGCATGCAAAGTACATAAACGAAAGCATTTTAAGTCGTTTTAACATGAACAAAAACACCATTTTCAAATTTATCTGAATTAGTGTACACGTAGCCTCAGGCCATGTTTGGTTGCATTATGTAAATTAAGCTCATAAAACCTGTATCAAAGTTTGCACAACAATCTCTAGCAGCACAACTCTTTTTAGTGCTGACATTAATAATTACTGAGCAGCAAACCAGAGTATTAGATGATTTCTAAAAAAAAAGAAAAAAGAAAAAGTGCAAAACTGAAAATATGCAGCTTTGCATCTAGCCATGGGCCAGTATAAATATTTATACTTAAATAAAATTCTGACGGTATTATAACCTTGGATAAAAATATTACGGTTTGTGAATACTGCTCTAAAATAAGTTCTTTTTAAATGTCTGGGTAAAAAAACAACACCATTTTTCCCATTTTCCCCAACACAATCTATTTTAATTTTGAGAAACATTTAAAATATTTTGGAAATGAAAGCTTCAGCAAAGCTTCTACCAGAAAGACTCGAATTCTACATCATTCTTTATAATTATCAATTTAGTCAATAATAATCAAGCGTGCTACAAAATAAATAAGTCATCTAAACAACTCCTTTCGCTATTCATAGGTGACATAGCTGAAGTTCCCTCCATCCTCCCCACCACCACCACCAGGTTGGGCCCCGTTCTTGCTGGGGGTTAGCTCCGCCCTGCCTTCATCTTCAGGCAGTATTTGCCAGCTCTTCAAGAGATCTGCATCATCGATGGGGCTTATACTAAAGGACTATACACAAAGGACAGTAACCGAAATTTTAATGTTTTATGCTTTCACAATAAATGTTAAAACGTCTATTTGCCTCCCAAGTCTTTCTGGTAGAACAGTAAACATGTCCGGCTAAATAATTAAACAAAAAAAATTGACTTCTGCTGTCTTCATGAGTTAATTTTTTTAGGTATCTTTCTTTTCTTTGGATATCAAGCAAGCCACTGCACTGTTTAGGTCTGTAGCATGCTTGGATATTGGTTTAAAAGCGATTTGTTTTTCAGATATTTGCTGAATCGTGGGCTGACCAATAGTTTCTGATGTGGAGAGTCTTTTTCTGCTGTAGATATTGTTGCCTTGACTGGTTTCAAGGTTTACCATAGCTTGGAAAAGTCTTCATCCCATGTCTATTTGCATCATAGGAATGAATGACATTTTATAATGCATTCAAACGGTAAACTGTTATTATAAACTGTACTATTATTTTGCAATATAAATAATTGTACTGTATTTTATCCAATAAATGCACCCTCTGTGATCATATAATAACTGATTGTAATATGCAAAGCTAGGCATCTGGAGACATTGTTTCTGGGCAGTGGTTTTCTGCCACTCTGCTTTCAGTGTCCAAACCGAAGAGGCTCCTCACGAGCCCGATGCCCTAATTAAAATGGATGAACATTGCTGCTATCGGCCTACTATCATTTGTCAAACCCGTGCCGTGCTTTGACAAGCAAAGTAGAAATAATTGCCTTTTAGTGTAATGCTACAAATTCCAGTTAGCCAAGGTGAGGCGCGCTGGCGCTCTGAGTTGCCAGATTGTGTGGAACTAAACGTTGGCTGACGTTTCCTATCCGATCAGCAGCTGCTCAGAAGGCAAAGTCGTGCCCGTTCCTCCTTTCCGTCCATCACAATCACGTTTAACTATTCGAACGCTGATATGATCATAGTTTTTTCTTTAATTTAACCATCAATCTGTCATCGTTTTATTGCCGCCGGTATTCACTGCAACATTTTTGGTCCGGTAAAAAGTTTCACTGTGCAGGCGCCAAAACAGCACCATCTGTCTCCTCTCGACCACTGTTGGTGGCACAGAAAGCAATATCCATTCATGCCACGTCAGGAGTGAGTCAGGACCACAGAGGAGAGGAAAACATACGAAGGAAAACATGGGTTGGATTGTATTTTTTTTGTGTGTGCGTATAGTCATAGTATCCATGTTCAGCATCATCTCTAAATTTAGGAATCTGTTAGCATGGTCAACTAGTGTTCTTAATTTCTCTAGCTGTTTTAGTTTTAATGTTTTAGCAACCATTAAATATTACAATTAAGAAAAAAATATGCATATAAAATTTTTTATTAAATTAAAAACAAACATACTTTATTAGACATAGCCAATAAAGCTATAAAAGCCTTAAAAATCTCTTTGTAGTGGAATTGGGCTTTTTTACAGCATAAAACTTATGCTATTGAAACACTTTACAGTTTAGACCAGGGGTGCTCAATCCTGTTCCTGGAGATCTACCTTCCAGCAGATTTCTGTTGCAACCCATATCAAACACACCTGCCTGCAATTATCAAGTGCTGTTCAGGTCCTAATTAATTGGTTCAGGTGTGTTTGATCAGGGTTGGAGCTGAACTATGCAGGAAGGTAGATCTCCAGAAACAGGATTGAGCACCCCTGGTTTAGACCATAAATTTTGACTGTTTCTGAGCTGAGTTCTAGAGCGTACTCACACTATGCTATCCGAACCGTGCCCAGGCCCGTTTCCCGGAGCGTTTAATAAGTGTGATTGCTCTGAATCGGGCTTAGGCGCAGTTCACTTGGCCGGCCCTGGCCCGGTTGGAAGTGGTGTGCCAGAGCGCGGTTCACTTGGGCTCTACGCTTGTAGTGTGAGTACAAAGCGTGCCTGAGCCCGAAACTGAAGACGAGAAGACATGACTTTTAAGAGATTGTTTCATATGGATTTATTAATCATTCTTACTGTTCAATGAAGGCAAACTGTCGAAGGCAAACCCCTCACTGCACGACAGCTGCACCTTTAGCAAATCTCCTAATTCCTGCAGCACAAGGACTTTATGATTGTTTATGAGCGTCAAAAGTGGCTGATCTGTTCGCCGAAATATTTGACTGCATGTCACCGCATATCAAACAACTTAAACGATATAACTAAAGAAATCTCTTATGTGCTGAGCGAAAGCGCTTACTGAACAGCACATCATCGATGAAGCGTGCCCAGGCCCGAATGTAATGCGAGTGCGGGCCGTCAGAAGAGATAGGAGGGGGGACAAGCGTGCTTCGGCCCGGTTCAAGGCAGCTGTACATAGTGCGAGTACGCCCCTAGTCAAGGTGGCATGGTGGCTCAGTGGTTAGCACTGTCATCTCACAGCAAGAAGGTTGCTGGTTCGAGTCCAGAATGGGCCAGTTGGCATTTCTGTGTGGAGTTTGCATGTTCTCCTGTGTTTGTTCTCGTGAGTTTCCTCCGGGTGCTCTGGTTTCCCCCACAGTCCAAGGACATGTGCTATAGGTGAATTGAACAAACTAAATTGGCCATAGTGTATGTGTGTGCGTGTGAAGGCGAGAGTGTATGGGCAGGGTGAATTATACATTGACGATCGGGGGGGGGTTCAAGTATGTGCGGTAATATGCCTGATCCAAATTTATATATTTAATTAAATTCCATCTAATTTATAAATCAAACTTGTTATTATTGTTTTATGGGTTTTGAGGGATGTTGAGTGGTTCTCAATGACATTTGTGATATTAAATAAACAATGACAGGTTTGCATTCCTGCACAGATGACCATGAAAGACTGCACGTATTTTTTATTTTACAGTTTAACATCCATGTGCGCGCAAGTGTGTACAAACCACTATTTTACAAGAAACATGTTTTCTGAACACTTACGCTGTCTGTTGGTGCTCTAGATTTGCCGGTTCAAACTGATGAACTAATATTTGTGGTGCAAACATGTATTCACAATGGTATGAACCATTATAGGGGTGGTCAAATGTATATTTAAGTTATCTATTATTTTAATTATTCATATTATGTAAGATACAGATCAGCGCAAGCTATTTCTTAACAATTAAAAGGCAGACCCCCCTATACATCATTTTTTGATGTCCTTTAGGGAGATCAAGCGTTAATTAGGCGGGTCAGACCCCGCAAACACCCCTGTAAATCGCACCCTATGTATGGGTGTTTCCTAGTACTGGGTTGCAGCTGGAAGGGCATCCGCTGCATAAAACATACCCAGAATAGTTGGCGTTTCAATCCGCTGTGGCAACCCCTGATAAATAAGGGACTAAGCCGAAGGAAATGAAATCTAGTCAAGACTTTAAATAATTCCTGCCATTCCAATAGGGTCAGTTCTCCTATTTTAAGTTCATATTATAAACTGATCGTGTTCATGACAAATATATAAAGTTGAAGTCAGAATTATTAGCCCCCCTGAATTATTAGCCCCCCTGTTTATTTTTTCCCCAATTTCTGTTTAACAGAGAGAAGATTTTTTTCAGCACATTTCTAAACATAATAGTTTTAATAACTCATTTCTAATAACTGGTTTATTTTATCTTTGCCATGATGACAGTAAATAATATTTGACTAGATATTTTTCAAGACACTTCTATACAGCTTAAAGTGACATTTAAAGGCTTAACTAGGGTAATTAGGTTAACCAGGCAGGTTGGGGCAATTAGGCAAGTTATTGTATAACAATGGTTTGTTCTGTAGACTATCGAGAGAGAAAAAAAAAGCTTAGAGGGGCTTATAATTTTGACCTTAAAATGGTTTAAAAAAAAATTTTAACTGCTTTTATTCTAGCCAAAATAAAACAAATAACACTTTCTACAGAAGAAAAAATATTATCAGACATACTGTGAAAAATGCCTTGCTCTGTTAAACATCATTTGGGAAATATTTAAAAAAGAAAAAACTGACTTCTGACTTCAACTGTATATATTTGTAATTTGTACAGTATTTATTAAAAAACAATTAAAAAAACAAAACTTCTAATAAAAGGGCTGCAATAAAAACGAAGCCAAAGGATCCCTAAAAACACAATTCTTGGTGGGGGTTGTGGGGTGATGGTGTGGGTTGGCGAACTTAATTGTTTTATGTTCAATCCACTTAAATTTGTAAAAACAATTAAGTTGACTTAACTGATTTGTGCTGGAACAACCTGAAGCAATTCTGTAGAACCCAGCATTGTTTTACAGTGATTGGTTAGTATCTCATTTAAGACAGGCTTACATGACAATTTCACTAATCAATAGCTTTCAATTCACTGTCAGACTGTAAATAGCTTTTGATTAACATTGACTAAATATACAATGCTATTATCAATACTACTTGATTAATCAAACGATTTAGATATTCTGACTCTTTATGCCCATCTACAAAAGGAAGAACATGCTACAGCCTCCAGTTCAAAGCAAGATGAGGGGAGAGTCAATAAAGGGATGGTTGATACTTTCTGGAGAACAGCTGTTGGGCAGCAGGCGAGTTTCCCCCCGTGAGCATCTGCCATTGCAAATTGATTACCCAGGGGTAGAGCCGCCTGTGCCACCCGCTCCAGACTAATCGCATCTGTTGCTTTGATTAAGAGGAGAACAAGCGCTCTGCCTGGACCGGGACCACAGAGAAACTTAAAACTCCTGCAGGTAAGAGAGAGCGAAGAAGGAAAGATGGACAGAAGAAGAGAGATACATGTACGTAAGAGCCAGATGGAAAATAATGGAAACAGAAACGTGTAGAAAAGGATCCTACAATATAATACAAGTTTTTTCTCAGACATATCTGATTTTTTTTCTAGCATTAAAGCATGTTACATACTCCTTACAAAGAGACAAAAACGAATATAAGCACATAGACGGACAAAAAATCTATTTACATGGACCTTAATCAGCCCCAAAACAGCCTGATGTATCTGATTTAGCCTGAATGCTTTAAAAGGAAGGTATGAGTTCTAACAAACCACTAAAATAAAAAGCAGCCAATATAGTGTCCTTTCAGTGTTTCTCTGAAGTTATTTAGCACTCGCAATCATCAAGTGAAAATATATTATTAATATACTTTAATATTTTTGATAAACATACGCGCTCAACCAGGGCTGCATTTTTATTTATCCTTGTGAATTACATTTATTGTTAATTAAAACAGCTTGCTGGATCATTCGACTGTGGGGAACCCTGATAAAGTGAATGAGAGTGAATAAAACAGCTTTTTTATCTTTAAATACAGTTGTAATATATTCTGCATCTGGCAATTTGATGACAAAGCTGAATTTCCAGAATGAGTACTTATTCTTTCAATGTCTAGCCAAACATACATATAAATTTTCTTTTTGTGAGCTGATTTTGAATATACGTTGTTAAAATTAGTTGAGGGATTTCATAGTCAAACTATTTAGAAAGTTTTCAGAATTTTAGACTGATGGGAGGATCTCATGGGGAAGTGCATCTGCAAAAATATATAACATACATATATACATATTTCAAGAATAGATAAAATAAAAACAAACAAACCAAAAAACTTTCAAATAAAATAGCCAGTGCTTCTCTGGAGATGATGTATTCAGGTACAGAAATGTAATATTCAAATGTAATAAACAGCACTGTAAATTTACAATAAAATGTTATAATTTCTTATACACAAATGCCTAGGGCAGGCACAAGATGTCAACATGACATCAGATTGACTTTGTACCATGACGTCATGGGGACGTTGCATTTTGTTTGGAAATGAAAATCAGGTTGACGTCAGAACCCAACGTCAATATCCAACGTTCAACCTAAAATCAACCAAATATCCACATCTAATGATGTCACAGCTTGATGTTGTGTGGACATTACCAGTATGACGTCTATCAGACGTTAGATTTTGGTTGCCATACCTGACGAATAAATGTCAGTATTTGACGTCAATATGACGTTGGTTTAAGATGTTGGCTCGACGTTGGATTTTGATCACTTTCCAACACAACCTAAAGTCAACCAAATATCAACGTCATTTGACGTCGTTATTAGACGTCAAAATAATGTTGTCCTTGGATGCTGACTAGACATTGAATTTTGCTCACCTGACATCACGATCTAACCTGATATTAACGTCTTATAACATTGTGTGCTGGCTAGGATGGGATAAATTAGCTTTAAAATGGTACAGTGACCATCCTTAAAAACACAAGCAATGAAAAAACTGACACTCTATTAGGGTTAACCTTCCCAATGACTCCACAATGTTCTGATCTGTGGTTCCTGGTCATCTCTAATCCCAACATGACACGCAGATGCACACATTGTGATATCAATACTGAAATGAAATGCAGCTCTACTACACTGAAAAAATGATTCATTGGATTTACTAAATTATTTTAAGGTAAGTGGGTGGAAACAATTTATATGGGCTGAATTTAACCAAACAAATTAAGTTGAACGTTGGTAAATTTAATTTCTTTTTTTAAATTCAGCCCCTATAAATTGTTTGCAACCACTTACCTTAAAATAATTTAGTAAATCCAATGAATTATTTTTTTCAGTTTACAGTACTTGACTCGCATGCCATTTTCACATATAGTACTACTACTGTATATATTCACTCTATGGTAGGTAAGTAAGCGATTTAAGATTCACCCATATCTCCTGGAAATGGCAATAATACACTACTAACATATCTCGATCAGGTCCGGTCCCCTATAGAGTAGGGATTATTTAAATTCCGGAGATTATGCTATCATTTCTCTCTCTCTCAATTTGCCACCGGTTCTTGTTCACCTCAACTTCAGATCAGCCAGCGAAGAGAATAAAATACACAGAAAAAAGACAATCGATACTGAACCTCTGAGCTCTTAATTACACTGAGATCGAACGTCACCTGGGATGAATCCACAAATTAGATGCAGCTGTTCCCCCAAGAGCACTTAGCAATTCACCCACTTAAACCACTGGAAATAATTAGCCGCTAACCGAATAAGTCTCTCCTAAAATACTGAAATTCTTCCCCGGCGCCCCTAAAGACCTCTTCAATTTAGAGGATAGAGTCGCACCTGCCAGACTTAAAACGCTCATGGAAAGAAAAAGAAAAAAAAAAGGTCCAATATGTTGTATGTGATGTTTTATAATATTTTTAAATGTAATATATTTATGCATAATTTCTAAACATTATTGTTTTTATTTATTATTACCTTCAACCAATAAATATGTTGTGGGCAGCAAAGTGGCGCAGTGGGTAGCACTGTCGCCTCACAGCAAGAAGGTCGCTAGTTCGAGCCTCGGCTGGGTCAGTTGGCATTTTAGTGTGGAGTTTGCATGTTCTCCCCGTGTTGGTGTTGGTTTCCTCTGGGTGCTCAGGTTTCCCCCACAGTCCAAAGACATGCTCTATAGGTGAATTGGGTAAGCTAAAATTGTCCTTAGCGTGTATGAATGGGTGTGTATGAGGGTTCCCCAGTGATGGGTTGCAGCTGGAAGGGCAGCCGCTGTGTAAAACATTTGCTGGATAAGCTGGCGGTTCATTCCGCTGTGGCAACCCCTGATTAATAAAGGGACTAAGCAGAAAAGAAAACGAATGAATGAATGAATGAATGAATAAATATGTTGTAGGTGTTCTGACATTAGCAGATTTCATCCTCACCTCACGATGAAGGCTTTTTGAGTAAATCGCTACATTAACTTGGTATAGTAAAGTGTTCCAGGACTGCAATAACAGATCAATATCATTGCCAATTTCTTCCTGTTCTCATCTAGTCACACCCAACAAGGTCTTAATGAAAGTGGTGTCCTATAACACTTCACACTACTGTATGCTAATGTACAAATATAGATTTTTTGTAATTGATTCTCTGGAAACACAATGCGTTGCGTGTGAAGAGCAAACATGCAATGATTAATTTGCTCATTATTGTTGTGCTTGTTTCATTAGCCAAAACGCTCATTCATGAGGGGGGAAAACAAACATGTAGGGCTGCATACATGTCGGGGAAAAAAACATGACATTGCATGACAAAACTGACAATGCAATATTTAGTTTTTCTGCAATATATATTGCGATATGAACAGTTTCAAAAGATGACTTTATTTGGAAAGAATTGATAATGTTTTATTGATTGGGATGACTTTGTATAAACTATAAAAAATAATTTTATATTTATTGTAACAAATCAAAGCACAGATGAAAACAATAAAACAAAAATAATAATAAAATAAACAGAACTTAATGATTTTCTGGAGTATTGAAGTACAAAATAATCAATTATCAAAAAATAAAATAACACCGTAGTCCTCGTTGTATCAATGATGAAAAAATTCATCTTTGTTAAAGTGACAAACTTCATTATTTATCTTTAATTTTTCTTGAAATCAGAGTCACAGGCTGTTATGATCACCAGCGATGTAGCGGCTGCAGATCCGCTACTACAAATCCGCCACATTAAGGACTACAATTACCTACATGCACTTCACACACACAGCTGTTCCGCTTTCTGTTTATCACACACACACACACACACACACACACACACACACACACACACACACACACACACACACACACACACACACACACACAGCCCGAAGATCATCAAAGATTGATAATAAGGACTATTTAAGCTGCACACACACACACCTTGGGGCTGAGTCTTACGATATTGTAATATTTTCATGTCCGAGTATTATCCTGTCTGGTCTTCTGTGTTCCGAGCCTCGCCTTGTTCTTCCATGTATTGATCCCTAGCCGCATAGCCTGAACTTCTGGCTGCTTGACTACGACTTTGGATAACTCTTATTATACCGTTTTGCACCTGTTATGATCACTGCCTGTATGACTACTCCGCTAAATAAATGCTGCATTTGGATCCGCACATCCGTTGTCAGCAGCCCATCCCATTACAAAGGCTTTAAAAACACATGAAAATAAAAATCTTTCACACTATTTGATTAGAGTTCAACTTTGCTATGACTCCACAAATCACATCCTATAAATTTTTTCCTTGTTTACACAATTTTACATTGCAGATCCGCACATTGTGATATCGATGCTGAATCGATATATTGTGCAGCCCTACTATCCTGCGAACACATTTGTTAGTGATTTAAATATTTTATGTCATGTAATGAAACAAGGTGATTATTTTGGGAGACGATGTGTTTTCCTATTTTCATGCAATAACTCAATCTAAGCTTGGGCTACGTCTGCATTTTTTATCAAGAAACATCAAAGTCAATATTACAAAACCAATTCTTCTATTAAAATGAAAAACACCTGCATTTTGACAGAATGTTTTAGCATCTTTTTTGCATTTGCTGTTTCAAAGCAAATAAAACAGCATAAAAATAGACAATAAAACCTTAATAAAATCTTTTTTATGAGAGCATTGATCAGCATCAGTATACTAAATATATCAGTACTTGAAAATGGATTCGTTCAACCATAAATGATAGAAGCAACAAAGAAACATCATATTAGTTTGATGTAAATTCATGAATGACACAGTTAGTGAGACAGAAAAGGCTGCAATATTACTGCAGACAGAAATGACTGCATCAGGGAAATTACATAATAGCCTGTAATAAAACTGACTTTCCCTCTAGTTGCTGAAAGACCTTTTCTCAGGCATTTGTCTGACACCATAAATCCTCGTTTCACGTCAGTAGAGCAGAAATTGAGATTTAATTTTTGGAGAAAAGTAGCAGATCAGAAACCACAGTTTCAGCTAAAAATATTTTTTAATACTCTACTGAGGGACAGTGCGGTGGCTCAGTGGTTAGCACTGTCTCCTCACAGCAAGAAGGTCGCTGATTTGAGCCCCGGCTAGGTCATTTGCCATTTCTGTGTGGAGTTTGCATGTTCTCCCCGTGTTGGCGTTGGTTTCCTCCGAGTGCTCCAATTTCCCCCACAGTCCAAAGACATGCGCTATAAGTGACTTGGATGAACTAAATTGGCCGTAGTGTATGTGTGTGAATTAGGCTTGGGAGGTAATACGGTAAACCACGGTATCTAAAAATAGCAACGGTATCAGTTTCAATAGCGTTATACCGTCATAAATACCAAAGCACTTCTATAGGAGACAAGGATTAAATAATACATTTAATTTATTTAATGCCTAAACATGCGTATGCGTGGTTGTCATCAAGGGACAGCGTGGAGGAGAAAGAGAGAGGTGGGGAAAGATGGCGAGTCACCAAGTGACCTGGGGGCTATTTCATAAAAGTGGTTAAGAAAAGCGGGGATTAAAGTCAAAAACCTGACTTCAGTGAGCCGAACTTAACGTCCACGCTTAAATTGGTTCCATAACAGCAAGTTGAAGATCATTTGATCTAACTAATCTGAGTTCAGTTGAAATAATCTAGATAACTGCTCTTGCACGTTACTGTCGCGAAACCCTGGAGGTCGAGCAGACATGTGTTGATTATGTTGTGTGCTACCATGGCAACTACGAGAAATGAAAGAACTCAGAAATGAGACACAGATGTTCACAGCGAGCGAGCCGCGTTGGTTTTAAACATATAATAATTTAAACATAATAATCAAAAACTACAGCTTGCAACAAAGCAAGAGAGAAGCTGACATGAAATTGCAGATCGTCTCAATTGAAAAATAGACCATTATCTAGGCCTATTAATGTTAAATTAAATATTTGTCGCAATACGTGTGGACCAGCTTATAACACAGAAGAAGAAGACAGAAAGTTGAAACGCTTGTTGTTAAAGTTACTGGCGATTTGAACAAGCATGTATGGTTCAAGTAACAGCTCCAGCTCTAGCGATGAAGAAATGATTATTGTTCACCAGTACAATAAGCAGATCCACGTTCATATGGTCTCTGGGTATCTTCTTCAATTTGCGCTCGCATTGACAGTTTTGCGCTTGAGCGCCTCCAAGTGCTGTTTACTGTAATTTCAGCAGCTCTGTGCACGTAAACAAAAGTGCCAAACTGATTGGTGGAGAAGGTTTTGACGTGGCACGTCAAAACAAAAAAATGAGCATGAGGTGTTTCATAAAAAAATGACGCTTTTGCACCTGGTGTTTTGCGCATTGGTGAGAGCAAAAAGTGTCCCGGTGTCCAGTGCAGTTCAACAGTTTCAACGCTCCCCAATGTAAGACCAACAACATCTAGGTCCACTGACAGTAGGCAGACGATGATAATGGGGGCCGACCAACAACTTCTAGGTCCACTGACAGTAGGCAGACGATGATAATGGGGGCCTTCGGTAAAACAACAAAGTACAAAAGGGACAGTGTCCGTTGGAAAACCTGTACTGATGCAGTGTCAAAATACTTGACGATGGAAATGGTCTCTTTCCACACAGTGGAAAAAAGTCCTTTAAGGACATGGCCAAATTTAATTGATTTGTGTGATTTGTGTTTAATTGATCTCTGCGCGAAAACTGTTCTGGGTGTTTATGTTAATTTAATTCTGTTTGACTGTTGTATTTGGGATCCTTATTTGGGATATTCTTAATTTAAATCCTGAATTTAAAATCTAAAAAATATTAAAGACCAAAGCATAAAGATTTCTTAACATGAAACAACACAATTTTTGTTTATTTAATTCCTGAAAGCGAAACAGGTCGATTCAGTGCAAACAGTGCAAAAACAATTCAAAAAGTGCATACACTGAACCTAAGCGTATGCATAAAAACCAAAGTATATTTCGGGCTGCAAAAAAAAGCTAATTTCAAAAAAGTGTTTTTTTTTCTTCTGTAGAACATCATACGTAAGTTGCATTCAAGCAGCAGGATAGAAGAGAACATAAACATGTTTGCATATGAGCCCCTGCATAATGCATATTTCATCCGTCCTTGACGCCCAGTAACAACCTCCAGTCTCGAGTCTAATTTAATCTTATTATCAAGGGTGCTGTTTCTCATTCTGCAGACATCTCTACTGAGCAAACCTCTCTCACATGCCCAATTATTTCAGATAACACAGATAAAACATGAATAATTAAAAACGCATACTATATACATACTGTAGTACAATGGAATTGGTTCCATTACATTGGTTTTTGTTCACTCTTTCTATTCAGTCAAGCCATGAACTATACTCAGAGTGCTAATGAACTTTCCTCTGCTCTTCCAATTACAGGAGGAAGGTGTGTCATTTATTGATCTGTGTGTGTGTGTGTGAGTGACAGCTGAACTGAGGAGACTTGATTTACATTGACATTTCCTAAGGGAGAAAAAAAGGTGGAAGAATGAAGAGTCTCTGAAAATGGTTTACACACTTCAAAACAAAAGTCTTCATGTCATTGCATTATGCAACAAAATATCAACCCAGGCTCAAAGGGACACAAATTAAATCATCACTACACATTAATTAGCAAAACCACCAAAGCATACCAAATTTGCTACCATTTATAGCTAAACTGAACACTAGCGGTGGTAAAACATCAACAACTTTCAATCCATTTTATGAGAAAATATGATTAGAGATTATAAATGAATGCAGATTTACTTTCACAATATGCAATATGCTATGTTATGACTTTTTATGATGAAACAATATTTGTAAACTCAAATATGTAAATATTTTCCCAATTACATCTACTTTAATGGCTTTTTTAATGTAGTAAACAGGACAGCATTTGACTTGTACTAAAGTATAGTTTGGCAAGAGCTCAAAACTGTGCGAAAACAAAAAGGGCATGTCTGCTTTAGCAAATAAACTATTATTTGGGCTTTTTACACACTAATGGTTAGATTAGGTGTTGGCGGAATGTATTTTCAAACATTAAAGTGCTTAAATGATGTTAATAAATAAACCATAAACCATTTCTAAAACAGCTGAGCACACTTTTTTTTTAACCATTGACTGAAATTTTCATTCTGAAACTCTAGTGAAGGCACATATTTTTCTTGTTTCTGGGTGGAAAAGCTTGAAACACAATTGTATTCAAAAAAAAAAATAAAAAAATAAAAAATCACAAAAGAAGTTCTGCTTTTAAATAATAAAACAAAGGTTTATGGAACTTCGCTGCTCCGGGTGTGATGTGTTCACGGCATCTGCATGCACTTGGATGGGTTAAATGCGGAGCACAAATTAGGAGTATGGGTCACCGACTTTCACTTTCACTTCACTTGTACACTTTCACTTTTTTCACTTTCTTCACTTTTCACTTAAAGGCACAATATGTTAGTTTTTATTTATTTTTGTTGACTTAGTTGAAGTCAGAATTATTAGCCCCCCTGAATTAATAGCCTCCCTGTTTATTTTTTCCTTAATTTCTGTTTAATGGAGAGAAGATTTTTTCAACACATATTAAACGTAATAGTTTTAATAACTCATTTCTAATAACTGATATATTTTATCTTTGCCATGATGACAGTAAATAATATTTGACTAGATATTTTTCAAGACACTTCTATACAGCTTAAAGAGACATTTAAAGGCTTAACTGGCTTAATTAGGTAAATTAGGCAGGTTAGGGTAATTAGGTAAGTTATTGTATAATGATAGTTTGTTCTGTAGACTATTGAAAAAAAAATTGCTTAAAGAGTCTAATAAATTTGTCCCTAAAATGTTTTTTTAAAAATAATAAACTGCTTTTATTCTAGCCGAAATAAAACAAATAAGACTTTCTCCAGAAGAAACAATATTATCAGACATACTGTGAAAATTTCCTTGCTCTGTTAAACATCATTTGGGAAATATTTAAAAAAGGTAAAAAAATTCAAAGGGGGCTAATAATTCTGACTTCAACTGTATGTACGTACATTAATGTAACCTACATAATAACCAAACATAAAAAGTCCAGAAATAAAGCCATACACCCTCAATTTCTGGTTTTATTTTGTAGAAAACAGAGGAACACCAAAATTGTTAAATTAAATTGTCAAAATATGTTGCGTGTTTTATTAGACTGCATTATAACAGAAGCCTAAAATGTATTAGTATGATAAAACAGCTTTGCTTTATCTCCATATGAGCAGAAGAACCGGAAGTGTTGAAGTGGCATAATAAAAGTTCTGCTGCTTTTTTTTCCTAGTCACGCCCATTAGGAATTACTTAAATGCCTTGTTTCACTTACTCCGCTTCATACCATATAATAATAATGTTGAATACTTTAGATCATCCATGAACATGATTTCTGTAGGATGTAATGAAGACCACAATTCCCATGATTCCACATTCACACATCGTGGCGCCTTTTTTGCTGTAAAGTGGAGAAAATTGCATACTGTGCCTTGACATCAATCAAATGTCACTGAAAAAAAAATTGATGTTTTTTGGTTTGATTTCCAAAAAAAAAACTCAATTATTATCCAAAAGTGTCCAAATATTTAAAGCTACTCCTGAAAAAAAAGGCAAAAAAGGACAAGCTTTGCTTTTTTCACCATGTTGGACTGTAAAAACAAAATGAAAAAGGAGACATACTGTGGTTCTCTGAAAATCTTTGATGTGACCAAGAAAGCACACTTGAAAAAATCCAGCCACTCTACAGCTATTTAATAACTCAGTGCTACACTTTGGGCCCAGAAATGACACTTTTAACAAGCTTTCGGCCGTTTCTTGTTAGTTATACTAACTTCTTTTTTGTAGGAAGCAACATCACCATGAGGTGCTTCTGCCTGATCTCTGTACCTCTGACCAATCAGAATGAACCCAAGGCTATTTTCAACATATGAAAGTGAGGAAATGAAGTGAAGAAATTAAATAGCAAACATTTAGACAGACATGACACTTGAATATTTCTGTGTCAGGTGATGTAGGAAAGTGCATATGCCTCTTTCATTTTGATTAGTGGAGCTCGGTTACGGACTTGAACTAGACCCAGACCTCACATTTTAAGTTACGGAGCTTATCAGTTTGTATTACGCACATAACTGACTCCTCTTTTGGGTAGAAAAGTGGGCTTGTGTACTTTTCTAAGCAGCCTGGATTAAAAGTTTGGCCGAGCAGACTCTAAAATGGATGGGAAAACTTTGCAATAAGGAAGATACCTGAAGTACATCTGAATATTAGAAACATGAAATCATTTTTTTTAAAAAACACTTTAGCTCAGGTTGTTACAATTGCATACAAGTTATTTCTTCTGTCGAACACAAAAGAAGATATTTTGAAGAATGTTTGATAACAGTTAACGTTACCTAATAACTTTCAGAGCTGGAAAATAATAGTATCAATAACTGCTTGGTAACCAGAATTCTTTAAAATACATATATTATTTTGTGTTCAACAGAAGAAATAAAGATAGGCATTTGTAATGAGTTGAGTTTTTTCATATGACAATTTTAAATAATGACAAATGTTGGCACAAACCATCTCTTTATACATCACTACGAACATCACTTCAGCAAAGTCCATAGCAATACTTTACCACCTACTAACCACCCAGAGCACTCTAGCAACCACAAAGTAAAACATATAACACTATACTGCTCAAAACAATGTAGTATTAAGAAATATTTAAAAACCACACAATTTAATGTGTTTAATTTTCAAGAGGTTTCCAAAATTAACATGTAAAGATTCCATATAACAGTAGAAATCTACTAAATATAAAAAATAAACTAATACTATAAAAGAATAAATGTGCATATATCATTAACCCTCCCATTTTTCCCGGGATTCTCTCGTATTTTACAATTCTATCCCACTATCATCCCATGAAGTTATTTTCTAGAATTTCTCCGGTATTTCTAATCTTTCTATGAAAGGTGGCAATAAACATTAAAGAGCTGATCCTCCCTATACACAACCCATACCACCGAACCACCAGGGGACGCCCCTTGGTCCTAAATGTGAATCAGTTCTGTGCTTTCATTTTATTTAGGCATGAAAACACTTTGAAATAAATATAAAAATGGTTGGATTCCTTTTCTTTTCATTAGAGGCGCCATTGGCCCTACTATGAAATCCTCAAAACAGTCAGTTCATGTAGCGGTGCATGACTGTCAGACAAGTTCCATACTGATAAATAGACGCTGTTTCCTAAACGGATTCTGTACACGTGATTTGAAGCAGAGCGAAAGTGGACACTCTGGGTTTTGGGTGCGCGTTTAAACAGACATATACACATAATAATAATAATAATAATAATAATAATAATAATAATAATCATAATAATAATAATAGTAATAATAATAATAATATCCCTTATATTCACATCTCAATGTTGACAGGTACAGGCATATATTAGGGGTGGGATGGATCAGAAAATTGTCAGTTCAGTTCGTATCACGATTCTCTGGTCACGATTTTCAGTTTTTTTCGGTTTACATTGTTGTTACCTAATTAAATACGGCTCGTGATCCTTAAACAACATAACATAAATAAACAACAGCTCCTAAATTATTTATTAACATAACCAGCAAAACAATCCAAAATTATGAGGAGCCCAACAGCATAATAAATAACAACCAAACAAACCTAAAGCAGTTTGGGACTCCCCGCTCCAAACAAATATCAAAAGGAAAGTATAAAGGAGAATACAATATTAAAGCCGTCAAAAACTGTGGTGGTGTTTAAGAATGAACAGGAGCGAGAAGTCCGCTTCCATCTGTTATAAAAGCCTGACATCACTAAATCAACCAACTTTCAATTGAAAGTAATAATTACAGGCAGGAGTAAATGCCACACATAACAATTGTAAAAAATAAAATAAAATCTCTTATTTGTAGCACCTAAATATCATTTAGAAATACCATACATCAGCACAAAATAAATCACCTTTAAAAAAAGAAGGCAATGTATCCTAATTTCAGTCCTAATTTAGTCTTGTGTTGTTGATTAAAGGTAATGGTAAATTTTTGCTGCTGTCATTTCAAAAATTCCTCCAACCCTCCCATTTTTCCCGGGATTCTCTCGTATTTTACAATTCTATCCCACTATCATCCCATGAAGGTATTTTCTCGAATGTCTCCGGTATTTCTAATCTTTCTATGAAGGGTGGCAATAAACATTAAAGAGCTGATCCTCCCTATACACAACCCATACCACCGAACCATTAGGGGACGCCCCTTGGTCCTAAATGTGAATCAGTTCTGTGCTTTCATTTTATTTAGGCATGAAAACACTTTGAAATAAATATAAAAATGGTTGGATTCCTTTTCTTTTCATTAGAGGCGCCATTGGCCCTACTATGAAATCCTCAAAACAGTCAGTTCATGTAGCGGTGCATGACTGTCAGACAAGTTCCATACTGATAAATAGACGCTGTTTCCTAAACGGATTCTGTACACATGATTTGAAGCAGAGCGAAAGTGGACACTCTGGGTTTTGGGTGCGCGTTTAAACAGACATATACACATAATAATAATAATAATAATAATAATAATAATCATAATAATAATAATAGTAATAATAATAATAATATCCCTTATATTCACATCTCAATGTTGACAGGTACAGGCATATATTAGGGGTGGGATGGATCAGAAAATTGTCAGTTCAGTTCGTATCACGATTCTCTGGTCACGATTTTCAGTTTTTTTCGGTTTACATTGTTGTTACCTAATTAAATACGGCTCGTGATCCTTAAACAACATAACATAAATAAACAACAGCTCCTAAATTATTTATTAACATAACCAGCAAAACAATCCAAAATTATGAGGAGCCCAACAGCATAATAAATAACAACCAAACAAACCTAAAGCAGTTTGGGACTCCCCGCTCCAAACAAATATCAAAAGGAAAGTATAAAGGAGAATACAATATTAAAGCCGTCAAAAACTGTGGTGGTGTTTAAGAATGAACAGGAGCGAGAAGTCCGCTTCCATCTGTTATAAAAGCCTGACATCACTAAATCAACCAACTTTCAATTGAAAGTAATAATTACAGGCAGGAGTAAATGCCACACATAACAATTGTAAAAAATAAAATAAAATCTCTTATTTGTAGCACCTAAATATCATTTAGAAATACCATACATCAGCACAAAATAAATCACCTTTAAAAAAAGAAGGCAATGTATCCTAATTTCAGTCCTAATTTAGTCTTGTGTTGTTGATTAAAGGTAATGGTAAATTTTTGCTGCTGTCATTTCAAAAATTCCTCCAACGTGTACTTTCACTTTAGATTCAGGCTTAGCCGACTGTTTAAAATGAGTTGTGTTCCGCCAAGGGCTGGGCAATAAAAACAGTATTGGTATTTATTGACCGAACATCATTGTCAATAACGATAAAAAGTTCGATATTAAGTTTCGGTATTAATCAATATAGTTTTATTAAAATGTGGCTGCTGAGCACGCACCTTGGAAGAAATGCCAATAAGCTTAGGGTGTAAGTTTGTCATTTCCAATGCAGGTGCGACTTGCGGCGCAAATAATTTTCCAGGTGAACCCAGTTAATGCCGTGTGCGCACCGCGATTCATGTAAGTAGAACTAACCTGCTTCCACTTTATATGCAATATACACATTTCAGTAATGGTAGACTAATTACACTGCAGTGCTTTTTATTTTCTCCATAAACTTGTATTGGAGCACATGTGAATTTTGGGTTGTCATCGCCACTTCAAATCAGAATAACGACACACGCGAAAATGAGTGCTGTATAGCAGCAGTGAGGAGATTCATTCATTCATTCATTTTTCTTTTCGGCTTAGTCCCTTTATTAATCTGGGGTCGCCACAGCGGAATGAACCGCCAACTTATCCAGCACATGTTTTACGCAGCGGATGCCCTTCCAGCTGCAACCCATCTCTGGGAAACATTCATACAGTACATACTCATTCACACTAATACACTAAGGACAATTTAGCCTACCCAATTCACCTGTACCACATGTCTTTGGCCTGTGGGGGAAAACGGAGCACCCGGAGGAAACCCACGCGAATGCGGGGAAAACATGCAAACTCCACACAGAAACGCCAACTGACCCAGCCGAGGCTCAAACCAGTGACCTTCTTGCTGTGAGACGACAGCACTATCTACTGCGCCACCGTGTCGCCCAGTAAGGAGATTGTAAATAAAAAAGGATGTAAGGATGTCGCCAGAGTGGCTTTTTGGTTTCTTTTCTTGTGCATCCCAGCCACTAGCACCCCATCTGAAAGATTTTGACAATTTGTAATGTTGCAATATGTATTTGAATAATGATGGTTTGTTCCTTTACTTGAAGCTCAGATTTGATTAATCACAATTTGTTTTGTTTACTGTTTTGTCATTATTATTCACACCTTTTGTGAAGGTTTGCTTTGATTGTTCAGCATTTACGCTTTACCATTGCACACACTTTGCAACATTTATCAAGTTTAAGAGTCTCTTTAACACTTATGTTTATTTTATCATATAGAGATCAGATATTTGTTTAAATATTTTTGTTTTTGACTATCAAAACTATTTGCCTTAGTAATGTTGGTAAATTAAAGTGGTTAAAAAAATCCTTATATTCCTAAATGGTTTGTTAAAAAAATATTCAATAATTATCGATACCGAATGATATGAAACATGATTTTGTGATCCTTTTTTTTTTTTTGCTGTATGGCCTAGCCCTACATTCGCCTATATGTTGCACCGCAAGAACAAGAGCAGAGAGAAAAATAAGAAAATACTAATAAAATCTTTTAATAAACAACCAAAATATTTGTGAATACAATATTGACCAAAATAATTGTGATTAAATAAATGATTTTTTTTTCCCCATAATCGAGCAGTCCTTCTGTCTTTGTTTGTTTGTTTTCTTCTGGGTAATCTAGCAATATTCAGGAGCAGAAAGAGAATAATCAATACAACAACATTGTGCCTATCAGAAACAGAAAGAATCTATATCAGTAAAATGAACTCAGACACCCAACATGCAGCGTGCGCTCGGAGTGCTCTTGTGAACAAATTAAATTAGTGAGTTTGGCTGGTGCACTGGCTCGGGTTGAATACCTCTGCCCTACAACCTTCTTGATCAGCTTTCCTTCCGACTTGGCAACAAAACAAAGGTGATAACAAGGTCGAAGTAAAAGCACTGCATCAGAACTTTTCTTTTTTTCTTTTTTTTTTTTGAAGCAGTCAGCTCTACTGAAACAAAGTTGTTGCCTGGCCCACAGCGTCCCTATGAAACTAGAGGGTAATCTATGGGATGCCAGGCTGTATTAGGAATGATTTAACCTGCATGTCCTCCATTGGCCCTGGGCACCAATACAGAATATCGTTTTCCCCCCGGCAGCCTATGGGCGGAGGCGAAGAGCGGGCATAAATCCGTACCCTCCATTATGGATGAAGTAGCAGACAAAGAAATAGAAGTAACGGATTTTCAGACAGGCAAACATTTAGCATTCCAGCCATAAATAGTGACTATAAAACAAGGCCTTGGCTCAGGCTCTCAGAAGGTTCTCAACAAATCAACTTTGCAGATTATTGGTGTGGCAAGGGCACCGTTTGTCCACACACATAAACCTGTGGGACAAAAGTGTATTTCTGAATAGAAGCCATAAGATTAAAGTCTGCGGGAACCGGAAGTTGCTGAGACTATTATTTTAGTATGTTGATGTATTTTTAACTGAATCAGAGTATTGAGTAGGGGGCGGGGCTTTCTTCTTGCACATTATTTCCTCATAGCAAACTAAGGGTAAGAGGGGTGTGGTTAAGAATATTGTGGTGGAAGCCATCAAAACGACGACAGACAGAGAATGACCGACACTCCAAATGCAGAAGCAAATGGTTTTTGAATGAAGATTAACAAAACAAAATCTATGCATTAACTTGCGTTAATTAATTGTTCACCTAAAGAATAACAATGTTCGCTAGCAAAATAAACATGGTAAATTTTGATTTCACACAAACTTTAATGGTCATTAGGAGTGGGAATGTTTAAGCATTTCTTAAATTAATGAGTTTTAATTTTGAAGCAAAGATTCAAGGGAAGGAACAGAAAAGAACCTTGAGTGAAATTTAACCCATTTAAGCCCACCGGCAACTATAGTTGCCGAAGTTCATAGTTTCCATTTTCCTTTTATGAGTAATTTTCTACATGCAAGCAAACAACCAAATAAAATATTTTAAGAAAAAAAAAAGGAATTGTATTACTTCCTGTCGCATGACTTCCTACAACTTCCAATCCTAATTTCAGGATGCAAAATGGATGCAAACCCTCTCAAATAAATGCAATTTTTATGTTACATAAACTACTTTTTGATCACAAATGTATATTAGTATAATCATGAAGGTCTCTAGATTCATCCAAATAAAACAAATCTTTCAAGAGGTATATAGTTTTTTTGGTATACTTTGTCAAATGTTCAAGCAGCAACTTTAGTTGCCAGGGGGCAAATACAGTACATAAATCATGGGGAATTAGGGAATAATGTGTTAATAATTTAATAAATCAAGGTTACTGGTTGTGTTTAATTATTTTTACTTTCATAATACCCCAACTAAACATAACTTAAACATTTAACTGATTTCTTTACTTTAAAATAGACTTTTTTGATACACAACTTGATATACAGCAAAATTCTTAAGAGTAAAATTAACATCTCCCACTGGTCCCACTCCTACAAAGAGTTAAAATAACACTGGAGTAGAGTTAAAGTGCTGAGTGAACAGAGAATAATGAACTGCTGCTGTTAAAAAGCAGAATAACTGAAGAAAACCTCAGCCAAATTCAGTCACATCCTTAAGCCCTGCTGTGCACACAAACATGGGTTTTGTCTAAATTGCACCCTTTTTTCTGCACAAAAAAACAATATCAGGTCACTGAAAACCTAATTTTTGAAACTCTTGTAAGGGTGAAGATTTGCAAAAGCACCAGGGTCTGTGTTTTTATAGAAAAAAAATGTTTTTGTTTACAAAAATACCTGTGTACGTGTGGACATGGCCTTAGCAACTCAACTGAAAACTCAATAAATCTCTCAAAATCTCAGCTCATCAGGATAATTAAACAACTCCACAAACAGAATCAGCAGCTTTACTTATTACTAAGCTGTTTGACTATTTCTGTTAGATGTATACAAAAGTCTGTAGTTAGATTTACTGAAATTTACTGTTTATATATAAACTTTTTCATTTATTTTTTTGACACACAGTAGTCTGTTGGGGAAACTAGTGTGTGTTTAATCACTTAAAGACAAACGGATTAGTTCTTTGTGACAGATCATTTTCAGGGGGATTATATCAAATGGTTGTCTAATTTTAATCATAATAAATGTGTTTATAAATGTGAATTGATCTTTTGAAAGCAGTTGTTTTAAGTTAGAATGCCAAATGTTCTCCTCCAATTCAATTTTTACATAGAACGGTGCTTACAACATATTCAAATACAATTTTCTCGAAAAAAAAAATCAAAAACCTGGAGAAAATAAACGCAAAACATGTTCCTATAGGACACTATTAGCAAGGCTACATGCATGAAACCATTTTTAAAAATTAGGGCAAAAATTGATTAATTTGGATCGCTGTGAGCACTTTGATGCTATGTGACAACTCACTTAACCACTAGGCTATTGATGGGATCAAAGATATTTTTAATGTGTTTCAATGTTTTGCAGTCTTTTATGCTCACCAACGCCAAATCTATTTGACATCAAAAATATAGTAATTTGTGAAATATTATTCATATTTAAAATAATGTTTTTGTATTATAAGTAGTGCTGGGCAAAAATTAATCGTGATTAATTGCATCCAAAAAAAAAGTTTGTTTTGACAATGTACATTTGACAATGTACATGGGCTGAACAATAAAACTGAAACACTGGCCAATTTAGTGTTGGTGGTTTCATGGATAAATTTGAGCAGTCTGGTGGCCAATCTTCATTGACTGCACATTCCACCAGCAAGAGCAGAGTGTGAAGGTTTAATTAGATGAGTAATAGCACAGTTTTGCTTAACATATTGCAGTGCACACAACATTATGTGTGACATTTCAGAGTTCAAAAGAGGACAAATTGGTGCATCTGTGACCAAGACAGCAAGTCTTCATGAAGTATAAAGAGCCACAGTATCCAGAGTAATGTCAACATACCACCAAGAAGGACGAACCACATCCAACAGGAGTAACTGTGAATGCAAGAGGAAGCTAACCTGGATTGTATCCAAAAAACATAAAACCACAGCTGCCCAACACACTACATTAATAAATGTGCACTTCAACTCTCCTGTTTTGACCAAAATTTTTCATCAGGAGGTCCACAGGGTCAACATACATGGTCAGGCCAGCAATGAAAATCTTGGGCTGTGAACAAAGCAAAACATGTATTGTTCTCTGATGAGTCCACCTTCACTGCCTTTCCCACATCTGTGAGAGTTATGGTGTGAAGAAGCCCCAAATAAGCATACCACCCAGACTACTGCATGCCCAGAGTGAAGCATGGGGGTGGATCAGTGATGGTTTGCGCTGCAATATCATGGCATTCCCTAGGCCTGATACTTGTGCTATAAAGGTGCAACACTGCCAAGGATGAACCATTCTGGAGGACCATGTGCACCCAATACACTTATTTCATGCGGCCGCCATTTTAAAACACGAAAGCGAGGCTGCAGTGGGAAGAAACCCGGAGGTATAGGATCAGCACTGTAAACATTGCAACAATATGCTGTGTACTACAAACCTGATTTCAAAATGCAGATATGGTGTAAACATCACTTTAATATCATTCAGCTCAGTTTCATTTAAACAATTAAAAGCATAATAGGCATCAAACAACATCACAATCTCTTTAAGAGTAATACGCTTAAGTGTCCTCCTAGGCTTCAGTTCATGGCAGCAGGTAAACACCGTGGGCAAGCTTCCCTGCTTCAGCCTATGTAACCCGTTGAGCGATAAAACAATGTCCTCTGTAGCACATCCTCGTGTTGTCTGTAACAGTGTTGTCCCGGTACTGAAGTTTTAAAAATGTACATTTCGCGCTAACATTTAAGCACCGCTGAGCGTGTTCATAAACAGCGCTGATTTGCCAATGTATTCACCAGTTCTCAACAGAAATTACTGTGATTGTCTGTGAAGGTCATCAGTTCACCGCTCTTCACAGAACACAGATAGACGGACATTGGAGCGTTTTAAAGCCGTAACGATCAGTCGATTCATCAGCGGATCGCTCGTCTGTATTTGCACTCAGTAAACATCGGTGAAGTGTCGTGAACTGATGACCTTCACGGCCAATCACAGTCATTTTTGTTGAGCACGTAAACACAATGGCAAATCAGCGCTGTTTTAGAAACGCCATCAACAGTGCTTAAATGTTAACGGGAAATGGATGTTTTTTTTACATTTCAGTACCGAAATTTTGTATTGTGACAAGTCTAATATAGTGAATGAATCAGCTCATTAACTTAAGTTTGATAAAAGGCCTCTAAAACGTGTGTTTGGGAAAGAAAACATTAGCTAAGTAGTGCCATTTCCCTTAACTTAGCTGAAAATGAGGTCAAATATCCCTTTTTATTTTCACTATTCATTCAGAACAGACCTTCGGGTCACTTGGAAGGGGGTGAAATGATAAATTTGTGTCACTTTCTCTTCGCTGATAAGATATACAGCCAGGTACATAACATTCCTCTGTGACTCAGGCGATACTTCCGGGTTTCTTCCCACCGCAGCCTTGATTTCACTGTTTAAAATGGCGGCTGTGTGAAATCAGTCTATTAAACATTGTATACTGATGGCAGTGCCATGTATCAGGATGATAATTCATGATACACACAGCAAGACTGGTGACAGAGTGGTTTGATGAACATAAAAAAGTGAAGTTGAACATCTCCCATGGCCTGCACAGTCACCAGGTCTAAATGTTATTGAGCAATTTGGGGTGTTTTGGAGGAGTGAGTCAGGAAACCTTTTCCTCCAACAGTATCACATCGTGACCTGGCCTGGCCACTTTTCTACTAGAAGAATGGCTCAAAATCCCTCTGGCCACTGTGCAGGACTTGTATCTGTCATTCCCAAGATGAATTGATGCTGTGTAAGAGAGGCCCAACACCCTACTAATAAATTATTGTAGTCTAAAACCAGGTGTTTCAAGTTTATTGTCCAACCCCTGTATGTATGTGTGTGTATGTATACACACACAAATATATACACACAGATAGATAGATAGATAGATAGATAGATAGATAGATAGATAGATAGATAGATAGACAGACAGACAGACAGACAGACAGACAGACAGACAGACAGACAGACAGACAGACAGACAGACAGACAGACAGACAGACAGACAGACAGACAGATTCATATAGTCCCCATGTGGGTCTTTATTAAAGTTCAGACATTAAAGGTCAACAGACCGCAGGATGAACTCTTCTCTTTTTGTTTATTGATCATTTACTCAAGTGTGTGTTAAAGGTCATGTAGACGGAGGTCACATGACACACCTGCACTAACCCGTCTTCACGCTCTGCTCCACACGACACAGACAAAAAAAAGACCTTTAGATGCTGCAATGTCTTCCAGCACTCTGCACTTCACACTTCCTGTTAATTACTTTGGCCAATCAACACCTTTCCGGGCCACTTCCTCCTAAAGAAATTGCATCCTTATTCAACATCTCTGGTGGAGATTGCAGATACTAAGAGAAAAAAAAAACAAATCAAATAGCTTCCCTGACGGTTTTATCTTCCAGATGTCTAAATTTAAGAATTAGCATTTCTAACTATGACTACGTTTACATGGACATCAGTAATCGAATTATTTGCTTTAATCTAATTAAGAGAATAATAAGATTAAGGTGTTTACATGAGTTGCTTTTCGAATGTTCTTTTCATGATCCCGTTTTACATGTTACAGCACATAATTCGATTAATAACATTGTGTCACCACGCAATGCGCATTTCCTCCGGAGTTTCATGTAATTTAGAGTGTTTCATTTTTAGTTTGTCGAGTTTAACTGCAGTTTGCCACTTTCACTTTCATTCACGAAGATTTTATGCAAGCCCATTGTGACAAACGAGATATTGGATGCAACTATGAACTGCTGGAAAAGTTGTTTTAATGGAAGTACATACCACATGCTTAATGGAAGAAAAAAAAAACTCCGCATTTCACGATGCAGGTGTCTGTGGTCTGCACTGACTTGGTAGGTGCAAAAAGTGTCAATCAGCCGTGCGCGTGTGTCTAGGTGTGTGTGCGTGTGTGTGTGTGTGTGTGGACTACCCTGTCACAAAAAGCGGCTTAAAGTCCTACATGAGGGAAATAGTTCGATTAAGGTGTTTACATGTCTGTACTGCACTTCAATAATGCGACTAAAATCGGCATACTCCACATGTCTTAATTCGATTTCTCTTTAGTTCGATTATGACCTTAATCTGATTAAATTAATCAAAAATCACTGTTTACATGGTCGACTCCTAATCAGAGTATTGTCATAATCGCATTAAAATTGAATTATTGGTGTCCATGTAAACGTAGTCTATGAGTATTTCATTAGTTATGCCATTTGTTATGTTCAATAAATCATAAAAAATTTAAGAAGATTATTCTTAGCTAATTTTAACAGATGTGTTCTAGGGTAGTTTTAACAGCATAAAGATAGCGCTCCGAGCTAGTTTTTAAGGATAGATGGTGCTCTATGATAGTTTTAACTGCAGATGGCGCTTCAGGCTAGTTTTTAACAAGCAGATGCTGGTCTAGACTAGTTTTTAACAGCAGATGGTGCTTTAGGCTAGTTTTTAACAAGCAGATGGCACTTTAGGCTAGTTTTTAACAGCAGATGGCGCTCTAGGGTAGTTTTTAACAAGCAGATGGCGCTCTAGGCTAGTTTTAACAAGCAGATGGCGCTCTAGGCTAGTTTTTAACAAGCAGATGGCGCTCTAGGCTAGTTTTTAACAAGCAGATGGCGCTCTAGGGTAGTTTTTAACAAGCAGATGGCGCTCTATGCTAGTTTTTAACAAGCAGATGGCGCTCTAGGCTAGTTTTTAACAAGCAGATGGCGCTCTAGGCTAGTTTTTAACAAGCAGATGGCGCTCTAGGCTAGTTTTTAACAAGCAGATGGCGCTCTAGGCTAGTTTTTAACAAGCAGATGGCGCTCTATGCTAGTTTTTAACAAGCAGATGGCGCTCTAGGGTAGTTTTTAACAAGCAGATGGCGCTCTATGCTAGTTTTTAACAAGCAGATGGCGCTCTAGGGTAGTTTTTAACAAGCAGATGGTGCTCTAGGCTAGTTTTTAACAGCAGATGGCGCTCTAGGGTAGTTTTTAACAAGCAGATGGCGCTCTAGGCTAGTTTTTAACAAGCAGATGGCGCTCTAGGCTAGTTTTTAAGAAGCAGATGGCGCTCTATGCTAGTTTTTAACAAGCAGATGGCGCTCTAGGGTAGTTTTTAACAAGCAGATGGCGCTCTATGCTAGTTTTTAACAAGCAGATGGCGCTCTAGGCTAGTTTTTAACAGCGGATGGTGCTCTAGGCTAGTTTTTAACAAGCAGATGGCGCTCTAGGCTAGTTTTTAACAGCGGATGGTGCTCTAGGCTAGTTTTTAACAGCAGATGGCGCTCTAGGCTAGTTTTAACCAAGAAGATGGCGCTTTAGGTTAGTTTTTAACAGCAGATGGTGCTCTAGGCTAGTTTTAACCAAGAAGATGGCGCTCTAGACTAGTTTTTAAACAGCAGATGGTGCTCTAGGCTAGTTTTAACCAAGAAGATGGCGCTCTAGACTAGTTTTTAACAGCAGATGGTGCTCTAGGCTAGTTTTTAACAAGCAGATGGCGCTCTAGGCTAGTTTTTAACAAGCAGATGGCGCTCTAGGGTAGTTTTTAACAAGCAGATGGCGCTCTATGCTAGTTTTTAACAAGCAGATGGCGCTCTAGGCTAGTTTTTAACAAGCAGATGGCGCTCTAGGCTAGTTTTTAACAAGCAGATGGCGCTCTATGCTAGTTTTTAACAAGCAGATGGCGCTCTAGGGTAGTTTTTAACAAGCAGATGGCGCTCTATGCTAGTTTTTAACAAGCAGATGGCGCTCTAGGCTAGTTTTTAACAGCGGATGGTGCTCTAGGCTAGTTTTTAACAGCAGATGGCGCTCTAGGCTAGTTTTTAACAAGCAGATGGCGCTCTAGGCTAGTTTTTAACAGCGGATGGTGCTCTAGGCTAGTTTTTAACAGCAGATGGCGCTCTAGGCTAGTTTTAACCAAGAAGATGGCGCTTTAGGTTAGTTTTTAACAGCAGATGGTGCTCTAGGCTAGTTTTAACCAAGAAGATGGCGCTCTAGACTAGTTTTTAAACAGCAGATGGTGCTCTAGGCTAGTTTTAACCAAGAAGATGGCGCTCTAGACTAGTTTTTTAACAGCAGATGGTGCTCTAGGCTAGTTTTTAACAAGCAGATGGCGCTCTAGGCTAGTTTTTAACAAGCAGATGGCGCTCTAGGCTAGTTTTTAACAAGCAGATGGCGCTCTAGGCTAGTTTTTAAGAAGCAGATGGCGCTCTATGCTAGTTTTTAACAAGCAGATGGCGCTCTAGGGTAGTTTTTAACAAGCAGATGGCGCTCTATGCTAGTTTTTAACAAGCAGATGGCGCTCTAGGCTAGTTTTTAACAGCCGATGGTGCTCTAGGCTAGTTTTTAACAAGCAGATGGCGCTCTAGGCTAGTTTTTAACAGCGGATGGTGCTCTAGGCTAGTTTTTAACAGCAGATGGCGCTCTAGGCTAGTTTTAACCAAGAAGATGGCGCTTTAGGTTAGTTTTTAACAGCAGATGGTGCTCTAGGCTAGTTTTAACCAAGAAGATGGCGCTCTAGACTAGTTTTTAAACAGCAGATGGTGCTCTAGGCTAGTTTTAACCAAGAAGATGGCGCTCTAGACTAGTTTTTAACAGCAGATGGTGCTCTAGGCTAGTTTTTAACAAGCAGATGGCGCTCTAGGCTAGTTTTTAACAAGCAGATGGCGCTCTAGGGTAGTTTTTAACAAGCAGATGGCGCTCTATGCTAGTTTTTAACAAGCAGATGGCGCTCTAGGCTAGTTTTTAACAAGCAGATGGCGCTCTAGGCTAGTTTTTAACAAGCAGATGGCGCTCTATGCTAGTTTTTAACAAGCAGATGGCGCTCTAGGGTAGTTTTTAACAAGCAGATGGCGCTCTATGCTAGTTTTTAACAAGCAGATGGCGCTCTAGGCTAGTTTTTAACAGCGGATGGTGCTCTAGGCTAGTTTTTAACAGCAGATGGCGCTCTAGGCTAGTTTTTAACAAGCAGATGGCGCTCTAGGCTAGTTTTTAACAGCGGATGGTGCTCTAGGCTAGTTTTTAACAGCAGATGGCGCTCTAGGCTAGTTTTAACCAAGAAGATGGCGCTTTAGGTTAGTTTTTAACAGCAGATGGTGCTCTAGGCTAGTTTTAACCAAGAAGATGGCGCTCTAGACTACTTTTTAAACAGCAGATGGTGCTCTAGGCTAGTTTTAACCAAGAAGATGGCGCTCTAGACTAGTTTTTAACAGCAGATGGTGCTCTAGGCTAGTTTTAACCAAGAAGATGGTGCTTTAGGCTAGTTTTTAACAGCAGATGGCGCTCTAGGCTAGTTTTAACCAAGAAGATGGCGCTTTAGGCTAGTTTTTAACAGCAGATGGCGCTCTAGGCTAGTTTTAACCAAGAAGATGGCGCTCTAGACTAGTTTTTAAACAGCAGATGGTGCTCTAGGCCAGTTTTTAACAGAAGATGGCACTTTAGGCTATTTTTTTTAACAAGCAGATGGGACTTTAGGCTAGTTTTTAACAGCAATTTGCGATCTAGGCCAGTTTTTAACAGCAGATGGCGCTCTAGGCTAGTTTCTAACCATACACTCGAATGGTCACGAGGAAGAGCGCTTGTGCATTCAGCGAAGTCATGCAAGTTGGCTTTTATGTCATTAGATGAATTAACACAGCTCACTATGAACATTTGTAATTAGCTTAAACCTTTCCTAACTTTATCAACAATTATGTTATGTTTGAGTGGCAATTGTAAGGAATTGGATGCAAGTAGAGTACAGCTCAGTTTGTAAAGCAAACATCACACCCTGATGTTAAAAACCAAGCTAAGAATCCATATAAGCGATGAAAATGCCACATTTCGAAAATCTCAAAATCAATGCAGAATCAATTTCTCAAATGACTTTTCGCCACAGCTCTATCCAATAGAAAAGCAAAATCATCTAATCAACTCCAGACTGAAAAAAATACCATACATTTGTTCTTCTTCAAAAGTATTTTCTTCTCTATTGTGATGTATATCTGTGTCACGATAAAGAAGAAAAGTCTATTGATTTGAGACCTTTGAGTCATGTCAATGTCAAGTCAAAATCAGGCGTGAAGCACTGTGAACTGATTTGCCACCAGTGATCAAATGCTGGAAAACTCATTATTGATGTCTGTGACCTCATGAGAATGTCAGGCCAACAGTGTAATAAACCTAAACAACTGGCGGAGGCAGAAAGGTAGAGTACTTTATGACAGAGCCCCTAAACAAACTGATAAGGACGGCCAGACAGTCATTGAACTCAGTTTGCCATCTGTCAATAAGTTGGAAGACCTCTATGCACCGGCTTCTTCCAGCAAAATGCTTTGAGAATCCTAAAAGAAGAATATTGCAGCTTCATATCTTGCATTATGCAAGTTAATATTATTATTAAGCCTTTACCTTTGCTTACATTCATGACATCTTATAGGCTCTTCAATAATTATCAGAACACGAATATGAAAAAATAAGAGTATCAGATTATGAATAAGTATCAGAATATGGGTTTGGTCCTGCTTATAAAGGCCTATTAAATTATATAATATTTTATTTGTTGTGCTTTTTTATTTGATTCTTATCTAAAGAATATACAACATTTTCCTCATTTTGGATTTAAAGTGCATGTCAGACTATCAGTCTACTTGAACATGTTTGATACGAGTGAACAAACTATATATTTAACCCTATAGAGCCGCATGCATTCGCCGCATATTTGATACACAAGTTTCTAAGACCTATATAATATCAACCTGATCAATACCTTGTTTAAAAACCCGTTGTATATGATTTGATAAAAGGTAACAGGTAAAAACAAAGTGAAAAACTGCCTGAAATGTTCTCTGTTGTCAAAATGTAAAGGGCAAAATAATTTTTTTGTCATTACAATTAACTTGTTTTGAGCAAAAGGTTGCACAAATGCCTGATGTATCAAATGTGATACAAAATAAGTATCATGAAAAAAAAATGTATATGGAAAAAGTTGGTTTGTTTGCTAGATGGTTTAATAAACATCTCAGCTTAAGAAAATTAGAATTTTCTGCCTATTTTTTTATATCTCTGGTCTTTCAGGGTTAAGTACCAAATTATTCCACCCTAATTTTCTAAATAAAAAATAAAAACACCAGTTAACTTAAATTTAACAAATTATTTATTTAAATTTAACTAAAATAAAACAAAAAAAATTAAAACAAAACATTAGTAACGTAAATGTATCTAAAATCATTTAATAAAATAAAATATAAAAAACACTAGTTAACTTAAATTTAACTATAATAAAATAAAAAAATAAAGCAAGACATCTAAAATCTAAAATCCTATAATAAAAATAAAATAAATAAAAAATAAAATAAAAACTAGTTAACTTAAATTTAACTAAAATCATTTAATTAAATTTAAATAAAACAAAACAAAATATAAAATAAATAAAATAAAATGAAACACTAGTAATTTAGATGTATCTAAAATCATTTAATAAAATAAAATAAAAATAAAAAACACTAGTTAGCTAGTTACTAGTTATCTAAAATAACTTAATAAAATAAAATACAATTTAATTTAATTTAATATAAAATAAAACAATAGTAATTTAGATGTATCTAAAATAATTTATAAAAATAAAATACACTAGTTAGCTTAAATTGAACTAAAATCATTTAATATTATCATTTAAATGCATCTAAAATAATTTAAATACTTTTAAATACATTTAACTAAAATAAAAAAAATAAAAAACACTAGTAATTTAAATGCATCTAAAAAAATTAATTTAATTAAAAAATAATAAAACAAAAACATTAGTTTTCTTTAACTTAAATTTAATTAAGTTTACTAAATTAAAATAAAAATAAACACAAAACACTAGTAATTTAAATCTAAAATTATAAAATTAAATTTAATTTAATTTAATTAAAATAAAAAAACACTAGTAATTTAAATGCATCTAAAATCATACTGCATAATGCATCTAAAATCTAAATACTAGTTAACTTAAATTTAACTAAAATCATTTAATTAAATTTAAATAAAATTAAATAAAAAAATAATATAAAAAATAAAATACAACAAAATAAAAAAAATAAAGCACTAGATAACTTAAATTTAACTAAAGTCATTTGAAAAAGATTAAATGTCACTGTGTGCCTAATATTAGAGAAATATCAGAGAGAAAGCAGAGGGGGCAAAAGACAAGTACATAGAAAATGTGCTGCAGGAATGAAAGGCCATCATTCACAGTTGATAACCAGTTGTCTACCATGAACATTGACCTTAAAATGCAGTTTTGCTCTGTAAGAAATGAGCCTTAGAGTAGATGCTAGAAAATTGCATTTGCCAACCGACTGTGGGAAATTTAAAGAAAGGAGCACTCAAGACTCGGGGCAGGTCAGGATGACTTCAACTAAGAGCACCCCGGTGATGAGCTCCAGACCATGCAATTAAAGGTAGAGCGCTGAATATCGAGCAGGACTGTGATAGTATTGAGGAGCTGACAGGTTTATGAATGTCAGTGTAACCAGTGTTCCTCCACACCATCTCAATGAAGCGGAGAAGCCCTCTGGGACCATCAGTCAACTCCATGTCAATGAGAAAAGACTGCCGTGTGGCCATCTTGTCTGCATCGTGAGACTAATTTTCAGATTCTCCCTCAACAAGAGGATAATATCTCTAAAGAAAGCCAGTTAGCCTTTTCTTGCCCTTTCTATCCTCTCAATGGCCTCATGAAGACACATACACAAAATATATGATTCAGTCTCACAGTCAATAAAGCAGCTGAGGTTACCGTTTTCTCGTTAACAATTAATTTGGGGTGCAGCGACAGCATTGAGAGACTCAATTTAGCTAGCTTTCACAGTCAATTCTGTATCTTCACTATTGAAAATTTATTATACACATAGACAGCACCTTTTATTTATATTGTATATATATTATACACTCACCGGCCACTTTATTAGGTACACCTTACTAGTAGCAGGTTGGACCCTCTTTCCCCTTCGGAACTGCCTTAATCCTTCGTGGCATAGATTCAACAAGGTACTGGAATTATTCCTCAGAGATTTTAGTCCATATTGACATGATAGCATCACACAGTTGCTGCAGATTTGTCAGATTTACAGTAAACTCATTGTCATGTTCAAGAAACCAGTCTGAGATGATTTTTGCTTAATGACATGGTGCGTTATTCTGCTGGAAGTAGCCATCAGTAGATGGGTTCACTGTGGTCATAAAGGGATGCACATGGTCAGCAACAATACTCCGGTAGGCTGTGGCGTTGACACGATGCTCAATTGGTACTAATGGGCCCAAAGTGTGCCAAAAAAATATCCCCCACACCATTACACCACCACCACCAGCCTGAAGCGTTAATACAAGACAGGATGGATCCATGCTTTCATGTTGTTGATGCCTAATTCTGACCCTACCATCCGAATGTCACAGCAGAAATCTAGACTCATCAAACCAGGCAACGTTTTTCCAATCTTCTATTGTCCAATTTTGGTGAGCCTGAGAAAATTGTAGCCTCAGTTTCCTGTTCTTAGCTGACAGGAGTGGCACCTGGTGTGGTCTCCTGCTGCTGTAGCCCATCTGCCTCAAGGTTGGAATGTGTTGTGTGCTCAGAGATGCTCTTCTGCATACCTTAGTTGTAACCAATGATTATTAGAGTTACTGTTGCCTTTCTATCAGCTCAAACCAGTCTGGCCATTCTCCTCTGATCTCTGGCATCTACAAAGGATTTGCGGCCACAGAACTGTCGCTCACTGGATATTTTATCTTTTTTGGACCAATCTCTGTAAACCAGGGGTGTCCAAACTCGGTCCTGGAGGGCCGGTGTCCTGCAGATTTTAGCTCCAACTTGCCTGAACACACCTGCCTGGATATATCTAGAAAGCCTGACAAGAGCTTGATTAGCTAGCTCAGGCGCTTCAGATTGGTGTTGGAACTAATCTTTGCAGGACACCGGCCCTCCAGGACCGACTTTGGGCACCCCTGCTGTAAACCCTAGAGATGGTTGTGTGTGAAAATCCCAGTAGATCAGCAGATTCTGAAATACTCAGACTAGTCCGTCTGGCACCAACAACCATGCCACATTCAAAGTAACTTAAATCACCTTTCTTCCTCATTCAGATGCTCTGTTCTGCAGCAGATCATCTTGACCATGTCTACATGCCTAAATGCATTGAGTTGCTGCCATGTGATTGGCTGATTAGAAATTTGCATTAATGAGCAGTTGGACTGGTGTACCTAATAAAGTGACCGGTGTATATATATCTTGTCCACCCTATACACAACACCTTAACTCTGTAATGTAATAACGGTGACCTTTTATAAAGTCGCTTTGAAACATTAATTACTGCGAAAAGCAGTAAAAAATAAAAATAAAATTGAATTGGAGTTAACTGCATTGAGAGGCTTTCAGAAATTCAAAACAAATCTGTGATGTGTGTGAAGTGTGAAGGTTTTACCTGCAGACAAACAAAGAGGTCAGTTTAAACTCTCACTTAAAGAAATGTGTACACATGAATATATACACTGAAAAGTTTGGAGTTGATATGTTTGTTGTTTTTGGTTTGTAAAAATGTCTTCTGCTCACCAAGGCGGTGTTAATTTCATTTAATAAAAAAACATAATAGAGAATGGGAATGTGTCATCAAAGTACAACAATGCATCCTGAGAGTTTGAGACTTGGGAGCCTAAAAACTATTGATCTCTGTAGGTTTATTGTATCATATATATAAACTGATTTGCAATAAACTAAGTGCTCACACCACAAATAAAGAATAAAATCATATATGGAAATGTTTTCTTGTGGCAGCTCGTTGATATCCTGTCACTTACAGATAAGCTGGTTCATTTATTTGATTCTCTCCCTCCATTAGTTCCACTTCAGCACAAAGTGCATTTGTTACAATAAAGATATTTACACATTAGTCGATCTTATTCAGTGTTTAAAAGATGTTTTTTTCCAAAAGTATTGGCTTTTTTGTTCTGTGGTGATTTGTATTTGTTTAAATCATGTGCTTCTGAGTGTGTCTGAAAACATGATCATAATGTAGATTCCCATTCTCTATATTGCAATTTGTTTATTAGAAATCATCCTTATATGTTGATTTTGGAACATTTCTCATTATTATCAATCATGAAAATAGCTTAATAGTTTTGTGATTTTTTTTCTAAAATGTACTTATGTACATTCGAAATGTATTAAACCATTTACTAACTAGAGAGGCACTGGCACTGCCAGTATTTTAGAGATGGTATCGCGGTGCTGCCGAAGTACCAGAAACCGTGCAACCCTACCATGAACTGAATTGAAACTAACTTTGTTGCAGCCCGTCTGCATCTGCGCTAGGGAACCATTACTGCTCTAACACATACATTTTAACTATAGCAGGACCACATTTGAGAATACCTGTTAGGAGAGGCTGACATGCAGGTTTAATTGAGGCCAAGAATAGTGTTTAGACCCACAATATGGAAGCTTCTATCCAATCTCACATACAAGCTGGCAAAAAAAAAAACAGTTAACATCTGGTGTTCCCAAAAGAGGGGTCAGGTTTAATGTCGAAAATGAACCAAATGAAAACTTTAGATCCGGTGTACAAATTGTGCTATGCTGCCAATAAAATAGTCCCGATTTTTGCTTCAGTTCGGATCAGGTGCCAATTACGAAGACATTTTATTTTACCTCTGCTTCAACATTAATGCCCCTACTGGGAAATCATACGTTTCCCCCATCATCCCTTGCGGATCCTGTATTTAAGCAGTGATATGCAAAAGGTTTAAGAAATTTTCAAGATCTGTATAGAGATGGTCTTTTTTGTAACTATGCACAACTTTCCTCTGAAATGGAGTTGTCAGAATCTCATTTTTTTAGATTCTTACAGGCGAGACATTGTTCAGCTACTTTATTTTCAGGTTACCCATCTCTGCCTAAGCTACAGGTATGGGAAGAGTTACTGCAATTAAACCCTCAACACAAATCACAAATTTCTAAAATCTATGGGTGCATTTTAATCTTGGATGATTGTTCCCTTACTGAAATTAAAAAATCTTGGGAAAATGAATTGGGACTATGTTTTGAGGAAGAATGGTGGCTTGGTGCGCTGCAGAGAATGCGTTCTAGTTCAATTTGTGCTCACCTTAGCCTTATACAATTTAAAGTACTTCACAGAATCCATTTCTCAAAAACCAGGCTATCTAAAATCTTTCCCAATATTGATGATAGATGAGACAGAATTCATGCACCACAGTGTAATTTAAGTCATATGTTCTTTATGTGCCCTATGTTACAAAATTATTGGATTAATTATTTTACAATTATGTCTAAGGTGTTGCAGGTAAATATAGATGCATCCCCTTATGTTGCCATTTTTGGGGTTCCAAAGATTTGGTCCCAGTTTAATTCTAAACAACTACATATTTTGGCCTTTACCTCATTATTAGCCAAGCGTCGTATTCTACTTCACTGGAAATCAAATAAGCCTCCGACTACATCCCAATGGCTTGCAGATACCATGCATTTTCTAAAGTTGGAAAAGGTTAGACACCCTGGGAAAACTAACTTCTTTAAAAAGTGGCAATGTTTTAGTACTTACTTTAACTCTCTTAAGGTCTTGCCTAACATTTAATAGATGCACTCTCCTTCCTTTTTAATTTATTTATTTCATAGTAATTTAATTTTTGTTTGTTTTTAACTATTAATATTTTACACTGTTTATTTGTAAATAATATTTACTTTCAACATTGAAAATGTATCTGAACATTTGATTGTGATTGTTGAATGTCTGCATTCAGTTGGTTGAATTTTGTTTTCAGTTTTCTTTTGCCCTTATCATTATTATTATAAATTTTTGTATAATTTTTTTATTATTATTATAATTTCTTCTCTTTTGTAAAAAAAAAAGCAACAAAGATAATGATATATAACTATTTGTACTGAAAGTTTTTGTTTTTTCGCAATAAAATTTTTTACCATAAAATAGTCCCGATTTTGCTACACGTCTCAAGGCTGTATGCATTCTAGTCACTGAATTTTGCATAATCTTTCCTCAGCAAAAGATATAATCCAACACATTAAGAAAATCAGCACATAGAGAGGTTAAACAGAAAGGTTAAATGCTCCTTTAGAGGTGTGAACGCCACAATCAATAGACGCCCAGTCAGCGTGTTGAAAACATGGACATCATCCTCTACATGAGAGATCCGAGACTAGCCAATAAACAAAGTTCATCTGCAAAACTCTCAGAACAACATTGAGCGTGCCCTTGAATACAGAGACGAGAGAGTGAGCTATGTAGTCTGCCATCAATACTGATGAAACTTGTCTTGTTTGCTTATTTGGGTCAAAACTATTAATATCCAACATGGGCTTCAGGCTGTCGGTTTGACCCTTCTGTCGGACAACATCAATCCAAAGGTTTTCTCTGAAGCTGCACCAGCCCAGACGGAGGCCCTCCAGTGCGATGGGGAATCCAGGGATGAGGCTCTCAGACGCTCTCTAAACGAGGGTTCATCTAGTAGTTTTATAATACAATTAAAGGTGATGACCTGACTCTTAAAGGGATAGTTCAATCTAAAAAGGAAACTCACTCACATTTTACTCATCCTCACGTGGTTTTAAACCTTTATGAGTTTCTTTTGAACACAAACAGAGATATTTTGGAGAATGCTATAAACCATTGACATGCATAGTAGGGAAAACAAATACAATACTGAAGTCATTGGTTTAACCCTTTTTCAAAATATCCTCTTTTCTGTTCAAAAGAAGAATCTCAAACAGGTTTGTAAGAAGTGAATGGGGAGTAAATAATGACAGAATATTTATTTTTGAACGAACTGTCCCTTTAACTTTGTTACAAAACCTAGTACAGTGTCAAAACACCACACAGCTTGTGATTACTGGAATAATGCCCTCCTAATCCGTAATATTTGACCACTATTTGTGTACAAACAATAAGGCTGTTACTTTTTTGTGTATGGAAATAAAGGTACATCTGGCATCCCGTCTCATGCTCCAGCAACATACAACTCAAGCTACTGTCAAACTGTGCATTTCTAATAAACAAAAATTGTAATATTATTAATATTAGATGTGCAGTGCTACCAAATCAGGAGTTGGTTCCAGAAACATCTGCAGAGATTAGTGGCACCAGTGCTCTCAGATGTTAGTATGGAGCCCCTTGTGAGTCACATACTTTTAATCCTCATAAAAACATTACATTACATCTTATAGACGACATATACAATAAAATAAATGATACTGTAACAATTAAATAAAGCATTCACATCACTTTAAAAGCCAATTGTCTGACTGTATAGCCTCTATCAAAACTAATTATTGATCTTTTCTGCCAAATATTTTCCTGTCCTATACATCATTGAAAATCTTATTTATTCAGCGTTTGCAGGTGATGTAGCTATAAATCTCAATTTAAAAAAATACAGTTATGCCTGGTTTAGTGTGATAAATGGTCACAATTTTGTATTTAAGTTAGTGGCATATGGATACAGAATCATACAATATACATACAATACAATATAGCTCGGCGGCTATAATTCAAAACAATGGGCTTACCTTCTGCTTGACACGAGGGCGAAGACTTTTCATGAGGTGATTAAAATAACGATGTCATCATATCCAGACTCCAGAGAATCCACTTAGACAGCAAGTAAAGTTCTCAGATTGTGAAGGGTTCTTGTAGTGGAAGTCTTTCAACACAACATTATGTCATAAGTTATGTCTACTAACTTTGTGCACGTAAAGTAGGGCCAGGTTGCATGAAGTAGGCTATCAATGACAATTGACGTTGCAAATGTGCATTCATCTAGAAAGACTCTTGTGTTGCTTTATATCCAATGTATTTAGATACTGAAAGAGGATTGAGGCTTTGTGTTTGTCGTCCTGCTGAGGTGTTTCAGTCCAGTCTTCAACAGTGGCAGACGCGTTTTCTCCGCTTTTTCTGTGCGTTGGTCGGGAAACGTCGACATGTTTTGTAAACTGCTTCGTTTGTTATACGTGCTTTTTTGTGGAGATGCAACGATTCCTTCTGGTATATTCAGTGTACGATTAGTAATCTACAAAGTGGTTCATCAATTCTCTCGATACTACAAACAGGCGAAATACGTGTTTCCGTGTGTTTCTTGTTCAAACGAAGACGCAGGTTACGCAACAATGACATAATCAAACCATTGCACCATTTTACCGCGAAAAAGTTTGATTGCATGGTCAATCAATCAACAGTTTTTTTTTTGTCCCAGTAAATAAATATTGGAAGTTAGTTTGAATTCAAAAACTCATACTGAGAAGAAATAATCTGAAATTAAAGCTGTAACCTCGAAAAGCAAGGTATAAAAATCTATTTTACTTCAAAAATATTATGAATAATAAAATATTTTATAAATAATAAATATCTTATTAAAAACTACCTTTGATATATGGCTAATAATTTGTAAAATAATGATTTGGTTAATGAAATATATGTGGGTTAAATTCCGTTATTTTGCAACATACAGGAAATGACTAATAATTTAAATTATTACATTCTCTGGATTAAATGAAGGCATTAAAGATCCAAACAGGAAGATATTGTATTAAAATAGTTATTTACTCAAAACATTATTTAGATTTGATATTTACTCAATTAAATTATTATCAAGATAGGCCAAATTTACGGGGCCAACATATCATTTTTTACATTTGGCCCATGTCTTGTGTGCCGCCTTAAATTTGGTGCCACCTCTCCCAAACCTGGGCCATGTTTGGCCTTCATGCTGTATGCCAGTGCCGGATGAATGCCTGCTCAGCCAGCTTTATGCCAAACCTGGGCCCGAATTCTTTGCCACCTGGGTAATAATAATGCAGAGCTTCACAATTTTTCTAGCCTCTTTTTGTAGAAAATATATTCAAATTAATTGAATATGGTACACTTTTGGTGCTTCACACCTTTTTATTGGTCATTTTTGTTTCAAGAATAAGCTTCAAAATATATATTAAAAGTTAACTTGCAAAATGTTTTCTCTATTTAAAAACAGTACAATAGCGAAAGATGACTTCACTTCATTCATTCATTCATTTTCTTGTCGGCTTAGTCCCTTTATTAATCCGGGGTCGCCACAGCGGAATGAACCGCCAACTTATCTAGCACGATTTAACGCAGCGGATGCCCTTCCAGCTGCAACATGACTTCACTTATGTCAGATTATAAAAATTTAAATATTTGTTAGCGTTGGTCAAAACTGCTAAGTCACGCCGAAGGGACAGCCAACAGAGGATTCCGCTAGGTTTTAAAGCCTTTTTCTATGGGTTATTTTCACTATTTTATGATGGCACAGCAGTCAAAATAGGACACATGAGTTTATGTATAGAACAAATTCTGCACCTTTGTCAGTCAGGGGTGGGTCTTCTGAACCAACCGAACCCCTCCTGGTTACGAGTCTGTATATTTTCTGTGTGTGTTCATCAAAGTTTCGAACTACACACATTGTTCACAAATTGGTTTCATTCACCCAGTTCACTTACTCACTGAAACATTTGCACCAGTGTCTCACATTGAAACAGTAACAATTAATTTTAAAAGACAGACAACAAATATAACTGTTCAATTCAATTCATCTTTATTTGTATAGCGCTTTTACAATGTAGATTGTGTCAAAGCAGCCTCACATAGAAGAATATAGTGAATTGAAACAGTGTAAGTCCAGTTTTTAGGGATTAAGTTCAGTTCAGTTTAGCTCAGTTCAGTGTGGGTTAATATTCACTACTGAGAGTCCAAACACTGAAGAGCAAATCCATCGATGCGCAGCTCTACAGATCCCGAACCATGCAAACCAGTGGCAAGGAAAAAACTTCACCAATTGGCGAAAGTGAAGATTTAAAAAACCACGAGAGAAACCAGGCTGTTGGGGACGACCATTTCCCCTATGGCCAAACGTCTTGTGCAGAGCTGCAGTCTAGGCGCAGGAAGCTGGACCTCAGCGAAGACTCGTCTGTCCTTGGAGCGTCACAGGAATCAGTCTCATGCTCTCCACTCTTCCATGACCACCACAGCAGCTGCTCAGGATACGGCCTGGTCCAGGATTATGAAAACCTTGGGATCATCTCGTCGCTGGTCTTGGATCAGTATCAGTGGCACTGCATAGTCTGAGGGCCTCGGGATGAGTACCCCCAGGTGGAAATACAGAATAAGGAGAATAATTAGCGAAGCTGCTGTTCATAGTGTATAAAACAAGCAAAATCCTGTGTGGGGCACATAATGCGTCATACCGCTATGTAATAACTGTGACTCGAGTGTGATATGTAGGAAGCAAAACATGTCAGTAACAAGAACATCTGCATTTAACTTGAAAATGATTCTATACTGCAGGGGAATATCAACAACAGAATCAAATACAAAGCATCAAAATATAAAGACATGCTTTGGGTCTTATGCTCCTGAAAGAAATGCAAATCAAAAATTTCTTAATGTTCTTATAAGATCTAGGCACTAAAAGAGTGCTACACTAATGGTTTAGAACAGCAGAAGCATGTTTACTAACAATACAGTAACTAATTTAAAGTGGTCCAGAAAACTTTTGGATGGCTGGCAACATTTATTATCCATTAACTCTTGACATAAGAATGACCCACACACCGAAGGTCAAAATGGCACTGTCAACAGGATTCCACATTAGCAACCAATTATTTCCCTGTCTCAGGCAACTGGAAGTAGATTCAGTTTTTTTTCAACCACTAACAAGCCTAATGCAGTACTGAACCCATGTTTTTAAAACTGTTCAGCCAAACAGAGTCTATACGCAGAGCATATTGTGAACAATTTTTCAATGCTTTCATGCAAATTACATACAATGAACACACAAAATTCCCAATCACTTTTGTCATTCACACTTTTGTCATTTCAAAACTGTTAATCATTTCTTTTCAGACACTTTTTTTCTTGACCATGTAAAGCAATTATGTATTTATTGAACATGCAATACAAATATCTGCATTCCACTTTATTTAGACCCACTTTATTAGGTACACCTTACTAGTACCGGGTTGGACCCACTTTTGCTTACTTCTTCTGGCATAGATTCAACAAGGTACTGGAATTATTCCTCAGAGATTTTGGTCCATATTGACATGATAGCATCACGCAGTTGCTGCACATTTGTCCGCTGCACATCCATAATCCAAATCTCCCGTTCCACCACATCCCAAAGGTGCTCTATTGGATTGAGGGCTGGTGACTGTGGAGGCCATTTGAGTACAGTGAACTCATTGTCATGTTCAAGAAACCAGTCTGAGATAATTTGTGCTTTATGACATGGTGCTTTATGACATGGTCAGCAACAATACACAGGTAGGCTGTGGCGTTGACACGATCCTCGATTGGTACTAATGGGCCCAAAGTGTGCCAAAAAATATCCCCCACACCATTACACCACCATCAACAACCTGAACCATTGATACAAGGCAGGATGAATCCATGCTTTCATGTTGGTGACGCCTAATTCTGACCCTACCGTCCGAATGTTGCAGCAGAAATCGAGGCTCATCAGACCAGGCAACGTTTTTTCTAATCTTCTATTGTCCAATTTTGGTGAGCCTGTGCGAATTGTAGCCTCAGTTTCCTGTTCTTAGCTGACAGGAGTGGCACTCGCTGTGATCTTCTGCTGCTGTAGCCCATCTGCCTCAAGGTTGGACGTGTTTCGGACCATTCTCTGTAAACCCTAGAGATGGTTGTGCGTGAAAATCCTAGTCGATCAGCAGTTTCTAAAATACTCAGACCACCACGTCCGGCACCAACAACCATGCCAAAGTCACTTAAATCACCTTTCTTCCACATTCTGATGCTCAGTTTGAACTGCAGCAGATCATCTTGACCATGTCTACATGCCTAAATGCATTGAGTTGCTGCCACGTGACTGGCTGATTGGAAATTTGCGTTAACGAGCAGTTAGACGGGTCTACAAATTCGGGATAAGGTTCATCTTTGTTTATTCACTGTAAAACCTGATAAGTTATCTCAAACTGTTTGAGGAAACCGATTGCGGCAAACTATTTAAGCTTTTAAACAAAATTGAGTATTGTAAACTTATATATATACATACATACATACACACCAGCCACATGGCAGAAACTCAATGCATTTGGGCATGTAGACATGGTCGATCTGCTGACGATCTGCTGCAGTTCAAATCGAGCATAAGAATAGGAAAGAAAGGTGATTTAAGTTACTTTAAACATGGCATGGTTGTTGGTGGCAAATGGGCTGGTCTGAGTATTTCAGAAACTGCTGATGTACTGGGATTTTCACACAACCATCTCTAGGGTTTACAGAGAATGGTCCGGAAAAAAAAATATCCAGTGAGCAGCAGTTCTGTGGGTGCAAATGCCTTGTTGATGCCAGAGGTCAGAGGAGAATGACCAGACTGGTTAGAGCTGATAGAATGACAACTCAAATAAGCCCTCGTTACAACGGAGAAATGCAGAAGAGCATCTCTGAACGCACAACATGTCCAACCTTGCCACTCCTGTCAGCTAACAAAAGGAAACGGAGGCTACAATTTGCACAGGCTCCCCAAAATTGGACAATAGAAGATTAGATAAACATTGCCTGGTCTGATGAGTCTTGAGTTCTGCTGCGACATTCGGATGGTAGCATGGATCCATCCTGCCTTGCATCAACGCTTCAGGCTAGTGGTGGTGGTGTAATGGTGTGGGAGATATCTTCTTGGCACATTTTGGGCCCATTAGTACCAATTGAGCATTGTGTCAACACCACAGCCTGAGTATTGTTGCTGTCCATGACCATCCCTTTATGACCACAGTGTACCCATCTACTGATGGCTACTTTCAGCAGAATAATGGTCTCCACAGTCACCAGATCTCAATCCAACAGAGCACCTTTGGGATGTGGTGGAACAGGAGATTCACATCATGGATGTGCAGCCAACAAATCTGCAGCAACTGCGTGATGCTATCATGTCAATATGAACCAAAATCTCTGAGGAATATTTCCAGTACCTTCTTGAATCTATGCCATGAAGAAGTAAGACAGTTCTGAAGGAAAAAGAGGGTCCAACCCGGTACAAGTAAGGTGTGCCTAATAAAGTGGCCGATGAGTCATATACACATATAATATTTGTGTTGATATCGTAACTGCTTAGTATAATCAGTTTATGAGTTACCTTAACTCTTTTTCATTAAGTCAAAGTAACTTTTTTATAATTAAGTTAAACTAACTTATTTCATTTAGTGATTTTCACTGTTGGGTTTTACAGTGCAGATTACATGTAGATTACATTACATTTCCTTATTATGCTAATGATGTACATCTTAATACAAATATTTTTCTTGAATATCTTTCATCTAAATCTCAATATTTTCGTCCTGTGATGAAACTGGGTTTAACGGTTTAGCCAGATTATCCTTAGCCTTAGTTTGCCACCAGTGAGAGACGACAATGCCGTCAGTCCAGGAGTCTGACATTTGTCTTTTCGCCTGTCACCAAGTCTTTTCCAATGAATAATATCATTCTTAAAGGAAAAGTATTATGATGATTTATGTTTCTGCTCATTGCTGCATTAGTTGATTGTTCGATTTGATAAATAATAACTAAACCAAACTATTGATTTAGCTGCTTCCCGAGAAAGAAATTGAATAGGATCAGTAGATTTATTTTTTGTTATTATTATTATATATGAGCACTCTATGTTTTCTATTGATTGAAATTGAGCGTCTTTTATTCAAATGCATTTCATTTGGTTGAATGAGCTTATGCACGGGCTGGCTCTCAGCATTGATGGATGTTAGGAGACTCATGTGAAAGGCTTGTTGCGTTTGTTCCAGACAGTTTAACCAGCCTTGTTCTGTCAGCCGGGATACACAACGTCTGGAAAGCAATTGGTGTGAAAAGTGAATGCGATTGTGTCAAAATGCAGTTTTACTATGTCTATGTATCAACATGCACAACCACCAATGAAAGTGCTGAACTGCTGCTTCTTCACAATCAATCTACGTTCTTGAATTTACATCATTTTTCAGAGATATGATCAAACTGCATATGCTAAAGAAAAAACTTATTAAAAATGATTTTAAAAAACGGCTGCTTTGTGATCAAACTGGATCTACACGTACTTAAGAAGCACGTTAAAAAATGCTGCTTCTTTGTCACTTGCTTTATGACACAGGTGTCAAACTTCCTGGAGGGTCACAGCTCTGCGCAGTTTAACCCTAACTAAATACACCTGATCAAACTAATTGAGTCCTTCAGGCTTGTTTTAAAACTACAGGTAAGTATATTGAAGCAGGGTTGAAACTAAACTGTGCAGGGCTGCAGCTCTCCAGGAACTGAGTTTTACACCCCTGCTTTACAACATTCAGATTGTTTGTGTCTGCCATGTTTAAAGTTTTGGCACTAATAGCCCTCCATACATTATACATTCATACCTGTCTGTAGATATTCCATAATTTGGGACTATCAATCACCCTTGTTTTAAGATTACTTTTTTGTATTTCCTCCATATTTAAGCTTATACTGTATAATACTGGTCCAAAATCCACAGATCTGTATGGAGTGCATTCGTTTGTTTTTAAAGTGGTCGTTAAATCAATACAAACAATATATCTTCAGTTGATGGAAAAAGAGATCTCACTATCGAAAGATTTTCTTAGAGCTACGAATGTTTAAGGACAGTGGCTTTTTTTCACAAATATTTAAAAGGCTTTTGGCACTTAAAGTCTTCCACACACATGAACTAAATGGTTGAAAGGATCCTTTTATATTATGATTAGTGAGCGTCAAGAGATTTTCTTAGAGCCATACATTTTTTTTATTGACAAATATATTCTTTAAATTTAGTCAATATTCACTGTTAAAAAAAACTGGGTTCCACACAATTCCTTCAGGTTGTCCCAACACAAATCCATTAAGTTAACTTCATCGTTTTTACAAATTTAAGTGGATTGAACATAAAACAATTAAGTTGTCCCCTCACAAAAAAACTTAAGAATTGTGCTGTTTCAACTAATTTTAAATAAGTAGTATGAACCAACAGTAAAAGCCATTTTTTGAGTGTTTTGTCATTCATGATTATTACTTTTGAATTTTGCAGACTAAAATTTTACTAAACGTTACAAAAATTAAGCATGTTACTTACAGTAATCAGGCACATTTAGCTTTGCACACTCCAATCACTGAGACAGCTCTCCTTAAAGTGTCAAATGATATTTTTCTAACTGTTGATTCTGGAAAATGTGCACTTCTAGTCCTGCTAGACCTGACTGCAGCATTTGACACAATATATCACAATATTTTGATTGAGCGTTTAAGATTGTGGGCTGGGATTAAAGGCAAAGTTCTGAATTGGTTTAGCTCCTATCTCTTAGGGAGAACCTTTTCTATTGAATTAGGAAATTTTTCTTCCTCTTCTGCACGTTTGGAGTGTGGTGTCCCCCAAGGATCAATTTTGGGCCCAGCTCTCTTTTCCATCTATATGCTTCCATTGGCTGCTATCTGTAAAAAGCATAATGTAAACTACCATCTTTATGCTGAAGATACTCAGCTTTATATTCCCATAAAAATGTTTTACAGTCCTTTTTTACCTGTTTTAACGAGATTAAAGAATGGTTGGCTGGTAATTTTTTACACTTGAATGAATCAAAAACTGAAGTGCTAGTGTTTGGCCCTCAGATCGTCTGTGAATCCACAATTAATCAATTAGGTTCGCTTAAGCCTAAGGTTCACAGTCATGCAAAAAGTCTTGGAGTTATTTTTGACACCGAGTTAAAGTTTGATAGGCAAATAAATTCAGTCATCAAAAGTGGTTTCTATCAATTAAGGAACATTGCCAAACTGAAGCCTTTTCTGTCTTTTAAGGAGCTGGAATCCATTATCAATGTCTTTATTATGTCCAGATTGGACTACTGCAATTCTTTGTATCTAGGAGTTTCGCAGGCTTCAATTGTACGCCTGCAGCTGGTTCAGAATGCAGCTGCTAGGCTTTTAACTGGGACAAAAAAAAAATTTCTAGTATTTCTCCAGTTTTAACATCCCTTCACTGGCTCCCAGTTCAATTTAGGATTCAGTATAAGATATTGTTATTTGTTTTTAAAGGTTTGAATGGTCTGGCACCTACTTACATCTGTGAACTTCTTCACTGGCACACTTCATCGAGGCCAATCAGGTCCGAACAACAGTCTCAGCTTGTTGTTCCTAAATCACGGCTAAAATCAAGAGGTGACAGGGCTTTTTCCGTCAGAGCCCCTCGTCTGTGGAATGGTCTGCCTTTACATATTAGGTCATGCTCTTCGCTTGGTGCTTTTAAGTCTCACTTAACAAATCACCTTTTGTCTATTGCTTTTGATTGCTATTAATTTATTTTAATTTTGTTTTATATATATTCTATTTGTTTATACAAATTGTATATTTTTGTATGCTGGTCTTTTTGTAAAGCACTTTGGTCAACATCAGTTGTTTTTAAATGTGCTCTATAAATAAAGCAAACAAACAAACAAACAATCAAGAATCCCAAACCATATTATCCAACGCAATCTCACGGCAATTCGTAACTTTTCGTACTAATTCGTATGAATTCGTACGATCTAATTCGTACAAATGAGTTCGATTTGCTCATCACCCAATGACGGTTGGGGTTGCCACGCCTCCTTTTTAAAATCGTACATTTTCGTATGACTGAACTCATACGAATTCGTACGAATTAGCCACTAAACTGACAAAACGTAAAATACTTACATTTCCTCGTGAGATCAGGCTGACATTATCATGTTATTTCCATATATTTTCAATATACCATCTTTGCCCTTTTTCCCAGTAAAAAATATTTCCCACTGAAAATATTTAGTTTTTATTGATTTAACGAACTTCAAAAGAAGAGTTTTATTCTTCACCAATTTTATTTTTGAACCAATTAGATATAGGCTTAGATATAGAGGAAATACAAAAAATTGTCTGGGTTAATTCATTACAGGGATTCATTCATCTCAGGGTGATTCAAAATTATAGAAATGCGATCAGATGCACTCAAAGTCTCTTTATATTAAAACCCATCTTGAACTAAAAACTACATTTCTGAATGGCTTTTAACATTCCTTGAGTTTCATCAGCATTTAACGCCCTCTGATTTTTCATTTAGTTCTTGAAAAGCACTTTGATTACCATCAGTTTTTTTTATTTGTGCTGTACTGTATAACTAAACTTGTTTTGGATTCGTGTCTGTTCATCATCTAATCTTATGTGTGTCCTAGAACAGTTTCCCAACCCTGTTCCTGAAGGCACACCAATCCTATTCGAACACGCCTGAATCAAATCATCAGAACATAAGGAATCAGAAACCTAAAAAGAATGGGTCAGATAAGGGAGACATCCAAAAAATGTTGGTGTGCCTACAGGAACAGGGTTTTGATAAACACTGTCCTAGAAAGAGAGTAATTCTTTGTAGTCCATTAGTGCTTGTTTTTGCACACAGCAGCTGAAATAAAGAAGGATCAGGTGTTTAAAGCACCGGTGGAGGTGTGGTGAGAGAGAGAGAGAGAGAGATTGAGAGAGATGCATTTGATCTGAGTGATAAAGCTCTCTGTCAGAGCTGTCACGTGTGTGTGTGTCCTGCATGGACAATGAGGACGCGCTTTCACTCAAACGCTATAGGTCACAGCACTTGACCACTCACTGCTGCTCATTCACACAAATAACCAGGTACTTTCATCTTACCTATATAGTAAATGGCTGGAAAATATACAGTATTAAGTATATATACAGTATTATATATATATATATATATATATATATATATATATATATATATATATATATATATATATACTGTATGTATATATACTGTATGTGTATATATATATATATATATATATATATATATATATATATATATATATATATATATATATATATATATATATATATATATATATATATGGGCAATTCCATGCAAATGTCAACCTTGCCATGAAAAAAATTAAGTTTTCAACAAAATACCGAAACGGTTTCTATGTTTTTTGTGTAAGTAAGTATTTTACAGTACTTTAAACATACTCAAAAATGTCTCTGTCATTGTTTTTGAACAATTTAATTTGCTTTACTAAAGTCACACGAATGGCAATTTCACATCGGTCACATCCATAACGCAGAGGTGTCACATCCATAACGAAGCTTTTTCCTCATAAATGCAAAAATATTACATAAAATAAAATCAATGATGTTTGTTTTATAGAGAGCCAACTCCTATCCTGTTGATTAGCATAATTTTTGGGGGGTTGTGCAGTTTATTTGACAGAATTTCTACTAAGTATCTTGTGTACTGTAAACTCACAGACTTTTTTCGTCACATCCATAACGCATGTTTATTTTCCTCATTTAAAGTACAGAACATGTTTACAGACTGATATTTTTCTGATCTTATAACTCTGTGGTCAGTAGTTTTGTAAAATATAAACAGATGGTTCAATATAATGTTAATGTAAACTTTTTATGTGAATTTATGTTTTCAGTTTTTACTGCAAATGTCACATCCATAACGCTGGAATTGCTCATATATATACTGTATGTATGTGTGTATATATATATACACACACACACACACACACACACACACACACACACACACACACACAGTATTAAGTACAGTACCGCACATATATACTGTATTTTTAATTTATAGGTTCTTAATGAAGATACAAACAGAAAATATAGGAATATATTAATTCAATTTTTGGAACAAAATTGCTTTACTTTTTACTTTAAGCAAAAGTCTTTGTTTATTTTGACCTCTCGTGGCAGCAAGCAAAACTTGAACAGTTTTGGGGAGACTAACCTGGCGTTTTCTGAAATAATTGGTACCAGCAGGCCTTCTTTAGCACTTCCCAATGTTCTACTTTAGATTTATGCTGGGTTCACAACAAAAAGAAATCAAGTATTTGCACAAGTAGATTACATATAAAGTTAATGTAAATGAGTGAACAGAGATGTTTTTTCACCGGGCGGAAAAAGATTTGTGGTGTGTTTGCTGCAAATGCAGGGAATTCACCTCAAACACATCTACTGCACAAGTTCAAGTAATTCAGCTGGTGCAGAAAATTTGCGTGAGGTGAAAAACATCCTGTGAGAAAACTAGAGCGAGTGACACGGAGGTCCGTGTTTGTTGTGATCTCAGCATTAGGCTGTCATATCATTCTTTCTCTGTCCAGATGATCTCATACTGCCACTGGACTCTATGGAGGCCATTTCATGTATCACATATAAATTAGCATATATTGAAATCAATTATGATTTCGCTACATCAGAACTGATTTGGCAATGGCGTTTCCATCAACCATTATTTACATTAACTCTTTTTGCAGGTCAAAAAAACAACCTCAAGTGAGTATGAACTTCTTAGTGATTTATTTCATTTCTAAATGTGGCATTTTATCACTCGTTTCTGATGTGATGCTTCAAAATATGCATTAAAACAGGGTGATGCAGGGTTCCACACAATTCATTGATGCTGTCCCGACACAAATCAATTAGGTTAACATAAAACATTTAAGTAGATTGAACAAAAAACAAATTAAGTTGTCCCTAAATAAATCTCAAGAATTGTGTCGTTTCAGCTCAGTTAAAATAAGTAGTATGATCAAGCAGCAAAAATCATTTTATTGAGTCTATTGCCTCTATAATATTAAGGTCTGGACTCTATGGAGCTCATTTCATGACTGTCAGTGTTTTATCACACCTGTTTTTTTACCCTCTAAATATTATTTCAGTGGATTAGCATACATTGTCTAATGCAGTGAAATCATATTAGTTTCAAAGTCATAATTAGGGGAACACTCAAAAATTTACTTTTGCTGCTTGTTCAAACTACTTATTTAATAGGAGTTGAACCGACACATTTCTTAATTGTTTTAGGTTCAATCCATTTAAATTTGTAAAAACGATTAAGTTAACTTAATGGATAGGTGTTGGGAAAACATGAAGGAATTGTGTGAAACCCTGCATTTTTTACAGTGAAAGTTTGCTACATCAGAATTGATTCGGCAAATGTGTTTCCGTCCACCATTATTCAAATTACCACTTTTTTTGCACGTCAAAAAACAACCTCAAGTGATTATCCACTTGTTTTTTTAGTCATTTAAGTTATATAATTTCTAAATGTGGCATTTTATCACTCGTTTCTGATGTGATGCTTCAAAATATGCATTAAAACAGGGTGATGCAGGGTTCCACACAATTCATTCATGCTGTCCCAACACAAATCGATTAAGTTAACGTAAAAACATTTAAGTAGATTGAACAAAAAACAATTAAGTTGTCCCCAAATAAATCTCAAGAATTGTGTCGTTTCAGCTCATTTAAAATAAATATTATGACCAAACAGCAAAAATCTTTTGAGTGTACTGCCTCTATAATATTAAGGTCTGGACTCTATGGAGGCCATTTCATGACTGTCAGTGTTTTATCACACCTGTTTCTTTTTCCTCTGAATATGATTTCAGTGGATTAGCATACATTGAAACAAATATGATTTCACTGCATTAGACAAAGTCACAATTAGGGGAATACTCAAAAATTTACTTTTGCTGCTTGTTCAAACTACTTATTTATTAGGAGTTGAACCAACACAATTCTTAATTGTTTTATGTTCAATCAACATAGGTGTTGGGAAAACATGAAGGAATTATGTGTAACCCTGCATTTTTTACAGTGAAAAAGTTTGCTACATCAGAATTGATTTGATATTTTAATTGATATTTAAGTTACATCATTTCTAAATGTGGCCTTTTATCACTCGTTTCTGATGTGATACTTTAAAATATGCATTATAAGAGGTTGATGGAAACAGCTAATGATTTTATATGATACAGGAAAACCAATTCAAACATTATTTCTATTCACTGCGCTACTTTTCTATTGTTTTTCAATCTCTGTTTTAAAGTATGGCATCCGAAACACCTGGGGCTGCGCTTATCAACACTTTTCTGATAAGAAAGCAGTTATAAAGCCACAATGCAAAAATATGATTAAGATGGTTTTAATACAGTGTCACGTTGAGAAGCGGCGTCATAAATCAAACCGTGACATGTTGTCCGGCCTCTCGCTTCACAATACTCAAGCGGCAGCTGTCTAACAGTTGATCAATAGACAGTCTGATGGTGTGAATTACAAACGCACTGTTTACAACACTATCTGTGCAGCCGAAGTCGGTGTTAATCTATATTAAACATGAAATTTACATATTTTCACTTCAAACTAAAGAAAAAGTCAGTCTGGTGATATTCTAAGTGGTTCAAACTAGAAAATGTGATGTGTAAGCAACACAAGCAAGCTGATCTGCTAAATAAAACTGCTGTTTTATGGATTCCTCTGTGCAAACTCTTGACTGTACTTTTGTTGCAAGCACAGATTGGCTACAGTCGATGTGCTCGGCCTGTGTTGTACTCTATTAAGTCTAGTTTGTGCAGCAGATGTGGATCAATATCCTTCTTGATCTGATCAATAGAGCGCAAGCTTAAAGGCAGGACATGAATGAATGCAGGTGAGGCTGTTCGATCACGGCTGACCTGCCGAAAGACGGCCATCTATGAGACTGACTGAACAGGTTTACATGCACACAATACACTTATATCACAGAAAAGACAGCTTGATTAAATAACCTGCTGTCCCAGTTTACATGCAAACCAGTAACCTGGTAATGCAAGTAAACAGTGTTTACAAGACAGTATTAGTATATCAGTTTATATGGTGGAAATGGCATCAATGAATAATTTGTTTACCTAACCTTGAGTATTTAGGTTTTTGTCTTAGTGTAGTTGTCAGGATTGGTTTATGTTTAAGCCATTTATGAGCTCACACTTTTAAAGGAATACATATGAATGCATTTACGGTTAACCTACACTATCTGCCAAAAGTCTTGATGCCTATCCAAGTTTTAGGAACAACAAATAATAATTTGACTTCTAGTTGATCATTTGGTCTCAGAAGTGGCTTTTATGAAAGGCAAAGGCCTCTAGATTACGTTTATGTTACCAAAATAAAATATGATCATGCCTTAATTTTTAACTATTTAATTTGGTCTGACTTTGCTTAGACAAAAGTCTTATCACTTAACAGAAATAATGTACAGTACAGAAGATAAAGTCATGGTGCAGTGGAAAAAGAATGAATATTGTGTATGACTTACATGAGCTTGGAGGACTGCATCCATACATCTCTGCAGTGACTCAAATAACTTATTAATAAAGTCTTCTGGAAAGGCAAAGAAAGCGTTTTTGCAGGGCTCCCAGAGTTCATCAAGATTCTTTGAATTCATCTTCAATGCCTCCGTCTTAACCCAGACATGTTCAATTATGTTCATGTCTGGTGACTGGGCTGGCCAATCCTGGAGCACCTTGACTTTATTTGCTTTCAGGAACATTGATGTGAAGGCTGAAGTATGAGAAGGAGCACTATCCTGCTGAAGAATTTGCCCTTTTCAGTGGTTTATAATGTAATGGGCAGCACAAATGTCTTGATACCTCAGGCTGTTGATGTTGCCATCCACTCTGTATCTCTTGCATGCACCCATACTGAATTTTACCCCAAATTATGATTTTCCTTCACAAAATTGGACTGATTTCTGTGAAAATCTTGGGTCCATGCGGGTTCCAATAGGTCTTCTGCAGGATTTGTGATGATGGGGATGCAGTTCAACAGATGACTCATCTGAAAAATCTACCTTCGGCCACTTTTCCAAATGATCAACTAGAAGTTATTATTTGTTGCTCTTACAACTGGGATTGATGACGAGACTTTTGTCAGGTAGTGGATATATGAAGCATAATCAGGTTGAAAAAAGTGCATGTAAACACACTCATTGAACTGGTAGAAATAATAAACATTCTGGAGAAGTTATAAGGACTAAATAAAAAAAAAACTTGATAGTAAAGTGAGGTTTATGATGAAATAGTAATTGGCTTCTCCAGCATTATTACTCAGAGCATGTACTAGAAAGCAATGAAAACTGTAAAAATGCCAGATTTCATCAAATCAAAGCAGCACTATGAATCCAGCATCATCAAATCTGCATAAATTAGGGAAATAAGAATAGACGGGGAGGTGATTTTAATTGAATAAATCTTCACAGCCCTGAATGGACATAAAAAGACAGGGTTTGTGACAAACCATGTGGGACTAACATTCAGAGGTTTATATTGACAATAAAGAGCTACAAAAGACCTGCTAACTTAGAGAACTTTGGAAAAGATTCAAATCTGCAAAATTAAGCAAGACAGAGTGAAGGTTCAGTTTTATTTCTTCAGGTTTCTGCACAGTATAATAAATATTTAAGTATAATAAATAAGAGTCAAGGAAAAGGCCTTGCTACAAATATTTAAAAAGACTGCGGATGCTTTATACCCCGCAAAACCATGTGCGGGTTCTCATTCCTGCTGCTTTTTTTTTTATCCTTAAGGATCTACAGTGCATCCGGAAAGTTTTCATAGCGCTTCACTTTTTTCCACATTTTTTATGTTACAGCCTTATTCCAAAAGGGATGCAATTAATTTATTTTCTCAAAATTCTACACACAATACCCCATAATGACAATGTGAAGAAAGAGTTTTTGAAATGGTTGCAAATTTATTAAGAATAAAAAACCTGAAAAATCGCATGTACATCAGTATTCACAGCCTTTGACATGAAGCTCTAAATTGAGCTCAGGTACATTCTGTTTCCACTGATCATTCTTGACATGTTTCAGCAGCTTCATTGGAGTACACCTGTGGTCAAATCAGTGAATTGGACATGATTTGAAAAGGCATACAACTGTCTATATAAGGTCCCAGGGTTGACGGTGCATGTCAAAGTACAAACCAAGCATGAAGACAAAGGAACTGTCTGTAGACCTCCGAGACAGGATTGTCTCGAGGCACAAGGCTGGGGAAGGATACAGAAAATTTTCTGCTGCTCTGAAAGTTCCAATGAGCACAGTGGCCTCCATCGTCCATAAGTGGAAGATGTTTGGAACCAACAGGACTCTTCCTAAAGCTGACCGGCCATCTAAGCGATCGGGGAAGAAGGGCCTTAGTCCGGGAGGTGATCAATAACCCAATGGTCACGCTGTCAGAGCTCCAGCGTTCTTCTGTGCAGAGAGGAGAACCTTACAGAAGGACAACCATCTGTGCAGCCATCCACCAATCAGGCCTGTATGGTAGAGTGGCCAGACGGAAGCCACTCACCGCCTGGAATTTGCCAAAAGGCATCTGAAGGACTCTCAGACCATAAGAAACTAAATTCTCTGGTCTGATGAGACTAAAATTGAACTCTTTGGAGTGAATGCCAGGCGTTAGGTTTGGAGAAAACCAGGCACCGCTCATCACAAGGCTAATACCATCCATACAGTGAAGCATGGTGGTGGCAGCATCATGCTGTGGGGATGTTTTTCAGCAGCAGGAACTGGAAGACTAGTCAGGATAGAAGGAAAGATGAATGCACCAAATGTACAGAGACATCCTGAATGAAAACCTGCTTCAGAGTGCTCTTGCCCTCAGAGTGGGGCAACGGTTCAGCTTCCAGCAAGACAATGACCCAAAGCACACTGCCAAAATATCAATGGAGTAGCTTCACAACAACTCGGTGAATGTCCTTGAGTGGCCCAGCCAGAACCCAGACCTAAATCCTATTAAACATCTCTGGAGAGATCTGAAAATTGCTGTACACCGTCACTTTCCATCCAGCTTGAGAGGAACTGCAAAGAGGAATGACAGACAGGTGTGCCAAGCTTGTGGCATCATATTCAAAAAGACTTGAGGCTGTAATTGCTGCCAAAGGTGCATCAATAAAGTATTGAGCAAAGGCTGTGAATACTTACAGTATGTACATGTGATTTTTCATCTTTTTTTTTTTTTTGTCAAAATAAATGAATTTAATCTATTTTAGAATAAGGCTGTAACATAAAAAAATGTGGAAAAAAGCACTATGAATACTTTCCGAATGGACCGTACTCAGTGAAGCATGGTGGTGGCAGTATCATGCTGTGGGGATGTTTTTCAGCAGCAGGAACTGGAAGACTATCAGGATAGACTCTCTTCAGTCATTATTTACTAACTAACTAACTAACTAACTAACCTAAATGTATTAGAGAAAGATAATTATGAAATAATTTATATCTGTTAAAAATTAGGCAAATTATAAAAAAAGTATTAAAAGAGTATAGAGAAAACCAGATTATACATGACTAAATGATTAATTAAAAACATAAAATTTTTAAATAAACATGCATTAGAACTATTAAAAAATAAAACCAAATTAAACTAATTACCATCAAAGATAAATGTAAATATATACACACACATCCATCCATCCATCCATCCATCCATCCATCCATATATATATATATATATATATATATATATATATATATATATATATATATATATATATATATATAAACATCCAGATGTATTTCTGAGGTAATTAAAGAATTGTTTTATCTGACACAACAAACAGTAAAATGCAAAAAGTGAGAAAAAAAACGTCTCAAAGATCAAAACGAGCATATCCATTTTTATTTTAACGAGACATCGGTGGATGTGATTGTCAAGAATTTGAAGTGACTTACATGCAAGTGACGAACGGCACAAAACACACACTCAAGACATTTGACAGAGAAAGAGACAGAAATGGTTATTCCTGTGAAATCGGAGAGATCTCTGAAAAGAAGGCACATTTGTTACACTGAAGACAGACATGGACATTTCACAGAAGCATTGGGTAATATTATAACATGTAAAATAAAATAACTCACTTTTGTGCTTTAGGGAGTCCCAAATGCAAACTTTGTAGAGCACATCAGAGTAAGAAGTGAATAAGAAAAAGTCCGTTCTGTCCACAAACAAGAAGTGTTTCCCTTTAAATCATCAGCTGAAAAGGTGTAAATTAAAGCACATCAGCTTCTCTCAGAACTCTCACAGAGAGCAGTGATCAGTTTACAGTATCAAACATGCCACTGATGATCAAAACACTCAACCGTTGACAAAACAGTGGAAAACAAAAAAAAAAAAAATATGTCAAACCAACAAACCGGGGACAGATTTGCAATGCCTTTTTAAAATCTGAGGCAGATATGAGAATGGACGGAACAAAAACACACTTACAAAAACGCTAAAGGTACAGTTCAGTCAAATATTTACATTTGCTTTTAGTTTACTCACCCTCAGTTTGTCCAAGATGTACGTGACTCCTTTTTCAGTTGATTTGAAAGATATTTGTGGTTTTTAGTGATTCGTAAAAGGAAAGTCAATGGCTATGGCACTTTGAGGGTCCAAAAAAAACGAACATATACAGGTAAACCAAAATTAATACCCAATAGAAAAGATTTACTTTTAAGAGACATCAACACAACAACGAGTTTTCAACATTTAAGATGCATAATAGTGCAACAGGATTCTTGTGCTCCAGATAATCAGGTCTGTTTATAGAGGCCGTGGATTATTAATTTTCAGTTTCTTGTACAGACCAAACATTAGCAGGAGTCAAATGTTACTTTTCATGTATTTTTTGACCCTCAAAAGCACCGTTTAAAGTAGACTAAAATGTTATGAATCCTCAAGGACTCCAAGAAATCTGTAATGTTATACTGAAAAAAGGTCACCTACATCTTGAATGGCCTTAGGGTGAGTAAATTAACATTTCTTTTATTTTTTAGGGTAAACTGTCTGTTTAAAGAAACAGTTGAGCTAAAACTTAAACTGTACTCATTTACTTACCCACATGTCATTTTAAACATGTATGACTTTCATTTCCGTACATAAAAGATGTAGTGAAAAGAGCTTTGTATTTTTGTGTTTAAGTACAAGTTGTCTCCAAAAAAAAAGGAGGAGAAATTCAACTTTTTATGACAATAGGGTACAAAAGTAAACTGTATATGATATGGCCAAAAGGAGTTAAAACACACATCACATTTTCATCAAAAAGAGTGTCAAACCATCAAGACAACTATGACTTCCAAACCCATTAAACTTCCACAAAACCTGTCTATGATACAATCATCTTCAAAACACAAATGAAAACATATTAAATCAAATCTGAGATATTTCAGTCCTTTGATTGATTGTCTTCATCCAAAACTTTGACACTCTGAATGTTCAAAGGCATCAAAACATAAATTCAAATAAATGATGCAGTTTAATCCATGTCTTCAGGAGACAATTGTTTTATATGACATGCAGATTTAATGTAGGCCATTATTCACATGTAAACATTAACCAGCAAACATGAGCAGAAGCTTGAACAAAAAACAAACCCAATTGGTTCTTTTAGAAGCTTAAATGTGGCATTTGAGAAAACATACCTCATTGGTTCTCACACTTCAAGCAAGCATGACCAAATTTTAATACTGTACACATTGTTTGCTGATCAATGTTTGTATTAGGGAAAAAAAACCATCTTAAGCAATCATCTTTACAAAAAAACAAAGCATTGGTTTATATGAATTATTTTTGCTGTCTTTCATGTTAAGAAAGCTTTGGTTGGTGACAGAAATCTCTTAACTTCTTGACTAAATCTTGATACTTGACTAAAATATTTGTTTAATTGTGTTTGGAAGATGAACAAAATTCTTACAGATCTGGAAGGACATGAGGGTAAGTAAACAATAACACAATGAATGAAGCATCCCTTTTAAGAAAGTAGGGAGAAAAAAAAAACACAAAATGAAGCAGAGTGGGATCAGCTGTCATACATTTAGACTTGAATTTAAGGGATAGTTTAACCAAAAATTCAATTTTTGCCATCATTTACTCATCATTCAGTTGCTTCAGACCATTTTAAGTTCTGTTGAACACAAATGAAGATATTTTGAAGAATGTTAGAAAGCTGTAACCATTAACATTCATAATTGTAAAAACACTATGGAAGTCAATGGTTACAGGTTTTCAGAGTCTTCAAAATATTTTCTTTTGTGTTTAACAGAACAAATAAAACTAAAACTGATTTGGAACAAATCAAGGATGCATTAATGATGACATTTTTGGTTGAACTATCCCTACACTATTAAAATCGAGACTGCTTCGTCAGAACTAAAGTGACATTAATGCTAATATCCGCATGAGGCACGGTAAGGTGCTCCATTTTGATAATGATAAATATCAGTCTCTGTAGATCACGAGGCAGATGTGTCCATTTAGTGCCAAGTTTGTCTTCCCTTCCCGCTTCCCTAAGGGCCCGTTTGAGCACCCATGAGCTCCGGGTAAGACGTCAGTACATGGAGAACATATGGAAGCTTTCAATGCCTCCATCAATCTGCTGATGAACTGAGATTGAACTCCAGGTCTGGGTACATCATTCAGACCCGCGTTGCGCACGTGTCTCCATCCGTCAGCGCAGGAACGCCGCAAATGCCAGCTGTGAAACGCTAACAATCTTGGAAGACCAAAACTAGGAACGTTTATTGTCAGTCTGTTTGTCTTTGACTTGATGGATATTGGACATTTATATTTGGTGTATTTGTTTGGGCTTCTTTTTTTGTTTTTAGTTTAAAAAAAACAACAACAAAAAAACAGAACAATGAAAAACAAACATACAAACAAACAAAATTAGCTTTGTTTCTTGTATATAAAAAAAACCTAATGATTAAACGATGACTGGTTTAATCTCAAAAAATCAAAACATATCAAGGCCATATTTCATCCCAATTTTAAATAGATGCGCAAAAAAAGAACAGGTTATGGTTAAATTATGGAAAATTGAAATGTTTTTATTTAAATATTCCATAAATAATATCATATTTTTTACAAGTTTTACTTTTAATCCATGTATATACTGAAAATAAATTACTATAATCTATGAACACAATCTTACAGTAGTTATACAGCCAAAAAAAATTTTTTTACAATCATATTTTTAATTAATTAAATGTTCTCATTTAAGAATTTATTTATTTATTATATAATTTTCTTCCTTATTCAAAATAAAAATGTTTAAATGTTGAAATATGGCCCAGGCATGTTTTAATGAGACACATAAGACCGAAAAGACAGACTGTGTGTTTGTGAGACCAAAAACACTCATGTTTGTACAACTCAAGTAATGCCGAAACATCCTTTGGTCCCTTTTACACATTCATTTAAATTACACTGAATTAGACGTCAGCTAGCGCCATTGCTTTAATGCATTAGCAAACAAACACCCTTGAAAAAGAACACACAGATCTCCTTTTAAACTCAGTTCTTGGTTTCGTTAAGGACAATATTAGCCGTCACGAACATTAAACAGAACGTCGCCCACAACACCACAAAGCAAACCCAGAAAGTGTGCCGGAAGGGTGACCGGTGCTTGTTTACAGCATCCCTTCCTAAAACAGGCTCTAAGTGGCGTCGGCTAAAATAAACCAGGAAGGCTGGGATGATGTACTGAATGCCCGTTCCAGCGTACGCTCCAGTGATGCCCACGAGCGACTCCAGATCGTGAGTACAGAAGGCCACGATAATGGGTGGCACCAGAGTAATGAGCGGGAAAACAACACGGTCCACCACCCAAGGGTACGTGCCGCCATCCCGATGGAAAAGAGTCTTCCAGTTGTTGCGTAGCGTGACTGCTATTATGGGAAAGTTGGTGCTAATTGTGAAAACGGGAAAGAGGCCTAGGAAGTAGCGCAGCACTGGGACACCCAGAACGTCACAGTTGTCTGTGAAGTTTAATGTGTACATGTCGCGCAGAAGGGAACTGTCGAAGCAGAATATAGCTGTGAGGGAGAGCAGGGCATAAAAGCACAGGATCAGAATGTAGTCGGCCATCACCAGGATGCTCATTCGCTGCTTGTTGGAGATGGGCGTCACGAGCGAAGGCAGAGAGTGTTGGCACATGAACGAGTAAACGCAGACCCCGAAGAGGTTCGGCACTCCTGAGATTTGAGCCACGGACGGCTGGCCCTCGCCGTGACCCTTGCCGATGCGGATCAACGCCAGGATGATCATCATGGTGAATGCTGAAAGAGACACAGAGAGGGAAAGGTATTGAAATGGTTATATATGAAAAGGTTATCTGCTTACATATTTGCTATAGAAAAACAGATAAACTAGAATTAGATTCATGTATTGTGGGACTTTAAAATGACTTAATCTAAAGAGTTTGTTCACCCCCAAAAATGAAAATTCTGGTATTAATCGTTCACCATGTACTTTCAGTCCCCTGAGACCTTCATTTATTTTCTAAACCCAAATTAAGGTATTTTAGAGAAAATCTGAGAGCTCCCTCACTCTCCATACACAGCAATGGTCTCAAGACTAGGTATGGGCAACAACCGGTTTCAAAGTTTACTGTGGATTGAACAAGTCAAGGTTTTAAAATTGTCAAACTTTTCGTGATACCATTCCCCTAAGTTTTTTTACGTGCTTTTTTACAACTATTTTATTTAGTCTATTAGGGCAACAGTATCTCCAGCAGAAAATGACCCTCCATATCAAAAGCTTCTGTTCCAAAATAGTTTTAATGTTTCTTAAAATAAAATATATTGTGTTTAATTAGGGCTGGCTGATTAATCAAAAAGTAATCGAAATTCAAAACCTATAATCAATTACATTTTTTCAATTACTTTCCCTACCGCGTGTGGAGTCACATGACCCCACTCTGTTAGGGCTGATTTATACTTTTGCGTCAAACGCACGGGTATGGTACGGCGCAGCCTTCGCGTGGTCGCATACCTGTGCACCTCTCACAAAATGTAACTACATGTCGCACGTTTGCACTACATTGACGATGATTGGAAGCTGCGCAAGAGATGCCTTGAGACGGCATATTTTTATAAAATAAAATAAATAAATAAAATAATAGTCCATTAATCATAAGAGAGTTAAAATGTTCAATTAATCTAATTTTTTTATTTTTGGCCAAATCGCCCAGCCCCATGTTCAATGGGAAAAAAGTGTTTTTTTTTACCCAGACATTTAAAAAGAACATATTTTAGAGCAGTGATCACAATACCATGATACCACAAAACCGACGTTATCATACCGTCAGAATCTTATACCAGCCCATGCCTACAAAGACATTCGATTTACATTCAAATGTAATCATAAGATGCTCCAAAAACAGTTTTGCAGACCAAAAAAAAAATCACTTTGCTTGTCAACGTCTTTCACATCAGGTCCGGATGTGTGTGCTTCCTATGGCCAATGTGATGTATTTTCATTAGAGTCCGCTTTGTGAAATGGAAGAATCGTAGCAAACGGGCTGTAGTAAATGCGTACAATGATGTGACATGGAAGACATTGGAAAACAAAGTCATTTTTACATTTTTTTTAGTGCACCACTGAAGACACATGGAATATTTTGACAATATCATGGGTTAATTATTTAGACTCTGAACATCTCGGGACTGTTGCTGTACATGGAGGATAAGAGAACTCTTGGATTTTATCTAATCCTAATTTGTGTTATCCGAAGATTGACAAATATCTCAGGGGATTGGAAAGATATTGTAATAATGAGTAATGATTAACAATTTTCATAAACCATCACTTTAAAATTATTTTTTTATTATTCTTTTGTTATTCTAGTTTCAATTTTGTTATTACAGCAGAATAAATAAAATATCTTAGGGGGCCTTTAAATTGAGGCTTTTTGTACACTAAGAGTTCCAGTGCACTTCACTGTTATTAAAGTAAGTCATTAAATCTTTCTCCTACAAAAAAAAAAGAAAAGAATGATGCAATATCAGGCAAGAAAGCAATAATATTTTTTATACAATAAATATATTTTTAGATATATTTATCTCATGCATTGAGTCAGAAATCTCTCTAAATTTCAAACATTTTATTTTTTAAAACATGATGTTGCTTTCCTGAAATCTATAACCCCCCAGAGTAAAACCTTCAACACAGTATAATACACCAAAACAAAAGAAAGAAGACTTTTAAAACAATGTTCAGTCTGGAAAATATGCAAATAAATGTAAATTTAATTAGGCAAGACCTCAGTTGCATAGTTATACTTAAAATTTCATAACAAAAAAAAACTGTGCAACACTTAGCATAATCAATCACCTGGAAAAATATGGTAATATCTGTTAGATACCTTTTTTTTTTACCCAATTTACCTGAGATTTCTTGCCTTAATACTACACATTCAGCTCATCCACGAGTTTGCTAAGTTGAGATGATTATTTGTTAACACTGGCCGACTAAAGCCGATTTTGAAGCATATCTGACTCAAATCCTTTTAGTTTTATTTGTAGCCCGAATAGCCAAAAAAAGCATGAAATCTGATTTTAACTAAATCAATTGAAGTCTCACGAGGATGTGACTTAAAATCCAGTTAAATTGGATTTTTGTAGAACCATTTGGGCATCAACTATACGAACAGATATCAAGTTTGTTTCCTATCATCCGGGACGTAACTAGATGTGGCTTTCCGTCCCTTATGTTGTAAGCTGTATAACTTGCCATGATAGATATGAGTGTTTTGGTCTGTCCACACTGACAGCTTGCTGCTCATAAACAGTGTCTACTCTGGAAGCCAATGACGCAACAACTTGAGTCTGTCAACATTGGCATAACACAAAGCTATGATGCATCCAATGTTCACCAACCCCAGGCCAATCAGCTAAAAGAGCAAACCAAACTTTAGCAGTTTATTTAGCCATTTTACTTTAACAGATCCAATTGTAAATATTTATTTTTTAAATAAACAATTTTGGCACTACTACATTCTACCTGGAAAGTATTAGTGTTATTATCATTACATTAAGCTTCGATTTCAGCATATTTGTGTGCTTTTGTCACTTTTATTTCAGTTGATTACCAAAGTCTTTGTAATGTATTACTGCTTACTTTCATCTAACATTTGGCATAGAGACAGCATAAGAAATTAAAGTGATAGTTCACCCAAAAATGAAAATGTACTCACTATTTACTCACTCTTAAGAGATTCAAACCTTTTTAAGAATTCTGAAAACCTCAAACCATTAACTTTCATGGTAGGAAAAACAAACACAATGGAAGTCAATGGTTACAGGTTTCCAACATTTTAAAAAATATCTTCCGAATTGTTTCTTAGAAGGAAGCTCAAAGGTTTAAATTGTGAGTAAATGATGACAGAATTTTCATTTTTGGGTGAACTATCCCTATAAATTCATAGTTTAATTACAGTCAGTCTTAAGTAGTGTACATTTCTTGTACTATCTAAAACTAATTGTAAACACAATATTAATGCAAATATGTGCCAGTGGATATACATTAATAAAACTGACCTCCGATTCAGCTCTTTCCAATTGGTTTGCACACAGAAACAGCAACAGGTCAAAATCAGAGCAAAGGCCTTTTATTAACCCTGTTTATTAACAAGTCTGCAAATTCTAATCTATTTACTTAAGCTCTTTGGTATTTCTATAACATTGAATTTACAGAGGGGAAAACACATTCTGTATTTCTAATTTGATCACTGTTGCAATCAATACTGAACAAGATGAGATTGTTAAGGATCTAATGGGTTGCTGAAAAATGCTGAGCCGGTGAGAACAGCCCAATAACTCCTCTAGGTGATGTTTCCTGCATGGACAAACCAAGCAGATTGAGGAAAACAGGTGATAAAAACCCCAATCTACTGCTCCACCTGCTCCATGTGTAAGTTTGTTAAAGCGTAATGATGCTAATTGAGGTCTTTAGAAAAAAATGAAAGTAAAAATGAAAAAAAAAAAAAGTAAAATGAAAGTAATTTGACTGAAAAATAATAATAATGAATGAATGAATAAATGAATGAATAATAAAATTTAAATAATAAAATTTAAAAATGCATCTGTAAGTTTGTTAAAGCTTTATGCTGCAAATAGAAATGGCAGTAATTTGACAGCATGGAAAAATAAGATAAAATAAAAAATTAAACTAAATTTAAAAAAAAAAAATTAAATTAAATTAAAAATTCAATAAAAAAAAATAAATAAAAAATAATAAAATAAAAATAACAAAATGCACTTGTAAGTTTGTTAAAGCTTAATGCTGGTAATAGAAATGGCAGTAATTTTGGCGGCATGGAAAATAAAATAAAATAAAATGATTAAATGAAAAATGTAATAAACAAATACATAAATAAATAAATGAATGAAAATAATAAATAATAAAATAAAAAATGCATTTGTAAGTTTGTTAAAGCTTAATGCTGCTAATATAAAATGGCAGTAATTTGACAGTATGGAAAATAAAATAAAATAAATAAATAAATTTAAATAATAAATAATAAAATAAAAAAATTCAAATAAAAAATGCATTTGTAGTTTGTTCTAGCTTAATGCTGCTAATTGAAGTCTTTACGTAAAAATTAAGCAAAAAGGAAATAATCTGACAGAAGAAAAAAATTAATAAATAAAAAAAAAATAAAAAAAATGAAAATAATAAATAAAATTTTTTAAATGCATTTGTAAATTTGTTTAAGCTTAATGCTACTAATAAAAATGGCAGTAATTTGATGGCATGGAAAATAAAATAAAATAAAAATTTTATTAAGTTTTAAAAAAATTATAATAAAATAAATAAATAAATAAATAAATAAATAAAAATCATCAAATAAAAAATTGCATTTGTACGTTTGGTAAAGCTTAATGCTGCTAACAGACAGGGCAGTACTTTGACGGCAAGGAAAATAAAATAAAATAAAGCAAAATATATAAAAATTGATTTAAATAAAAATTAAATAAAATTCTAAATAAAGAAATAAAACTAAAAACAATAATTGGGTTAGGGACTACAGTTATAAATTTTGGATGCTAGCCTTTCCATTCAAAGGAAAAATGGTTTGTGTTCTTCCAAGCATGTGACGGTCCAATTGACGTGCAATTAATCGGCAGTGCTCGTGACAGCAGTTCTGACCCAAAGGTCTCTATTACCATTAAAGGTGTCCACACACATGCTCATTCAGTGCTTGAAAAAGATGCATTCGTCCTGGCAGAAGTAAAACATTCTGGCTGTAAACAAGGGCCAGAGTGCATGTCAAGCTAATCTCAGTCTATTAATCAAGGCCAGGTTGCATGTAAGGAGAATAAATAATTCACTACTTTAAAAAGAACAACCAACAATCGCAGTGATTTTGCAGTACAAGGATACACGTCTCTGGAGTGAACGCTGCCTTCCTGACAATGAGATTTGGAGAAACTACAGATAACTAAAAGCAAATAATCATTATAAATGACTTTATAAAGGTCTTGCAAGTACCAGACAAACAAAGTAAAGAAGAAAAAAAATCTGTGAATCCAACACTGCATTCAAACAGTAAAAGTCTGATCTTGTTTCACACCTAAAAATGATTCAAAAACACTTCATGGGCCATGACACAACAGTCTATGAGATTCTGTGGAAAAAAGATACAAAATTAATAAATAACTGCAAATAACACACACTAACACTCAAAAGTTTGGGGTTGGTAATATGGGAACATGCATCGCCAGGAGTATAACAGACATTCATTTGGTTTTGGCTGTATGTGCTTTTTGTATAATGGCTGTACTGTATGCGTTTTATTGATTCTAAAACCGAAGTTAGCCACAATCTTAAACTTTATGAATACCCAAAGACAAGAGTTTAATCTAAAGATCTTCTATAAGATCCCTTTGAAGAAAATGAAGGTCACCTGCATATGTATATACTGCCCATCACCTACAGTATACCACTTATCAGACCACCTAGTTTTTCACGATTTTTTGTGATAACAATTACTGATTTTATGGTGGTAATTCCCAAAAATCTTCGGAACATTTTTATATATATATAAAATTTTGTTTATAAATTTGTTTAACGGAGAGAAGATTTTTTTCAACACATTTCTAGACATAATAGTATTAATAACTCATCTCTAATAACTGATTTATTTTATCTCTGCCATGATGACAGTAAATAATATTTGACTAGATGTTTTTCAAGACACTTCTATACAGCTTAAAGTGACATTTAAAGGCTTAACTAGGTTAATTAGGTTAACTAGGCAAGTTAGGGTAATTAGGCAATTTATTGTAAATATATATATATGTATATTGTATATATATATTGTAAAAATATAGTTTGTTCTGTATACTATCAGGAAAAAAATTAGCTTAAAGGGGCTAATAATTTTGTCCCTAAAATATTTTTTTAAAAATTAAAAACTGCTTTCATTCTAGCCAAAATAAAACAAATGAGACTTTCTCCAGAAGAAAACATTATCAGACATGCTGTGAAAATTTCCTTGCTCTGTTAAACATCATTTAGGAAATATTAAAAAAACATTCAAAGGGGAGCTAATAATTCTGACTTCAACTGTATATATATATATATATCATATTAGGTAACCTACTATGTTAGGTGTGCAATCTGACAATGACAATGACACAAGTGATAAAAATAAAGCTTCTTTATTTTGGTCTCTTGTCAAGACAAGATTTAAAACTGTAGGGATTAAACCAAAGGAAGGTTGTATAACTCTTATTTTTATCCACAATCTTACTTTCTCTCAGATTTCACTCCCTGGAGCATCTGACATCATGTACCTCACTCAGGACATGCATTAAGGCAGGGGTGTCAAACTCAGATCTTGGAGGGCCGCAGCCCTGCACAGTTTAGTTCCAACCCTGCTTCAACACACTTACCTGCAGGTTTCAAACAAGCCTGAAGGACTCAATTAGTTTGATCAGATGTGATTAATTAGGGTTGGAACTAAACTGTGCAGAGCTCCGGCCCTCCAGGAACTGAGTTTGACACCTGTGCATTAAGGCTTCCCCTACCATAATACACCTAAAACACGAATTGCAGTAAAATTCATCAATGGCAGGAAAGCGTTTTCTTCCATTAACTTCAGGAAAAGAGGGAAACGAAAACATTTATTGATTTTACACACACCATAGTAGGGGTGTGAACCTACACTGGTCTCACGGTTCGGTTACGATTATCATGCCATCGATTTGGTTCAATTCGATATCTCGGTGCATAACGGTGCACTGACGATGCTTTCCATACATAATTAGATTTCTTCTTCACTTTTTTTTTATTAAAATCTATAAATATATTAATATTTATATATTATTTGTAATACAATTGTGTCCTTTAATACAAGCAGTAAGATATATGAATAAGATATAAGATATATGAACTGTACCTTTAATTTGACCTGCTCAAAGAAAACACTCTTTTTGAAATGTAACAAACAAAACTCCAATACATGCACAGAACAACATGAGCATTTACAGCAAATAAACTAATGTAAATATTATCCCGCTTCACTTTCGACATCGCTCAAAAAGCATCTTACACCCCTATGACTGGTCATTGTCTTCACCCACTCAACAGAAAGGGCTGCGATTGGCTTTAAAAAAAGAAAGCGCTGTTCACCGATGAGTGACGTGGGAAGGACAGCCGCAGTTAGTCTATATGCACAAAATACGCGGTTATCACAAGTAATTTATAATAGACACAGTGGAGAAAACTTGCACCTTAGGTACGCTTATGTCTGGATCCACAAGTATTGCTTTAACAGCCAAGAGGAGAGGAAAAGATACCTCAAATGCACAAAATGGCCAATTTGTGCCACAGGATGTCTAATCCAATCTTCGCATTGATTTCACATGTAAATCACTTGTGCTTCACCCGCATCTGCTTACTGCACAGGCGGCAAAACACTTTTTGTTAATTTTGAGTTGAATTCAATGATCGCGGAATCGCGAAAAATTAGGGGGTCTGACTTATATTTGATGTCCAGATGGAGAGCACATTGTAAAACAATTCTGGGTCCCGCACAATTCCTTCGTGTTGTCCAAACACAAATCAAGTTAACTTAATTTAATTGGATTGAACATAAAACAATTAAGTTGTCCCTAAAAAAATTTAAATAAAAAAATTGTGTTGATTTAGCTCATTTTAAATAAGTAGTTTAAACAAGCAGCAAAAAATTATTTGAGTGCACATTTTTGGGGAACTATCCCTTACATCAGGGATCATCAACTATATTTGTCATAGGGCCAGAGTTTTCTTGTCTCCTTGTGGGCCGGACCCTCAAAAAGAAAATCAAATAAAAATCTGAGAACATCTGTTTGAAACAATAAATGCTTAACGCCGCATAGTCTGTCTGAGTCTGTCCTCATTTCGAAGCATAGATTAAATATAGTCATAAATGGTGGTTGTTCTGACAAGAGACTCAGTTGTTGTTATTTTTAGTTGCTTTAATAGTGTGGACTAGGGGGTACTTGGGGAAAATATCTAATTGCTATTTTTTTGACAGATATTGCGATTTCGATTTGATTTGCGATTTAATTTTGTAATCAAGTCAATAATTCAATAATCTGTATTTTAGCTTCTTACTGCTAAAATGCAGTGAGTGTTAGTTAAAAAAGGAGCTTAAAAGATATTAACTTATGTTAGCAAACATCTCTGAAATTGTACTTTTATATTTGTGTGTGTGTGTGTGTGTGTGCGTGTAAAATGAAAGATAATAAATTTGTATATTAAAAGTATATTTTCATATTTGTTTATTATAGATTTTTATTATTTTTATAAAACTGTAATATTAAACTTACAGTTTAAATGCACATTTGTAAATTAACACTTAAAATAGTAAAATAGTGTGATAAGCAATTTGACAAAATGATTTAAAATATATTTTGGTACATCAATAAGTGTGTTTATGATAACCATCCGAGAAGATAATGCAACAAAAATTTGTTCTTAAAAAATCACTAAAATGTAATATTTATACCTCATAATTAAATAGAAAATCAGGCGAATAACTGCAAAAATAACCCATTCAATAAGCCATGTCAACAGGCCGGACAGTGTAATGTTAAAAGAATGTTTATTAACTGATAAAGAGTAAGTTTAATAAAGACTTCCATTTATTTTAGCCGTAGTGCAAATGAAACATGTCTCATGAGTATCACTAAAAGATGGAGCACACGCTGTAGTTTTTCTGACAAACTGTTTCAACAAAAATTGCACGTTACTTGGAGATATCAGGAGAACTGGCATGCAGGGATCATATACTTTTGTATTAAGCTGTTTATTCTGCGTTAAAGCGGGGAAAACACGAGCATTAACGCCATGATTATCATGATGGACTCATTCAGTAGCGAACTTGAGTTTATGTGACACGTTATGACAGCCTCTCACATGACAGCAGGGAAAGGCACAGCCTTTCTAGGTTAACATGTCTAGGTTAATATTGATAGCGTGATTTTTTTAAGTGAATTAAATTATTACATTTCAATAGTTGGTCCCCCTCCGCGTCCCCTTCGTCTATGCTAAATCTACGCCCCTGCTTTTTAGCAAGACGCTCCTCATGTAGCCGTTCGCGCTTTCCTGTTTGTTATTGTGGGTGTTCCGCATAGTTCGGTTGCGCAATTCTGATTGGGCAGTACGAAAGTGTGCTCACTCGATTGGCTAGTAAGGCTGTCACACACAGATGACTGTCACACACAGACAGCAGTCATGCATTTGCTCTGAGCGGGGGAGGTTAAATAATATATATGTCATATCGCATCTTCTTACGATTAGCTAATCGCAACGTCCCAAGTCGCGATTCGATTTCGATTAATTGCACAGCCCACTATTTTCTTTTAGATCCTCACAATTTTGGAATCCAGTCCGTTCAATCCGGCCCGCAGGCCGCCAGTTGATGATCAGTGCCTTACATTTTCTAAACATTTCACTGAAAAATGTATATTATAGTATAATATTGGAAACCTGTCAAGCTGAGGATGTACACTACCATGACAAACACATCAGCTAGTGTGTTAAAACAGGAAGTTGGGAACTCCACTAACAAAAAATTAGGGTTCAACGACCACACTCTAATTTGAGGGTTAGATAACAGTTTGGTAATAAACCAATTCTTAACAGTTATTGTTTTAACGATCCTTAAATGCATATTTAATACCAGCGATTTGTAAAAACTCGGTCAATTCTGCCCAGCATTAATTAGAGTGAGTCCCATATTGAGTTTGGTTTGTGTGAAAATATGAAGGAAGGCAGTGAGAGTGCTAAGGGGAACTGCATTAATTGAATTATGAATGAGTTATATAAATGTACATTGGAAGGGAAGTGACTGTCTTGGGACAAGTTTTGATTTCCCTTTTCCATCATTTTATATACTATATATTACTATATACTATCTATTTCCTTTAAACATGGATTAACTGCTCTTGCCATTAATATATGGATCTTTAAGTTTGTTAAAGCTTAACGATGCTAATTGAAGCCTTTATGAAAAAAGGAAGCAATTTAACTTAAAAAAAGAAAAAGAAAATAGCATTACAATTAAAATGGTAATGTTCACAATGAAAGGTAGTAGTTTGATTCCATAGTACAGAAAATAAATTAAAAGAGCTGAATAAAATAAAATAAAATCTCCATTTGCAAGTGTGTTAAAGGTTCCCTGACTTGTGTGTAATGTAATGTATTGTAATGTGTGTTTATATAGCTCATTTATTGTGTATGGCCATACACCCAAAGCGCTTCACATTCATGAGGGGGGTCTCTCCACACTACCACCAGTGTGCAGCATCCACTTGGATGATGCGACAGGCAGCCACAGGACAACGGCGCCAGTGCGCTCACCACACACCAGCTATTGGTGGAGTGAAGAGACCGTGATAGAGCCAATTCGGTGGATGGGGATGATTAGGAGGCCATGATGGGTAAGTGCCGATTGAGGGACTTTGGCCAGGACACCAGGGTTATACCCCTACTCTTTACGAGAAGTGCCATGGGATTTTTAATGACCACAGAGAGTCAGGACCTCGGTTTAACGTCTCATCCGAAAGACGGCGCCCACTGACAGTGTAGTGTCCCCTTCACTTTTACTGGGCCATTAGGACTCACACAGACCACAGGTTGAGCGCCCTCTGCTGGCCTCTCTAACACCACTTCCACTTGTAAGACAAACTTATACAGAAAAAATAAATATCTTTCATTTAAATATGGATTAACTACTCCAGAAGTCTCCAGAAAAAAGTTTGGGAACCACTGAGCTAAATAAAATACAGTAAAATGTGGAACACAAAGGCAAAAGGTGCAACAACTGCATTAACAGATAACCTTCATCGCACAACATGCTTAATATAGCAAAACGGATCGGCAAGAGATCAACTAGAGGACACAATGATAGAACAGCAAATCACTGGAGAAAAATGTAAGCGATGAACCAATCAGAGTGGATACAAGCATGGATGGGATATAGTCAGATTCAAGATGCATTACTTCCACTCATGACAAAAGAAAAATACATAAGACGATGCACCAAAAAAAAAAATATATATATATATCAAGGGCACACTTAATTCAAATACTCTTGACGTCTCACGACACAACTGAAGTCATTGTATAGACGCTTAACCTTCAGCACGGAGGCCTTTTGTTGTTTAGGGATGAGATTTGATTGCATCCCGGCACATACGGCACAGCGATTCATCACACGCTATAAATTCCCTCAGTGTAAACGCTGATGGCCATAGAAAATGCCACTGGTATCGGTGTCTTCAAGTCTTATTCATCATGATATATTTGTATCTGACAGAAGATGCCACACAGGTAGACAAAGAGGACACAAACAAAAAAAGACCAAATAAAATCACACAGCAAATCAAACATATCATGGCATTATATTAAAAAAAGACTTTGATTGCTACAGTTTCCCTAAAGGACTGCTTGTTGGGTTTTGAAGGACACTATTCATTAACAAAACACCCATGAGGTGTTGAGTCACGTGACTGACTGTGACCATCAAGTGTATAGAGGATGATGCGAGCGAAGTACATTAGGCAGACGTCTGTGAAAAGATCATCAATCATCATCCATAAATTTTGTTATTTAGCTATCAAAAGCAGCATGCGGTTTATGTTGATTGTCAAGTAGGAAATGTCCCTGAATCAATAACCTTGCATGTAAAAGAATCATGAAAAAATATGCAGCCATTGCTAATAATGATGCTGAATAATAGGAATAAATGTCACTTTAAATGACATTATAAATAGACAACAGTTATTTTATTTTCTCATTTTTGTGATCAAATACATACAAAATTGTTGAAGAGAGTTAGAGAATTTCAAAATGAAAATATCTTACTGATTTTTGAATGGTATAAATTGTATCACTATTATAGCAATGACTTGATCGATTTGTAGTGATTTATTAGCATACAATACCAATTTAGAAAAGAGTACAGACGTATAAATTAAAAGCAAGTCTTTTTACATAATTTAAAAAAGTAAAATGCTTCTAAAAACTGGAGTACATTGCAATAATGTCCAGTTTTATTTTGAAAACCAAGTTTTTATGGCCTCTGATTTATTTATAAGCTTATTAACAGTTTACTTAAAATGTATTATGTTGTTTTAAAATATTACCCAGACAAAACAACACAAAACCAAGAGAAACAAATCAAAATAAAAAACTAAAACTAAACCAAAAACAAAATGAAACCAAATACATACAAAAAAAAAAAATAATAATAATAATTAAAAAAAAAAAACTGAAACGGAACAAAACCAAATCAAACAAAACCAACATAAAACCAAACCTAAACAACAAACAAACAAAAGAAACAAAACAAAACCAACACAAAATAAAAACCAAAAGTAACCAAACTAAATGAAACAAAAAAAACTAAAAGTAACCAAACTAAATGCAACAAAACACAGAACAAAAGCAAGTAAACAAAGCAAACACAAAGTACAACCAAACTAAAGGGAAAAAAAACAAACGTAACCAAACTAAATTAAACAAAATCAAACGTAACCAAACTAAATTAAACTAAACAAAAATTAAACAAAGCAAAGCAAAACAAAAACAAACAAAAGTAAACAAAAAGCAAATCCAAACTAAAAAAACCAAGCTAAATGAAACAAAGCCAAAAGTAACCAAACTAAATTCAACAAAACAAAACAAGCAAAAATAAACAAAGCAAAACCAAACCAAATCAAAACCAAAAGAAACCAAACTAAATTAAACAAAAGCAAACTAAATGGAACAAAACAAAAACAAAACAAAGCAAAACAAAAGTAACCAAACTAAATTAAACAAAAGCAAACTAAATGGAACAAAACAAAAACAAAACAAAGCAAAACAAAAGTAACCAAACTAAATGCAACAAAACCAAAAGCAAACTAAATGAAACAAAACAAAAAGTTACCAAACTAAATGAAAGAAAACCAAAAAAAAAAAAAAAAAAACTAAATTACTGGCAGTGAATGAGTCGAGGCATCATTTTACGATCATTGCTATGACAGCACAACTGCACTATTGCAGTCAGCAGAAACAAATATATTACATAGAAATGTCCTGTTGATGCATTATTTGAGCAGACTTTGCTTTTTTATGGTGAGCATGTGCGGATCATGCAATAGCCTACATTAGCATACAAGTACATGAGTGGAATATCTACAGAGCTAAATATCGAGCCACTTTGATCTTTGACCACGGATGCTGCTTAGTACAGCAACAAACTGCCCTTGTGTGTCATAAGCCATTGAAATGAATGGGTTTCACAGCCCAGTGACAACAGCTGGAGGATGAAACCAGTGTGCTGCATAGCCTTTTTTCACACATTATTAGCCCTAATTACAGCAGATAAATAAACAGTGCAAAACGAAAGCAGATGAATGCATAAATGAATAAATGACTTATTCAATTTTCCACTATAAGCCTCATGTAGTATGTCTAAACACCAGGTAAGCATTGTGCTTGTTTGGTGGAAACAAAGAAAAAAATTATAATAAAATAAATCAGGAGAAAGCCCTACTTAGTAGAAGCACAAATAAATAAGCAAATAAACTAAATCAGAGTAATCTAATGTCTTGCTCAAAGACACAATTAAGACAGTCTTTCTGGTTCTCAGAATATATTCTGTACTATTAAAACTGTTACTTTAGAATAATTTATTCTTTTAATTTAGTGAATGAAAACACTCAACTGGCAGGGGGTGAATATACAGTGTACACATATCTCCCTAACTGTTTAAACTTTATCCTGCACCTAATTATTAAAGTAATTAAAGTTTAAACAGAACCTCATTAGGGAGGCAAATGCGAGTATCAATACATAGCAGGGCTTAAGAGATCTCAAAATTTAAGACATCTATTTTACCGCAGCTAAAGCAGAGGTCATCCACACTTTAGACTAACCAAGTCATTCGACATCACTTGATGATCCTCTGAAATTTTCAAGCAAACGAGCGAGTGGATTTATGGTCTGTTAAGGAAAGTGGCGGATGGTAGTTTGTAGCTTGTCCATATCGCAGGCCTTGCTAAATGAGAGACGCCAATGCATTTTCCTCAGGAGCAATTTTCAGGTTCTATGAGCTGAACCACTGCCTGCGGTATTCATTAAGGCACAGCTATATTTCAGAACACCTTGAGACTACACTGCAGGATATCCCACAGCCAACACGTTTTACACGGTTTCTGACCTATAAAAGCACCATAAAATCCAAATGCAATTTTAAGGGTTTCCCCCTTCAACATTTAAAAAGCTGTCTCTTTATAGTGGCTATGTTGTTCGCTATTAATATGAAGGAGGATGATAACTAAAATAGCTATATATATACATATAAATAAAAATTCTTCAATCTTTTTTGATTACTGAACCTCCTCCGATCCCTGCAACTATTCCCTTATTTTCAAGATTAGATGCAATATTTTTAATTCACATTCAATATACAGTTGAAGTCAAAATTATTAGCCCTCCTATGAAATTAATCTTTTTCAAATATTTTATAAGTGCTGCTGAACAGAGCAAGGAAATTGTTTTAAGAGCATTTCCTATTGTATTTTTCTTATGGAAAAAGTTAGTTTTTGTACTGAAATAATATAATTATTTTTTAAAAAGTAAAAACTGCTAAGGTCAATATTATTAGCCCCCTTATGTAATTATTTGATTGGCTACAGAAAAAAACTACTGTTGTCCAATTACTTGCTTAATTACCCTAACTTGCCTAGTTAAACTAATTAACCTAGTTAAGCCTTTAAATTGCACTTGTAGCTTAATAATGGTGTCTTGAAAAACAAATAGTACAATAATACATTCTGTCATCATGGTAAAGACAAAAGACATTAGTTTAGACTTGTAAAAGAATTGTTAAGGCTCACAAAAAAGGAGAAGGATATATGCGTTTATCAAAGTGAAGTGCCGTGAGAAGTATTATCAAGAAGTTTAATGAGATCCATACCATGGAGAACATAACTGGCAGAGGTAGAAAGTGAAAGATTTCCAAAACTTTGGAAAGAAAACTAGTGAGAGGTTTCTAAAGACCCATGAACAACTACCAAGAAACTAGTGAATGACTTAGCCAAGTCTGCGATTGATGTCTCAACGAAGACTGTCACTAGAGCCCTGCACAAGAGTGGACTGAAAGGTTGTCGACCAAGAAAGACACCACTTTTAAAGAAGAGACACCTCCAAGCTAGACTGAAGTTTGCCAGGGACAACCTAGAGAAAAATAATGAATACTGGAAACGTATCCTTTGGTCAGATGAGACGAAACTAGAGCTCTTTGTCCATGTTGCCTATGTTTGGAGAAAGAGGGGAGAGGCATTTAACCCAAAGAACACCTTTCCCACAGTAAAACATGGCAGTGGGAGTATAATGCTGTGGGGATGTTTTAGTGCGTTTGGAACTGGGAAGCTCATCAGGGTTGAAGGGAACTACCAGAAGATTTTGAAAAATAACCTCAAACAGTCTGCAACAAAACTTGCTTTGGGTCAGTGTTTTGTATTCCAGCATGATAACGGCCCAAAGCATACCTCACTTCTGGTGAAGAACTACCTCAAACAAAACAAAGTGAAAGTCCTTGAATGGCCTGCACAAAGCCCAGACTTGAATCCAATAGAAAATCTGTGGGGGAGACTAAAGTCTAGAGTTCATGCCAAAAGACCAACAAATCTGGAAGAGCTTGAGAGATTTGCTAAGGAAGAATGGGCTAACACTCCTCAGGAAACATGCTTGAAACTTGTTGAGAGCTACAATAAATGACTGATGGCTGTTATCAAGCAAAAGGGTTGCACTATTGACTATTAACATCAGAGGGCTAATAATTTTGACCTCCGGGCTTTTTTTATTTTTTATTATAATTGTGTTTTTGTTTGTAACACTCCACGCTTCCTGAATAAACTGTTGTTTAAAAATGATGTGTTAAAAAAAACTTAAATCTATTAAACTGCACTTGGGAGTTATTTGAAAAATAATAAAATATTTTATAATGGGCAAATATAGTCTTCAACTGTATAACAGGGTTCAAAACGATCTTTTTCTAGGAAGCATCAAGAAAGCTGAAAAAAAAAATCCCCTTTCATTCCCTGCCCCCCTAAGCAAATGGACAATTTTTGATAGAGATTATTATAATCCAAACATTTATGTAGCATGAAATGTTATTTTTTAAATTATCATTATATCATTTTAAGATTTCAGAACACAATTGCCTGGCTTAAAAAAACTTTCTATTTATTAAAAACAACTTTGCAACAAAAGTAAAAGTCTAAATAAAACATAAGAAACCCTACTCTAAAACTTATTTCAAGATCTGGGTCATTTATTACAAAACACCACATTTCTAATCACTTCTATGACTGTGATCCAGTCAACTGAGCATCAACTGAGTGCTATCTATCTGTAATTTTTATCGATGTGCATGAATGTATGGTTTTATATTCAATGAACATGACTAGCTTGAAATAATTACATAAATACTGTACAAGAAAAATATTAGAGTAATGTGAATAATATAAGGTCTTGCTTCCCAACAAGAGAAACCTTTTAGCAATATAACAAAATGAAGAGCAATAATGATGCTGGATGAAAAGTTATGCTAACTAAACTGCACAGTTAAAACTTACTTTGTATAATTAAAATTAACCAATAAGCCTATGGCATTATTATTATCCAAAAAGCAGGGACATTATTTTGGTCGTAATCAAATGTGTAAAACATTCCGACCAGGCATTAGGCCTTTGAATCTACACTGGAATCTATGCACTTTGTATTTATTGTATATGCAAATTTCCTTATAATATATTTATGTTTTAAAAGCAACTTCTGAGTGAAACAGCAGGGCTATTATAGCTACCAAAAACATAACCATAAAACTAAAACTATTTGTGTTGAAATAAACGTTAAAGGGGTCCCATTATTGCTATTATTATTATACTATGCTGTAAATGCCTCTTTTTTTGCATGGAAGCAAAAACACGTCTCTCTCTCTTTACACCTATTCCTCTTTTTCTCTGCCAGCTTCGATAAAGGTGCTGTGCCTTACAGCTTGTACCTTGTATTTTACTTAAATTCAGGACATTGAGATGTGTGTATTCTCGAGGCTACAGTCGAGGAGTTTAAGTGAGGTCAGAAAAAGTGCTTACAGATAAAGGGAATAAACTCGCTTTAAAGAGGACTTTGTGTTTTGTAAGACTTTGCAGATCTTACCAAATAACACAATTACACACTAAAGGATGCTGAAAATTATAATAAGACTCTCAAGTGAAATAAAATAAATGTAGAAATTCTTAACTTATACTCTTTCAGCTAGTCAAAGTAAATATTTGCCAGGTTCATTTGAACTTAACTTGATGCAGAACTAAAATAACTTAATATTAAGCAAAAACTATATAGACTTGTGATTCTCATTTGGGTTGTGACCCAAAAGTGGGCTGCCAAAAAATTTTCAGTGGGATGGTAATTATTTTTGTGATGCACAACTTTGATTTTAAAAGATGTTGGTGAAAGTTGTTGACATCTCAGTCAGATGTTGTACATGTCTGTGAGAAAATGTAATTTCAGACAGAATATCGTTGTGAGTGTAGTTCATTTTCAAAGAGACAAATGCAGTGTGCCAAAACAAGTGTTTGGAAGGAGCTATAGTTATTGATATTATATCGCTATATCGTGTATATCGCTGCAATTTGATTTCAACCAGACCAAGATTTTTTTTCCCCCATCTTGAGAACCTTGTTCTAGCACCATTAACAGTAATACATTCTCCGAGAAACAATCCGTATCCCACCTCAGCGATGCAACCTGAAGTCATTAATCTCCAGTGAGTAATCACACGCTCTTTGTCCGTTCCTCAACGTTCACACTAAATATGAATTAAAGCGGCAACCTCACTGACTCATTTCACTCTCTGTGTCAAATGCTGATAAATGCTCTCCACTTCAGTGCTGAGGAGAGGTGATCCTTCCCATTTAAATTACCCCCGCAATAAAACCGCCTTTAAATAATGCATGCCAAGACACACAGCTTTGCATACAAGACACACACATCTTTGTTTCTGGTAAACAAGCGGCTTCATGGATTTCATACAAGTGACAATAAAGGGCTACGGGGAGTCCATGGATTCTGAGGTTTTATATCTGCACACAGACGAGTAATGACACGCAAAAATAATAATAATAATAGCTCAAGTATGAGGCTGCGTAATAACTGAGCTCCGCTTTTTTTGGTGCGTAAGGTTCAGCAGAGCGACGACGGTGCTGGCGGTTGATGGCATTGAAGCTAAAACACAAAGTGGCTCCCTTGGCGCCAACTGAACCGAACCCTACTTACCACATCTCATTTGACACAGGAGCAGGCACGGTCTCTCCTTCTGTGCATTATGGGTGAGCGGAGGCACACAAGGGACGTGCCTGCTTGTCCTGCTGTCTGCTGTGAGTAATGACTGAGAGCTGAGAGGATCATGGGAAAAAAGCAGGAGACTGGAAAGGGCGAATGGAAAGAGGAAGAGAGTTGATAAGCGACGCGTCAAGCCATTGACAAATCAGCATGAGAAGAATGTGCATTTCATATTGAAGCACATTTAAAGGAGGAAGGCTGATCTAATGTATCGATACAAGTCAGTATGTGTTAGTCTGATTGTTAAAGGCTTAGTTCACTTAAAAAATTTAAAAAAAAAAAAGTAAAAAAATTAAAATAATTTCTCTCTCTCTCTGCTTCGGAATACAAATTAACTCATTTTAGATTCAATTGCAGAGCTCCCTCATCCTCCATAGACACCAAAGATCTCGCTCAAATATCAAACAAAAAAACGTCCTCAAAACAGACCATATGCCTTCAGTGGCTTAAATGGATTATTATCAAGCTGTGAAAATACTTGTGTACGTAAAACAAAAACTTAATTCAAAAGTTTCTTCTTCCGTGTGTCAGTATAGTGCACGTGTTTATGAGCACTGTGTGGTGTGTGTGTATGTGTGTGTGAGTGTGATGTATACTGCTCAAGCGAGACTTCCTATGATTGGCAGACAAAGCACACGAGCATCCAAGGTATAATAATAATAATAATTCCTTACATTTATATAGCGCTTTTCTAGACACTCAAAGCGCTTTACATATTGGGGGGAATCTCCTCATCCACCACCAGTGTGCAGCATCCACCTGGATGACGCGACGGCAGCCATTTTGCGCCAGACCGCACACCACACACCAGCTGGTACACCAGCCACACACCACCAAGGTATGCATCAGCAGGTGAACGAGCATGACACGCATAAAGAGCACAGTGCTTTCATGAACGTGCACCCTTTACTGACACTTAGGAGAAGAAATTGTTGAATAAAGTGGTTATTTTTTGTTTTATTGGGTTTGTAAATACCAGATATGTGGTCTAGTAAATAAAGTTGTCATTTTTTGGGTGAACTAACCCTTTAATTTGTGATGAAAGTACTGTTTCTGGGTCCAAGCCTCTACAATCATTTGACTTGGGAATATTCTTTTTTAGAAGCAGTTTAGGACCACTGTTTTGTCCCATCACACATTATAATGAACTGTAAATCTTTCAAAAGTTATGTTCACGTCAGTCTCTGAACTAGCTGCACCCCAGACACCAATATTTTAACTTTTTATTCGAATTAGATCACGGCGATAATCGCGATAGTAGAACTATGTTTTAAAGCTTGTCCTCTGAGGCTCTGAACTAAAAGCAGTTCTAATAAATTTATATAAACATTTTTGCTTTCAAGACAAGTTTGTTTATAAAGTTTAAAAAAAAAAAAAAAAAGTCGTAATGCTTTCCTTTTGGAATAAGAAGTGTTTATAATTGCTTCTTACAATCTTGCATTTCAATGTTACATTCAGAGCTTGTTTATGCCGAATATAACTTTGTTAATTACTAAATAAATAATTTAATTAAATAATTATATAAAAAATATATATTTTAATAATAATATTTTCAATAATAAAATTATTTTTAAGATGACAGTACTGTCATACATAGATTTTAATAGTAAACAAAAGCACGTAGGTCAAGAGTCATTTTGATATTGAATCATGACTCCCAGTATTAGATCAGATCATGAAGTCTCTAAAAATTCCCACTATACTTGGAAAAAGGATTTATTTTAAGACAGGGGTATCCAAACTTGGTCCTGGAGGGCCGGTGTCCTGCATATTTTAGTTCCATCCCCAATTAAACACACCTGGACCAGCAAATCAAGCTCTTTCTAGGTATACAAGAAACTTCCAGGCAGGTGTATTGAAGGAAGTTAGAGCTAAACTATGCTGGACATTGGCCCTCCAGTTTGGACACCCCTGTTTAAAGATTTATATTATCACTATTATTACAACTCTACTACCAAATAAATTTAATGCACGTGATGTACTCATTTGAGATCCAATTAGTTTTAAAAGGGTTGAAAGAGGCAATGGAGTGATATTAAAGAATGTGAAACTAGCACCAGTATGTAGCAAATCGGCTTTCAAAGCGACTGCCAATCAGAATCAAGTATTCCAGGGAACAGCGCAATAAATAAACACTATTTTTCTTGTAATTCAAGACTGCTTACAGAATAAAAAGGCACTTTATATTCAATGCAAATGTTGGCCATAATAATGTCTCTGCAGAAATTTACTGCAAACTAAACATGCTTTATAAGAGACAGGGTGCTTTCTCTACCTGATTTCCACCTCATTGAATAAATAAATATCAGTGCTTAAATTTGTGGCAAGTCTTTGGTCGTCATTTTCATCTGGCTTAGAAGTTTCATTAACTTATAGAATGAGATCATTTCTAAACTAATTAGAAACGGAGAGTGTTCATGTAATGATAATTATAGAAAAGGAACTACAACCTTTGATTATTGCTAAATATCATCTGTCTGTTTTTTTCTATTTACAAGTAGGGCTTGTGTTTTATGATTTGCCTTATATCAATTTGGTTCTTCCTAGGATTAATAAGAATGACTGAAAATAAAGTTTGTAATGTAAACTACTCTTGTAGAATATCTAAATATATATATATATATTATATCTGAATATATTCTTATGATAAGCATTTGGAAATGGATGCATTTATAGACTGGTGGGTATTCATATTATTACTATTTATATATTTTATACATTAACTTAAATTTGGTAAACCAATAAAGTGCTTCCCACAGGTTTGAAATATACAGTAGTCAACATTTGAAGTGGATCATCACCTTTTATCAATGTTGTGCTAAATCTATTGAACAACACCCGTTCTTGTCTTAGGATCATTTTGGAAAACATTTTTGATTCACTTCAAATGTTGACTACTGTACTTGCGGTGGTAGCCGGGTTGAGTTAATTAATCATTTCTAATGGTGTACATATATTTTGCAGCTAGTTTAGATGAACTGTTGTCCTCTCTGAGTATATTGAAAAGTTTATCCAAGGCGTTTAGATCAAAGAATTAATTATATAATGTTTCTCTCTGTCTTGCGACTGTGCACGCACTGTCAGCTGCGAAGCCAAGCGGAAGTAAATCAGGCTTAAAATAAAAAATGTAGTGCAAAAAAATATACAATTAACGATGGCTTAGAAAGCAAAACCAAAAGCCAAATTCCGGACAATTTAGGAGATTTAGAAACACCGGCCGGATGCATTTTTAAGTCCCAAAAAGGCACGCCTCTGTGGGTCTCTGCAGAGCATGTGAGATTGTTGACAGTGGAGTGTTGACAGTTCTTGCGCACACACAGCGAGTAGTAGGAAATGTGTAGGGCGAGAGGAGATTTTCCACTAATTAATCGATCGCGGATTTTTGGCTATTGGGCGGATACAAAACAAGTGTAAAATAATAAAATGATAATAATAAAAAAAGCGTCACCAAATATACTTGGGCGGCCTGCCCAAGTAATGTCTATGTGTGGCACTGGAATAAACAAGTAAACAATAAAAAAAGTAAATGTAAATGAATTCCAGTATCATAACAATCTAAAGTGAAACAATTGTGATTGGTGTTGATTCCGTATGTACTGTAGGATTATTAATATTGGTAATAAAATACAATTCTAAAAATGTATTATGTTAAAAAAACAAAAAAAACAAGCTTTTACACGATGCAAGATATTCAACCATTTCTACACCCATATAGCTGAAATATGAATTTAAAGCATTTTAATACTTTAAAGACTCGCTGATACCCTCGTTCTAGATCTGAATGGCTCTAAATCACACTGTAGGCTAAAAATGAGAATGCATTATCAAATAATTACTTCAGCTCTCTTGAGGTTTGGAATAGAGAAGGGGAAAAAAAGTAGGAACAGAGAAAGATAAGAGTAGCACGCATACAAAAAGATGGCCATTTTGCTCCAGGGCCCCAATGATATATTTCTCCCAAAAAGAAATAAAAAAAACTGCAATACAAAGCAAAGGTGACCAGCTACACCAGTGATGTCTTTAACGATCGAGTGGAATCATACATAATACATACACTGTGCAAATGAGCCCATATTGACTCAACAGACTAATAGAGCAGGAATACATTCTGGATAAACAGTCTGAGAAATAACAGCACTGCTGTGAAGTTCATCACCTGCATTCAGCACTATATGTTGCTGAAGCAAGCAGGATGAGCTACTTCCCCCCTCAGGTTATAGCGCTCTTAAATGCCCAATGCATTAAAAAACAGACTGCAGAAATATGGATACAGATTTCCAAAGCCTGTCTATACATTTCTTGATGCATCAATTTTGGGTAATGGCTACACAGTGCTGCATAGCACTTCTTTTCAAGCATTACTGAAACAAAAAATAGTTTTTGTAGGTGATCTATAATACTTTTAGGAAACGTATACAACCTCCACTGACTCTCAATTGCAATTCATTGTGAATAAATACGATATAGAAATTTTTTCAAAAGTGATTATAACTAATTTATATTATACAAATTGTGAACATGTGCGCAACATTACATGTTATTCATAATTTGCATGTTGAATTTAGTGCGGCGGTGATTTGAACTGCGGATGAGGATGTGCGGTTTTATTTGGGGCCTGTCGTCTGGTAAGTGACTGCCCAATCACGCCTGAGACGGCCTGTCTAGGCTGTCAGGCTGAAGTATGAGGGAGACAGAAGGCGGAGACATGAAGCAGGACGAATTTATGATGGACAGACCCGGGCTACACTGCAGAGAAGAGGAACAATGTGCTAACCATGATGGCACACCTTTAAGATAGCTAGATAAGGTGAATTGATCAAATCAGAAAGAAAGACAGAAATAAAGCAATGGTAAGAGAAAGACAGAAAGAAAGACAAAGACAAAAAGAAAGAAAAAAGGAAGGAAGAAACAAACAAAAACAAAGAGAAAGAAAGACAGACAGACAGACAGACAGACAAAAAAAAAAAGATAAATTCAAACCGATAGATACCAAGAAAGACAGAGCTTACCAATCCATCTCATTACTGAGGTGAGGATCTGGAGGTATTTGGTCTTCTGAGCATTGAAAAGGTAAAGGGTCCCAACAACACTGTGAAGATGGCCTGAAAAAAAAAAATACAGACAAGTCAATGAAAGCATGAAACAGTTATGTTATAGCCAGACTTTTTAACATTATGACCCTCTTTGCCCGAGGTAGAAAAGCCAACTTCTCTACTAAATGGGCAAAAGACAACACAATAGCCAGGGATCGACATTAACAATTGTTCTGGACAAAGGGTTCTGGGTTTTTGAAAGGGTAAAAGAGGCAGTTTGCTGGAACGACTAAACAAATAACCAAGAATATCAAACTACGGAAGATTTTGGCAAGAATAATGGATGCACGGGTGGATGGGCGATGATACTGATGGATGGATGGATGAATAAAATGATACTGAAGGAAGGACAGAAGTACGAATAAAATGATACTGATGGACAGACGGATGGATGGATGGACAGATGGACGGGCGGATGGATGGATAAATAAAAGGATAATGACGGACAGATGGAAGGATGGGGAAAAAAAAATACTGATGGACGGACGGACGGGCGAATAAAATTATACTGATGGAGAGACGGATGAATAAATGGACAGACAGATGGGCAAATAAAATTATACTGATGGTCGGACACATGGACAAATACAATAATACTGATCGAAGGATTGAAGGATGGACGAATAAAATGATACTGACAGATGGATGGACAAAATAATACTGATGAATGGATGGGGGACGAATAAAAAAATTTATATCGATGGATGGCTGATGCTGATGAATGAATGAACAAAATGATACTGATGGATGGATGGATGAATAAAATATGGATGGATGGACGAATAAAATATGGATGGATGGATGGATGGATGGATGGATGGATGGATGGATAGATAAATAAATTATGGATGGATGAATGATTAAATTATGGAAGGATGAATAAATGATGGATGGATGGATGAATAAAATATGGATGGATGGATGAATAAAATAGGGATGGATAAATAAAATAGGGATGGATGAAATATGAATGGATGAATAAAGAATGGATGGATGGATGAATAAAATATGGATGGATGAATAAAATTTAGATGGATGGATGAATAAAATATGGATGGATGGATGGATGGATGAATAAAATATGGATGGATGGATGGATGGATGAATAAAATATGGATGGATGGATGGATGGATGAATAAAAGATGGATGGATGGACAAAAGATGGATGGATGAATAAAATTTAGATGGATGGATGAATAAAAGATAGATGGATGGATGAATAAAAGATGGATGGATGGATGAATAAAAGATGGATGATGGATGAATAAAAGCTGGATGATGGATGAATAAAAGATGGATGATGGATGAATAAAAGCTGGATGATGGATGAATAAAAGATGGATGATGGATGAATAAAAGCTGGATGATGGATGAATAAAAGATGGATGGATGGATGGATGGATGAATAAAAGATGGATGGATGGATGGATGAATAAAAGATAGATGGATGGATGAATAAAAGATGGATGGACGAATGGATGGATGGACAGAGAGATAGACATAAATGCCACTTTAGCTGCACAAAGTTGATTTTAATGTTTATTTTTAGCATGCAGTCAACTTCATATTTTGTAAATCAGTTTCCCGGTCATTTTTGAAAATTGTGAGTGTCTAGCAACTTTGGAAAACCACTAGCCACTGTAGGAAAAGTTCAAGCCCTGGGTCCTGTTTCAGTAAGGAGATTCAACTAACTTAGAGTTTAAAATTGAACTCAAGAGTTTTTAAAATCGCTCTGTAAGTCAACTCAGAGTTCTCGGTTTCAGAACAGCTGATCTGAGTTGGGTGAATCAACTTTGAGTAGACCAACTCAGAGTTAAGCTGCAACACACTGGACTTTTCTCCCCATAGACTTCCAATTATACGCACCCAAATGCATCAGACAGGAAACGCAAGGTTGTGCGTCAAGTTTCACAGTTCGCTGCGTTGCAAAGTTTAAGCTTGGTGAACTCTAACCTGCGAAATCGCATCACTTGAGTGCGTGAGACCAATCAAGGATCAAAACATGACCTCTCTGGACAGAAATTTTAAATATGGAGCAATCGCTCGCTTTTTTAAATGTCTAATTATCTTGTTTAATCCGGCCCATTTTCGCAGTGCCGTACAACAGAATTTCGTGTTTCTTTCTCCAGCTGAACTTCATGTGCTCATGCAAAGTTATAGCAAATATGACCATATATTTAAAAAAGCATCACCACTGCATCAGTGAAACAGACAGTTAACATGGGAAAACATAGCTGCTCAAGTTAATGCGTAAGTTTACATTTAAATTATTTAAGTATAATAAAATAAGTAATGTAATGTGACGTTTATTGACTTTTTACTTGAAAAAGTGGTGAATTGGCCGTAATTTTGAAGTTATTTCAGATGTAATTGCATTAAATGACATGAAATAGGCTAAAACATAGTTTCTACAACAAATTTGACAAAACAAGAATACAGATAACCTTAACTATGTTCAGTGGAAATGTTTAATTTAAGGTTCCCACTTTTACACACGTTGATCAGTTTAAGATAAACTTTCTCAAGTTGAGTTTTTAAAAGATTTAAAAGCACACTTGTGTGTTTCTGCCTTTTTTATTGATCAAGTGGTAGTGGTTGATATGACATTTAGAATGTAAGCAGTACTAAAAATAGTTTTTAGAAAGAGTAATAATCCCATTAATCTAGTTACAGTAGATATCCCTGTTGAAGGTCAGTGAATTTAAGCTAATTATTTCTTAAAATGGACAAGCCATTCTCGTGACTTTGTTCATTGTGTGACTGAAATGTAGGCAATAGCTATGTTTCCATCCAAAAATGCTAATTAAATTTATGTGCAAAACTGGAATATCGCATAAAAGACAAGCGAATAAAGCAGCGTTTCCATCCAACGATTCACAGAGAACAAAACCGCCACTTTCTGATCAACTGGCGCAAAATATCAACAGTAAAAACAGAATTTACTGCGGTAGAAGAAGCTGCATGAATCGTTTCTTTATTTAATAAATGACTTGCGGCTCAAAAGACAATGCTGACATGCAATGAATGTGTGGTGGTGTTTGAAGGCGTCAGAAACAAAACACAGACGCTCTTGACAGCTCTGGAGGTCATTATTAATATAATAACACTAATACTGAAATGGTTCAGGCGTTTTAGAATGACCAAAACAACACTTCAGATGGTTTACAATGTGCTCAGCCTGCTGGTTTGTCCATTTACACGTTTTAATCATCATATGATCTCTTGCAAAAAAAAAAAAATAAATCACATGACCTTTTTTAATGCACATACTGGAATTTGTTCGGTAAAATTGTTTCCATTGCATTTTATGCGCATCTTTTCTTAACGAATAACAGTTTATCGCACTCAGTTACGCATACATCTTTTATGCGTGTTTTTAAAAGTTATGCGCATCTTAGCGTTTCTATCAATCGTTTTTGTGTGCATCTCCAAAATGCATATAAAAATAGGTGGGTGGAAACGTAAGGCTAAGGCGAGAAATACCGCTTCGTCTTTAAAAAAGGGGAGGAGACCGTCAGAAACTCAGAGTTTAGACAATAAAACCTGCTCCTGACCAGGTTAGGTTAACAGAGTAAGTTACCACGGTAACTGACTCTGAGTAAATGTTACCCCTCTTGCAGAAACAGGCTTGACCTACCCTGCTTTCTTGAGTTTGACAAACCTGCCATTTTGAAACTGAAAAGTTTCTCTCATTTCAGGGTTAACATACTCTGAGTTTTCACTTAACCTCCTTTCTGAAACTGGTGTCACTGTTCAGATCAAAGTCAAAACCGTGTCAAGAAAACAGCTGGACTCAAAAAGTGTTTGTTCTCATCTGACCTAGTCAATGTGGTCAGAATAATAGACAGCAGACATGCCTATTCTAGCAATAACTGAATTCAACACAATGGACATGAATGTACAGAACTTCATGTAGACTGCTCCAATCCTATAGAAATCAGTCTAGCAAAAATGGCATTGCTCATGATAATTGCTTTTATGTGCTTCTGTGTACAAGACATAGAGTTCTGGAACCACTTGTAATAAACCGCCTGGGGTTGAGTGCTGATGAGAGACGTGCCAGAAACTTTGATATGTGTATTAAAGCACTTGGTATATTCAGACAGCTGCAGAACTGGACAACCCATTCCTGATGTACATGACCATATAAAATACACAAAATTGTTCTAATGAGGATAACATCTCCCACATGTGAAACAGCATTTGTAATTTTAGATGTGATTTTAAATTCCAATTTTAAAAAAATTATATGTCTAAAATGCATTTTAATATTCCGGACTGTGTTTGTTTACCACAGTGGTACCTTTTTTTTTTTTTTAAGTAATCTCTAATCTGATTCAGCCGTCCTCTTCTGGTACATTGTAGAAGCTCTGACTCACTGTTTTGCATATGGTGATTTGGTTTTTCAGACCACTAGAATACAGATACGTTTTATTTTCTAGCAAGACTGAATAAAAAAAACACTTGTTTTATTCACAGTTAAGACAAGAGATGTGAAATTCAGCAAACTGACATTTTGATCTCCTCAAGACTTCAATATACATATATTTTTTATATCCATACATTTTCATTTTTTTCTTCCTTTTTATAAGAAATTGTCTTGTTTTTAGTCTAAATTTCTATTAGTTTTAAAATCTAATTTTTTTTTTCAGAAGTAAATAGTCAAAATTAGGTGAGATTTTGATTAAGACAAGCTCAATAACCTGCCAGTGGGGAAAGTAAATTAAATAAACTTCATGTAGGTTTGAAAAAAGATTATGTTGCTTGGTTTAAGGAAAAACTCACCTGATTTTGACTGTTTTAAATTATTGAAAACAAATTTTTTTTTACTTGTCTAGAAAATTATTCTTGATTAAAATTTGTACATTTTTTATAATAATTTTGATATTTGGACTAAAAACAAGACCATAAACTTTAAGACAAGCACCAGACTAAATGTATACATACTGGCCAAAAGGAGTCAGAAGGAATATATAAATAAATCAATAAATCAATAATCATACAAACATATATAAATGTATAATTAAATAAATAGTTCACATAATATTCTTTTTTCATATATATATATATATATATATATATATATATATATATATATATATATATATATATATATATATATATGAAATCCCTTTGAAGAGATTTCGTCTGAAACAGGTACGACTGTACTGACATCTTTATGATCTGTGATCATAGAGGTAACCAGATGATCAATAATTCTTGGCTAGAAATTGCAAAAGCCGTGTAAAAGGAAAGTATTTGTTAAAAAGTTTGGAAAAACCTGAGGGATAAGTTTGTTAAAAGTTTTACACTGATGAATAGGTTACAATTTTGAATTTAAAACCATTTACTAGTTACAAAACAATATTTAAGTAACAAATTATTTCTTTGATAACTGGAAAGGAATATTTGAACCAATCGGTTTACAATATACTGATGCCCTATTGTTCTAGGCTTTATTATTGATATTGGTCAGGAATGTTGGACCATTATTGCCTTTTTAGCATAAGTATAGGACAGAAACTAGCAAGACAGTAATGTGTGAATTGTGGAGTGGGCTTTTTCAGTAAGGGTATTTTTTGTTGTTGTTGCTTTTATTTATACCATAATAAAAACATATATTTGTAGAGCAACTCATGTTCTGTTGTCATTAATATCTTAATAAACTTTTTTTTTTTTAAATTATTTTTTCGAGAGAATTGACAGAAAAGCATGGGGAGCAGAGAGAGGGGAAGAATCAGCATAGGACCACGAGGCGGAATTGAACTCGAGTCGCCGTGAGCACCGGAGCGCACTAACCACTACACCACTGGCGCCGACCTTAATAAACTTTAATAGGTAAAAAGTGTCCGAGATATGAACAAAAGCAAGTGATACATCAACGTTTGATTTTAAAAATCTTGAATGGTTATAAAAATCCTTTTAATCATTAAAATAATTTATAAAAATAATTAAAATATTGATTGAGATTAATGATATGATGAAGTTCCAGAAACTTTCTACTTCTGCTTGTCCGTCTGACTTTAAGGTCAGTTTCTTTTGACCGCCCCCTGTTGTTTTAAAGAATATCAAAACAGCAAATGCGGCAAGTTTAAAAGCCTCATCCATTTCACGAGGTGCGCGCAGAGTCAGTGGAGGTGCGCGATGAGGTGCAAGGCAAAAGTATAAATCAAGCTTTAAGAGCATGTGGTGCAACCGAAGTGAGAACATATTTAGTTACAAACTATCTAGTAGTTACTAAGCCCCTAGTGAGGACTTTACATTATAGTTTAAGAAACAACTTATGAACAGCTGGTGCAACACTACCGTGGTGCTAAAAAAAATTGTTTATTATTTTTAAGCAGTACTGAAAAATTGTATGCCCTTTCATATTTTGATGGATATTGTGATACAGTACACAATATCCATATGTGTTTGGATGTACATGACTATGGATGTACTTTGGATGTACATGAATATGTGTTTGGATGTACATGACTGTACATCCAAACACAGCTCCAATGTCATCGTTAAATTTGCTGATGACACAACAGTGGTGGGCCTAATCACCGATAATGATGAGACAGCCTACAGAGAGGAGGTGCATGCTCTGACGCAGTGGTGTCAGGAAAACCACCTCTCACTCAACATCAGCAAAACCAAGGAGCTGGTGGTGGATTTCAGGAGAGAGAAGAGAGAACACACTCCCATCACCATCAACGGGACACCAGTGGAGAGAGTCAGCACTTTCAAGTTTCTTGGAGAACACATCGCTGAGGATCTGACATGGACTGCCCACACAGACGCAGTGCTGAGGAAGGCACAACAACGTCTCTTCTTCCTCAGGCGTCTCAGGAGGTTTGGAATGAGCCCCCACATCCTCCGCTCGTTCTACACCTGCACTGTGGAGAGCATCCTCACTGGCTGCATCACCACCTGGTACGGAAGCAGCACCAGCAGCAATCGCAAAGGTCTACATAGGATCGTGCGTACTGCTGGACGCGTAGTAGGAGGTGAGCTTCCCTCCCTCCAGGACATCTATACCAGGAGGTGCATGAGGAAAGCCAAGAGAATCATCAGCGACTCCAGCCACCCAAGCCATAGACTTTTCTCTCTGCTACCCTCAGGCAAAAGGTTCCGCAGCATCCGGTCACGCACCAGCCGACTGAAGGAAAGTTTCTTCCCTCAGACTATCAGGCTGATGAACACTTAACACACCCCACACAAACTCTTCCATACCCCGCACTGCACACCGTAAAGATGTAGCATGCACTGCACTTTAACAAATCCATACTTAAAACAATACTGCCTACGTATCGCTGTCAACATTGCCAATTTTACATTGTCTTGTTTTTTGTGAGTATGTTGTTGTATACTGCACTGTCTGTATCCTGCACTGTCTGTATTTTTGCACTGTCAGTACTTTGCACTGTCTGTATTTTTGCACTGTCAGTACTTTGCACTGTCTGTATTTTTGCACTGTCAGTATTTTGCATTGTCTGTATTTTGCACTGTCGTTGTATTTGCACTGTCTGTATTTTGCACTGTCTGTATTTTGCACTGTCGTTGTATTTGCACTGTCTGTATTTTGCACTGTGGTTGTATTTACACTGTCTGTATTTTGCACTGTCTGTATTTTGCACTGTCTGGAGCCAGCACCTAAGCTTTTCACTCATCATAGCACACGTGCTGCTGATGATGTGACAATAAAAGTGATTTGATTTTGATTTTTTTTTTATTAATGACACAGACACAAAAAAAAATTGTATATATTTATTGTATAAATGCTATTTTAATCTTTGCTCATTAAAGAATGTATCAGTTTCCACAAAACATTGTAGCAGGAAAAAGAAACAGAAATTATAAGAATTAGAACCAATAAGAACTAATTACAATAGAACAGCAAATCATCATACTATAAGAATTTCTTATGCTGAAAACTGGAGCAAAACTGAAAACTTGCTAAAAACTGGAGTAACAACTCTGAACATTGACAAGAAATAAATTCGATTTTAAACTTGATTCAATAAGTGCAATAATGCTTAATTCAGTTTTTACTGTATTTTTGCTCAAATAAATGTACTCCTGGAGATCAAAATAGGTTTCTTTTAAAACATTTTATATATTTATTTAAATCTAATTGATCTCAAACTTGTGCACCAGTAGTGCATACATCCATGATTCTACTTACAGTAATGCGCTGCATATTACTGATGGATGTCTCTCATTAGAGAATGAATTGTAAACCATCATGACTCATTCATTCTTTATCTTAAGAGGTGAGAAGTGCATTGGTTTTGTATAGTCAGATAGGATGAGAGTGAGATAACAGTCCATCACGATGCCAGCATGACTGTCCTGATAAAAGCGCTGACAGAGGCTGACAACGACTAAAACCCTAAAGGGAAAAGACAAAAGAGCAGAAGATTTTAAATCCACGTGTCGTTCTTTTAAAGGATTAGAATGGGCCATGAAACAATATGGCTGAAGTTTAACAATGAGCAGCAAAAGGTTTGGACTCAAGAATCAGAGGAAAAATGTTGATTCTTCTCACTGATAGCTTTTTTCATTTCAACTTTTAAATAAGGATTTTAAACATCACATTTAAGAAAAAAAACTCCTTTAACCTTAAGCCTGTTTATTTAGCTGTAGTTTATTTAGTTTGAAAAAGTATCAAGTTAGCTAAAATAATGTTTAAGATCCCTGTAGTCAACAACTTAACCACTTTAAAGACTAAAACAAGCCAGTAAAAAGCTTTTAAGTTGATCCCTGTGTCTGTGGTTAGTAATAGCATGATATTAGCATGTTTCTAACATTGATTAGCATGTTGTTAGTATGATTCTAGCATGAATTAACATGTTGTTAGCATGTTTTATAGGATGGATTTGCATGTTGTTATGATTCTAGCATGAATTAACATGTTGCTATCATGTTTCTAGCATGAATTAGCATGTTGTTAGCATGTTTCTAGCATGAATTAACATGGTGTTAGCATGTTTCTAGCATGGATTATCATGTTGTTAACATGATTCAAGCATTATTAATCATGTTGTTAGCATGATTCCAATATGAATTAACATGTTAACATGTTTCTAGCATTAATTACTATGGTTCCGGTATGAATTAGCATGATTCTAACATGAATTAGCATGTTGCTAGCATTAATTTGAATGAATTAGCATGTTGCTGGCATCTTTCTAGCATAAATTTGCATGTTTCTAGCATGTTCTTAGCATGACTCTACCATGAAGTAGCATTTTGTTAGCATAATTCTAGCATGAATTAACATGTTGCTAGCATGTTATTTTATATTAGCATGAATTGCCATGTTGTTAGCATAATTCTAGCATAAATTAGCATGTTAACATGATTCTAGCAAGAATAAGCATGATTCTAGCATGAATTAACATGATGTTAGCATGATTCTAACATGAATTAGCATGATTCTAGCATTAATTAGCATGTTGTTAGTATGATTCTAGCATGAATTAACATGATGTTAGCATGATTCTAACATGTATTAGCATGATCCTAGCATGAAGTGGCATGTTGTTAACATGTTTCTAGCATAAATTAGCATGTTGTTCGCATGTTTCCAGCATGAATTAGCATGTTGTTAGCATGCTTCTAACATTAATTAACATGTTGTTAGTATGATTCCAGCATAAATTAGCATGATTCTACCATTAATTAGCATGTTGTTAGCATATAATGATAATAATGGTTTACACTACACTGCATTGTTGGTTTACAAAAACTTGATTTTGCTTTTATTGTAAAAAAGAAAACAAGAAAACATGTTAAATGACAATCTGAAATATTTTATGGCATAATTAAAAAAAATAAAGATGATTTAGTATTCAAACATGTTCTATTTTGATTATGTTTTTTAAATAAATTGGTTAAACTGTGCGTTCACACCATAAGCGGCGAGCGCGTCAAATAGCCGTAAGTCATTAATTTTCAATGGGAGCCAACGCTGATAAGCGTCTTCCCACAGAGCATCTTCCCGGTGTGGGCTTCGAGTAGAGTTGAAATCAAGTCAACTTTATGGTAATGAGTTATAATGCCGTTCGGCGGCAAGCAGTCAAAAAGTAGACGTCCACTGCTTGAGAGGCATCCAGAGAACACAGTCCTGTGACCTTGGGTTCAGACCTCAGTTGTTCCCAAAGATTTGATTATTGCGGTCGCTGGATTACCAATTACTTACAGTGCTTTCTTACAGCGACATACATTTAAAAAAAAAAAAAAAGTTACTGGCGAGTTACTAATGTGCATTAATGTTATTTTTTTTCTTAAAAAAAAAGCGGGAATCTCATGCTAACTATAACGACAATACAAAACAGTATTGCTGCTTCAGAATATTTCAGACATAGACCCATATTGAATAAGTGGAGCAAAGCCACACCACACGCAACAGCTAAATGAATCCATAGTTAAATGAATTTGATCAACAACATTTTCACTCTAGAAAGCATGTTTTTATGTGGGAATGTAACTGATTTGCTGCAACAGCCCCTTTAAATACGAGATCAATGTAGCAAATTTTGACGCTCTCTTCGGCAGGGCAGTAAAGGCAGACAGCGTTGTCGACAGTGCGGCCAGAACAAACTTTGTACGTTCACACCAAAGGTGGCGAGAGCGTCAGTCACACTTCATATTTTCAGATTTTTCATAGTATATGTATTAATTCTGGTACTTTTACCATAAACCAACATATCAACCATTTGGTAGAGGTTGATGTTTTAGAAATGATGACACATATTGAAATGCATCAATTGTTAACCAGCGACATTAGGAGTTAAGAAATGCAATCCAGATTTTTTTTCTTGGTGGGGCAGTTAAGGGGTTAAAGTGGCAATCCTAAGCTATGCATGTTGGAATGTATAACATGGGGTGCATAATAAGTGGTTGCTGTATTTATATTCAAGACTGCAAGACATTTGTGACATTTTCGTGGTTTAACCTGAAGAAATTGTGACAAATTTTGTAAGGTACAATGTACTTTAGGTAGAATTTGATGTAATTTTTAATTTAATTTAAAATAAATTAAACTAAATTAGGTTAAGTTAAATTTGAAAATAAATTTAAATTAAAATGAAATTAAAGTGAAGTGAAATTGAAATGAAAATTAAATTAAAAGGAAATTAAAAATAAATTAAAATTAAAATGAAATTTAATTAAATTAAAATGAAAATAAAATTAAAATCAAATTGAAATTAAATAAAAAATAAATTTAAATTTAATTAAATTAAAAAATTTATTACTTTCCCTTTAATAGGGTTTAAAGAAAATAAATAAATATAAAACAAAAACAAAAAAGGGCTGAGGAAGTGATGTCATAGGGCCCTATATGAGATGTAATTAAATTAGAAGTTAAAGATAGACAAAAGAAATGGTATGATGGTAAATTTCCTTCATAAAAGTAGCATTAAGTAAAAACAAATACAAATAGTGAATAGTCATGACTGTATCCATCATAGATATCTTCACAGTATAGTTAAAAATATAAATAATTTAAAAGCAATATAAATATATTAAAGCATTCTCAGTATATACCACAATAATATACACAATAAAAAAAAAAAAAAAATAAATAAAATTAAAAAAAAAAAAAAAATATATATATATATATATATATATATATATATATATATATATATATATATATATTTTTTTTTTTTTTTTTTTTTTTTTTAATACATGATATACTACATGTACAGAACAACAAATAGCTGCCTCAACATTCACAAAATCATTATTAACTTGAGAAATATAGGAACACCAGATCAAATGGAGTAAAAGAAGAAATGACCATCTCCATCTCTGGTGAAAGAAATCTGCCTTTATAAATTCCCATAATGCACCGCTGTCAGCGCGAGTTATCTTGAAGTGCATTACTCCCACGACATAAAAAAAATAAAAATACAACCAACCCCCTGTTCCATGACGGTCTGCAACACCCACGACCATAAGCATCAAACTATAAGCATCCATTCGTCCTACAGTCCAGAACAGCCATAAAAAATCC